>CM048937.1:13864757-14464757 GCA_026686955.1 Epinephelus cyanopodus | reverse complement strand
CTATTTTATTATTAAGCAATAGCTCATGACAGGCAGTGGTTGTGATTTTATTGCAGCTAAGGGTCACTGGCTTTGCGTCCCCTTAACTGTTAAAAGCACAATGTATCACGGCCTGGACTGAGCCATTGCTTTTATAAAACATTAACCAATTATGGCTATATAAAGGCTATCGACACTTTCCAATTCAAACAGCTTTATAATGTGTTCTTAAAACATTGTTCTTACAAAGAAATAGACCTTCCAGGCTGTCTGCACAAAGCACAAGGCAACGTATGTGTGTTGGGATCCAGCACCTTCCTTATTGCTTTCAAGTCATCTCCTGATCTTAACGCATGACGAACTCTTGTGTCGAGTTCTTTCTTTCTAAGGGTCCTCACAGTGCCAGCGGAAAGGGATGCAGTTCAAAACTGAAACGCAGTTTTAATACAAAAAGGTGCAGGGGAAAACTGAGCACTGTGGCATAAGCTGGCAAAACAAAAAGGCAAAAAGGTCAGCAGGCAGGCAGGCAGGGAGACAAAAGGTGTTCAGGCAAGAACAAAGCAGGTAAATAGTCCAAAAGAGGTTTCAAGCAGAGATGGACGTGATGGGAACAAACTGGCGACGAGTGGATGATCAGACCGGGCGTATATACAGGTGGAGGTGAGTAATTGACCAGGAAATGAGCTGCAGGTGAGCAGGTGGAAGAGCGGGAAACTTGGATGTGGGTCAGCCATGGATAACACAGACAGGAACACAAGGGAGGAGGATACAGAGGAAAACAGGGGAGCAAAACCTCAAACCCTGACATTAAATGGCTGACAGGTTTCCATAGAATCCTAAAACCTAGAAATGAGTCAGCACTTTAGCACTCCTGGTCCATTCGTCCCCCAATTGTGTCTTATCTTGTCATTACAGACATTACAGAAGGGTGCTGGTGATTGGCACATCTGGGTCGTGCTGTACTGTGCGTTATCATGATTGGGCTGCAGGTACCGCCTCATGCTGCCAGTAGAGACAAGGACGCTAGCAGAACATAAATCTATTGACGAATCGGACAGGAAGGATAAGGAGAGAGCAACTGTCTGTGGACACCACATGCTTGCTTTTGCCTCTACATTGGACCCGTTGTTACTTTGATTTGCACCAAAGCAGCTGAAACTGATTCACTTGTGCTTCCCGAGTGGACAGATTCAGATCCAGGCAGATCCATCCACACTGGTGACATCAGGTTGTTCAATCATTGTGACCATTTGAACTTTTCAAGGAGCTTCATGATCTGGTCTAGCTGTCTAGAAACGTGGAAACTGAAATAATTATACACAAAACTCACTTTGTTTGTGTGTATACCGTATCTATAAAAACAGAACAAACACAAGTCGTTCTCAAATTAACCCCCGTCTCTCATTATCTGCCTATTTATGTCAAAAACAAACTTTCCAAATATCAAACGACTTGAAAACAAATCTCAAATGCAGGATTATAAAGAGAAAGAATTACAAAATTAATTTTTTAACCGGTGTTTCTACAAAAAACGTCAATAACCTGGCAGAATAAAGATTAGCCAAAGTTTTCTGTCAAACAAAGCTAACTTAAAGACACCCAACAAATTTCAAATGCTAGAGTTCACAGGCAGAACAAAACCGTAAAAAAAAAAGTCAGTGAAGCCAGTTTGAGACATGTCTCTTTCGGTGTGCCAATTATTTCAGCAGCCGCTGTGCCGAATCAAAGTCAGAGTAATAACTTACTGTACAAAGTTTAGACAGAAATCATCAAACCCTCAAAAATCTTGGTGCACACATACACCCCCTCCCCCCAAAACATGATTGAAAATGGGTCGGTTCTGTCGCTGCACAGGAGTTTGCTTTTCTTCAAAGCAGCATCTCTGAATGTGGGAGTTGGCTCCGAATACAGAGCATAGGTCCAGTCGCCCTGCTGGATAGCTCGCTGAATGACCACACCGGGGGTGGAAGTTCGATTTCAGAGGTGGGTAGGAGGGTTAGCACAGGCACCATTCCTCAAAGGAGCTTAGGTTACACAAGGTAGGGCAAGACACGGCCATGTTTTTATCATTCTGATATGTCCCCTTCATGAAATGGATGTTTGCACCAAGGTATTTTAAACAAATTCAAGAAAGTAAAAAAACTAATAAAAGAGTGGGAAAAGCATCAGATTCAGATGCTTCTGTGAACCAGAGTTCACAGAGTGTTTTGGTGAGTATGAAAATGAAAATAAATAAACTGTTTTACAGTCAATAAAACACTAATGGAGGATGTGTGATCTTCATCATCTCCATAACACCAAATGACACAAATTTCTATCGTCAAATGTCTGATTATCTCTGATCCTATATGTTCTTTTGATATGTCTGATTATCTTTGCTTTCCTCTATCTGCTGTATTCAGAGCGCTTGTTCTCAATTAGATAAACTGATTAAATAAAGGTTGTAAATGATATAAATGAAAGCATATCTTGTGGCTGAATGGTGTCTATCCCTCCGATAGAGTTCCACAGACTTGGCAAGGAGCACTGAATCAGTTTTGGAGGTTTGTGGTGGCCTGAGACTTCACGCTGGTTTCACTTTCTACATGGAGTCAAGGGTCCTGCATTGGGTCGGCTACCTGCGGGTACTCGACAGGTAACCTGCAAAAACCCAACGTCTGGAAAATGCTGTGTCCCCCTTTACGCCCCTTGCAATCGGATAGCGCTTGACCACATACATTTATACCTGGTATTAATATGCGCCTCTGGTGTCCACATCCAGATCCGTTTGCTATCCGATCACACTCCATTGTGCTGATGTCACATCCTCCTCTTCTTCTTCTGCAAAAATTTACAGCAGCAGACTATAACGTCATATCCTGTGCGCCGCAATAACAAGAAGAAGAAGATGTTAGCCCCCCATTAAGTATTGTATGGACACTTTTGTTGGACCAAATGGAGAGCAGACACTTCGTCTCACCGTGACTCCATACTCATCCGTTTTTTTTCCTTGGCAGTCGCTACCCGGTGAGTGTTTGCATTTGCATTTACACCTTTGTGGTCACAATGCGTCCCTGACAACCTTCAGAAGTGGTTTGGCAGATCGGATAACAATCTGTCCTTAATGTGTTCGAGTGTACTTACACCTGTACTTTCATGTGGTCAAGAGCAATCTGATCACAATAAAACGCATGTTAATGCAGGCTGTAAAGGGGGTATATGATGTTAAAGTCCATACAATGTGAAATTCTAATCTTGGTAGACATACAGGATATCGTCAATCATCCTTCTGATATTATACTGATGTGTGTCTTTGAGTTCTCCACATCTCAGCCACTCTGAAGTTCTGTACGGACTGAGGGTGACTGCTTCATCAGGGCCCAGTTCAGAATAGTTCAGACTTGGAATTCCTATGTTTTGCTGTCCAGGATCAGCCAATCCATTTTACTTTTGGGATGGTTTTTCGAAGCAACATTGGATTGCATCACTCTGATCCAGATACAAACTTTTCAAGATATCCAAATCCCGATAACCAGTGTTCTTCATAGGAATATAAATTCTAGGAAATACATTTAGTTTGACATTGACAGCTGTTTCGGGGGATCATGTTATGGGGACACCAACCCGCACTGAAAGGCTTAATTGGTAGCCCAATATGTACTTTACCTTCCATATCACTGTAACAGTTTAACAACTCAAGTGCTTATAAGTTTTATTAAATTTTGACCCTAAATCCAGCGTTCTGCTGGGTTTAGGATAATCCTGATATTTTGGACCAAGCATACTAACAGTTTTGAACAAACTCAAGATTGGATCCAGATCAAAACCAAGATTTGATTACATGATCTAATCCAATGTCAGATTCCTTTTTTCCCCTTGACCAACCCATTTTCAAGATTTGATCCTATCTGATAACTGAAATCCAAGATGTCGGGAGTGTCCATTTTTAAAAACTCGTACAGCACCAAAGTTTCAAAGAATGTAAAGCACACAGAGATTGAAATGGAGGTTTGAGTTTAATATCTGTTTCTGCTGCAGCGTCCAAAAGTGACCCCCCAAAAATCTAAATGTTCCTCAGTGTTGATCTTGAACTCAACACAGTTTGGATTACAGACTCAAAAGACAATGACTGGTGTGTACTATATCTCTGAATGTAAACAATCTTTAAATTTGGCACAACAACCTTAAATTAATCTGACATGATTTCAGGCTTAAATGTTACAAAAACAATAAAGTATGAGTATACAGATGTCTCTTTTTTCATCTAATGTACACTCACAATCATCTTTGATCTTGATGTTGAGGATGTTTAAAGGTTCAGTGTGTAAGATGAAGCAGGGTTTAGTGGCATCTAGCCACGAGGACTGCATGTTGCAACCATGTGAAACTTCTCCTGATAAGAATTCCTTCAGAGTTCATTGTTGAGGAGGTTCTTACGGGGAGCTAAATTATCAGCAAGGTCTCTTTCTCTCAAAACAATAAGCTGTTATGTTGCAAATATCTCAGTACATTTATATGCACAGTTAAGTCGAGCTATGGTTACAGCTTGACTCGGCCATTCAATTGGACTACTGTTATTGTCCCATATACAAGCCTAAGAGGGGAATCGGTTGATTGACGAAACTATGTCCGACTCCTCTACGATAGGTGGTGATATGCCCCCTTTAGCTTGTTAATATTGGATGTTTTTCTGGTTGACCATTTACGTCACAGACCAAACAAGTTAGCTACAGTTGGCGAGCTGCAAACTGGTACCATGGTGGCCAACTTTACAGCTCTGGATGTAGATTTCGCCGTGCTGTTACCGGCTCGTTCTTCTGTTAAGCATTTAATACTATCGGACTTCCTGGTCAAAGACCTGGGCGGAAACTGTGGAGCATGCACAGAACGCCCGGCTAGTTTGGGTCTGATTGAGTGTATACATGCAGGAGTAATTCGACTCCCAGATGCATTATCTGAGTGTGTTAGTCCAAGAATTTAAAGTTAGTACACTTTCAGTCACTTCATTCTAACACAATAAATCAATTTTCTCTACCTACACTGTTCGGCACCTTGCACAGCTCGCCTTTTTTCTCCGATAACTTAATGTGCGGTCACATTTTCTTTGATCCAGACATTCAGGAGGACATTCAAATCAGTGTTTTCCCAACACCACTTTTTGCAGATGGGTCTCTTACTACAGTGGCCGATGAGAAAACACAATTGGCCCATCTGGAGCCAGTGTTTGGTTCGTCCATTCTGGGCTACAGTAGAAGGATGGCGGTGAACATGACTCAATCACGATAAACAATGACTGGCTCCGTATGTCGATATAAACAGCTCATTCTAAGGTCATGAAAACACAACCATTTTATTTTCAGGGGATGATACACTAAACATTTTAAATTCGGCCAATTTATCCCCATAAATCCTACACACTGGACCATGAATTCACCTCAGACATCCAATCGTTCAGCACAGGCACCAGAAAAACATTACTTTGATTACTTCCCGACATAAATAATAATTATCTCTAGAATATGTTGATATAAGTCAACAAAATACACTATGTACAACAAATTGATAGAATCAAACGGGTGAGGTAAGACCAACCGAAGCCGGTTCACAACATAACTGATGATGGCATTTATAGTCAGCAAAATAATCACAGAGCTTCATCCCAATGAACAAAAAGGGGTGTCACTGTTTTTGATGGTAAATGGCTCGGTTGGTCAGTCAGTCCAGCACTTTGGTCCAAACAAGAACAACTAGATTGCCATGAATAATCATATTCTAAAATCTAATGGTCTGATTTTGATGAAATTAGCTCTCATGGTCCCAAGAGAATGAATCCTAACGGCCCCACTGAGCCCAAATTTTTCCCCAGAGGTTTTCTTTATTGGACGTTCAATCAACTTTAACCTAACGCCATCTTCAGGCCAAAATGCCAATAATACGCACACACAATATTTCACAATCTCACCTAAATAAAACATCTGAAATTTTGGTGAGGTGAACTTTTACTCCGTAGTTCCTCGTTTTCTTCAGCCATGACAGACTCAATTTACTCTCTGATAATAAACATAATAACAAACATTGCATTATATCTGATTTATGGTAGATGATCACTTTAAGTTTGACGACTGAAACCTTTGAATTTGTTTGATATAAAAGAGTTCAGAGGAACAAGTCAAATCGACTCCCCAAAATGCTTCTCAAAGTCAAAAACAAGATTCGGATCATCCCGCAGCTGTTTCTATTGTATTGGCTTCACAAACACTTTTTTATTACTGAGCGACTCAAAATAAAATGGAATGGCTTCATATACATCTCATAATGTTCCTGTTTGTCCCTCATTAACACAGGCTTCAGCTGTCTTTACCATCAATGCATGTTGTGATCAGATTTGGCACAGCTTCACTCTCAGTCTGCACTCTGCTGACGCGTGTCACTCCTTGAAAGCATGCGCCGGAATCTGTGTACCAGTCCTCCCCGTCACACAGGCCTCAATGAGCTGCTGTCAGACTCGCGACGATGAGGACGAAGACAGCGGCGTCTTCACCCACGTCCTTCCCAGAAAGAGTTCGGCAGCTTCAGACGGCCGTTTCCTGGTCCTCTCTCTGTATCATCTGGTAATGCTGTCTGTTCTCCAGATAGGCTGCCAGTTCAGAGTCATTGGCTTTCTCAGCCCTGTTCTTGGGAGTATCACCCTGATGAAGAGACACAAAGGATTACAGAGAACGTTATTTCAACTGCTTGTCCTTTCTGTTCTTTTTTTCCCAACACTGGCAGTCCACATAAAGCTACCTCAACAGTGAGAGGCCAACAGTGAGATTTCCATGAAATCCCCCTGACCTTTATGCTGTGTCCATCAAAGCTCAGAGCACATTATGGTGCCTTTACTATGGCAACTGACCACAGAGGCTATGTTCACATTGGGATCCATTTTTCAGGTCATAGTCATCCAGGTTTGCACATTGATGACACAGATTTCTCAATACTGTGTTCATGATTTCATAATCAGCCAGGAGAAGAGCAGTTTTGCTGAATTTCTTTAGCACTAATTGTTATACTTCTTCTTGACCATTTAAATTTGCAGAACTGTTTCTTGGCTATGTCTTTGTTTTATTTCATTACATATAAGAGGTACTCGGCTACAGGCAACATGTGGATTAGGCATAGATTTCGTATTTCAAAGTAAAAATGCATGCTGTGATCACGCCCACCAAATATATTCGAATGCCATATCTTGCCAATAATCCTTTCATCAGGTCTGAGAGGGGATATACACGGCTAATTTTTTGCGGATGCACCAAATTATCAGGCGCAAATCTGTACCGGCCGATATTCGCCTTTTTGACGGCCACTGGCCTGTCCTGTTATGTGACATCAATTTCGTTTGAAAAAAGCAGGGCTCCAGACTAACAGCGTCCTGTCGTCAAAGAGACGATAGAAAATGAGTTCGGATGACCAGAGATCTTTATCACGATGCCTTCGGGATACCGAAAACTCAATATCAATGCATTGCGGGACACATCCTGTTGTTTACCTGATAAACAACAGGGTGACATTAGACAGACGTAAGGTCACAGTGACCTTGACTTTTGACCACCAAAATCTAATCGGTGCATTGTGGTTCTTGAGAATCGCATCATCAATAAAGTTTTGACCACCTAATTCTCATCAGATCATCCTTAAATCCAAGTGGATGTTTGTGCCAAATTTGAAAACATTGCTAGATTGTGAAAAACTAACCCATGAGCCAAATTATTATCTTAAACACTGGTATTGGCCCAGAATTTCTCAACCAGTGCCTCCCTGGCTAATTTAGCTTTGAGCAACCATGAACACTCAAGTCACAGCACAGCACAGTAAAATAAGTTGTTTACCTCGATGACATGTTTGTTTGTTTGTTTGCTTGCACAAACTACAATGAAGCCTGTTGGCCCATCTTCACTGTTAACACAGTCAGACCTCTGGTACTGTAAGCCTCAACAGTAAACAGACTAAACAACACACTGGTGATTTGGTGACTTCTGCACAGCGAGCTGTGATGCACACTGGGCTCTCGACTTTAAGTCTTGTTAAAAACAAAACGGGCTTTTGTTAGAGTCTTATTCCCACTTGCCATAATGACCGCCCTCTGCTCTTCTCTGTGCTGGAGAGATTGTGGTGTTTCATTAGGATCCAGCTGCCGTGTCTAAAACGTGTGTGATAGGGAGTTTACGGCCAAGTGAGTTTTTCACATCGCATTGCTCTAGCACTGAAAAAGAGCTGTTGTTACAGTAGCATTGTCTCCGACTGAAAACAATGAGATAATGAGAGTGAGTCAGAAATGAAATAAACAACATGTGTCCTTGAGAGGACACACACAAACACACACAACACATAGTCTAAGTGGCTGTTTAGGGGGGAGGGGCCTTTATGCTGAATCACTTCCAGAGCTTAGAACAGACTCTAATTAGTTGAGTCCAGTGTGTGTGTGTGTGTCTGTGTGTGTGTGTTTGTCTTTGGGGTTTTACCAGATTGGGAAACATTCCCAGTAAACGAGTGAATGAGACAGAGACGCAGAGAGACAGAGCGAGACCCTAAGTGGTGAGTGCAGGGAGATGTAGAGATAAAACAGAGTACTTTATAGCGATGTCAAATCGCCATCTTCTCAAGTCATTCGTCTCTTTTTCCATTCACTGCACTCTCTTCGCGGTCTGTCTGTCCGTCTCCCTGTCTCCATTCTTCCCTCTCTCTCCCTCTCGCTGTAACTAGGTCATTGCTGAGTCCAGCCAGTTAGGAGCATTTTCTACACTGTTGAAACCTCCATGGAAAACTGAACAGAAATGAAAGAAGATGCATATTGGAGACCAACTCACACACCCAAGAGACGTCCACAATGGTAGACTTCACCAGAACAACCAAACCTTTAGTTTAAGAGTAACTTTGCTAGTTTTAAACCTGGGCTCTATTTTCTCATGTGTTTGTGTCTAAGTGACTGATGGGAACAACAATTTTTGAAACTAGCAAGACCGCTTCAGCAAAACAGGCTGCAATGCAATGTTTCGAGGCATCCTCACACTCTCAATTTACGTCAACAAGTGTTTGACAATGTCCGGAAAGCGTCCCTATAGGGATAGAACTTTTTGTTAGAGAGTAAGATCCTTTTTGTTTAATCTGAAACAGCCCCGAAATCGCCAATTTTTTTTAATCGTCAAATACGCTTCATTTAATTTCAATAGTTACGACACAAAAAATAAAGGGTCTCACGCAGCAATATTCTCTTAAATTTCTCTTATATTTTTACTTAAGCTTTTCGTAAGAGAAAATATGAGAGAAGTCAACTCTAGATGCATCAAACGTTCTCAACCATCCAGATCAGGTGAAGTGAATAACATTGATCATCTTGTTGCAGTGCAATGTTCTGTTGGGAAACCTTTGGTTCAGGCGTTCATGTGGATGCTCAATTGGTCTTGGATCTGGGGAGTATGGAGGCCAGTTCATGGCCTTAAGCTCTTTGTCGTGTTCCTCGGGCCATTCCTGAGCAGTTTGTGCCAAATACTATTAAAGGTTGTGTTCATTCAAATGTAGCGTAATGAAGGACTGAATAACTTTAAAACAGTTCAGTTATTTTAAAAATCAGTATCGGACCAGATTTTCACAATCAGTGCATCCGTAATTACAGCAGCTCAGTGTTCTCAGTACAAACATCATGGCAGAGACAAAGAGACTAAAGAGGACGTTCACAGAGGAAGGACAGAAGAGAAAAAGATAAAGAGACCAAGCAAGAGGCCGGACAAGAGTATTCCTGCTTAATACCACATTACATGTGTTTACTCCACTGAAAAGGTCATTCTTTATCATCTGCTCAGAAAGAAAAAATCTTTTTGGTAATTTTAAAATGAGCAGAGCACAGCTGTGTTCTCCAGGGTCTGATCTGAGCAAAATGGGAATGTTTAATTTTTTCTTTTCAGCTGGAAAAAAGACTAAAATAAAAAGACTAATTTCCAATAAAGTGCTTTTATATAAATATATATTATGCATGTAGAGTCGGTTGAAAATTGGATGTGTGATAAGTGCAGCTGGGTAAATGGACGCATGAAAACATTGGACGCTACACACCTGTGCACATAACCTACCTGTAGGTCTGTTTTCATCAGTGAGGCTCCTGCTTCGACCAGATAATGACAGATGGTCCTGTGACACAGAGATGCAGCTCGATGAAGAACCGTCTCGCCGCTGGGGTCCAGAGTTCAGAGACAGAGAGAAAGCGAGAGAACCGGCATGAGAGAACAGCATCTGACGTCTTCTGAGAGTCAAGCACCACTGATGACCAGGCACCCTACGGCTTTTGTTTGCTTTCTTATGTTTATTCTCTTTAAGATTTCGAATGCTTGTTAGGATGTACAGCACATATAGACAGACCAGAGCCCAGGGACACAACATCAAAGCTGGTGCTGCAGTCAGTGGGCAAACTTTCACCCTTAAAACTTTTTCTTAGCCACACTGTGTGGCATGTAGACTCATATAGACTCATATAGAGTCATATGTAGACATGAAACAAGACAATGCTTCAAATATAAATGTTAATGCACACACACAATGAGCACAGTTTCAAGATGGACAACCAAAATTAGTATCACTAATTCAGTATCTGACCAAATGTTTCTCTGTTCCTGAGATATGATGTTAAATAATGGCCAGAAAAGTGTTTCATGCAGAACATTATGACATCAGAGTGGAGCTGACCTTTGATCTTTTGGATATAAAATGTCATTACTTCATAGTTTTATCTTATTTTTTGAAATTTTGAGTTCATTGTTGAATCCAAGGGGATGTTTGTGTCAAATTTTAAGAATTCCCTCAAGGCGTTCACAAGAATGAGACGAACCAGGCCATAGTGACCTTGACCTTTGACCACCAATATCTAATCAGTTCATGATTGAAAACAAGTGGATGTTTGTGCCAAACGTGCGGAAATTTCCTTCCTTAAGATATTGCATGCACAAGAATAAGATGGATGCAAGGTCACAGTAACTGTGACTCCTGACAACCAAATTCCAGTCAGTTCATTGTTGAGTC
This sequence comes from Epinephelus cyanopodus, assembly GCA_026686955.1. Classification (NCBI taxonomy): domain Eukaryota; kingdom Metazoa; phylum Chordata; class Actinopteri; order Perciformes; family Serranidae; genus Epinephelus; species Epinephelus cyanopodus. Next base: position 14,453,750 of record CM048937.1, on the reverse strand, counting down.
CAAGTGAATGTTTGTGCCAGATTTTTAAAAATTCCCTCAAGGTATTGCTTTCACGAAAATAAGACAAACGAAAGGTCAAAGCAACCTTAACTTTTGACCACCAAATTCTAATCAGTTCATCCTTGAGTCCAAGTGGACATTTGTGCCAAATTTTCTAGGAATTCCAACAAGACATTCTACAGATATCATTTCTACAAGACTGGGATGGACAGACAGACGGACATATGGATAGATGGGCAATCTGAAAACATAATGTGACAACTGTTGAATGGTTTTAATGGTTAAGGTATCCATGACGGAACTTACTGTAGTTTTTCTGTGACATCGAGCAGGTCACTTGGAGCTGGAAAACAGGCACATGAAAGGTCGTTACCATCAAGAGACATCAGACCAGACCATTACTACTGATTGAGGTATTTTCAGTTAGTTTCATTTTTCAAACTTGCTAAACTTTGTCTCATCTAGTCCCAAACAGGGTTCTTTTCCATCTGATGGTCTGAAGGTGGTATCACCAAATCAACAGAGTTATAATGTTATGCACAGCAGGTAGATTTGTACCCGAAATATTTTGGCTTTATTCTCAAAATATTACGACTTTAGTCTCACTGCTTGGAGATCACAGATATGTGGGATATGTTTTAAACATGAGCTGGAAATTTTGCTGAAACTAATATAAGCTATTTAAGTCCAGGGGTTTATGAATTAATTAAAATTAATTAATGCGCCACTGACGTGAACAGGAACCACATGCACTTTTAAAGAGGTTACTGCCCCAGAAAAAAGACACCAAAGAGACGAAGGTGTAAATCACTCTGTTTACATTCATTCATTAATTTCCTGTAACTGCTCATCCTGTTAGAGGTTGTGCCAGTATTTGTCGGGTTTTGGGAACATTCCTGTATACAGTGCATTCAGGATATGTGTCTCAGTTGGGGTTGTTACCATGATTCGCGACATATAGCCTCTTGCCTGTTTACGGCCAACTCAGTGCGTTGTCGTCAATATATTGTACCCAAACCAACTCGCCAACAGTTTGAAAGCTGGTGTAGACATGCATGCCCAAAAGAAAAGCCCATATTGCTCGGCAGAAAAAGAAACACACCTACATTTAAACACTTAAATATCGCAGGTGGAGACCAAAACAGAGCTCAAAGAGAGATAATGCAAGTAGCTGTAACACTGTGACGTCTCTCATGTGGGTCCAGAAGCCTCGATTAATTAGACTTACACTCCAATTTGATTACATCTAATATAATTAGAACATACAGTTAGAAGCTACAGTTACCATTGTCAAGGATGTAGCGGACCATGTCTTTGCTTCCTGTAGCGACAGCGTGGTGCAGCAAACTGCAGCCTGATGAGTCCAGCGCCGTGAGGTCCGCGCCCTTCAGGTGCAGCTCCTGCAGCTTTGGGTGAAATAGATGTTAATTGAGCTTTAAAGTGGCAGACATTATGCGATATGCAACATTTAGGCTGAATGCTACAAATACTGAAAGAAAAATACTTTCAACTTATATTTAATGAGTTGATTATATTTTTTTTACTATTGTGGGACAGCGGAACAAGCTGAAAAAACACCATCTGACTTCTAACCTTATAAAGTTCACATGGCAAACGGGCATATATTACAAGCAAATATTACTTATTCGGATATCTATATATCTATACATACAAATATGTATGTTTGATTGAATCATCTGGTATTGTTAGGTTAAGTGTTGTATGTAAATGTTTGTGCCAAATTTGAAGAAATCCCCCCATGGCATTCTTGATATATTGTGTTTGTGAAAGTATAACAAATGCCAGGTCACAGTGACCTTGACTATTGACTGTTAACCATTGAATCCAAGTGGACGTTTGTGCCAAATTTGAAGACTTTTCCTCAAGGTGGTCTTGAGATGTCATGTTCATGAGAAAGCCACAGTCACCTTGACTTTTGATTTGTAACCAATAAAATCGAATCAGTTCACCACTGAGGTCAACTGGACGTCAAATTGACAGAAATTTCCTCAAGGTGAGATGTGAGGTAAGAAATATTGGATATATTGATATCGGTATCAGTTATCGGCTAAATAGGTGGTTTTATATCAGCATACTGGATATCGTAGATCCCTACTTTTCACATACTTTAAGACATGTCTGAAGGGGGATTTTAACTCACACTATACTGAGTGATCATTGCTCAAACTTAAGTAATTAACGGTCAAAGAAAGCTTCAGCTGCGTTTCACCAAGCCTCCATCTGTGCCGGATGAATGTTCAAACATTGGTGATGGATTGGCAAATGAGGCTGTCACTCACCTTCTTTACGTCCTTGTTCTTCACACACTCGATCAGCATCTCTAGAATATATGAGAGCGAAACAGACAGACGGAGATGCATATCATAATATAAATATATATATATAACTCGGTGTAAAACAGTGCATACAGTATCAGCGGGTGAATTAGACAAAGGCAATATGTGTCATTAGTGTAATGTCTCATCAAAAGCATTTGAAACACAGACATCATGGTATGTTAATGTCATTACTGGTTGAAACACATGCTGTGTATATGGCTAAAGCCAGGCCGACATATGAGATGAATGTTTATTAGGTTGACCTCAATACTCGCTCTCACTCCCTCTCTCTCTAAATAGCTGAGTCCTAATCCAGTTATGTTAGGCTTAGTGTGAGTGTGTGTGTGTGGGAGAGAGAGGGGGACAGGAGGGGTGAGACACAGAGAGAGAGAGAGAGAGAGAGATGGAGAGAGAGAGAGAGAGAGAGAGAGAGAGGGAAGACTTCAAAAAAAAAAAAAAAAAAAAAAAAAATCTCTAAGAGCTTTTGTGGCTGCAAGACAAATCAAAAACAACACACAAACCACAAAACCCAACACACACTTTGAATGTAGGAATTAAATGAATTTAGCCCAGGGAAGGAATTAAGTAAACCAGAGAAAATGAGAGCCAGCCTTAAGACACGAGGGGAGAGGCAGAGGAGAGGAAGACAGGAGAGCAGAGGAGATTTATGAAACCATAGAGGCTATGCTAAGACTTGCCCCCCTCCTTCTGTCTCTCACAGACTCATAAATTGGGCACATCCTCCCCTCACACACACACACACACACACGTCACTTGCTCCATTGAACTCTCAGTTTGATGCAGTCAACCTGTCTGACCCTTATGGGAGCTCTGCGTGTGTGTGTGCGCATGTGTGTGTATGGATGAGAGGCAGAGGACGAATGCATTAGAATTAGCAGATGCATGTAAGTTGAACACAAAGAGATGCAAATTGAATTTAAACATTTCCATAACTTAATTGACTTCTTGAAATAGATTATGCAAAAAGGAAAACATTGTGCCAGCTGTCCATATTCCCGTCAACAAGCGTTCAGGTACAGGCAGAGAAGAACTTATCGGTTTCTCTAAATGGCTGCAGTCAGACTGAGAATACTGCTGTGTTAAAAAATGTAGCCCACTGGAGCAGCAATGATGCAGCCAGTGGCTTCAGCTAAAACACCAGAGGTTGTCGATAACTTTTAATAATAGCTTCTTTTTTTATAATCTCAATACAGCACTTGTGCATGTTTCCTCAATGTGTCTGCAGAGTCCTGTGATGGGTCAGTTCCACAGGTGTTTTTTTGTCTTTTGTGAGGTCACAGTGACCTTTGACCTCTGATCACTAAAATCTCAGCAGTTCATCACTGAGTCTAAGTGGGCTTCTGTGCCAAATTTGAGGAAATTCAGTGTTTTTTGAGATATCGCATTAACTGGAATGAGACAAAGGGGGGTTCCACTGAGCTTGACCATTGATTACTAAAATTTAATTAATTCATCTTTTAGTTGTAGATGTTTGTGCCAAATTTGAAGAAAGTCTCCCAAGACGTTCTTGAGATATTGCGTTCATGAGAATAAGACAAATGCAAGGTCACAGTGACCTTGACCTTTGACCACCAATATTTAATCAGTTCATCACTGAATTCAAGAGGACATTTTTGCCAAATTTGAAGAAATCCCCTCAAGGTGTTTATAGGAATGAGACATACGCGAGGTCATAGTGACTGTGACCCTTGACCATCAAAATCTAATCAGTTCATCCTGGAGTCCAGCTGGCTGTTTGTACCAAATTTGAAAAACAAAAAAATTCCATCAAAGCATTCATGAGAGATAACATTAAAGAGATTGGGACAGATAGACAGACATACAGACAGATGGACAACCGGAGAACATGATGCCTCTGGCCACAGCTACTGCAGCACAGTGGCATGAAAACTAAACCTGTCCCCTGATTCTGGCTTTTGTTTTGCTGTTGTGCCGATGTTGACAGAATGCCACCTCTTCACTGAGACACTGGAAACCTCCATGGACTGTATGGCTTACAGTCAGCACTGACTTGTACTTGGTACCCCAAGAGACAATTATTGACAGCTGGAGGCATCAAACATAAGACTGAACCATCGATCTTTCGATCAGTGGATGATCTGCTCTCCTGAGTGCACAGAAAGTTGGAGAAATGGGGGGATCATGGCCGTGCGGGTCCCTGTAGGGTTAATCCAGTCAAGACGACACCGTTGACAATCCAAGACTCTGTCAGGCCTTTACACTATATAATTTCATGATGTCCTCACGCAAAACCAGCGCAGTTGGGAGTATTTTGATTTAGAAAATGAAAACAAGGTAGCATGTAGGCTGTAGCAGAAAAAAACTGGCATATTATCATAACAATGACAAGATATGTGTCCACTTAACTTTGCTGAAAGTAAAAGCTTCAGGAAGTCAGTTGAATATGTTGAGCCTGAATACACTGTGCCGAAACCTTTTTTTAGACTTGTCGACTCGACTTCATTAAAATTTTCGTTTAATCGCCAGGAACATCCCCAATTCACACACTGGTGGCTGAGGTACCAAACAAGGTGGTACATGCTACTTAGTTTAAACACACTCACACACCGATGGGAACAATCTGGGGTTCAGTATCTTGCCCAAGGATACTCAACATGCAGACAGGAGGAGCTGGGATTTGAACTGCCATTCTTCCAATTAGTGGAAGTACCTCCTGAGTCACAGGCGCCTCATTGATTATTTCAAAATACAGTACAGCTGTTTAATTGCAGGGTCATTATGTGACCGGGAATTATCAATCCACATGATGAGGGCGACTTTAACCACAGGTGCTTTTCCCTCGCGCATTCAATCATTTTCTGTATTTATCAACAGCAGCTATGATTGTTTCTCGTTGCGAGTAGACTACACAAGGTCGCCTGAGAAGCACCAGCTTTCACTGCTACAGTTTGTCGTAAGCTTTGAAGTGACTACTTTTCTTACTGAGAGACAATGACTTTCTTTTTCCCATCATAATTTCAATGTGCACTCAGTGCTAGAATCAGATAGCCGGCTGGAAGTAGACGGGCTACTATAAGGCACATTATCCTGGTGGGAGTAGTGTAAAGGAAGAATAAAATTACCACCTTGCAATTGCATGTCTCTGCGAGCCAGTTAATTTGCAGTTACAGTTTACATCCACGTCTCTAAAAACATGGATGCTTCACAAACATAGTAATATGGATGGACGGACAATCTGAATATATAGTAGGAAAACATAAAAGGATATTCCACAAGGTGCTCTTGAGATATCACACTAACAAGAATTTAATTCAATTCATTTTAATTCTACGAATAAAGCTCAATATTACATGCCTCTGTCCTTCCCTCACGGCATATAAGAAAAAAAACTCCCCAGAAAACATTTAACGGGGAAAAATGGTGGAAACTTCAGGAAGAGCAACTGAGGATGGATCCTTCTTCACTGATGGACAGATGTGCAAAAGATGTGTGGAAAATGGACATGAATGCATGAAACTGATATGGTCACCGTGACCTTGACCTTTAACCTATGACCTCCACATTCTAGTCAGTCCATCATTAAATCCAAGTGGACATTTGCACAAAATTTGAAGAAATTCAATCAAGGTATTCTTGAGATAGACTCAATGATGATCAAAGGTCAAGGTCAATGTGGCCACTATCACATTCATGATAGTGATTTTTTTTATCAAAAAACCTCAATATCACATGCCTCTGTCCTTGGATCCTTGCAGCAAATATGTAAAAAAACTCCCCCAAAAAACATTTAAGGAGGAAAAAATAAACTGTAAAAAACTTCAGGAAGAGCGACCGAGGAGGAATTAATGAAACGGACAAGGTCACAGTGACCTTTGGCCACCAAATTCTAATCACTTTATTGTTAAATCCAAGTGGTCACTGTGGCCACTATCACATTCATGAGAATCAAATGGATGCAGGGTCACAGTGACCTTGACCTTCGACTACCAAAATTAAACCAACTCGTCACTGAGTCTAAGCGGATGTGTGCACCACATATAAAGTAATTACCTCAAGTTTTTCTTGAGATTCACTTTCAAAAGAATAAATAAGAGGCCACAGTGACCTTGGCCTTTTACCTATGGCAACCACAATCTAATTGGTTCATCACTGCGTCCAAATGGGCCGTTGTGCCAAATTTAAAAATAAGATATGGCGTGAGAATGGTATGGACGGACAGGCAAACAGACGGACAACTTGAAAAACACAATACCTCTCTTCATGGCTGCCATAGTTTTAACATGTTTTCCATGTGTTGTCATGAGAATAACCGACAAAAATAATGGACAATATATAGTCACCCAGAATTCTCCTTTAAATATGTAAATTTATGTACGTGTATTAAGCAATCTAAAGTTGTCAGGAACCGTTTCCTCTGAGGCGTCTCCGTCAGAAACAGCACTGTTGCAGAATGGGACTGATTTCCATAGTGACTTTAATGACTGACAGCGAGAACTGGGTTGTGTTGAGCTCAAAAATGCAAAACACCAAAACTGGAATCAAACAGAAAACTGCTGGCGAAGTCACCGGCAAGAAAGAGACAAAACTGAACCAGATCATGAAGTGAAAACACGCAAGTTCCCAAAGAGAATAAAACCACAGTGAAGCTGACAGGAAAGACAGCTCAGGCTCCCACACAGCCAACCCCCAGCATGCAAAGTGAGCGCGAGGAGACAGAGGTTGAGAAAATATGTGTCAGAGATGAAAACAGTCTGTCTGGAGACAAAGAAGCTGCCTCGCTTCTTTCGTTCTCTCTCTCTCACACACACACACACACACACATATGACTGTGTCCTATAGGTAGTTTGTCAGACCTAGCTGGTACAGCTTGACGTTTGATTTAAAGATTCATATAAATTTCACGTTAGACACAAAGCTGAACCTTGGAACTGACAGGAATGAGTGTATGTGTGAGTGCGTGTTACCTTTTTCTCGCTCTCCTTCTGTTTCAGTTGTCTTTTGGCTCTTTTCCTGTCTGGACAAAGAGATCAACACAAACAGAAGAGCTGCTCAGCCACTTAGTGTTTCTGCTCACTTTACATTTATAGCCAGTTTTACACACACAACATAATGTCACAGACTTAAAGGGATAGTAAAATCTTTTCTAAGTGGAGTTGTATGGGGTGCTTATCCATAGACAGTATATTACACACAGTAGATGTCAGTCAGCACGTCCCCAGTTTGGAGAAGCAGGCTGGAGTCTGACACGGAAGCGAAGCAATGCACTGCTGTGGATGGGGTCCAGCAACAAAACATATTTTAGCCACACACAAAAAAATATACGCCATATTTAAAGTATTTTCACCACATCTGTAAGCCTGCCTATTCCAATGAGGAAGCTGTTAACAGATTCTGTTCCTTATCTACACTCTCATCAAAGCCACCAGACTCCATTAAGAAAAACAGTCATTTTAGCTCACTGAACACAGCAGCTGCTGGTCTACTGCTGCTTCGATCAGTTAGTTAGTTTGTGTTTCTGTGTGACTTTGGTGACTCTAAACTAACATTTTTAAACCCCCCAAATCACACAATAGCACAAACTAACTCGCTGACTGAGACAGTAATAAACCAGCAGCTCCTGTGTTCAGCTATGTTAAATCACTGTTTTTCTCAATGGAGTCTGGCTGTGAAAAGGCTTCATTTTCCTGTAGTAAATCACTGTCTGACAGCAAAATAAAATTAGTCAAAATACTCTCAATATAGCATACACTTAAACTGATACTGATTACTTTAGGTGGGACTTTCTTTAGGTGGCTAAAATACGTTTTGTTGCTGGACCCCATCTACAGCAATACATTGCATAGCTTACATATTTGACTCCTGGCTGCTTCTCCAAACTGGGGGTGTGTCAACTTAAATCTACTGTGTGTAATATACTGTCTATGGATAAGTAACCCATACAACACTTCAAAAAAATCTGAACTGTCCCTTTAAATGATGAGGCAGGTAATAGTCAGGGGAGAGATATACATTTTATATTATAATACTATATATATACATAATAACAATACTAAACATTTAATATATAAATAAAATGTCTGATGGTTTGATGACAGAGAGAATGAGTTGTCAAGATAATAATTACACAAAAGAGAAATAGATTAATTACTGATAATCAAGTATAGACATGATCTTCTGCATTGTACTTTGAATTTGCAGACACAAATGAGACATTAAAATTGGTGAACAGCTTTCTGTGGAAGACTTTGGTTAGGAGCGCACGCACACACAGTCCAGCGCAGGTCAGAGTGAAAACTGCCTCTAATATGTAGAACACAATTCAAGCCTCGCTGTCTTTACTAAATATATTCATACCAGACCCCGACGTATCAAATAGCTCTACAAAGTATATCAGATCTTTTAGATTATAATCTTTTCTTGCTTTACATTTTGTCACGTTTTGTTAGTTTTCACACCCTGGTCCTAAAGAAATCTATATATTACATTAACTTGCATGTGTCTGTCCAGTGCTGTGGAGATACACATACAGAAAAACATGTGAAATAAAATATTTTCTTCAACACTTTATTCGAAGGGGTGGGCATCAGAGTCACGACACCATCATAACCTTGACATCTTACCTGTCATAAACATGACAGTCTTTTTAAATGTTAATGACTATTGTCATCATACTGCAAAGGGTTTTTGTGTCTTAGTGTCCAACGGGAACAACAGTTCTTGAAAATGGTCGAGTGTTGAGAAAGTATGAAGGAGGAATAGGGGCTTGTTAAGGAAAAGGAATTTGAGATCTCAAGAATAAAGTCGTAAATCTATGAGAATAAAGCCATCAAGTGTCCCACCTGTCGGCGCCATGTGACTTCCTGTACTTTCATGCACTACTCTACTCAAAACATTTCAAACACTAGCTGTAAAAAAACACATTGTTTGATCAGCCAAAACATTAAAACCACATCAACAACATTGATCATGTTACAGTGCAATGTTCTGTTGGGAAACCTTGGGTTGGGATCATGTCAGATAGTATCCAACAATGCACTGGAACAAGATGATCGACGGTATTCACGAGGTGATACATATGTGCTCTAGCATTCTCGTGACATCACTAATTAGCTTGTCGAAAGATAGCTGCACCCTGCTGGTGTCATCATGAAACACAATCTAGTCCTCCAGAAAATCTCGCTGAAAGTTTGACTGCAGTGTGACACCTCGCCTGAGGTAAAAACCAAAGGAACCACAGACACATTGTTCAGTGTTTCATCTCCTCTTTAAACATTCATAAAGACTCCTTCATGCTGATGACAGGTGTCATGTCGTGGTTACGATGGTGTCATGGCAACGTTATGCAACCCCTTTTCAAATCAAGTGTCACCGTTTTCTTCCACCTAGACATGGGATGTGACCTCACGCGTTAACCTCAGCAGACTGGCCTGATCTGGGTACAGAAAGAAAACTGCATGTGCTCCTTTTGTCAGTGCAGTGTTTTAATGAGCACTGTACTGTTTTGCTTTAATGGGTACTAGTATGTTTTAATGAGCAGAGGGATGTGACATAGAGACTTGACTCAAGCTGACAATATAACAAGAACTCCGCGTAGGGGTTGTTAATGAATGAAAACTAAGTAGAGCACACACACAAAGAGACACATCAAACCTCCAAATCACGTCACAACTTTTTTACACTTGCTCACACCTCAAGCTGCTTCTTGTGTCTTGAGACAACTCTTCAGTATTTATAGTAGAAATTGTGTGTGATGAAATATTATATTACAGGTGTTTGCACCCCAGAAAAGAGATGATCATAATTTTAAATATAATTACATTTTTAATATCATTGTATTGTGATGTGTTGATAATTTTGAATTTAAATTTAAGCAACAGTTCAAATAAGTGTTTGTGAATGTACTCACCTCAGCTTTGGTTTGAAATCAGCAGCTGTGGTGTTGGAGCGATGGATGCACCCCGCCCTGCAAAAATGACAGTCTCTGGGTGTCAGCCATTTTGTTTGTAAGCCAGATGGCCTTTGTTTCACACACACACACACCTTTGTTGTCTCTCTCTCACATACACACACAACCACACACATATGCACCCATGCTTGTATATAGTGATGAGTTAGAAGTTGTGCTTTGCTCTCTTTATCTTATCTTACTATATAGTGACAAAAACTCTGTCTGTGTGTCTGTTCCACGTTTTTCTCCTCACTGACTTGGTCAATCCATGTGAAATGTGGCACAGTGATAGAGGGTCATGGGAGGATGCCAATGAAGCAATATTACATCAATTGGCCAAAGGGGGGCGCTATAGCAACCGACTGAAATGTCAAACTTTGAATGGGCATGTCTCATGCCCCGTATGTCGTAGAGACATGAACATAATCTAGGGACCAATATCTAAAGTTCCCTCTTGGCAAAAGTTGGAAAACTTACTAAAACTGAGCTTCTATAAGGCAATGAATATTGTGGAGGGCGTGGCTCATCACATAAAGGTGTATAACATCTCATAGGTAGAAGGTGACAAAGCCAACAATGGGTATGGAATAGTGAATAAATAGTTTTGGAATCATACCTGCTATCTGTTTAATATTGCACAAAAGTGAATGAATAGTCAACCTCTGTTCCTCTGCTACGTCAAGAACTCCGAAATCCTTCAGCCTATACTAATAATATAGTAATTTTGGTTATAGTTATTAATTCAACCATTAATCAGAGTAACAAATTGATAGTATTTTATGAGACTGATTTCATTTACTGGCTATCATTTTTCCCTTTTTGGGAATGGTGCCCCACAAGGTTTTTTAATGTAAAAGTCTTTAACAGCACACTATTCAGATAGTAACCTTCATGCACATAGCCAGGTTCTCAATGTGCATATATAATACATGTACATCATAAATTAGGAGAAATTTTTACGACATTCTCGAAAATAAAATGTGAACGTAGCAGAGATCAGAGCAGAGCTGCTGTACAGGTTAGGGTTAGAGATATAAGAAGTAGCAGAACTTCACTGATTATTTCAGAGGCTAATTTTGTTGTGTCCTCTGTAATGTTTATAGCTACAATTTTTAGCTTTGCTGATTAAAGGTTTGCAATATTTGCTGCAGTGACATTATGACTCTTCTTGCAATACTCGCTTCTCTAATTTGCAAACGCCACCATGTAAATAGCAGTGTGTCAGGTGCAGGGACACCTGGCTTTTAAGGGAATGGGAAACAAACTTTAAACCATGGACTATGGATCTTTTTGGCCTTTGTAAGTCCTTTGTTAGTGCATGTCTTGTTCTTTCATCTTACTTATGTAGCTTAGACCCATTACGATAGCACATTAAGACACAGTACAGGGTGCGTCTGTCTCAGGGTATTCTTACCTGATGAGTTTGCTGGTCACAGGTGCTGCATCGTGTGCTAAAGCGTCACTAGCAGAGCTGTCACTGTTCACTCGCTGCCTCTGGGAAGAACTAGAGAAAGACACAGGAAGCAAAGTCACTAAACAAACTCCAGACTGAATGTATCCACTGAAGTCTTCAGCTTCCCAGGAAATGCATGGAGGAGAACTTTTTCGTACAGTATGTTCTTACTATATATATTCCCAGATATGAGAATCTTACTTTGAAATCCCTGCCAGGATCTTCAAGAGAACATACTGGAGGCTTGTGTGAGCTAGTCATGACTGCCTGCCTTTAATGTCAAAACTATGAACCTTTTTGTAACCTCAACACTGCGTTCTCTTTACTTGTAAGAATGGATCCTTGCGAGATAGAGTTGAAGAGTTGAGCGCTGAGATAATGAGCGTGAGTGAGATAATGCCACTGGTAGAGGAAAGGAGAAGAAAAAGGAAAGCATTCTGATGGCTGTTAAAGTAGGCCACGCTCAGGGCGAACCAAGAGGAAGCAGAGGGTATGTGAGACTCTCTTAGAAATAACAATTCATGAAGAAACCGCCGAGATGTTACTAAAAAGGAACACGGAAGGAGTCACACAAGTCTCAAAAATGCAACACCTAGAAAGACAAATGGGGATGCAGAGGGCATAGATCAGTAGCAGAGCAAAGGTGGCTAGATGGGGCCACTAAAATCTTGGGGAGGCACAACAACCCAAATGCCATAGATGCATTTCAGGAACTTAAGCTAGTTGAAAAGTAGCCTTTGTCAATATGACAGTCAAGGAATGGCACACTGACATACTTTGTAGAACAACCCTGTCTTAATGTCTCTTATCTATGCATGTTCTGCAATTCATCGTTCTTTGAATAGGCTGGTTATCCTTTTCCTTAAAAAGAACACATATAGGAACAAAACATTTAATGTGAACAAGCCTTCTGAAGTTTGGGGAAGACTCGTAGGTACCAATTGTTCCCATTTTCATTCAGATATCTTGAGGTGAGAGCTCAAGGGACCTTTTGAAAAAGGCCATGCCAGTTGCTCCCTTGCCAAAATTCTGCCACTCGAGTCACATGACTTGGACTTGAGCCAGACAAATTTGATGACTTAGACTTGACTTGACAAAATCATAAAAGACTTCCAACTTGACTTGGGCCTCAACAACAATGATTTGTGAGTTCACTTGGATTTGAACCTCTTGATTTAAAAAAATACTTGATACCTTCCAACAAGGCGAGAGATTAAAAAGAATGTTACTTAAGAGGCGTGTCACGGATCAAACACCATTCATTCCCAATAAGTCGTCACTTAATTCTCCGGATCCATTTTGTTTGACCCAATCCGATAGAATCCAATCAAGGTGCAAGAAAGAATGACGAAGAATGAATGTTAGGCTTCTGAGCACCAGTTAGAAAAAATGATATCAGAGATAATCTCAGTGTACAAAAAATATGGGTAGTCAACCAAAAAATAAAGGATTGTCATATGTAAAATGTGCAGGGTGAAAACTACAGACAGAGATGCAAAAAATTCCAATAAACTTCTTTTAATACATTCTTACATTGAAAAGCATTCATGACTTTTGTTAATTCAATATTGAATTTAATTTGTTGAGGAGCACATTTTGACTTGTTTACAGTAGGACTCAATCAAAAGTTAAGGACTTGGAACTTGTCCAAGGTCAGGTCTCAGGTCTGGGGTGCGGTCTCGGATAAGCGGATGAAAACAGATGGATGAATGGATGAGAGCACCCTGTACGTCCTCACCATCATCAACAACCTGACAAGCAACCTCTTTGGAAAGCTGGCTCTCTTCTCTTTCTTTTCCAGAAGCACAGAATAGCCTGGGGCATGCAATACAATTTAAGTTTTGAGCCATGACTCCTTCTATTCTGGCTCCCAACAACACAATAACATGACATTTTAAGACTTCTATGTTGCCTGCAGTCCTGTGGTGGCGAGTTGTGCTTTGACGTCGGCCCGAAAAGTGTCTATAAATCTATAAATACAAGCACGTCAGCGTTTAGATTTATTTGTTACTGTTCAGTCTGGTTTTCCATCAGCCAACACACTAAATAGAAACTCTTATGTTATGAAACTGTATTGGGGAGTAAATTCTGTTTATGTGATGGTCACATCTCAAGTTTTCTTTCACGACACATCGCCGTCTAATATTTCAGAAATTCCCTGACAGCAGAGCTTGACCGTTTCTGCTTAAACAGATTTACACCTGATGCTTTCGTGTCAACTGATGGTTTGTGAAGCTATCAGCTCAAAAATCATTTGGAGGAAAAAAAAACAAAATGTTTGGTGTGTAGGTGTCTTCCAGTGTGTTTGTCAGAGAGACAGAGGGATAGAGAGCACAAGAGAGAAAGGTAATTATAGTGGGAGGAATAACGTTCACCTCTGGCCCTGCGTGGGCAAACTGCTACACTGTGCGAGAGCGTGTGTGTGTGTGTGTGTGTGTGTGTGTGTCTAAGTACAGTAGATTGGTGTGACTCTCGAGTGCTCTGACATGCATTTCTCTCTCCATCCAATGTTTTTCTGACTCTATCTTTCTCCTAAACCCATCTCTCCCTCACTCTGCCCCTGCCTCTCGGTCTCATCTCTCCTCCTCATCCTCCCACTCAGTGCACTCAGCATTGCAAATCAGCCCGCCAACACACACATGCACACACACACGTGCGTGCGCACACACACATAGCCAAAGGGAAGTGTTGTGAGGATCAGCAGGTTGCGTTGCTCTGCCTATACTCACATTGTACCTGTTACTTTATTTGTTCCCTCTATTCTATTCTGTATGCTAATCTATACATGCTCACATTTTACATTTTGTATCCACGGAGCAAATGCCAGGAGAAATATTATGATCCTGTAAGTGTTTATTTTACCCCATTGTCACATTGTCTGCATTGTTGTTTTAATAACTGATGATCAAAGTGTTCATGGCTAGGGGACATCAGATAATTAAACTCAGATGGCATGAAAAGTAAATACAGTTCCAGGCTGTAAGCCACACGGCCTTGTTCTCTCTGAGCTGTTAGCAAGGGTCAATTAACTTTAGCGACGCCGTCAGTGCAGCATGCCCACTTGTGTTTGTACTAATAACTACCACTCATTACTAAAATGGTACAAAAGAGCACTGATGCTAATGAGTAAACACGCTGCATGATGTGATCAGGAAAAGAGACACAGTGAGATTCTCTTGTTAACTGAAGCACTCTGAAGTACTCGTATCTGTCAGATTTATGTTAACGTGCTCACAATGATAACTGCTCACACTGTGAAAAAGATTAGTTCGTTTAACTCCCTGAAACCTGGAGCAATGTCACTTTTCTTGTGCTGCTTTCAGACGCCTTTAAGAACTAACTCTAACTCTTGAGCTCTAAGCATGTTGGTGCAATTCCCTTCAAAAATGTGGGGAAATAGGCAATGAGCAACTTGGTATGAATAAATTGCACAAAATGAATATATTTTGGAAATTATTTTCCAAAATCTATGGGAAAAAAATCTATGGAAAAACTAATTATAATGCATTTAAAATAATGTTACAGAATTATTATAATTTTTAAGCTCATCTCCCAGGTCATTTGTTTGTTTCATCTTTTGTTTTATTTATTTATTTATTTATTTTTACCAATTTTCTTATTTTTAAATCTATTAATTTTTTTTAAATTTCTTTAGTTTTTAATTTACCCGAGCATGTTGGTGCAATTTCTTTGAAAAACATGGAGATAAAGGGAACAAGCAACTTGGTATGAAACGTTCCACAAATTGCACAAAATTAATAGATTTTGGAAATTATTTTCCAAAATCTATGGGAAAAAAATCTATGGAAAAACTAATTATAATGTATTTAGAATAATTTTACAGAATTATTATAATTTTTAAGCTCATTTCCCAGGTCATTTGTTTGTTTCATGTTTTGTTTTTGTTTGTTTGTTTGTTTTACCTATTTTCTTATTTTTAAATCTATTAAGTTTTAAAATTTCTTTAGTTTTTAATTTTCCTGAGCATGTTGGTGCAATTTCTTTGAAAAACATGGAGATAAAGGCAACAAGCAAATTGGTATGAAACGTTCCACAAATTGCACAAAATTAATAGATTTTGGAAATTATTTTTAAAAAGCTAGGGAAAAAACGAATTATTATCTATTTAAAATAATGTTACAGAATTATTAGAATCTTTAAGCTAACTTCCCAGGCCATTTGTTTGTTCTGTCCTTTGTTGTTGTTTTTTTAAACCAATTTTCCTATTTTTAAATCTATTCATTTTTTAAATTTATTTAGTTTTTAATTTTCTTTTTTTCCCCACTAATTTCTTGTAAATTCTAACTAAGTCAAATTGCTCAGGTTTTAAAGGGTCAACTTATCCATAATAACATTTTTAAAATTCTACCTAGTGATAGCCAAACCACAATTTTTATTGAGGCCTAATTATGTCTGGATGTACAGTTTTTTTGCACCCTTGAATTCATTGTTTTCAGTGTAGATGCATGGCAGTTGTGCTCAAACGCCAGAACAACACCCTTGTGGTGCTCACGCGTTCTTGAGTGCCTATTTTTCCATTCGCGATAACCGCACCCTGAGATAAACAGAATCCAACCTTTGGAACACAGGACCGTGCACCGAACAACCAATCACAGTCGACAAATATCTTTCCCTAAATATCAGTCTGTGATGAATATGGAGAAGAAGTTGAGCATTTTAGTGCGGGGCTGCCAGAGCTTTACATCTGACCCTCGTACAATAGGCCTACACACAAACAGCGCCTGGAAGAAGATCAGCTCTGCACTCAGGATTTCAGATAAATAGACTGTGATACGACGCTTCGCAACCTCAGACGCAACCTGCCGCCACACTCTTAAAAGCTGGTTGAAGAAAAGCACAAGAAAGAGTAGCACCCTGCGCCTGACCTTGCATTTCCCAGGCAGTTGAAGACACAGCATGTGTTACAAAGAAGTAATTTAATTGGACAAGAAGCATTCCATAAGTGCTGGTGTTGCAGAGGGCAACATCAGTGGGACCACGGATAACACCTGAGGTCAACTATGAACGGCTGTCAGAAGAGAACGAAGGGTATAAAAGAAGCCTGGATGCTTCACTGCAAACCTCCAGGTGTTCTTATATAACATCAGCCGATGTTGTTCGAGCTGTTGACTCATCAGAATCGCACATGGCACCAAAGAAACTGTCAGCACACCGTGAGCACATTACGTGGAAACATACAGATTAGAGGTGCACCAATGTGTTAGCCGCACATCGGTATGAGGGGAAAAAGTGGATATATCGATATCGGTTATTGGTTAGCAGTCAAATGAGTTGTTACAAATCAGCATATTGGATATCAGTAAGCAGAATGAAGTATAAGGTGCAGCGAACCCAAAATGTAATGTCCTCATATAAGGACACAGGGTCCCTGGAGGATGGAGAAGCACCAGAATTATCCTAAAAATCAGCAAACAGAAAAACATGAGCAACTCTTCACCGTCTCGTCTCTCACTGACTCTGTCTTCTCTGCCTTGAAAGAGAGGAAGCATTTACAGAGCATCAACAGACGACCGCTCTAACAGGTTCCTGTAGGTGAGAATTTAATCTGTGTGAGTGAGTGTGTAAATATGGTTAAAAGGATTTCATATGGAGGCAGGGCAAGCGGGGAAATGTGTTGTCCACACACACACACACACACTGAAAACACACACACACACGCAGCCATAGCAAATACTATAGTAACACTGGGCTACTTCTCGAAGGAAAATAAACTGTGGAAAGATGCAGATAGAAAAATATTATTCATGTATTTATACGCCCACACACAAATATGCACTTATGCGCACTCGCTCACAAACACAAACACACACACACTTGAGAATTATGCAGTTCTATTTCATGCAGGCTTTGCCGTCTAATGGGCTCTATAGGCTCGACGACTCAAACTGTGAAGCGGCGTAATGAAATTTGCATCTGCTTGCTCGGCCAATCGGAGTGAGCCAAGCCCTTCCCACAGTCCCAGCCGTATGGATGTCATAATACAACTTGACATCCACTCTGGACTGAAACAACTGAACGTTACTCTTCTGCGTATAACTTTGTAAAAGTGAGACAAAGAGACATGTGTGTGGTCTTACCTGGGCACAGAGGACGAAGGTGACGGAGAGGAAGGATCCACAGGGTAAACAAACACCTGGTTGGAGGTCTGATCAGAGGAACTGTCCCTAAAAGATCACCAAAACAAGAACATGTTTTGAAACATGAGTATTTCCTCATGTAAGACAGCTGTAATCAGACAGTGAAGACCAACTATTGATCGCTGACCTGTGGTGATAATGCTGTCCTTGATCGATTTAAGGCTGTTTCATACCAAGTGTGTTGAAAAATTTGCTCGAAATCTTCCAAAAAAGCAATTGTATGGGCTCTTATGATTGCTTGCACACCTCTGCAGAACATTCATGCGGGTAAAAGTATTCGGATGGACCTTAATTTCAGCAGATTTCCGCTTGACGAATGAAATCCTTTGTTCCACCTGACGTCATCCCTCCAGGTCATAGCTAGCTAGCTGCTAAAACAGACGAACTTCCTGTTATATTTGGTTCCTCAACACCCAATTACGCACAACAAACGTGGCGACAACTACCTCAGCAACCAAATAAAGGACAATTTTATGGCTTGAGATCGCTGAGTAGTTGCTAACATTGTAAGTTGAACATGTAACGAGGCCGCAGCTGCCGTTAGCATCGACTTGGGGGTCCGATTGGTTTCAATTAGTGATGGCCAAATGAAGCTTCATGAGCCATTTACTTTATTTTTTGGCTCCACTCTGGCACTCTTTGTCCAACAAAGGGTTGAAACCAAACTGCATTGCCATCCCTTGAGCCTTTTTCATTACACCAAGAGCGCCATCTAGTGGGTTCAGCAAATACAACCTGTGCTTCATGAAGCTTCATTTGGCCATCACTACTGATTGTTCTGCTGTAGCGTCTTAACATTAGCCCCTCGGACACTCTCTGTCTGGTTACAGTTTTGTTGCGTGAAGTGGATACTCGTTAGACCTCATTCACGAAATGTGCAGGTTATTTGCATCAGACCTGGTGGAGTCATCTGTATTCCTGACTGCATTTTTGCATCACACTGGTGAGAAACAGCTTTTTTTTTTTTATACAAAAGTGTGTTTAACAAACAGGAAAGCAAGAACAAGGTCAGAGGAAACAAAGGGAAGCAGGAAAACAAAGACTCTTTGATTAAAATTTTAGTAAAGGTCATGTCAGGCTGATGCATGATAAAATATCGCTGGTCTAAGAACAGTCTGGCTCTTTTTCTTCAGCGCTGAGAGCAGCGCCAGGGTTTTAATGGGAAGATTTCCATTAAAATATAATGTGTGATTTGAAAACAAGCCCTCTATGTGTGTCTTTTCATTGAAGCTCATTTACGGTTTGTTTTTATTTATACCAGGTGGAGAATTATAGTTGGATTAATGATAATGACAATTTTTTACAACTAATATTACCCTTAAAATTACTCTACACTCAAGGCTCATGTATACTCCCTTTAGGTAGAAAAATAGATAGTTGATTCCATGTATCCTTTATGTTGGCATAGCTAAATCCACTAAAAAAGTTTCTGATGATAACAAACAACGGAGGTCATAATAGTGTACCTTTTAATACAGGCAGCGTTGTCGGTGGTCTGTGAGGCCATTAAATACAACAATACTGTTGCTCCATCTCTTTGCTTACTTGTTATTTCTGCTATATTTGTTCTTTTCCCTTGTCTTAAAATGAATAACAGAGGCTTCCTGGAACGACTGAATCATTGGGAAGATAATTTATGACAAGTATGTGTTGGTTGCGACGATCTACTTCTGTCTTCTGCTACTCACAACATTCATGTGGCCCAAACAGTAACTCACGAACCCTAAACATAAAATTGTGCCCAAGCGACTCATTTTTGAGCACTGTGTACGCACAAAACGAGGCCTGAAAGACACGTTAGCCAATTCCCGTGCAAAAGTTATCCATAAAAACACAGACTCGATGGGAGGAAATTTGACCCATGCTCATGAACATTCTGGAGACGGGAGAATGGGCGATGCAGATGTTGAGGTGGAGGCCGTTTTTGGCTTTTGTCTGAACAAAATTTTTAGTATAAATCCTGGACTGTATTACGCCACTCTGCATATCAGAATCGAAAGCTTGGCGTACTTGAGAGAAAGATATTCATACTGAATTCATTTTGACTAACTTAAGTGGATAATTGTCTCTAAATGACACTGAGGGGCCTATCTTACCACGTCACCTTACAACTGTCATTGTTTGTTTTAGACCAACACAGTTGTCATTTTCACGGCCAGCACAGTCGCTGCCCATGTCAGTGTGGGTTTGTTCCTGGTTCTCCTGGTTTCTCCAAAAGTCCAAAGACATCTAAGTTAATTGGTGACTTTAAATAGCCAGTAGGTGTGAAAGTGAGCGTGTGTGGTTTTCTCTCTCTCTGTCTCAGACCTGTGATAGTCTGGTGACCTGTCCAGGGTGTATTCAATTTGAACGTAGCAGAGATCAGAGCAGAGCTGCTGCCCAGTTCCCTGTTAAGAGAGACATTGTGAACATTTATGCACAAAGAGCAGCATAACTTTATTGATGATTTCAGAAGCTAAAAGTTTAGTTCTGTTTCCTGTGGCAGGTTTATAAGTACAGTTTATAGTTTTGCTGCTTAAATTTCCCATGATATTTGCTGTAGTAACATCACTGCTCCAAAAAACCGCTCGCCTCTCCAATTTGCCAGATGCGCCATTTAAATAGCAGTGTGCCATGTGCAGATGCACCTGGCTTTTAAAAAAAATTGGAGATGGCGCTCCAAACACACCTATGATTAGTTAAGGGACTAAATACAGTGATTTTACTCCTTTTTCCTTTATTTTGAGCCCAGATTATGCGCCGTTTTGTTAACAAAGTGGAGTACGACACATACTAAATGCACTTCCACTATAATTTTCCTCAAGACTCACTGAAACAAAAGCAGTGAAGTCATGCTCTGTCAGTGGGATTTCTACCTGCTGGGATAATTTGGGTGCTAAATCTAAAGATAAGTGCAAAACTGTACAACCACAAAGGGCCAAATGAATGGATTCAGCTCAACCAACTTTGACCATGGACATCTGGCTCACAGCACCATTCGACCCTGACATTACAAGTGGAAAACAGGTTTGAACCAATAATAAATTTCAATGAGACACAAGTGGAGTTTGGATATGGAGTGTTATATAAAGTGCCAGCCAACAGAAAAAGGCAAAAAACAGTCTCATGTGGAGCAAAGAGGAAAACTCATCTAAAGAGACAATTTAACCTGTAATTTTAGCTGTGGGAGACGCTGCTATCAGAAACATAAGCGGTACCACAATCAAACCACGCTGCTCTCTCTGTGTTGCGGTCTGTGACATAAAAGAGAAATCTCCTCAAACAAAAGATGAATTAACGCCCCCAAATTTAACAAAATTATTCTACATGTGGGGGCTAATAATGTTTAAAAATGATGGTTTGCGCAGGTCACTGGTCCAGGTCACTGCTTTGTCATTGCCAACCGTGCACATTCTGTAAAAAACCCTTGCTGATAATGAAGACGACAAAAAGAGAGAACAGCTCTCTGCTGCCAGAGCTGACAAGGCTGATAAGGCTTGCAAGGTCACCACAGGTGTTGCCCCATCAGTCTCCCTCCACCTCCCCTCTGTTGAGAGTTGAGATCAGAGATTAAAGTCAATGTGATGTTAATGGCTGCCACTAAACGGCACTGTCACATCTCACATTTCTGCCATTCAAATCAACACCAAGCTAATCTGCCTGGCGTCAGTGCAGTCAGGAGAGAAGCAGCTTAGGACAGACAGAGTCCATGCCAAACTTCTATAACCCTTGGGCACGGACCTGCTGTCTCATGCAGTGGCCCCCATCAGCTGCCAAACGGATATAAAATCTCTCACTTTATTATCTTATCCTATTAGACATCTATTTGAAGTTTTGTATTACCGTAATTCTTGAGTTGTGGCCAAAAATGTTTTGTGAGGTCACGCTGACCTTGACCTTTGATCGCCAAAATCAAATCAGTTAATTCTTCCGTCCAAGTGTACATTTCTGCCAAATCTGTAGAAATTCTCTCAATATGTTCTTAAAATATTACATTCACGAGAATGAGATGGATGCAAGGTCACAGTGACTTTGACATTTGACCACCAAAATCGAATCAGCTTAGTGTTAAATACAAGTTAACGTTTGTGCCAAATTTGAAAGAATTCCCAAAAGGTGTTCTTGAGATATCCCGTTCACATGAATGAGTCCAATGAGGTCACAGTGACCTTGACCTTTAGTTTAAGTGGACGTTTGTGCCAAATTTGAAGGAATTCCCCCAGTGCGATGGGGGACAGATGGATGGACAGACAATCCAAAAACACAACGTGCCTGCAGCCTTGGTTGACGCCTGTGTGGAGGCATGAAAATATAATTGATTACCAAATTGATTTGATTATTTGATTATCAAGCACAATCTTGATTTTATGTTTTCAACCGAAACTGAATATGTTGGTCTTCAGTTGAACCCTTTTTGTCGAGCTGCGTTCTCAAACATCTACAAGCCACTTTGATATGGTGCCAACTTTGATGACTCTTCATAACTGCTGTCGATTATCTGCATTGACTTTGACTGCAGAGTTATTGTTGTCGATAATAAGATTTATGCGGCAAACCCCAGGACAGCAGCACTGAAGAACTGTGCTGTATTCTGAATAACTATGAATAAGGGGCACACTCTGGACTTAATTATCTCCAAGGGTCTAAACATTTCAAAGGTTGTGCTGACTGATGCTGCTGTTCTGATCATTCCCCTGTTTTCTTTGAGATGATTATCTAAGTGCACACAAATGTTTAAACAGAGATAATCACCGTATCACCGAAAACACGAGTGAATTATTCATTGAGGCTTTCTCTTCCACACCCGCCCCCGCAGGAGATAATCATGTAGATAATTTCAATTCTAACATAGCAAATGTTGATGCCATTGCTCCCACTAAAGTCAAAGCTGTCTCTGGTAAGAAAAAGTACCACGGAGAAATGCCACTCTGGTGAGAACATTATTAAAATGAAGTCAAAAAGTCAAACACAAGTGGCAGAAAACAAATCCCCTGGTGCATTACAACATCTATAAAAGCATCTACAACTTTTTTTTCTAGAATTAAGAACTCATAAATGCAAGGAAGTCCTTTTCTAACATCACTAACAACTGCAATTAGTCCACTTAAGAAAGACATTTCCTCAAGGCTTTCTTGAGTTATCGCGTTCACATGAATGAGACGAAAGCATGGTCACAGTGACCTTGACCTTTGACCACCAACATCTATTCAGTTTAGCATCGTGTCCAAGAGCACACAATTTGAAGAAATTCTCTTGAGGCGTTTTTGTGATGTTATGTTCACACGAATGAGAAGGATGAGGTCACAGTGACCTTGACCTTTGAGCTGTTGCCATTAAAATCTAATCAGTTCATTTTTTGAGCCCAAGGGGACGTTTGCGACAAATCTGAAGAAATTCCCTCACGAAAATGGGATGTACTAATGATGGACAGACAACCAGAACACACAGTGGCTCTAGCTACAGCTATCACCAGCGTAGACGCATAAGACAAATAATAATGCACACCCCTTATTTGCTGTCGACAAGCTAACAAGCCTTCCTGTGTCAGTGACCCCTGAACTTCTATCCACCAAGTCTTGCAGTGAATTTGCTTCCTTCTTCACCAACAAAATTCAGAGAGCTGTTTGTCAGTATCAGCTGTTGGGTCTGTCTAGTCCTTACGTCTACTCAAAACCAATTAGCATGACACAGTTTGGTTCTTTCAGCTATGAAATTGGGGGACATTGTGCAACATTTTAAATCCAGTTCCTTCTGCCTGTATACTCTACTTGCAGGGTTTTTAACTACATGGCATCAGAGCCTCTGTGAATAGTCAATACGTCGGGCTCTTTCCCCACTACAGGCCCTGAAAACTGCAGTTATTAAGCTACTCTTGAAAAAGAACAATCAAAACACATTGCTAATGAACACACTGTTGTTTTTATGGTAAAAAAAAAAGGCAGCTGTGGAAACACACACATACTGTGCAGCGTTATGTTGAATTGTAAACTTGTCATGGGGGATGTGGATTCGATTTTCCCTAACCAATCACTCGAGAATATTCCCCTGAAAATCGCAATTTGCCACACGGGGCTTTACAGCATACGACATCCCTCTGTCCTTTGGACCCTCACAGCGGGTAAGGGAAAACTCCCCCCCAAAAAAAGCTTTAATAGGGGAAAGAAAATAGTAGAAACGTCAGGAAAAACAACTGAGGAGGGATCCCTCTTCCAGGACGGACAGACGTGCAATACATATATAGATTTATCACATGCTAAGGTTATTAGCGTTTGCCAATTACATTTCCCATTGCATAAATTAGCTTAGTGGCTAGCAGACTTTTCTTCTACACATACAAAGGAAGGATAGATCAGACACAACACACATGATATTTTCAGCTTACAAAAATAAACAGGAGGTCTGCTTTGCCAGTAGCTTTTCATTTTGAAAGAGCAACAATCAATGGGGAAAAACCAACACTCACGTCAACGTTGCGTATCAACAATAATACAGCTATAGGAAATGCAAGATGTTATTTAGATGTTCATTTTAAAGTTATGTCATTCCTAACTACCTGTATTCATTTATTTATCAAGTAAGGATCACATTGAATCGTTGTTTTAATTTATACTAAGTTAACGATGACAAAATATTCATGCTCCATTCACAAAACATTTTGTGAAATGAGTGGAATTTTTGTGACGAGTGGGTTTTTTGTTGGCATCTGTTCGGACCGGTTGAAAAGCCAGCTGATACATTTCCACCACACTGTTGTAGGCGTTAATTTGCATTTCCCGAGATGTGTTTGAGACTTCAGAATGCAAATTGAAACGCGCTGTATTAACACTGCCTTTCATCAGCGTACAGTGTTGGTAGGTAAGCTGCCCACAGTCACGCTGTGCACTCACATTGTGTAATGAATGAGGCATATCAAGATGAAGTTAAAAAAGAAAGACATGAAAATGCAGCATTGAGTTTGGGCTCTACAGGAAGTAGCAGATAACAGAACCTATAATGTGTAATCGGTGTTGGGAGATCTAATGCTAATGACGCATTTAGGCTCAGTAAGTAGCAGAATATGAGAAAGTTTAATTCTGCAGTAGGCTTTACAAAATACTTTCTCTCCTTTTATGTAACAATATAAAAGCAGCACGAATTAATCAAGATGAGACTTTTAATAGTTCTCAATGTTACATAGACCTGCAGTGTATGTAGATAACTCTACATCTTTCTCAAATGGTTGCTTCAACACGTCAACACAGACTGGTACAGATACAAGATCTGCCCCCGAAATTATAGTACATTAAATTTGCCTTACCCTCGGTTATTATTGTCGGACATGTCTTGATTGCGCCAGTTTCTGCAACTTTATCAACTTATTTCATTATTTACACTAAATTAATTAAATGTTGCATTAGGGGAAGCTTTACAGACTTTGTGAAATGCTGTCTACAACGGCCAGCTGGCAGGAATTTTGCGCCCTTGTTTCTCCTCACCGATCTTTATAAATTGTACAATCGCGGAATAGTGGGACAGAGTTGTCTCGCCTTTAAGGCAGCAGAGGTAGTAAAAGCGCCAAATCTATGTCTGTGTAACAGGGACAGCTGGCAGGATGGGACGTTTTGACGACGTGTTACTGTATGTGTGCAACCCAACTGGGAGATTTAAAAAGCAGGTGATAGCAGTTAGCAGGTAACTCAAAGAAGAAGAACGCAGACGAAAATGTCCTCAAATTAGGGAAAACAATCAGGTGCAGAAGCTCCTTCCATTCGGAGCAGAGGACGAGTTCAGCCATCATACAACAGGGATGGTAAATGACTGTTAATGCCATGTTATGCCAAGCGCTAACGATGCCACTATCACCTTTAGAATATATCAAGAATTAAAGGACTTAGTGGGATTTGGAAAAACTTCATGTGTTTCAGTGGACTAGACTATTGTAACTGCTGTCTTTACAGGTCTCAGATCAGACAGCTGCAGCTGATACAGAATGCTGCTGCTACAGTCCAGTTCTCAGACCTCGACACTCGCATCCTGCATGTCAAGAAAACTGACTTTAAAAGCTGATGGTTTAGGGCCAAAGTATAAGTCTGATCTGCTGAACTGTCCAGACCTCTCAGATCATCTGGGACAGGTCGACTTCCTGTCCCCAGAGTCAAACTAAGCACAGAGAAGGAGCGTTCACCTTTTCTTTCAATCTTTTTGCCGAGGCATTTTATTGAATTAAATTTGGGGAAAAAATTCTGCACTGTAACTGCACTGTAATTCAAATTATTCTTTTTAATCTGTTTAATTCTATTTTACCCTGTTTTAATCCCCCATTTGAATTTGTTTTTGTTTTAATCCCTTTAAATCACAACATTGGGTCTTTTTATATTGCTTTGTGCTTCTTTTATTTCTTGTTTTAATGCTTTCCTCATGTGGCACACTTTGAATAGGCTTGTTGTTGAACACTGCTATACAAATAAATTGCAGCCTTGCCACACAGGCATTTGTATGTATGAGTATGCAGTGTATTTACCCAAGCAACCTTACAATTTATACTCGTCTAATTTGCAGCAGCAATATGTTTGGAAAGAAAAAGGGAATGCCACCCAGATTATGTTTTATATCAACATAATGAGGATGCAAACCCTGTTCTCAAACTCCTGCGCTTTGTGCACCCACCATCCATCCCAGCCACCTCTCGAAAAGTTCTGTGCAGTACAACAAACTATTACTTCCTGGACTGGGAAAAAATATCCAGAGGAAACCCAGGCAGCAGTTATGTTTCATCTGCCTGATATCTGGCAAAACCATCTAGTATGTAATCATACATTTAAGGAGATAACACTGAAATTTAAAAAAAATTAAAAATACATACCAAACTAGAATTACATAAGCAAAGACAGTGGATAATCCTTCAAATATGGAAGTTGCTGCAAAGAAGCTACTAATTCTAAAACATAAATGCTTCACGCACATCTTCAACCAAACAGCACAGGAGATCTTTATAATCAACACTGTTTCAAGGTGGACACCCAAGATTAGTGTCACCAATTCAGTATCTGACCAAATGTCTCCCCTTCTGTTCCTGAGAACATTATGATGTCACAGTGAAGTTGACCTTTGACATGTTGGATACAAACTGCCATCACGTATCATTTTATCCTGTTAGACGTTTGTGTAAAATGTTGTAATGCTTAGTATAAGAATTCTTGAGTTATGGCCCGAAACATGTTTTGTGAGGTCATGGTGACCTTTTGACCTTTACCCACTAACTTCTAATCAGTTCATCTTAGAGTCCAGGTGGACACTGGTGCCAAATTTAAGGAAACTCCATCAAGGTCTTCTTGAGAAATTGCTTTCAAGAGAATGAGAGGGACACATGGTCACCGTGACCTTGACCTTTGACCATCAAAACCTAACCAAGCAGACGTTTGTGCCAAATTTGGAGAAATTCCCTCGAGGTGTTCTTAAGATATCAGGTTCACGTGAACGGATGGATGGATCATCCATCATCACGCCATCATTTTGTCCCATTAGAAATTTGTGTTATATTTTGTCATAATTAGCAAATGAAATTCTTGAGTTATGGCCACAATGACCTTGACCTTTGAAAAACAAAATCTAATCAGTTCATCACTGAGTCAAAGTGGACGTTTGTGCCAAATTTGAGGAAAGTCCCTCAAGGCCTTTGTGAAATATAATGTTCACGAGAATAAGACAGACAAAAGTCACACTGACCTTGACCTTTGACCACCAAAATCTAATCAGTTCATCACTGAGTCATAGTGGACGTTCGTGTCAAATTCCCTTGTTCTTTCAGGTTCATGTAAATGGTATGTAGAGACATACATATAAATGGACAGACAGACCACAGCTATCGCCGGCTTGGAGGCGCAATATAATAACTGGACTTTTAAGTGCACTGTTGAGCTCCACTATTGTCCCATAATGCAATACATGAACGAAAGCAAGGCAGCAGTGGGACTTCACTTGGGACCTGGTAAATGAGAAGTGTACTGCATTTATATAGCACCTTTACCCCAAGCACTTTACAATTTCCCTTTCATTCACTTACACACACACACACACACACACACAGTGCTGGCAGTAAGCTACCATATAAGGCACTAGGAGCTCTTATCATCAGGAGCAATTTGGGGTCCAGCGTCTTGCTGCGACACTTGTGGAAATCGCTCACGAAACACAGACTTTGTATTCTGCAAATGACTGCTTTGGTGCCGATGTGTTTCTGTAGGGTACAGGCAGAAGATAAACTACCAACCGAGGAAGTTCAGCTCAGCGACGTGACACAGCGGTTTATACTTCTTTGAGGAGGGTTGGAAACTTCTCCCAGGAGCAGTCACCCTCCTCCTGTACCTGATACAAGCACGTGCATGAATGTGTGCTTTACCAAATAATGCTGCACTAGAAAATGACAAAACTAGAACCAGGGTCACTGTTAGACTAAAAGGCCCCATAGACGTTTGTGTCAAATTCAACCATGATCGAGATATACTGAGAGTAGTTTTGCTGTGAATGAAATGAATTCTTCCGTGATGTGTCTCCATTCTCCCAAATACTTCTGCAGTGGTTATTGTGATTTTCGTCACACTGTCTCTTCTGCGCCAGATACATCTGCAAATCCTGTACCCTTAATTTGCAAGTGGTATTTATTAACAGTGCAATGATATATTTTCTTATCAGTTCTCCCAGTATCTCAGCAAGTCGCCTCCTCTGCTGCATGTATCTCTAAAAAACCCATCAGTGTTTGCATTAGGTCTTCTATCCCTGCAGGGATGAGATGGATTCATTCTTTAAACTGGATTTTCTCTGTAAATCCATAGTTGCCTTTAATGCCGGTTAGACAGTGGGCTGGAAATGGTCAACACTTTGACTTGCATCCAAAAAACATGGACCAAGAGTTAATGATAAAAAGATGTGGGGAAGACCTTCTGGCGTAGGTGTTCTCTGGGTACTCCAGCTTCCTCCCACAGTCCAAAGACATGCAGGTAAGGTAAAATTGATGATGTAGGTGTGAATGCGAGTGTGAACGGTTGCCTGTTTCTATGTGTCTATGATAGTCTGGCGACCTGTCCAGGGTGTACAACACCTGAATGAATGAATGCTCCACATGGTTCAAAAGTAGTCGTGGCAACCAGAGCAGAGCTCGTTCAAAGTTGGCGGAAAGGGGTATTACAGGATCAGCGTGGTGGTGATTGACTTACCCGCTGTTCACCAGGCTGGACGCGGGGTTAACCAGGTCAGGCATGGCAGTCGGGGAGGTGGCAACTGTTGCCATCAAAACCAGTTCAGGGTCCAGGATGAAGATCTCCTCTTGGGAGATTTCGGATACGTAGTTGAGATGTTCCTGATAAAACATGAAGCGTAAGACAGTTTTAACCAAACAGTCTGGTATCACCAAACCAGGACGCTGCTGTGAAGGAAGCTCACTATGATATTCACCAGTCACACTAACACAAAATTCCCTATAAAGTCAAAAATACCATAAAGCAGCTTACTGATTTGCAGTAAGCTGCCACAGACAAATAACATCAATAAAGGAAAAAAAATCTGAGCAAAATTTGAGCAACCATCAGCTCTGAGATGTGGCAAGAAATGAGTACATACATATATATATATATATATATATATATATATATATAACCCAGAGAAGAGTAGACGACATAATTTGCCATAATTCTTTGAGTTAAATAAATGCCTCTCCATCCATATCCATATCCATATGTTGCTGAGTGGGGAGGCACTGTGAGGTGGCTTTTATTCACCACCTGTGTACCTCCTCTCAGCTATCGCATTTTTGATGATGTCAGATGGCCTCAAGCAGTAACACCTGCTTTCTGAAGAATGTTCCCACTGCCACATTAACACCAGACAACTGTGTAGATGTGGATGAAAAAGACTGAGAGGAGTGGAAAATAGACTGGATCACAATGCTCACTGACAATCACTTCCAGAAAACCTGTGTCATGTATTGTACATGCAGTTTAACGGCAATACCGATGTCGGGTTCAGGTTCAGGTCAAGCACTGAGGCTGGTGATCCAATGCTCTGTTTTTAAATTAACGTTACTGAAAACAGAGGCACACTGTGTTCACGCTATAAGCACTGCAAATTAAAATCGTTTAATTAGTCCCAAAACTTCTGTTTAAATTAAAAGATTGTGCAGTCGCCTTCTACTAATACTGCAGTGTTCTTTTCTCCACATACATCAGACCACAAGTAGAAAACTATACATATTTAAATGCTACCATTACAGCTGAAAATAACAAGATAAATGAACAAGTTTGCCAGTTTTACAAAACTCCATAATTTCAATCAATTGCCAGCATGGATGGATTACTAAATTGGCCCAAAATGCCAGGGCCCCCTCATGCCTTCGTCTGCAAAATGTCACACAAATTAACATGTACCGACCAGGAAGACACACGAAATTACCTAAAAGACACACAAAATGACCAAAAATACACAAAGTGACTACAAAGAGATACAAAACAGCCAAAACATCGACATAAAATCCACAAAGGGAATGGAAAAATGGCTACAAAGACACAGAGAACAACCAAAAAAATACACAAAATAACTACACAGAGACACGAAATAACTACAAAAAGGGCAAGCCAACTGAAAAGAGACACAAAAAGACAACAAAGAGACACAAAACAACTAGAAAGAGACACGAAACGACTAGAAAGAGACACAAAACGACAACAAAGAGACAAAAAATGACCAAAAAAATAGACAAAGAGACAGAATAAAGCTCCAAACTGACCAAAAAAGACATAAAATGACCTCAAAGAGACACAAAACAACTAGAAAGGGACACAGAGCGACTAGAAAGAGACACAAAATGACCAAACTGACCACAAAAGACATAAAATGACCTCAAAGAGACACAAAATGGCTACACAAAGACACAAAATAACTACAAAAAGGGTAAGCCAACCAAAAAGAGACACAAAAAAGACAACAAAGAGACACAAAATGACCAAAAAATACACAGAAACCCAACAGAGAGACAAAATAAATGACCAAACTGACCAAAAAGACATATAATGACCTCAAAGAGACAGAAAATGACCAAAAAATACACAAAAAGACCTCAAAGAAGCACAAAACAACTTCAGGTACACACAAAACGACCACACACAAAAGTAAAACAGAGTAAAGATGCATAGTCTCTACAAAAAAAAGACGTAAAACAAGATTAAAAAGAGGCAAAACCACCACCAGGTCTGTGTGTGGGAGAGGTGTGAGGCCTTATATCTGTCACTGTCTCATAAACTGTTTGACTGGTATCGTGTCTCAGGAAGTCCAGCACCCTGCCTTTTGATAGTGACACAGAATATTAACGAGACACGGTAACCAAATGCAGCAATAGCAGCCACTGTACCTGTGGTGTGTGAACAACTTGTCAGGCTGATATGCCAAATATGCCAAGCACTACCCAACCAATGGGAATAATTAAGCAGCTGGCACGGAACCAAATCCTGTTCATGCTAATGAAACAGTGGACATCTGCTTCCACTGCTGCACGGTAATGCGAGCCTTGAGATGAGCTGGCACATCTTCTTGGAGGTAGGTTGTTTTGGCCCTATGCTGACGGCGGGGAGGGCTGCAGGCATGACTCACAGTTGCAAAAAGTCCCCCAACTCCTCCGCGTTCTCGAGTAAACAAAAAGTCGTTTTAATCTGTTTATTTTTACAGATAATTCTATCCAGAAGACACAAGCTGATCACCAGTCAGAGGCAGAGAGAGGCAGTGACAGAGAAATATTATCTGTGGAAGTGAGGTGAAGTAAGTTGGGATAGACTCACCTGGGCTCTGTCTATCCTGTAGAAACGATCTGCTGTTGTAGCTTCAGAGACAAAAGAGAGACACAGTGTCTTGTCACTAAAAAGGTTCTGGCCAAAAGGCAAATACAATTCATTCTGTTAAACTGTACATGAGACGACTGCACATTTTCAGACCCAACTTTCCAAAATGTTCCCACTGTTGAAAGGAGCCTTCAGACACAAACAATCCAACAAGCACTTTAGCTGAAGGATACAGAACTAAAACCTTACTTACACCAGTAACAGTGGATCAATACCAGACATATCGATATAGGCCGAGTTGTTTCCACTACCTCGGGCCGGAACACCGACCGATATGAGGACCCTACTTATTTTTGTCAGGAAATAAATCGCATGGACTAAAGGTATTTAAAGACTCATGAAATGTTTCTACACGCATCAGAACAGGTGAAAAATGTGATATTTTATGCGTCTCTTTTCTTGGGCCGAGAGATTTACGCCGATCATCTTCAAATTTGGGCAGTACTCAAGACGTTGGCGATGCTAAATTGCGAAGCTTTCAAGTTTTCGTCCAATGGTTTGGCTGTACATGGTCAAATCTGCCCCAAACTTCACGTCCCGGTCTGAAGAGATCTAAGTGCTGATATTTAGTCATGGTCAGAGCGACACCTACTGGCGACAAGAAATGACATGGTTTACACTTTGATGTATCCCTCCAAGCAAGTTGACCGGATCCAACTCAAATTTGTCTAGAAAAGTCTCAAGACCTTGATGATGCTTTTAAGTTTGTGAGTTTTCGTGGAACAGGGTAGCTGTCTTCAAATTTCCATGTTTTACTGGAAACAGGAAGTGGTTTGTAACTCAACTGCAAATGGTCCAAGAACTTGCCAAGAATTTGAATGTTTGTGCTTTATACTTTAATGCTTACTTCTTCAATGCACTACCCTTAGCAGGTTGACCAGATCTACCTCAGATTTGTCCAAAAAAGCCTCAAGACCTTGTTCTTTATTGTAAAAAATGTGAGTTTTTGTCGCAATTTCAGGATATAATTTACACAGTCTAATCCGCCCTAGATTTTGAACAGACTCTCACTGCGACCTCGTCACATATTGACGATTGGTCAACGACTTTCCACGTAGACATATGTCGTGCAAGGTATCGGTGCATTGGTTGCTGACGTTCTGGGACACTATGTCAAGTTTGACCTTTTACATGCATTGTCTCTTTTCAAAATCCACTTATGTTCACACAGGAAATGCACAGTTTGCGTACAGTCTCTTTCAAAATAAACGCACTATGTTGATTTATGTCTTTAATGTGAAAGGACGGGTTTTCATCGCACTGGTGCCATACACTGCAGGACCCTCCCGGAGATCCTGTGTCAAGGGTCAAGTCCAATCCAAGGAGGCCCCACCTTGGATCAGGGGTACATCTGAGGTACCGGCACATCACAAGAAGCCTTGAGCAGATTGGGACCTGGGAAATTTAGAAGCCAGGTCGACACCTTGAGCTTCCTGTCACGCTCCACAGGCCATTTCGAAGCAGTTTTTGTAGAGTGGCATACTGCTTTTTTCTGGACTGGTTCGGGCAGATCATTAGTATCAAAGGACTCAGAGAGCTCTGAAGCTAAACGACTGATCAGGAAGTGTAACTGTGTCACCAGTGAACTGCAGGTTTATTGATGCTTCTTTGAGTTTATCCATCAGACGACAAGACACCGGATCACCTGCTAACCACCTACACATTTCCTCTGTCCTCTTCAAACACGTCTCCCTTCTCTCTCTCATTCAGCTCGCTGTTGTATCTTTCTTTGTTCTTGGCGAAATTCCACCAGGACTCCACACAAACAGAGGTGTGTGTGTGTGCCTGCGTGCATGTATAACATTGTGTAAGACGAATGCTTTTCCTCTGTGATATTTTTGGGAAGCCGCTGCTGTATGGGATTAATATTCATGACATTCACCAATAAACAGAATCCGATGGTACTGCGCCTTATGTTATTTTGAGAAACTACCAACTCAGAAATCTGTTTGCATCTCACAGGTTTGTGTGCACACATTCCATTAACGATAACCTTTAAATGAAACGTCTTTTTTTTTTTCTTTTCTTACAACTGCTGTGTTGAGTTTTAAACCAGAAATCAATCAGTTTCAACAACTGTCACGCAGGACGTTGGCGAATAACTGTGAATTCATATTTGATGCAGAGACTGTGTTATTGTGATGTCATTGACTGATTATTCTGTCGGCTTCACACATATTTATGACTGTACGCACGTCTGCAAGCATGAGCTTATAGATGTGTATTTCTCATTTGTGACACTTATTAAAATCTTATTAGAAGCAGACTTGTGTCGCCAGAGCTCTCAGCACAGCACTCTGTCAGTGCGAGAGAAAGGTCTGGACTCACAGATGATCTTTCTGCTATGGGAGGAAAAAGAAAAGTGCCGATTTGTTTTTGTTTCTTTAAACCAATCACAGTCGTCTTGAGCGGCACTAAGCCCAGGATGTAGAGATGCTGCTCTTGCAAACAGTGTAGGTGGTGGACTCTTGATCCACTCTATCTTTACATGGACAATAGTGGCTTGCTGCTGTGTTAATGCTCTGAATGTCACATACAGAACAGATCTCCGTCTTCATGCATCCAATAGAAGATTTCGGCAAAAAAAAAAGTTTATGAAGTTAGTTTGAGGCTTCAGCAGACTGAGTTAGCCATGTTTGTCAAAACAGGTACCTTCCAAGGTTAAAGTATTTTTAGTACAAAAGTCCCTCTTTGTGTTTCTATCCCTGAACTGCAGCTCAGCAAGGAAACATTGTGAGAGGAGCCAAGGAAAGGACACACTAAAATACTGTCACATTGGAAGATATGCGCTTAATTTGTCTAACTCAGACTTCTGAATCCTCGTTTGGTCACCCATCACTTCTGCTCAGGCACGTGCACAGATAGACCTCAGGTGGTGTTCAAGCACCAAGTGCCCTTTTTGCAGCGAACCTGGAGGTCCGAGGTAACACAGTCTCCGATGCTACCAGCCACACTCGACCCGGGGCCAGTTGCACAAAGCACCTTAAGTTTGCTCCTTAAGCAGGACACTCAAGGTTTAGTTTCTTCTTAGCTGAGAAAATGACGAAAGGGTGTTGCACAGAATCTCTTAAAAGACTTCCTTAGTAAAGAAAAGACATCACAGAATTTACTACACTGAAAGAGAGTTTGCTTGACCGTGCGCTTGTGATAGCCCAGGCTACCTGTTGTCGCACAGAAATATCCTCTCACAAAGCTGGCCTGGCAGAATAAAAAATGGCAGAAGATGAGAAGACACAAAACCAAAGTGGTCGAAGGAAGTAAAATTCACTTCTAGAAGACTTCAATTAAAAAAAAAAGAATATACTGAAAGGTATGAAGCAAGGATTGTGGGGGGAAATTGCAACGTCTGGACGCGACGCAGTAAACACAGTAGAAACTGAAATAGCAGTGATTTTTGAAACAGATTTTGACACATGGTCCAGGCATGAGACAGGGCCACACAAATATATGATATAATGCATGATAGATTAAACTGACTGCAGTAATAATAAATCTAACGAGTGCTCTGACTTTTACAAGCTGACGCAACAAAACATCACAGAGAAAGTTCAAATAAAATTGGGATAATAGCGTCAACTGGCAGCCGAAGTCTGTTATAGAGAGTGATGATTTGAAGTCAGGCTAATCGAGGCTGAGTGAACTTGGTCATGATTAAAAGAACTGTTCTGATATAACTACAGATAGAAATACATTAGCACTTACTTGAAGCTGAAAACAAAAGCCTCCTATTCTTTTAGAGAGATAAAGTATAGCAGTACGTATTTCACTATTTGATACAGAGACTTCATTCCGTTAGATCAAAAACTGGCCGATCCTGCTTCAATAGAAACACAAACCACATGCAAGCACACTCATCTTCAGTAAGTACATTTGTGATATTTTTGTCTGCACTTCATGCACATGTGGAAAAAATGTTGACGGCACAAGTGGGGAGTGCAGGTAGTGGAAAAACGGATCAGGAGGGAGTAAATAATGAACAATGGGGTGTACTTACAGTCAAGGAAACACCACTTTGGAGATAATCTTTGTGAGGAAAGACTCTTGGCGGCCTCCTCCTGAAAGACAAACAGACAGAGGAGTTAGATTGCAGAGCAGATGGAAAGTGGCTGGCGGTTGTTAATAGTAATTGTTAATAGTGTTAATAGAAAAACTAACAAGCTGACAGAGCAGCTCCGAGAGCAGAAGAGAAGAGATGGGTGAGTGGAACAGAAGGTTTGGCTGCTTTGTTTAAGAGACCTAGATATGGCTTGAGGATCGCTGAGGAAAGGGAGGGCAACCCCATCCTTTCTATGGTGAATATGCACCGATCAGCCGACACATTAAAACCACTGACAGGTGAAGTGAGTAACTTTGATTGTTGAGATTCATACCTCTATACCTGCCTTGCCTTCGTATAAATCAGTTGAACAGATCTGCTATTATTTCCATTTGGATTTTGGGCATTGTCATAGATACCTTGTTCAAAACAAGTGTGCAAGGCTGATGTCTAGTAGAGATGCACAGTACACCCTAGAGACAAGCTAACCTTTCTAGTCAGAAGGAGAAACAAACCTACTTTCAAACATTATGAAAGACTTGGATATTAACAAGTTTTGGAAATGAGCAAATAACGCTGACCTTTCCAAGAAGCTGGATGAAAGAAGAAGGCACAGAAATGTGGAGCTCATAGCAGAGACCATGGACATACTTGCATAAGGTGTCCAGCAAGGTAGAGCAGGTCATCCACTAATCACAGGGATGGCAGCTCCAGTCCCAGCTCCTCCTGACACCCCATTCACCGCCCCTCTTTAGTCCTGACTGGTGATTTTATGAACTTAGTTTGTCATTTAGCCTGCAGTAATCCGTCAGAGGTCAGAGCTCTCTCTTCTCCTCTGTGCCTCTCTCTGCCAACTTGTGATGTCTGTCTGACCACAGAGCCATAATCTTTGAAATAATGATTCTGCGCTCTGCTCCTTTGATCTATTTATATTCTGCCATTGTGCTAGATCACCCAAAAATATCTCGATTTTTAACGACACGCACATTTGCCTTCCTTTGCAGCTTCATAACTATGATGATCTGATAAAACCTTTCATACAGAAGAGTCACAGTGCGTATGATGGTTCACTGAATGTGTTGAACCTTTGTTGGACAGGTTGATATGAAACAGCTATCGCACTTTTATCTCCGACTGTTGCCGTTAGCAAAGACTCCTGTTTGTAGTGTTGTTCCACATGAACACATTACATAATTACCAATTACAGTTCAGTTTGGGAGTGTTTCTCCAAAGCACAGGCAGCACATCAGGGAGCAAAAAGAAGCAAAAATGCTGAATTAAAGGTGCTATATTCAAATAGAGTCTGACCTCATGATGAGGGTGTGAAAGGTGCACATTTTTGACCAAATTAAATCAGTTAGAAGCGCTCATGCTGAACTACTCAGTTTATCCCAAGCAGCAATCTGCAGGGCTGAAAAAAATGTCAAAGTCAAATTGTGCCTTTAATAGCCACTAGAGACTGGCTCCAAGACTGAGTCAGTCCCCACAGACCCCCATGTTAAAATGTCTAACTTTACAGCAGAAATAAACATGTTTACAGCCTGGTGCCAAAACGTTTTGGTTTCTCTTGCTAATTTCAACATTCATAAGAACTGTACTGGGGTAAATTTTTATATAACTCACCTGTTTAAATGTATTAAGGGTTAAAGTTATGTATAATTAAGGATGAGGTCGCTTTGAGTAACAAGTGGGTGCCGTCCATTAATATGTCCCTACCATGGTGACAAAGTTGGTTAGGTAACGTAACAATGGTGTAGCCCCAGAATCACAGATTAAAGTTGTAGGTTTCCCTCTTTCAGTGGTTGTTCCATTCATGAAAGTTAATTGTAATGTTTTGGTTGTCTAAAAAAGTCCTGTGCAGCATTTGGTTGCGATAAAAGTCCCTCTAAGGAGTTGGATGTTCAGTTTTTCCACTAAGTGCATTTTGTCTGAATGGTTTCAAGTCTTTTTTTTTTGCTAGCATTAGCATTATCACAGTTAATTATGGCCATAAATGCACCATGCTAATCAAGCTAGTAGCTAGCGTTGTGATTAGCAGCTAGTTCAACCCTCTTGTCCAAATATGGTCACTTCTGGCTCTGAAAATCCAAGATGGCGCCAGCCAAAATGCCAAAGACAGTGCTTAAAATGGGTGACGTCACAGTTTCTATGTCCATTATTTTATATTCAATGTGTGTATGAAGACCAAGAATTTTGATGATTCTTATTACTTACTGGTCAATAGAGCTGTACTTAAAGACCCTGTAAGAAAAGCATGTCCATAGTCCAGCCCAGGGGCCAATCGTTTATCACACGTCTCTGCCCTTCCATGTGCATATAACTAAAGCCTGAGGCAGAGAGCGCAAACCTCCCTGCCCTTCCATGTGCCTACATGGAAAGCCTAAGGCGGGGAGAGCA
Organism: Epinephelus cyanopodus; assembly: GCA_026686955.1. Classification (NCBI taxonomy): domain Eukaryota; kingdom Metazoa; phylum Chordata; class Actinopteri; order Perciformes; family Serranidae; genus Epinephelus; species Epinephelus cyanopodus. The sequence continues at coordinate 14,415,596 of CM048937.1, read as the reverse complement.
GCCTCAAAGACCCCCGGGAACAGAATAACATACTACCACCACACAATAGTGGTTATTCAATCAAGATCACTTTCCATTTTTTCCGTTCAGCTAACAATGGCAGGACTATCGTACAGTTTGTAGGTACGCACCAGGAACTACGCAAGTGGAACTAATGTGTTTCCATTTACAGACGGTAAACAAGCGGACAAACGGTTAGCTAACAGCAGACATTTCCTGTTCGGTAAAGCATACATGGCCACAGCAAAGTAGAAGTGTAAGATAATATCGATACACTGGAGTATCACGACTTTATGTTTTGTGATACTGTGTCGAGTCTCAAAAACAGCGCATCAATTTCTTAATTAAAATGTTACAAGCAGAACTTTGTGCCAGTGACTTGTATTGTGCGTAAACATTGACTGTCACATAGCACCGCCATTTGACCATCCCATTCCATTTTGCTAGTCAAAACTAGCATTAGTATTATCACAGTTAACCACAGCTGTAAATGCACTGTGCTAACTAAGCTAGCAGCTAGCGTTACCTCCACCTTCTTGTCCAAATATGGTCACTTCTGGCTCCAAACATTCAAGATGGCGATGGCCAAAATGCCAAACTACAGGCTTCAAAACAATGGGTGGCTCTGGATATTCGTTTTTACAACCAGTGACATCATCATCTTACATTAAAACATCTGCAAACAAATTGGGAGTCATATTTGATTCAGGACCAACCAACGTTTAATAAACTGGTCTGTCAGATATTTGCTGCTGGAAAACACAGGAGAATTCTGTCTGTGACCTGGAGAAAGTTGTCAACACCTTCATATTGACTCGCCTCATTACTGCAACTTTTTGTATTTTGGTATCACCAGACGTTTTTTTTTTTTCATCCCATCTCCAATTAGCTCAGAAAGCTACAGCAAGATTTTTTAACAAGATCAAAAAACAGACACCATTACTGAGATTCCTGCCTCTCCGCTCTGGCTCCCTGTTAGCTGAAGACTGAAGTTTAAAACCTTATTCTTTGTTTACACAGCACTAAATGGTCTTAGCCCTGCTTCTATCTGTGAACTCCTGCCCCTGTACTACACTGTCAGACACCTTAGATCCTCCAACCAAAGACTCCTGTCTGTCCACAGATCAAGAACTAAATGTTGTGGTAATAGAGCTTTCTCAGCAGAGTCCCCACAACTGTGACATCTCCCTCCTTCAATTTGTTCTTCTCTAGCTATTGATGTTTTCAACTTAGAGTAAACTTTTATTCTAACTGTGCCTGACGTTTGGTTGTCCCTGCATTTGTCTGAGGCCATGTGTTACATGCTGCATGTTTTTTACTTCTTTCTTTATGTCCTGTAAAAAAAAAAATCAGCTTTGTTTTGTGCTTGTAGCTAAAACTAATGAAGTCTGATCCAACAGCTCTGCAGTGATACCTCCTTCATGAATCATCATCATCATGTTCAGTGTTTGCTGAAGTGTTGATTCAACTTCAGGATTCATTAGGAAGATTGTTAGTGTTCAGTAGCCCGGTTTAAACATGATCACTCTATTAAATACATGTCAAACATGGACGTTTTAAGCCACAACACAATCTTTTCCTCACCATAACCAAAATGTTGAATTTTTTTGGGGTGATAGCAGTATACTAGTAGGAGCAGGGAGCCTTCTAACCTGTATCTTTACCTCTGGTACTACTAAGGCCTGTTTAATTGAGTGATACCACTGGAAATGGGTGGTTCGCGAGGGTTTCATAGGCTCTGCTGCAGGGTTGTTAACTCATTCACTGCCACATGACGAGTTTTGACGAGTTTCATTGTTTGGTTCTCACTGCCACATGACGAGTTTTGACGAGTATGCACTTTTTTTACTGAAAACGCTAGATGGCGCTCTTCTGCACCCTGTGACTAAGTTTGGTGGCGTTGAGAGGAAAGAGCATTTCTCAGTGAGCCAGCAAGTCACGTGATGTAAACAAAAGTTGGCCAACTTCAAAGGCAGCGCTGAGCACCTGCCCGTGATCACAAAGCATGAGTGGAATACAGTACAAATTGCGCACAGTAGGCCTACTAGAGACGGGATTCGGGACCGGGGGCGATCCACGACAACGGACGTTAGAAGATACCGGCTTTTTTCGCCGTGTTGAAGCAGCAGCACCGTCTGATAATGAGGCCACTATAGCAGGCTTGCCAGCCCCTGACACGGGATCCGAGATTTCCGGTCTGATCAAGATGTGGATGCAACCGTGCGTCCTCGTCGCAGTAAGCGGGTGACGAGCGAGGCGCCGTGATTATGTCGATCTCCTTTCACCACGTCTGCGCCATCCTCCGGTTCCGACAACGATTTAGACAAGCTGGGTCATGAGGAATGGTTTCCTTTACGAGATCGCTCCAGAGGGGGCCTCAAATAAAGTATAGTTGAAATAAAGTCAGAGAGTGGACTTGTAGAAACACATCTGTGTGTGTGTGTGTGTGTGTGTGTGTGTGTGTGTGTTTATTTTTATTCTTTTTTGAAGAAATTTGTTTTAAAAACATAAAGTACAATGTCATATAATGACTCAATTCAAAATTAGTTATTAGAGTTTTGCCTCGAAATATTCCCTGGACTTTAAATCTGTTTTTCTCTGAATTTTCTCTCAAAAAGGGAGTTTTGGGGGATAGCAAGCTATATTCAACTGAATATAACTAAAGAGTGGGACATGCTACGAACTCACTTTTTTTCTGGGGGAAAGAAGAGACTCTAACCCTTTCATTTGAGATATTCCATGCCATTTTATTGATAACACAGAATATGCAATGGACTTTTGAAAAGTACCAAAAATCATGAAAAGTGCTGGCAATTGAGGGACACTGAGCGATTTAATGCTGGCAGTGAATGAGTTAAATTAAACTGCGTTAGTTTGAGCTATGAGGACCTGATAAATTGACAGCTGAGACTAAATCGAGATAGTCAGCTAAGTAATAATTGTGGAAATACTGGCTCAACTTTGGTTGTGCGACTATTCAGTTTGAGTCTCTCGATGAAAATACAACAAAATAAACTGAACAGAAAGATAAATAATATCATAAAAAATTGATCGTAGCGTTAGCTCAGGCATGACAAGATGTCAAGCTCAGCTCACATTCCAGCTACATCAGCTGACTGATGGAAGGAAGTCAGCTGATAGATCACATGATTCCTTTCCGTGCAACCAATTGCCAATTTCCTCTGCAAGCTGCTTTGTAACCTGCCTCCACCCCAGTTCCTCCTTTTCATGTTGTGTCTGACTTATAAATGTCATTTCTGTTTGTCTTTGCTGCTGCTCTCCCTGCCTTAAGCTTCATATGTAGGCACATGGAAGGGCAGGGAGGTGTGGTCTCTTACGGCCTATTTCCATCAGATGCATGTTGGTTGCGTCTCTGCTCCGGCACGGCAGCGGAGCCGATAGGATTCAATTCTAGTCAATGTGTGTGTTTCCACTGGCTGCGGCTGTGCTGCGTTGTAGCTCCGTCTCAGCTCCGGCACTCCGGAGCCCTCCGCAACAGATACGCAGGACTTCTATTTTTGCCAGACGCTGGAGCACAACGCAGCAATTCAGCACAGAGCAGGTCGTGCAGGGCAGGAAGTCGTGCACAGAAACACAATAAAACAAGTGACACACATCCAGTGGAAATCCGGCGTTAGCCTCAGGCTTCCCACATGGCGTGTGGAAGGGCAGAGAAGTGTGCTCTCTACACCTTTGGCTTTCTGTGTAGGCCCAAGGAAAAGCAGAGGGGTCCCAGAACAAAGCCATATCGCCAAATATAACACTGCAAATGGAAATACGGTTGACTAAAAAGTAACATTTCAAAATGAGAACTCTGACGATTTTATTTTTGTTCAACAAATAAAACCTAAACAATGTCAAAAGAAGGACAAATGGTCATCCAAACTAGTTCAAACAGAAAAGTCATAATTAGTAAAACAGTTCCCTCCACGGGCCACTAAATCTCTTGCTCAGAAGTTGATATATCCGCTACTGCTAATTAGAAGAATCTTGTATTCAGCAGCATTCTGTCTCAGTCAGTCATGTTATCTGATGTTACTGGTTCTTGAAGAAACTGATTTATGGACTTAATTCATCTGCAATCCAGCGAGAATTAGACGAGGAGCAGCAACAAAGCAGCTGAGCAGACAGCACGCTGACATTTATAAAAAGGTCAGACAAAAACAAAGATGGTGACAGCTGTAACCTGAAAATGCTTCGAAGACATAAGATTTAAAAAGCATGACAAAAGGAGAAAACAATTCCACTGAGAACTCTCGTGTCATTCGGGTGCCATTAGTGGTCTTAAGCTGTGGAAAAGGCTTTTTGATAGTGACTGGGATAAAATCTTAAACCATTAAAAATAGTGATATTTTTTAGCATAAAACTGGTCGAATTAATAATCAATGCTGTTTTGGCAGCCTCAACACAGTACAAAACAATTTCAGTTCAGCACTGCGGAGAAGTCGCTGAATTTAACAAGTCACCTTCCAGCAGACGTGACGGGAGTAAAACAAGCCGAAGAAAGTAAAGTTGTTTTCCTTTCAAACTGCAAACCTTTCATGCAGACTGTGACAGAAAGGCTGGCTGAAGTAAACACTCCTACTCTCCTGCTCTGCGTTTGTCTGTACTTATCTAATCCTGCTGTCGACTTCAGCGGCAGTCTCGAGCCGAGTAAAACGCCCGCAGGCTTTTACAGCAAGCCTACAAACACGGAATCAAACGCTGAACACGTTTGACTGACTGACTCCTCTCTTCACCTTCTTTCTTCTCCCGTCGCTTCTCCGTTCACTCCAGTTTACCTCCTTACACATAAAGTTGCTGAGTTCTTTCTCTGTTTCGGTCAGATGCAGTGAGCTTCGTTTCTGATTCATTGTGCGCCTGGAGTCGTGTGTGTTATTTATCAAACAGGAGCATCGGCCTGGAAGTGCAGTTTGCCTCTTGCTCCAGGTATCAGCAGTGAGATCGACTCTCTTTTTCTCAAATTTCCCAACACTAATCCCAATAAATCTAATACCTGAAGACATATGACATATATATGTTCTATACGTGGTGTTAAAAATCAGTGAAATATGAATGAAATTAAAGCCAAGATGCTGCCAGCATCTCTGTAAGCCTGCCGCGAGTGGTCAAACTGTCGAAGTTAGAAAACTAGGCCCGTAAAAAAGTTTAAATGTCCTTGTCTCAGAATATTTAATAATTAATGATGATGCATAATGAATTATTTTGGATTATTAATTTATGGGATTTTTGGGGTAGTGGTATAGAAAAACAGCAATGATCAAAGCTTTGAGCTTCGACACATTCGGGTCAGTCCTCATTTTTTGGTCGCACGAGCACAAAAGGAATGAGTTGCACTTTAATACCTGTATGTAAATTTAGACCACAGAGTCTTTACGTGTGTCCAGGGTGCGCTGGTGAGACCACACCTTGTCTTTCTTAACAGGACAGATTATGAAACTAAAAGATCCACATGGAACACCCTATCCACCCTATGTCCAGTTTGCAAACAGTCTCTTTCAAAATATCTGCACTACGTCGATGCCGTCAATGTTTTTTTCCTTTAATGTAAAAGGACGACTTTTGCGTAATTGTCTGACGCCAGAAGTCGCTGCCCAAGCAAACATTTGACAACTTCGGAGTGAGTTGTTCCAATACCAATACCAGTATCGGAAATGCTTCTGTCGGCCTGCACCGGCTGACAGGATGCACCACTCTCTCACTCCGCTCTCTCTCATGCAGGCGCAGAACGTACGTGCCACTTGGCCATCAGACATAGTCCGTGTAGTGTGTTCAAATGCAACTGACACAGAGCAGCGTGAGGCGACGTAGACGATGCAACAGTTGGCTTTCATCGCTGCTAGTTCTTTGATGTCGGTTTGGTGTGTCCGCACCTTAAAATGCTGGATCAGGTATCAGCAAATGCACAAATAATCTATGCAGTGATGCAATACCATGTACTGTAGTGAGAAACTTTAACTAGTTTCACACCCGGTTAAATGGCAGTGTTCGCAAAAATCAATTCTTCACGACTCTAAAACAGCAAGTGCTGTCAAACCACTGGCAACTACTCTTAGAGTCTTAAAGCAGCGAAGATGAAATGATGTTAGCCATTAGCAAAATGTCAAGAAAGTGTGTATGTATTTGTTCTTGTATTACGAAGGGTTTAACCTGAACCATGTCAATTTACAATGATAGCAACCATTTCACAACCATACAGGGTTGGTAGTACACAGCTGTGATTGAGAAAAAACAACAACAATGGTATCTACCCGGAACTGGGTATCGGTCGATGCGCAAATTCAGGAATTGGAATAGGTATTGGGAAGGAAACATGGTACTGGATTGTCAAGTCCCAACCAACAAGAAGTTTTTTTTCTGGGGTAAACTCCCCAGAGAATTCCCGAACTGTTTGTGTGTCATCATGGAGCTCTTTGAATAAACGTGGTGAAAGCAATGAATGTGATAATCCACGACTGTCACAGCCTTTAACGCGTCCACCAACAATGCAATCTTTCTGATCCCAGCCCGAGTGCCTGGCCACAGAATTAGCAAAAGTGTGTTTGGCATGCACTGGACGCAATTGGCAGGGTTCACCTGACTGTGATCTTAAATCAGTTACTACAGTTGGCACTCCTGATCGCTGATAAACTTTGTAAGTGGCCTAATGAGAGGAAACAACTGTTTTGCTCTTAGTTTTCGTCTTGTTGTCTCATTATGTCGAGGTACCAAAAATACTTTTGTTTTCGCCTGGTAAAGGGTTGATTAGCTCGTCACCATGGGATAACAAAGCTTGTTTCTCGAGATAATGAAATAATTAATTTGCGGTCTCGAGATAACGGCAATAAAAATAATTGGGATCATGGCCGTTCTCAGCGTCCATATTATTCTGATGATAGATGTTTCAAATGTTAAGGCTGCTTGTCTTGATGTTTGATAGTAAAAAACAGTAATGTTTGTTCACACATGTACTGATACGTACTGCAACAAGAGCAACAAGGTTTACCATACTGGGTCTGTACCAGAGATCCTTTCACAAACTGCACCAGCGAGCATCACCAGAGAGCAGGAGATCAAACGCTAAAACAAGTGTTACATCATCTGGTTGCTATGCAACACAAAGTCTGACAACAACACATGAGCTGTCTTCTCAGTGTTAGTGATCTAACCTATATAAAACCAGATAGTGTTGTTAAAAATAACATTTACAGAGTTAGTGTTGCTCAGCTTGCTCCTGAAGAGGGAAGATGAAAAGCTCATTGTGAATTGAAGGATGTGGGTACGTGACATCCACACACGGAGAACAGAACACGGTCCTCTCATCCACAGTGACTGCCTAAATGCAGCATGTTCAAGAGATCTTTTACTGCATTTACATGCACTTAAGTAATGGGATTACCTCTGGTTTTCAACGGGTGTATGAGGCATCTTAGAAGCAGAAACACATTCTCCTTTTCGAGGGTTGAGGAATTAAGACAAGCACAGTAAACAAAGCTCTGCTGGATTAAACTGGATTACACAGCCATGTTTACCACTCACAAGGTCTTCAACATGTGGGCATGTCAATGTGGCAGGAAATACCAACACTCAGACTGAGATGGGCAATATGGACACGTCTTCCTGGTATTTAAAGACCAACTTAGCACCGACGAATGTGGGAACTCATCTGATACTGTCTATGTTAAATGTGCCAATGACAGACTTGCAGTGTGGATGTGTGGAGGAGTTTGTTGACTGGTGTCAGGCCAGTTTTCCTCAGCTAAATACCAATAAATCTGAGGAAATGAGTTTTGATTTCAGGGCGAGCAGAAAGACTGTACTTAAGTTGAAAATGAATATAAGAATTTAGGAACAGAAACTGGTGTAAAACTGGCCTGATGCCTTCACGCATAAACATCCCAAGTTCCAATTTTCTGTTGTATTGCTTGGCACGTCTCACTGTCGGTAGTTAACAAGAACTTACTAAGATTGTTCGTCCATTTTCTTTTCCCTTTACCTTCTCCCCCAATGACTCATTTTTTAAAAACATGGCGTCTCCTACCACTTCTATGCAGATGAATCCCAAATTTATATGCCCCTGAAAAAAAGCCAGTAACAGCCCCTCTTGCTGAATGTCTAAATGACATTAAGGCTTAGTTGGCTCAAAACCTTTTGCTGTTAAATGAGAGAAAGACAGAGGTCACAGTGTTCGGACCCAGTGGCACCAGTGTCCCCCGCTAGACCGAGGCTCCCTGCAACCCTATGTCAAAGCCATGGTCTCAAATCTTGGTGTCAAAATGCCAAAATGCCCACACTCGAATCTTTTAGATCTCGTCGAAAAACCCACCTTTACACCTTGGCTTTTCAAACTGAGAGTTTTGTGGTCTTCTGGCCAGTCTTTTCTGGCTGTTGACTAGACGATTTGTAAAATGTGCTATATAAATAAAGTGGATTGGATTGTTTCTATATGTTTGTTAACAACAACACAGTATGACTAGAAAGCTACAGAATGATATAAAGACCTTAAAAACAACAGACAATACTGGAGCCACCCTTAAGGGTTTTAAGTCCGCTTTTATAAACCATAGACACGGAGAGGACTGCAGAGCTCCATACTTTATTCAGGTTGCATCGGCCGGCACACTGTAAAAGCACAGCAACCTTATCCCCTCCACTGCACGTGTCAGGATGACAGAGCATGACAGTATGGCATCCCAGCAGCTACATCCCCCCGTGGCCACAGAGAAGACAGAAAGAAAAGAAATCAGACATGATGACAAGACTTGGTCCAAACCTGGCACATGGCTGCATGATGTGTGGTCAAATTGAAATTGCAGCTAAGTCAGAGCCAGTGACGGTGCTTGTGTGAATTCCTGGATAATTAATGATGATGTGCAATTATCTGTAGTGCTCTCAGAAGTGCTCTTAAAGTGTACTTAAGTAGTATATGACGCAACGTGGTCAAAGAGACAACATACTTTATTAATCCCTTGAGGGGAAATTCAGTTTTTTCACTCTGTAATATTTCACAGTCCGAAGTATACGCCATGCACAAACTGGACTCTAACGTGTGGAGAGTTGTCAGCAAATGTAAAGAATTACAGTATAGTAAACTTTAAAACTAACTTTGGAACAAGCAAACAAAAATGCACTTACACAAATATGTGTTTTGCAATCTGCTACAATGTTGTCATTATTGTTTACATAAATATCTTCAAATAATAGGCTTTTAATCTGAAGGGGACACAGGAAGTGCTGAGTTTGTATTAACAGCATAATGCAGTAACAAATGTGAGGTGAGGAAGTAGAAATGATTAATTATGGAATGCACTCAAATGACCAATGATATAACTTCATGGCCAAAAACATGTTTTGTGAGGTCATGGTGACCTTGACCTTCATCGTTGAGTCCAAGTGGACGTTTGTGCCAAATGGAGATGTAGCGTTCATGAGTATGAGATGGATGCAAGGTCACAGTGACCATGACCTCTGACCACCACATTCTCATCAGTTCATCATTGAGTCCAGGTGGACGTTTGTGCCAAATTTGAAGAAATCCCCTCAAACATTCCTGAGATACTGCATCCATGAAAATAGGACAAACATAAGGTCACAGTGACTTAAGCCTTTGACCTTTTACCACCAATAACCAGGTGGATGTTTGTGCCAAATTTGAGGATAAACCCTCATATCCTAAGTTCGTGAGACATTGCATTCATAGGAATGGGACAGATGGATGCAAGGTCAGAGTGACTATGACCTCTGATCATCAAATTCTCATCAGTTCATCAATGAGTCCAGGTGGACGTTTATGCCAAATCTGAAGAAATGAAACAAACATAAAAACGACTTATGATGAAAAAAAAACCCCAAAAAACTGAGATATCTCAGTCACAAAAATGAGACGGATGAGGCCACAGTCATCTTGACCATTTACCGATGACCACCAAAATCTAAGTAGTCCATTGTTAAGTCCAAGTCAACGTTTGTGCCAAAATTGAAGACATTCCCTCAAGGCATTCTTGGAATATCGCATGCACGAGAACGGGACAGACGGAGGAACAACCTGAAGGCATAATGTTTCTGGCTGCCTTCAGCGTGGAGACGTATAAAGTGTAGGCGTTATTGTTAACTTTCACAAATCTGACCACACTGATGGGAACTTATTGATGTCTGATTCTTTTCTCTGCTATTCACTTCTGTCTCCTGCTCTACCAAGAGCGAGGAGAGTGTGGGTGCATTGTATTGGATGACCTTGGCATAGGTTTGTTGGCTTCTACTCTACCATTGTGTTGTGACAATACAATATTTTCTCATGTCTGTTGCAGATAGACACGAAGACTGACACATGGCTGAGCTTGTTCCCTACGAGCTGCCATTCTGTTTCACTGTACTGGGTTACACCTCACTACCTCTCTGACTGGCAATGACAATTAAATTCAATTCAAATCCGAGGCCTCGCACGCAAAGTGACATAAATGCTGGTTACCGTGAAATTAAAGAACGTTCAAATGGTAAAATCAAGGTCATCCAGTGCAACTCTGTGTGGTGTGCATCTTCGACAAATTAATAAATAAGCTGGCTAGCTTTGACTACAACAGGCACTGTGGCCGAAATGTTCAGGGAAGAAACATAGAACACAACAGAAAAATTATGAGAGCTGTTTTGTATTTGTTTCAGTAGCTAATGGGTTTTATGTAATAATAGGCTGTTTAATTACCCTTGTAATTAGTGCCATTAAATAAGAGCTTAACGTGTGGTATTAGGTATTACCATTACCTATTGTAGCATAACTGATTTTTTTTTTCTGATTTTTAATTACTGAATTGCCTGTAGTACAATTACTGGCACAAATTCTGTGAGTGATAAAGGACATAGAGAAAGGTTTTGTACAGAGCTCGTACTGCATGTCGCACTTTTTCCTCCACAGGGACTAATTAAAGCCCTACAATCTACAGTCTATAAAATAAAATTAGAATTAAATTGCTTTTCTTTTGAGCAGTTGACAGTAGACATTCATTTACTCAGATATATTATGGATCAAAAGAGCAAAAGGAAGTCTTGGCAGTACCAGAGTTAAAAGTGACTCTGTTTTGTTATTCAATTTCAAAAGTATCGAGCTGCTTGAGTTTCATTTATGACATTTATAATTAAGTTTGCTGTTGGATGCTGTCTTCTGCTGACCGTGTGACAGACAAGACTGTGGAAAGTGGTTATTGAACAATCGCAAACATTCGAGCTGCACTTTGAATTGTCTTTCTCATTCGACTGGTTTGTTCTCTGGCCTCTTCTGACGAGGCCTCAAAGAGACTAATTAATTAACCATGCACTCAAATATAGGAATAATTAAAGATAACAGGCTCACTTTAGTCAGTGTTTTGTCTCCTCTGACGAAACAGCCTGTGAGTAAATCACCTTTACATCATAACAACAACAAGTCACAATACAATAAAGTCACCCATAAGCACACTGAAACACACACAGTATATCAATACTCTTAGTAAAGGACACACACACACACACACGTCTTAACATTAACAAGCAATAGGCCATGCATCATGCTGTAACATGCTGAGACACATGAGGGAAACTAATCTCTGTTTGTCTCCTCACAATATCAATCGATGCCCTGTTTGAGTCTGGCTCATCTTTAAGGCGTTTCTGTTCATGAATGTGCAGCAAGTGAAAAGGCAGTAAATCAAAGAGGTGTGGCGGTTCATTATCCACCTGCAAATGACAACAGAGCATGATGAAAAAGGCTAATCAAACGCAGAGAAAACATGGCTTCGCCACGTCAAAAAAAAAAATACAGTTGTCTTGATGAGACGGCTTGAAAAGACATGAATGCCCAGCACCACATATTGGCACCCACGCTGGGCAGGGACCGACATACCACATCTTCAACCTGAGATATGACGATGAATAATGGCTAGAAAAGTGTTTTTGCAGAACATTAGGACGTCACAGAGAAGCTGACCCATGATCTTCTGGCTATACCTTTATCATTTCATCCTATTAGATATTTATGTGAAATATGGGTACCCTTTAGCAGACTGACAAAGGAGATCTGGGGTGCTAGATAGAGACCAGTCAGAGATAAAAGTCTTCGGTGCTGGCTACAAGGTCAGGGCTTCGAAGCAGTCAAGGGTGCAAGACCCGGTTGACCACAGCATGCTGGCAAACAGTGGCATCTGGATGAGCCACACTCAGTAGCTTTCCAAGACCACAAGAGCACCAAAGGACAGGAAAGAAATTTCATGGCTGCGGAATAAGCAGCGGCAGAGTGGATATGCTGTTTTTGGCTGGGCTGAGCCAGTACCAACCCATCCAACCTCCACCACTGTGGTCTGGCAAAAACAAGAGGAAGATCCTTGGGAGCTGTTGTCTGAAGAGCCTTGGGGAGGAGCAGATGCCATCTGAAATAGCGTAGGAATCGTCAGAGGCAAAAAAGCGTGTTTGTGCAAGGAAGGCAGCCTTGTCAAGGAATGAAGAAGGTTCCTCAAGGATAAACTTGGAGGAGGAGGCCTCTGACAGCAAGAGAGCCAAGTACACAAACCTAATAGGCGAGGGCAGCAGCCGAGAATGGCATGCACATACTCATTGAAGTTCACTGCGGAGGCTTTGCTTCCAATTCCCTCTGCAGAGCTTTAAAGCTTCTCTGTGTCATAGGAATGCAAAGGAAAAGAGCCATCATTACCATCACAAACATCAAGATGGCTGTGGATCAAAAAGCATGATCCATGAACCGCACTCTTGGATTCAAGCTGGGGACTGATCTCCAACTGAACTGCCTGGGTGCAGCAGTTTGATGCTGGAAAAATAGTCAGTGACCACATGGTTACATCACTGATGATGTGTCTTTGTGCACCGCAAGACGCGAGAGAGACCAGACCAGGCCTCATTAAAATGAGACTGAGTCTGTTTGTACCTATCCTGCAACATGATTGTGCTGGTAAGGAAAATACTAACATTGACAAACGGGGTAGATTTGAAGATGAGGAAAATACCAACAAGTTGTGGTACATGTTCTAGACTTGCAATGAAAAGAGAGCCACAGTTCAAAAAGCTGAGGCATTTAAAGCATTCTCACATAAGGCAAAAATGCCTACAGATTTTTTCATAGATGGTGTGTAATACAAGCTTTGACACAAATACTTAAACACCAAAATACAGAAAAAAGGAAAAAAGAAGGGCCTGTACTCCGACCAAGAGGTTAAACAACTGACCTGCCCCGCACCTCTGAAGGTGGAGCACCTGTACTGACTAAACACTTGTGGAAACATTACTGCTGTCTGAAGTACAGCAAGTGCAAAAGACAAACTCTCGATTTTACTCCTGTCCCAGCCGCTGTCTGGACTGAGTTTGGCTGAATATAGCCTCTTCCAGACGTCTAATCTGTAACATTGCCGGCTTCATTTATCTGTTAAAGTAATGGCCTTTTGGCCTTTCAAACATAGGTCTCCATTAGGGAGATGTTCCATAATGACTGTTCGAACATGAAAGGACTGTAATGGCTCGAGCTGCAATACTCATGTGATATTTAGAATCTGACACACAAGATAAAGGTCCTTTTTTCATCCTCACCACAGTGGCAGTAAATCTGGAGAGCTGTGGTGAGTTGGAAAAGAATGATATTAAGAAAGAGGAGTCTTCTCTAGTTAAAAGGAACTTTGCAGTGCAAGGGGCAGAATCCGATGCTCATCAGCGTCAGCCAAGCAAATCGAGCAAGAGGCCCTGTTTTGACGCCAGAAGATGTGGTAGGGAACGATGGGACAATGACAAATGCGGACAAAAGGCTGATATTGGCAGTATTTAATTACAATAAAGGTCATTCTATTGTTCAAGTACTAATCGGCAAACGCATGCAGGGAGTTGCATGAGCAGCCAGGTGAATCTCTCTGGTGAGTATAACAGCGTTTAGAGGACGAAGAAGAAGAAATACTTATTAAGCAGTGCCCAGGAAGCAAACTGGCACCTCACAAACTTTCAGTCCACACTCCATACTTGGTCCACATGTGGACTTGAACCTGCAACCCCCGGGTTCCCAAGTCGTCTTTTTCTTTTTTGAAGATATACTGGACCCTCAGATTAAAAGTCATCCAGGCCTTCTTGCACTGCTGATAAACAGGCTGGCTACCTACTTAGCTGTTGGACTGTGAGAGCTACAGGACAGGGGAATTCAAATCTTATGCCGTGATAGTTCATGTAGGTTATGTAATCTCCTGTCTTATTACAGGAGATTAATTTGTGTGTGTTTTTCCGTTAATCACATTCGATCAGCCGGTTGCACACACAGCGTCTCTCCAAATGGGCACCCTGCTGTTTTGCTGCACGTTCTTGGAGTGGCTGCGCCTGTAGTGGCGCGTCTCAGGCCTTAGATGCTAAGTGGGAGCACACTTCACGCATTTTTTGGTGCAGCAGGTAAAAGATAAGAGGGTGTGCAAGAAATCAGACATTTCCTGTTCTCATCACACATTTCAATCGCACTTAAGCTGTTTTAATGGCGACTGAAAAGGTAGGATGCCTGTTTTGTACATCGTATTTGGACCGACTGAGAGGAAGGTTTTATTTTTGTGATCCTGTTTAAAACATGGTTATATCTGTGTGCACGAACTGTGTTGTGTAATGTATTAGTAATGTAGTCCCGGCCACATGCTGTACTTTGTATCCCCTAGAGCGGGCTACAGAATCTGTTCTGTTTATGCGTGTGGGTGTTTGTTTGTTTAGTATGGTGTGTGTGTGTGTGTGTGTGTGTGTGTGTGTGTGTGTGTGTGTGTGTGTGTGTGTGTGTGTGCAGTGGAGGAACTCAAAGCTGGATGTCATACTGGTGGAGCCCTCTTTAACTAGACTCCTTCAGCCGTCAATCACTCACACCGGCGCTGGTGTCAGATGTAACCTTTCTACCAAAATCCATTTCGGTATTCAGACAGGAAGCTTCTCATGACTTTGATGGTTGGACTTAAAAAAAAAAAAAAAAGCAAATTCAAACAAGCCGGGGTAGTCTGTTTGCTCCTACTTGAATCTCTCTTTAATGCTGCTGCGGCTGGATGTTGTTGACCTTGTCTAAGGTCACTCAGCAGTTTGGAGCCATGTGCAGTGGGCTTGTTGTGTGTGGCAGAGAGATAGCAGCAGAGAGATCTTGGGGGAAAACAGTGTTAAATCGCACAGCCATGGGATGACCATGGGGTTTGGTAGCTGTAGCGTAAATGATAACTTTGCTACTGACAGATTTTTCTTTCACCCTATAAAAGGGATGCCGCATCCATATATTCATATTTGCCTTCTTCTATTGATATCGCCTTTCCTGTGAGGGATATCTTTTTCAGAACGTGCTGCTTGTTTGTGCGCTGTTAAAGGGGCAGTTTGGAGAAGCAGGCGGGAGTCCAACACCAAAGCTAAAATAATATACTGAGAGTATTTTCCCTGTTTTAGCTTTTCTACAGATTACGATTGGCAAGCCATTACCAGCATCAGCTCCCCATCTATGCGTTCGTGAAAAGCCACCAGACTCCACTGACAAAAACAGCAATTTTACCTCACTGAACAAAGGAGCCGTTTCTCTACCGCTGCTTCATCAGTTCGCTAGTTTGTGTTATTGTGCAACTTTGGTTAATCTGAACTAACTTCTTTAAATGTCAAAGTCACACAATTACACAAACTAACGAACCAAGGCTGCAGCAGCTCCTGTGTTCAGCTGTGTTAAATCGCTGTTTTTCTCAATGGAATCTGGTTTTAAAGAGAGCAATATAGCGGCTTCATTTTCCCATCGTAAAAATCATTGTCTGACATTAAGGTAAAGCAGTGAAAGTATTGTAAATATAACGTACACTGTCAGACTCCAGCCTGCTTCTCCAAACTGGGGCGTGCCGACCGACATCTACCATCCATAATATACTGTCTATGGATGGGTATCTCATAGAACCAAATTTCAAAAATCTGAACCATCCCTTTAATGCAACATGAAAAGAGCCGACTAACTGTTGATCAACGCCTGCAAGATTTTCCGATACAAATTTTGAAGTGGTAGCCGTTAGTTTCCCGTGTGCCTCTGAGCTGAACAAAGACCACACAACCACAGCATCCAAATACCAACCTGCGGTCCCAAGCACCTGACGGAGGATTGCACAGAACAGAAGTCCTGGAGAGGAAGATGGGAGCACAGCAGAGCAGAGAAGCAGAGTGGTCTATAGGCTGGACAATGCAAACTGCGAGGCAGCGCGCTGAAACTGGGGGCATGCCGGCTGACACCTACTGTGTGTAACATGCTGACTATGGATGAGTACACTACACAGGCCCCAATTAAAATCTCAACTATCCCTTTAACTCGACTGAACACACACCTTAATTAGCTTTGATGCAAATTTTAAAAAGAGGTCTTCTGCTTCCTCTCATCTTGCTTTGTGACGCTGCCTTTTTCTTTCCATTCAGTGACACACAACCATAAACATCCCTTCTCCTCCCCTCTCCTCCTTACCTCCTGCAGCCGCTGGATGTGTTCTCTGCAGGTTTCTAAGTCGCTGTCACCAGAAACCACGATCAGTCCCAGAGGAATGGCTGGAGATACAGAGGAACAAGACAATTATCCAACAGCACTTTGATATCTACTTATACAGCGGTGCTCAACTCTGGCCCTCAGGACCCTGCGAGTACTGCTAGTTTTAATTCTGGTCATATAGCAGCGACAGACCTGGGACTCCACATGAATCTAATTAAACATGTAGCATAGACAAGCAGCAGCACGGTGGTTGCTGAGGACCAGAACCTGGAACCACCGACGGAAACTTCTCAACTGATATTCAAACTAGCTATGCTCAGGGCGCAAAGATGGGAGAATATATGCTGTAAATTCTACTGACGTGTTTGCTGAGCATCCTCTTTGTGACAGAGAGAAACAGCTTTAGGGAAGGTCAGAACGGGAGCTGTTTAAAGTCCTCCAGAGCAAATTACAAGCCAAGGGGGATTTAATGTTGTGTGTGAAGGGGTTGTGGTGTAGCTTTGGAGCCACATGTCAGGATGTCAGGGCTGCGTTCACCACAGATACACCACTTGGGGCAGAATAACTGTCTGGACTGTATGGCTTGTGTCAAGACACACTAATCAGTCCCCTTTGCACAGAGGTGGTGCTATAGAGTTGCAGGGCTTTATAAAGATTAACCGCATTAACATGTCAATAACAATCATTTACCGTCTGTGTGGCTGATCTCGCCCCCTGCTGTTAGCGTAAGGAGCTCCCATACTTCATTGGACATTTTCAGCAGCTATTAGTTTTCTTTGAGTTAGCTGCTAACTGCTATCAGCTACGCACCTAGGGCTGGGTTATTCATCTTAAATGAATCTAAACCGACATTCAGAACTTCTTACCGACGTAATCTTGCCCATGTTGCCCCTTTAACGCTTAATACTGTCCTATCAACTAAAGGCAAAAAGCCCCCCCAAAATAACCTTTAAAAATGTATGACTGTGTGTGTAGTCACGTGACTCCGCCTGTCCAGTCCGCAACCTGGGAGCAACATGGAGGTGAACTCAAACACAGAGCCAACTGAGCAACTTAGAGAAATTTGAGTCTTTTGTTAGGACACATTTTGGCTTTTGTGAAGACACTAAATCAAATGTAAAAACTGCAGAAAAAATGTTTCACGTGGCGCACAATCATGTTATCGAACATGACTGTGCATGGCTAAAAATGGAGGTTACTTGTACAGGTGTCGCTGCACAATAGAACAGTCCTGCAGGTCTTTTGCAGTCAAACGGGGGCTTTGATTTGCCTTTCTAATAATCCTATGAGCAGCCCTTTCTGAAAGGTTTCCTGGTCTTCCAGACGTCAACTTGACCTTCACAGTTCGTGTTAACTGCCACTTCTTACATTACATTACATCACAAACTGAAGAAACAGCTACCTGAAAACACTTTGCCATCATCCTGTACTCCTCTCCTGCTTTGTGGGTATCAGTTATTTTAATTTTCAGGGTGCTAGACAGCTGTTGTTGTGTTGGAGGAGCTGCTGATTGTTGGGATAAGGTTTCAGGAGTCAGAGTATTTATGAAGCTTTGAAATTTGCATCACCTGGCCTTTCCTACTGACAACTGTGGACAAGCAAGAGTCCTAACAGGCTAATTAAGGTCTGAGACCCTGGTAAAAGTTGTCTGAGGGCTCAAATGTCTTGGGGTGCCCAAACTTTTGCATGTTGCTCCTTCACTTGTTTTCACTCTACAACTGTACAAAACCAAAATAATAAAATAATCTTGCTTAAAATGTTGAAAAGCATGCTTATATTTAACTTCATGCCTTTTGGAGATCAGTTCATCTTCGACTCACTTGACTATTCACAGCAAACAAAATCTAACCCAAGCTTTCGCATGCCACTGCATATTGATGCATAAAAGGCACAAGTCGGTGCATAGAAATTCACCAGGAAGCATAAAATTAAGTGTTTGATGCTCAGAATTTTCTGGCAGAGGGCAGCCAAACCCTCGATTCGTATGAGTCGATTCTAAACCTACACCCTTGGCTCTGTATCACAGTGAATAAAAGAACATAGACGCATAGACTGTGCAGCAGTTGTCTTCTATTCAGTGATGAAACAAAGACCAATTGGAAGTTACTTCAAAGTAACCCTGGTTCTATAAACGCGCGTATATCCCACTGTTGCTCAATATCGAGAAGAAAATACGAAAGACTATAATTAAAGCATGATACAGCCTAATCATGTGTGACACATTTGTCTCATGTTGAGATGGTGAAGCCCAGTATTTAAGAACGACATCAATATTAGACATCTCCACAAATGACACTTTATACCCGGTGCCAGAACTCCGTGCCAAGTTAACGTTGATGTTTTTATTTCCTTAAATGAGCCTGACCAAGCTGGCTCGCCATCAGTAAGCCGACATAGGTCGTTGAAACAAGACTGCTCCCCGAGGCAGCGCAGGCCAACCGCCAGCTGCACCAACACAACACTGCTGGCTGAACATCACACAGCTCGTTGTGCTGAAAGAGCTGTCAAACCCAGCGAGGAGCTCCTGAACCCACACACACACACACACACAGACACACACACACACACACAGACACACACACACACACCTCTCATTGATACTAAATGTCTCAGTGTGGAAGACAAAGACAGCAGTGGGAGCAAGCAGTAGTAACTTCACTATGAGAAGCTGTGTCTCAAACCGGATTCTTCTGTACTTGTTGTTTTGACTGCGTAAGTCATTCACACTAAGAAGTATGGCAAAATGTAGTGTACTACGTGTTTACGTATGGTGCATGTAAAATTATGCAAGGTACAACTCCAGTGAAATGTGATCCCATCAGCTCCTTTAACTTCCTCGCTATAATTTAGTCCTTTTGTGCATCTTCTTACATTGTTGCCTGCTGCTTTATAATCGTCCACGTTTCCGGATGGTTCTTCTTAATCCATGGTTTCTGGGTGTGGAATGAAATAACTGTCCACAAATCTCAACCCCGTACAAGACAGTCAAATGGTCGCTACTCCTGAATACGAGCAGCGCCGTTCTGCAGTCACCTCTGAACGGTGTATAGCAGCGATCCACAGCAGGAACAGGACAGCATCTCATATTCCCACCATCACGCCAGTGCTTATTCACCGTAAATCTCCTCTCCTTTGTCCTTTTGGTTTCATCAAGTGATGGTCAAATGAAGCTTCATGAACCAGCAGTTGTATTTGCTGAACCCACCAGATGGCGCTCTTGGTGTAATGAAAAAGGCTCAAGGGATGGCAATGCAGTTTGGTTTCAACTAGCGATAGCCAAATGAAGCTTCATGAACCATTGTCTTTATTTTTTGGGTCCACTCTGGCACTCTTTGTTCAACAAAGGGTTCAAACCAAACTGCATTGCCATCCCTTGAGCCTTTCTCACTACACCAAGAGCGTCATCTAGTGCGTGCAGCAAATACAACTGGCGGTTCATGAAGCTTCGTTTGGCCATCACTAGTCACCATGTTGCCTACGTAGTGAAAGGGCTGGACCAAAAACACATCAAACTTGTGATATGTCAGCCCATTTTTGACATTGAAGTTAGGGGCGTAGTTACGTTTGACTGTTCATAATGTGCCGTGAAAGCATGTTCTAACGTGATAATAAACAGATACAGAAGAAGACAAGCGAGCAAACAAGCAGATATAACAAGCAGATATTTTGGCAAGTTGTCATAGGTTGTAGGGATGCACTGATCCGATTATCGAATATCGGCCCCGGTATCATTAAAATAGAAGAATTGGGTATCAGAAAATGCAACCTACACACGAGGTGTTCCTTTCCCTTTAAATCTATTGTGACGTGAGCTACGTCACATGTCATGGAGCGAAGGAGAGAATCTGCTGTGTGGAGGTATTTCACACTATTTCAACTGCTGTTGCACAATTGTTTATTTTTGTTTACAAGAAATAGTTCATCGTTGCATTAATCAGTTTCATCTTGTTTCATTTAATCAAAGGAAAGAGCTGTGTCGTCATCAATGCCTGATGCCTCTAGTCTTTTCTGTTCTACATGTAATGGTATATAGCTTTTTAGGTCAACCATGGTATTAGATCGGTATTGGGTATCGGCTCGAAACTGAAAAAGCTGGATCGTGGATCTCTAATAGGTTGGCAATTTACGTCATTTCTGATACGTTTGGGGTCGGCGCAAGGGTTAGGGTTAGAGTTCTGGGTTGGGTTTAGGGTTGACGATGTCTGATTAGAGACAATACTGTCCTCTCAAAATTTGCGCACTACGCAAGTAAGTTCATAGAGTACACAGTGTACTACAAGTAAATACACGAACAAAAGTTAGTTAGTTACATTTTCACTCTGACCTCATCACAAAATCAATGTTTGGTCATGGACTTTCAATGTCGAGAAATGACGTGCCATTTCGACATAAACGCACTTTATCCATACAACAACGCTAGCTGACATTTTTTGGTCCTTTGGCGCCTTTGTCCAAATGTACATGGTGGCATTTAGCCAACACACGCTCATGGTTGGGTTTAGGAAAAAACTATCAGAGTTTAGTTTTACGATTTTATGGGAAGTGACAGTGAACAGTGGCCTCCTGGATGAAAGTCAGTGTTTGTTACCCTCTGACACTGCCAGGTGCAGTTTAACATAACAGCAACAGGCTGCATATCATGCTCATATGAAAGGGCGGCTTTCTTCGTCGGTTTCTGACGCCAGAAGTCACTGAACAACTTCTGGATTACAATGACTCTGAAGTGAGCCTGTCCACTTTTTATAATTCATTACTCTTCAAACCTCCCATGACAGGAAGAGCAGAGAGGTTTATTATCAAAGTGCATGTTGAAACAATCACCACACCAAACACTGATTCAAATTCCAACTACTGCATTCATTTTCATCGACTCTCCTTCAGCATGTGCTTTTTTTTTTTCTTAACTGACCTTTTCAAGTGGCAGCCAAGTAGAAATTAATTGGTTGTTGTGTATGGTGATGCACTGTTTTGTAACGACAGCTCATAGAAATACAAGCACAGTTCAGGATTTTGGTACAAGACGACACGACGTGGAAAATGTAAATTGCGAGCAATTTCCAGACACACTGTATATATTAGAGCTGAGACAACAACTTGATTATTTGATTAGTCAATTAGTCGCGCAGCAGAAAATTAATTGCCAACAATTTTAATGACTGATTAATTAGGTCACAGAAAGCCAGATATTCTCCAGTTCCAACTCATCACATGTGAGGGTGTAGTGTTTCTTTTTGTGTGTGTTTTACGTCGTTATTAACGGAGTAGCTTTGGGTTTGAGACATGTGTTAGAGAAACAGTGTATTTACATATGTATTGGGGGAATAGTTGGACTGATAACCCAGCGCCCCAGTAGGAGGGGGCCCTCAAGAAGCCTGGTTTTGTTTGCAATGTTTTATTTCAAAGCAAGTAGTGTCGTAAGAAACTGAAATTGGTGGAATAAATCAGGTGAAAGACTTGAATTGCATTTAAAAAAAAAATAGCAGAAGCTCTCTGAGGCCCCTCTCACCCCTTGAAGGCACAAATTGGCTCAGAATTCATCTCTAAATGCAATAAAATTAAATTAAAAAAATCACGGCTCAAAAAAAAAAAAAAAAAGAAAGGAAACTGACTTTGTAGAAAAAGCAAAACAAATTAAAAATTCAAAGGTGCATGAGAGAGACATGGATCAAGAGTGGAAGGGTGCTGATGCATAGTGCCCACAATTCGGTGCTACGCCCCTGTTCCTATTCTTACCGGCCGCAACGACGTTCTGAACTGACTCTCAGACAATAGCTCTCACATAATGTCCTACAGAACCTGCACAGATGATGATACGTGTGCAGTTCTGAAAGGTCATCCAAATCTTTATTACACAAATCTATATTCAATCCATGTTCAGGATGGAACACGGAGCCACAGAGAGAGATGATATAACAGCAGTGCCTCGGAGTACGGAGCATATTTTTACCCATCTCCCCCCAAGTGTGACACATCCACAAGTTGAGACCAGTGATTGATTTGCATAATGAGAAAACAACTCAAACTTCAGAGAGCGAGAACAAAGGACGAGGTATGAGAATTATGAAAATGATCCAAAACTGATAGAAATAATACTTCGGGATTGGGCTGGAAAAAAACATGTGATTATGAGTTATTAATAGTCTCACGTGTGTGCAGTTAGTTCATACAAATCATGCGCAAAACACAGAAAGAAAAAGAAACATGTCACATATAAATAGAGTTCTATAAAGCGTGCTGTTTACTATATGTAAAAGGTAACAGCGCCACCCTGTGTCCAAACTCTGAACTGGCATGAACTCACTGACTGCATTCAAGTGTGTGTTTGTGTGCTGCACAGCCAGCTGAGTGTAATTGTTCCTAATGAGAGAGACACACACAGACAGAGCTTTCCCTCTCCATGTTCCCGAAACATGAGTGAACGCCGCTCACTGTCTGTGTGTGCAGCATGTTCTGTACACACGGCAGAGATGAAGAGTCAGCTGACAGCTGATCTCGTTGACCTTCACATCAGCGCTCCACCTTCAAAATCATCAAGCAGGTTTATTCCCACTTGAGCCTGAAGATGCTGCCGTCACTCAGGTCCACCAACCTGCAGCTTCTTGACCCTGTTTAACTCCTCGGTAGACATTTTGTCTGCATACTGACGAGAAACGGGTGGAAATGTGACCTTATATAACCACCAGAAAAAATAGGGATTTAAAGCTGGTGTCGACAGTTTTATTTTGATAACATAGCGTATTTTAATTTAAGTGGATTGAGGGAAACTGGCTCTGTTTCCAGGCTTTAGAAAATCTAGCCTGTGACAGGAGACTGTAGCCAATCGCAGGTCATTTCAGAGAGAAGGTGTTCCTATAAAAATGTAGATGTGTGTGCAATCTAGCATTAGCAACACTACACTGCCAAGCAACCCAAAAAAAGGGATGTACCTATCAAAACGAGAGTCTAAAAGAGAGTCTGACAATAAACAAAATAAAACGTGTCAGTATCGGTGAAGCGTTTCAGAAATGGAGAGAAAATGCTAACGTTAGTGAGAGCCTGGAGCCCATTGTGTCCTCCACCTCACTCCCCGCAGCTACAGACAAGGCTCCATACTGACCGCACCTTTTTTCTGCTGCAAAAACAACCAGTGTTTCCACCGATGACACCCAAACACAGCGACAAATGTGATCAGGTTATCACAACCCAGTGAGGATACAAACATTTAAACACCAGACACCAGACTAAACTCCAAGGCAAGCTTTCTGATCCGCCCAAACTCCGCACTGGATCAGCAAACTTTCTGTTGCTGCCTTGACACAGGGGTTTGCCTTTTCCAGATTTCCCCCTTCCCCAGCTTTAAGTTTTAATTTTTTGGCTGTTTGCTAACGATTCCCTCGTTATTCCTTCACACAACACACAACTTCATTTGGTCGTTTGATCTGCAAATCATCCGAGGTACAGTCAAAGCAGG
This sequence comes from Epinephelus cyanopodus, assembly GCA_026686955.1. Taxonomy (NCBI): domain Eukaryota; kingdom Metazoa; phylum Chordata; class Actinopteri; order Perciformes; family Serranidae; genus Epinephelus; species Epinephelus cyanopodus. The sequence goes on along the minus strand of CM048937.1, from coordinate 14,391,693 downwards.
ACGAGATGATTAAAATTAATATCACCAATATTTTTCAACCTACATACATTCATTTTTGTGTTCTGAATATTACACCAGCTGAAGGTCATAACTCCCACACACTTTGTCCAACTCTATCAAATATTGGTACATATATTCCCATGTGTGTGTCCACAAATATGCTGCTTGGAAAGATACGTCTGTTTTTTACTTATTTTGATTATATTTGCAAATCTTTTTGGCTATAGACGATAATGGATGTATATGTGGATGCAGGTGTGTGTGTTTCCTTACATGCTTGCCGTAGTTTGTCCTTGTCATAGTGTAGAGCCTCGTAGTCGGTCATGCTGATCCTGCTGACCCTGATCCTCAGCCTCTCTGGGACTGGCTGCTGACTGTGACACAAACAGGACCAGACAGCTTTTAACAGAAGTCGTTATTACAAGGTGTCGTAGTGCTGTGCACCGTGACCACAGGGCTGGAGAGAGCTGCTGTCTCTGGCTGTGTTGAAGTGTGTGTGACTTACTCATTGAGGTGTGGCAGCGACGTCCGCCGTTTGGTTTTCTGCACCATGTTTGCCTGGTTTCTGAGGCTGATGTGGATTACAGAGGGAGCCAGTCTGCACGGCTCACCGTCCACCTTACAATACAGAGCAATCACAGAAGCAGGTTATTACCCAAACTGCTTCCGTGCATGTTTAGCTGCAACAGCACAAGAATGTGGTTATTACTGGGCAGCTGCTCATTGTGAAGAAACTGGACGACTGGTTCTATAAACATACTTGGAGTTCAATGTAGCTGCACAGCAACGTGTGTATGTCCAGTATGTACCTGTACTGGGAGAGGCTTTGTAGTGGTGAGGGTCACTTCTCTGCACTGGTTCAACCTTTCGCCATGACCTCCAACCTGCAGCGTAGCCTACACACACACACACACACGTACATTTCACTTCGTAATTGGTCATTACTCCAGTCATGACCCTTGTGGTGTGGGATTCTCAGATGGATCATTATGGCTTTTTAACTCATGATGGTAGAGATGTGCTGTCTGATGTATCGTGACATTTAAGAGTTCGGCATCCTCTTTTCCTGCTTCCTGTACCTATCATCACAAATGGCACTATACTGTGTATCATGGTTGACACGCCAGGTAAGATTATTTTTATACTTATTTTAATAAAGTGAGACACTCTGCTGGTCTCCCTGCCCTGGTTACCATGGCTACCGCAACACAATGAGCTACATACCAGTGAGGTCATGGTGAATCCAATAACCTCGATGTATCCATCATCATGGCGTTGAGGCTCAAAGTCGTGATGGTCACTGGGGTTTCCCCAAGGTGTAGTGCCGGCACAGTATCTGAGGAACACAGCACACACACACACACCACGTTGTCATGACCATCACTTCTATCAGAGACATTCAGGTCAAGACATTTCATTATAAAAAATGGACGGTAAAGTCTCTGCTGTTTGAGAGAGCTCCCAAAGAATCTGCACATGATGAAGATTCTGCAGGAAGCGCATTAGAGCCCCTGAAACAACAGAGCCACTGCAATCCGAAATCCTGAATCTATGCAACATACATGCTGCAATTCCCTTTGAAGGCTGGCAAAGCCCCTCTCGGCTGAGACACAGCTCAAACAGAATATCTCTCATAAACATGCAGTAAGACGCCGATAGAATCCCGATTCAAAGGAACTCCTCTGAACTAAATGTGCATCGCCTATGTGCCACAGCTGCAGGTGGATTCATGTCACTAATTCAGTATCTGACCAAATGTCTTCACTTGTGTTTTTGAGTTATAACGTTTCATAATGACCAGGAAAGTGTTTTTGCCGAACACTTTAATGTCACAGTGATGTTGACCTTCGAGCTTTTGGATGTAATATCTCACCACTTCATTATTACACTATTAGACATTTGTGTGAAATTCAGACTCCATGTTTTAATCTGTCTATCATTGAGTCCAGGTGGATGTTTGTGCCAAATTTGAGGAAATTCCCTCAAGGCTTTGTTGAGATATTGTGTTCAAGAGAATGAGAAGGATGCAAGGTCTCAGTGACCTTAACCTTTGAGAACCAAAAACAAAACAGTTCATAATTGAGTCCAAGAATACATTTGTGCCAAATTTGAAAAAGTTCTCTCAAGGAGTTCTTGAGATATCGTGTTCATGCGAGCGGAACGGACAGATACTAATATCACAATGACACCAGGCAGAGCTGTTGCCGATGCAAACCCATAAAAAACACATTATCCGTTAATTTGTATTGTTAAATTTAGGCTAATATTTGAAATAATCAAAATAATTTTCCAAGGGTGTACAGAAGACTAGGGCCAAAAAAACGTCATTGTAACATCCTAAATTTTGGGGTTCATGTATAACAAAGTTGATATGACTCTAGAATGTGTGTCTTGCAACTCTGCGACAGAAGTTAACTTCTGTTTTAGTACGCAACTACGTTGAAGTGTGAGTGTTGTTTATTAAAGTTTAACTTATTTTTACTCTGATGTCTTGAGCCCTGGTCAAACCTTCTGGTGGATTGTCTGAATGGATTGTAAGACAATCGTATTTGATGTCTAAAGTCAGGCTGTGCTTCTTTAGAAAAAATCTGAAGTCAAAGTCAACCAGTGAACACGAAGTTCAGTACACGTACAAAGGTCTATTAGCTGTAGACATAATTAAGTAGTATCAGTAACAGTAGCAGTGTTAGTTGTATTACCTGGGGATGTTGAGAAAGACCAGACACTGCAGCTTCAAGTCCTGAACCTTTGATGTTAAATCTGTCCCATCACACTGGAGAGAGACAAAGAGAGACTTGAGTTTTAATCTCCTTCATTTAAACTAGTTACCGAGTAAGGGCGCTGAAGCACGCGCAACCCCCCGAATCCCTTCATGCAACCTTTGTATGAAATCTGAGAGAGAAAAGCTTTAAAGATGTGTTCAGGGCCTTGTCCTGATCCAAACTAAGGAACCCAAAGATGATGCTAAAATCTGCTGTCATAAGTTGTCATACATTGAACGACCTGGTACACAGTAAGCCTGGTGACAAAGTAGGATTGCCTCTAGGTGTTTCCTCAACTGATCTGCAAGGCTCTTGAAAAAATAAAATCAACACAAAGCTCCTCAAATCATTTGGATCCCCTTTCTTTGGCTGCAATGTCAAGACTTTTCTGCATCAAGTAGCAGCCACCCTACATAAAGGCACTCAAGCATCGCCTCATACCAGTCTGGGTCCAGCACTGACCAGAAGCTTTTATAAAAATCTGCTGGCAGCACTTTCACCCCTGGCTAACATCAATCTGCACAACCACCTTGGAGCACTTTCTCTTGGAGAACGGGCTGGGTTTTTATTTTTTGCTCTTTTCTTAGTGTTGTGCTCCTCAAGTTGTTCTTTGACTGCTTGTACGTTACCCTCCAACATTTTTATTGCTTTTGATGCTCTTGTTGGTACCATGACTAATGATGTGGATTCCCCTGCAGCAGACCTAAAATCTACCTCATCTGCAACATCACCGTGCTAAAACTAGAGTGCAGAATAATATTGCATATAAATGGACAAATTTGCGCAATGCTGATTAAGCTTATCAACACCAAGGAGAGCTTGGTATACCGGAATACTAGTGTTAGGAGTTTGTCGCAACTTGACAGTCTGAAATAAAGATTTTTTTAAAAAAAAAAGACAGGCCGGGATGGACCATGGTGACGGAGCAGCAACTAGGAGTATGGTGGACGCAATGGCTGAATATCCTGGGAAGTATCAACAAAAGTTTCTGGGGTGGATGCTCCACATGTCTCCCCTTCTGTTCCTAAGAAGGTATGTTGAGTAGTGCCTAACATTATGATGTCACAGTAAAGCTGACCGTTAACCTTTTTCATCATTATATCCTATTTGTGTGAAATTTTGTAATAGATAGCCAATGAATTCTTGAGATATGGCCAAAAACATGATTTGTGAGGTCACAGTGACCTTGCCCTTTAACCTTCAACCTCCAAATTGTAATCAATTCATCGTTGAGTCCAAGTGGACATTTGTGCCAAATGGAGATATTGCGTTCACAAGAATAAGATGGATGCAAGGTCACAATGAAACTGACCTTTGACCACCAAATTCTCATCAGTTCACTGTTGAGTCCAAGTGGATGTTTGTGCCAAATTCAAAAAGATTTACTCAAGGTGTTCTTAAGATGCCGCGTTCAAGAAAATGCGACAGATGAGGTCATAGTCGCCTTGACCTTTTGTCTATGATCGTGTTAGTCGAGTAAATGTTTGTGCCAAATTGAATTACTCAAGGTGTTTTTGACAGGACAGATGCAAGGTCACTCTGGCCTTGACCTTTGACCACAAAAGTCTACTCAGTTTATTGCTGAACCCAAGTGGACATTTGTGCCAAATTTGAAGAAATTGCTCAAGGTGTTCTTCAGATAACATGCTCATGAGAATGGGACAGACAGCACAGAGGCATGAAAAGACTTGAAGAGAGCACGCTCGAGGGGAGATGCAGCACCTTAACGCAGACATTATATGCATTCATCAACAGTGTTTGTGTAATTACTCTCACTGCCAGAGGGGGGAGACAAAATTTCGGCACTCCAGCTTTAACATTTTTCTCTTTTACATAATCCACTAACACTCCCGTTTTTTCCTGCTCTCTGCTGTCATTTATGCTACATGACCCAATTTTTAAATCCTCCGTAAAACAAGAGAAGAAGAAATCAGAGCCCAGCAGGCCACTGTTAAACTCCAGGCACACTCGATATGAGAGAGAGATAGACACATAGAGGGAGACAGACTCTGTATTTGTATACAAATGAGTGACTGCTTGATCGACAGCGACTCACCACCACTTTGATGTGCTTAGACAGGTCTTTGGAGCTTCCCATCAGGAAATCTGAGAACGCCGTCTGTATGAGAGACACACAGACAGACAACAAAGAGAGAGAGAGAGACAGACAGGTAAGCAGGATCGTCTCAGAGGAGTTCACTGTGCAGCTCACAACAGGATGGAGCTACCTCCTGCTGCCCCCGGCAGTCAGAGAAAGTGTTCAGTCCTCATCGCTGCAAAGTTGTTTTCTCTCACCACACTTCAACACAGCAGCCTGACCTGAGTAACCTCATGTTCGCCACATAAAAGGACCTGAGGGCCAACATCGGATGTTTATGACACAGCAGCTGGTGTGACCTCAGACCTCAAACTATATTACTTCAAAGAAAACAGAAGGCCCAGGAACATTTCAGCTGTTATGACCAACAATTTTAACAGTTGATGCATTTTTTTAAGTCAATGAATCGTTACAAATGTCTTTAATAGTTTCTGTGATTAAAACTGATTAAACTGCTTGTTTATCAACATGCTCATTGTCTAATTCCTCCCAAGAAAAATGTCTGTGACGACTTTTCAGACATACATTTTCCACAGATTTCAGCAATCTGGCATTGCCATCAGGCTGCTATGTGCATGTGCTTGGCCCAGCACGCTGTCACCAAAAAATGACCACATACATCGACTGTGTGAGCAGCTTATTAGACACATTTATTGTAAGGCAGCACCCTCTAGTGGCCGTAGTAATTGTTACTGGAGCAGAAGAGGAAGTGGCATAAAAAGCATAGGCATTGTTGTATAACAATTATTGAAGAAACCGCGACAGGGTGGGCAAGTAGAGGTGGATTGGTCAAAAAACACAGGACTTCCACCCAGGAGAGTGTCATTTCCTATAGATTCTTTACAATAAAAGTGCCCACGTTATTTTGCTTTGTAAAAACTTTAAACGAAACAGTGAGATAAAGCAGATATCTAAAGTAAAAACAGAATGCAGGAGAGAAACTAAACTCCAAACCACAGAGATTTGGTTAGAAGCTACAAAAGTACCGAGAGCTGCTGAACACAGAGTCTTTTAAAAACGCCTTTCTCTCTGGTCTCCTACAGACAGAGGTGAGGAAAGTTGCAACACACAGGGCTTGTTTAAGGGGAAGAAGTGGGGTCTGCTGTGGTCGCTTGAGGGCGGATGGCCCGGCTTATGGACCTACTCTGGAGAAGGTCCATCTCTGGTGAAGCGTGTCTAAACCGATAATAGAAACACAAATTTGGCGCAGCATGGCTTGAGTTGACGTGGCCGCAAGTGACAGCGGAAATGACCCATAAATGCATCTGCAAATGTAGGTGGGGCGTGGATTACTAGGGGTAAATAGGGAGTAAAACAAAGTTAAGTGAACATGATTCTCAAATCACCAACTCAGACTGCCAAAAACCATTTAAGCTCAGCACTACAATTTAGTGACAGTGATGAACATATTGACGAAATTATTTAATTTGACAAGCAGTTGAAATATTGGGAGTGGATGACAATTATTCACAGAGCAAATGAAGCGTCCTGCTGCTCAGGGTAAAATAATGATAATTGCTCTTAGTGTTTGAGAACTGCAACAGTGTTTGTGAAAACAGGTTGAAAAAAAAAACAGACAAAATAGTGTCTTAAAGTGTGCAATAATAAAATAATACAGAACAAAGACAACAACTTATCCCTCTGTGTAAATGGACACAGCACAGCTTGTGGCCGCTCCCAGTAAACAGTGACTAATGTTTGCATTCATTACTGAAACTCCTTCTCGGCTGCATGTGCCGGCCTCCTGCTGCGACGCTTTCTGACCTCGAGACTTTTAATAACGTAACTACAAACAACAAAATCTGCCCACACACTGAAACATTTCACCTAAACGTCTCTTCCGAATATATTACATTATCTGGTCTTGAACATAACGTTAAGTGAAGGCGAACAGTGTCGCATTAAAACTGAACAGCAGGGAAACATTCACACACTGATGTTTAACACGACTGCACTCACCCCAGCGTAGAACATCTTATTCCTAAAACGGCTGTTAAACTTCTCTGGGTTGGCCTCTGAAACAGTGACACACAGAGACAGGAAATCAACACACGATTTCATATATGGAGCAAATTTAATGGCAAAGCAAAGTGTTCATGAATTACTAATGTTGCAGTGCACATTAATATTGATGTGAGCTTCTTACGCAGTATATTGTGTGATAACACTTGTCATTGTTGTGTGTATTAATATGAATGTACCTCTTGACTCGTGGAACTCTAGAGTCACATGGGCATCAAATCCAAGACTGAAGTAATTGTTGAAAACATCTAGAGGAAGCTGAGAGAGCATATGCACAAACATGAGCACACAACAGTCACGTTCGAGGCAGTGACAGACCAGTATTACTCTTTAACAATTGGTCTATCTCTGTTTTATTGGACGTAAGTTGACGGTTTCGCTCAATACTGGATCCATCTCACGGTGGCTAAACTTGCATCGGCACTTCACACCATTGTCCTTTTACCAGCCTCGCGACACCCGGAATTAAATGCACTTTTGACATCTCGACTCCCTTCCTCCTCCTCGTGTGTGACGAAGAATAGATGAGGAAAGACTCGCTGTTGAGGTCGAGAAATGTCCCAAGCTAAAGACCCACAATCCCGTCATCATAAAGACAAAAGACCGAAAAGATACTTCCCAGTGAGTTTCACAATCCAGCTCAGAGTATCTGGACATGATAAATTAATGTGCTTGTGTGTGTATGTGCGCTGACCTTATCAGTTTGTTGTTCGTCCACTTCGGCCCCTGCACTTTGGTTTGGTTCAACCTGTAGGTTCCATCTGTCTAGCTGGACGACAGCTCCATCCTCAACATGGGACAGGATCTTGGACAGAGGTTCGTCTGTATAGCCCTGGAAACAGATAGACGGGGTTTTAACTTCGAGGTGACGAAATCACTTAAGGAAAAAAGTGCTGAAACAGATGGTATTCCATTTTGAGGAAACTGCGGAGATTATATAGACGGTGTGAACCATCTGTATGTTAGTTTGGACTTAATCCAAGCTCACACACAGATTAGTGACAAATGAAAGGAAGGAACTGAGCAAACGCAGATGCTTCAGTGCAGCATATGAGGACTCACTAGAACTAGAAATGAGCCAGCAGTTGCTCAGATTGCCAACAGCATGTAATGGAACTATCTGTGTTTACTCTCACAGTTTAGATGTACAAATGTGTTTGTCAGTGTTTGTGCTCACCCCTCCCCAGTTAAGGGTCCTGGCGAGGTCATTTCCTGTCCCAAGTGGTAACACAGCAACCGGAGGTTGAGGGTTTAATGCAAGTTCATCGAGACAGGACAGGATCCAGCCCACCTGGTTTCACACACACAGACATGCAGTTACAGAGACGGTGTGTGTGCCTCCAACCAACCAACCATCCATCACTCTTGAACAGAAAGTTTTGGTATCCTTCAGAAAGACGCTTCAGCTGGATGCCCAATTCACATTTGTGGTGCTCCTCAGGGTTTGATTCTTGGTCACCTTCTGCTTTTCAATTCTACAGATAACGTCATACATTTTTATGCTGATGACATAACCATACACTACTCCTTATATCCAGACAATATTAGCAGAATATCTTTTTTAAAATCAGAGTTTGCATGTGTGTGTTCCTCACCGTGCCGTCTCCTCCACAGGCCAGGATCCTCAGGTTATGGACTTTACGATACAGCTCCAGGCTACAAGATTGACTCTGGTTATTGATTGATCTGGCCAAACAAGTCCGACAGCACCAGTAGATGTTCACTGTTGATAGTGCGTGTTTTAGAGAGACCTACCCTTCCTTTGGTCCTCCTTGGCTCAGGTCAAACACCTGTCTGGGGTTCAGATACCACATGAAGGACTGCAGGATCTTGGTGCCCTGTTCGACAGAGAAACCAAAGGACGTTTGGAGATAGAAAGATAGTAAGACACTGACTAAACTGGATGACATGTCGATGGTTTACCGACTAATTCACTTGATTGAGCCACTTTTTGGGCTGACTGTGTTGCTCATGAATACCTGGTTTCCTCCACTCTTGGGGTTGACAAACACCAGCAGTGGTTTCATCAACGGTGAAGGGATGGGTCTGATTATAAATGGCTTCCACTGCCGTCCTTCCTGTCAGAGAAGAAGATGAACTACTCAGATCCTCTACAACAGAGCTTGTCCAAGACGGGACTTATCTAAGGCTGGCGTTCTTAAAGATTTAAGACACATTACCCTTTCGGTAGTTCTCTGAAGACTTTCTTTGACAAAAACAAATTTACCACAAATCATGTCCCTAAGACAAACCTTAAATCTGGTTCTATCCTTAAACGGTATGTTTTAACCTGGACCCTATTTTCCTATCGTCAAACCCACCACAAACAAAAAGGATCTCACTCTTTAGCAAAAAGGTCTATGTCTACAGGAATCCTTTCCGGAGACGGCACCGACAGAAATACAGTGATAGATTCTTCCTCTGCAAGCTAAGAACTGACCTCTGCTCCTTTCTTGCTGCTTTTCCTCTTGAATGATGCTCTCTTCTTCTTCTTACTCGACTTCATAGATGACTGTGAGAGACACAAACCAGAGTCAGACCAATGCAGGTTGATCTCATGGAGAGCAGAGAGGAAGAGGAAGCTTGCTCTTATAATGAAGGAGAGGCTGCTTTCCTTCATGAGTCATAAGGGGTGACAATGTGTATCCTATATGAAAATACTGGAATTTGTGGACATACAAATACCATATACTCAGGACAAGCCTTCGAACACCCTTGAGCTGTTTTATCAGTAAAAACAGACAAACCATTCAATAGAATAGAGTGGTTGTAATCTGTTTGCTGCTCCTTAAAAATTTTGCTTCAGTGAACGTTTCACCTCATGGATCCGTCCTCTATGTACTAACCGCAGGGTAAATGTCTGCACTAATGATACGCCATCTGATCATTTTGCACCGTCTCTCGGGACTCGTCAAAGTTGCCCTCGATGTCCCCTTTTATTTGCAGTAACCCTGTTCCTCCCTTTTATTCCATGGAGCTTTCCGGAAGGGTATAGATTTGTCAGGTATCTCTTTCCACAGATCTCTGGTTACAAGCTGAATCTTAAGAAAATGAATCGTTTTCCCTTTAGCTGAACTGCGGCACAGCTGCAGCAGCCAAACCTGCCTTTCTACAGAAGCACAATCAGGGTTCAGATATCTTGGGGTTAGCATTTCCTGCAACCTTCTCAAACAGAGTCAGACTGTCAGACATGGAATAACCTCAATTTGACTCTAACTGGCAGAATTAGTGTCGTAAAATGGACTATTTCACCAAAGTTAAATGGCTGACTCATAGATTGTTTGGAGTGGGCAGGTGGTGATTGAATAAAATTATTTTGGGACAAAAAAAAAAAGATTGACAGTAGTGACCTGATGGCGTCGGACTCGAATGATCCATGTGGGCGGAACTATAAGGGCAGCATGAGCTCCTATTGGACAAGCCTCTTCAATTTGCTGCAGCATGAAGCAGGACACCTTGTTGTGGTACTAAAGAGGGAAATACAGCAATATTATAAATGTATTTATTGAGCACTGTGTAATATAATGCTGTATAAAAGATGTCAGCTTAAATTAAGTTTAATGTCCGTCTTGTTCCAGCATGTAACTCCGTTTTCCAGACATACTCACAGCCTGCTTGCACCAGGAGCAGCTGATGGCCACGATCTCCTTACTGTGGAAAGTAAACTTCTGCTGGAAGCCCTGCACAGAACAACAGGAGTAGAAATTGTAGGTGTAGACATAGTTGTAGCTGCTGCAATCAGGGTTGGAATTAACTTTTTTATCCACCTACAACTGTGGCTAGTGGATTCTAAGATCTACCAGCGACTCAATTAGGGATTCACATTGTTTTTTTATGGTTGGTGGGTAAAGCAAATCTAGCAGCCACTTGTATATTTCACCACCATTTGGCTGGTCACTGGTGGTAATTTCCAACTGTGGTTTGGTTGTAGTAAAAGTAAAGTTTTTCAGTAAGTACATTTTGTTTTGATGGTTTTAAGTCTGTTTTATGCTAGCAAAAATTAGCATAAGCATTATCACAGTTAACCACAAAGGTAACCATGATAGCAGCTAGCGTTCGGATTAGAAGCTAGTTCAACCCTCTGGTCACTTCTGTCTCCAAAAATCCAAGATGGCACCACCTAAAATGCCAAACTCAAGGTTTCAAAGGGAGTCCACTATTGGTCAATAGAAAAATACTATTGAAATTACCACTCACCTTCCCACATTGTTTACATTTTCCTTCTTGCCGCCTTCGATGCACCCAGTGATGACGCACCACGATGGGCTGAACACACAAGTTACACAAATCGTCATTTTCCGAACCTAAATTGAATAGCCAACTTTCTCAGACTTATCCTAAAACCCCAACAACAATCTGTAGACAGAAACCTCCAGAACTCACCTCTCGGATGTTCCTCGAGCCTGATTCTCTGAAAGATGGTTTACACCTGAAGTTAATCTGGAGGAGAGCAGAGGGAAAAAAGATAGAAAGAGAGATAGAAACACAGATGATGATTAGTCTCTGTTGCACGATCTAAACTGGGAACTGTTAGAGGTTTTAGGAAAGCACGGAGCTCCAGAACAGACAGCTGCAGAGTCTTGATTGGAATGGTTTCCAGTGATCACGTTGGCAGGTTAAACATGTTTTAGGAGGAAGAAACGGTTTCGCCAAAAGAGGTTTAGACGTGTGACTTTGTAGCGGTGAAAGTGGGGAGGCACCATGATTTCCCCACAGTGAAGTGGTGCACAGAAGAAAAGGAAAAACCAGGGACACCCTGACCAGAGAAGGGACACCACAGGACACTGCGGTTGCCAGGTTGAACTCTTTTAGGTCAACCAAACTGTTTGTGGTGAAGGGGTATGGAACAGATCATGGTATCCTGACGAACTGTTCTGGTTCATTAACACTTCTGCTTGTTCCTACGAATCTCAGCCTTGCATAAGGATCAGTTGGTCCAATTAGAAGTTGACTTCTTAAGTCAAGTCCAAGTCAGATCCATTAATGACCGTATAACAGTGACCAGCTTTCTTCCTTGGAGGAGTCACGAGAGTTTGCTCATCCAGTCTACATGAGCTTTGTGGACCAGCTTATGACCACGGCCATTGCTACAAGCTATCCAGTTCTTGGCAAACTCTACCTGATGATAAAGAGTGTCTCAGTGAAAGTCCTGACCCCTCTTTGCTGTTACCTCCACCCCCGCTGTTTCGGAAAATGGCTTTAGTATCATATCAGTTCGGAATCAACAAGGCCAACCCTTTAACCTGTCTGATTTATCATACCACTTTGATCAAAGAAGGAAATGAGATGAAGAGACGGAAGATTCTTCGGGATTTAAGGGAAAGAAAATGACCCCTCCATGGTGCAAGAACAAAAGTGGAAGTTTGCAAAGGGTGTGTGTCTGACCCGGATTAGATTCCAATGCAGTTCACTCAATTAAAGGTCCAGTGTGTAGGATTTAGGGGGACATATCAGCAGAAATGGAATATACCAGAATGTAGTGTATAATCACCTGAAACTAAGACTTTTCATATTTTCGTTAGGTCCTCATCTATGGAGATTGCCATGTTGTGCCACGATGTTTCTACAGTAGCCCAGAATAGGAAGGGGCCATTCACATTTCAGCGTCGTCCACCTTAGTTAGAAGCTCCTCCATGACGAGCACCGTCAGGAAAACACAATGTTTTTTAACGTAAAAATGTTTTTTTCAGTGTTTTTTTCCAATTTAAATCCCCAGGTCTGTTTATTTTGTTGAGAAAGAAACTAAGTAAAAACCTCCTGAACGTCTAGATCAGAAATACGATAAGCACAGTTAAAAGATATATCATATAAAAGCCTTTTCTGAGAACATTATGATGTCACAGTGAAGCTGACCTTGACCTTTTGGATATATAGTGTCATCGCTTTACAATTTTATCCTATTAGACATTTGTGCCAATTCCTGTTATAATAGTGTATGAATTCTTGAGTTATGGACAAAAACAGGTTTCATGAGGTCACAGTGACCTTGACCTTTTGACCATCAACCACCAAATTATAATCTATTCACTCTGAACATTAAGGGAAATTCCCTCAAGTTTTTCTTGCGCTATTGCGTTAACAAGAATAAAACTGATGCAAGGTCACAGTGACTTTGACCAACAAAATCTAATCAGTGAGTCCAGGTGGAGGTTATTGCTTAATTTGGGGAAATTCCCTCAAGGCTTCCTCTTGATATCACATTCACGAGAATGAGACGGATGCAAGGTCACAGCGACATTGACCTTTCACCACAGAAAATGAAATAAGTTAATTGTTGCGTCTCAGCGAACATTTGTGCAAATTTTGGGGAAATTACCTAAAAGTGTTCTTTGAGGTATCTGTGGCCACAGTGACCTTGACCTAGGAGCACCAAAATTAGATGTTTTTACAGTTTTAATCTCCTGGTCTGTTTGCTTTGAAGAGGAAGAGACCTCTGTGAATAATTCGGCTACGGGAAAAAAACCTCCAGAGCAATGAACACTGACGAACTTCTAACAGGTAGAAGTTTCATCTGGTTGCAATGTGTAATCCTGAGAGGCCACTACATCCCCCTAAATTTTACACCCTGGACCTTTAAATTGGATGATACACAAACCTGCTTGCCTTGAGAGAATGCATGCTCTATTTGTGTTTGCTATGTACTGTAGAGATTGTATTTGAGAGGCCGCCCCCCATGCATTTGCCCCCACCTACAAAGATTCTCCAAATAAATTCTCATCCCGAGGGAAACACTGATGTGCACTGGTTTCTTTCTGAATAACTGCAGTGAGGTCCAGACACCACCTTAGGCCTGTGTGTTTCTGTCAGACTGAGGGTCACAGACGAGGAGAGAAGAGAGACAGGAGGAGTTTTGTGTATCTCACTCTAAAGTTGGGGTCATTGAGGGGCAGGGTGGCATCCAACAGAATGGCTCTAGAGCTGGGGAACTGAAAGTTAGACAGGGGGAACAGTTAAAGACAAGCTGGCTGCACTGTGCTCTCCTATGCGTCAATGAAAATGAATAAAATGAAACAAATAAGCTAACCTATAAGTGAAATAAATAAAGAGTAGCTATCAGCTGAAAAGCAACTATCTTTGGATCCAATTTTAGATTGAGGGTTTAAAGTAATCCTTCTTTTTTTACTTCCCTCTGATCTTGAGGACAGAAAGTTTAATCCGTCTTTATTCTTGCCTCTATCACCTTTTGTCCCTCGTGAAAGATGGTTTAAACATCCATCTCTAATCTCCTCTCCACCTTTATCTGTGTGTCAGGAGTGAAGTCTTACACCTGCGTCTTTATCTTTCTCGTCTCCATGAGGTAAATTAAAAAGGTGAACTCTTAGATAGCCTGAATCAGCGTGACAGAAGTGTGCGAGTACATGAGAAGTTACCTTCTCCAGTTGTTCTATACAGATGGTGTGGGCGACGATCTTACAGGCGGCACACTTCTTTCGGCTGAAAGACTTTTGCTGGAAGGAGAGGGAGGACGTGATTAGTTGTGTCAAATATGAAAAACAATAGACAAAGAATCACTGGAGTAAAATTGATTGCAGTAATTTAGTGATTTGTTTCATGATCAGCAGCTTGTGAGGCGGTAATACCATCTGTGCCCACTTGGTGTCAGCACTGTGCTGCTAACTGACACCACATACACAGATAGATCCCACATGGGAGTGTTGTGTGTGTGTGATATGACGAGTCTTGCCATGTGACTTTAATATGAGCTGACATGAGTGAAACTATGACATGATACGACCGTGTGTGATGAGTGACTGTCGTGGTGCTGGACATGAATCAGTGCAGCGTCAGTGTGCATGAGGTGTTATTTCATAACAAAGATCACACCATCGGACCTACTCAAAAAACTGATGCTCGTCTGTCAGACCTGGTGTTGTTATTTTTGATGCATCTCTGCCTTTCTCGTCCTCCTGCACGTCGCTCTCACTACGTTAACTCTTCCACTGCCAATAACCTCAGTGAGGCTTTCATGGCTGCCCCGGACACCTGCACTATTGAGGCCCCTTCTCCCTATCTTAGTACCAAAGAACTCACATCCTTATTTAACACCACCTGTTCCTCAATTCTGGGCACTGTCACTCCCCTCAAATTCAAGAAGCCTGAGCTTGATGACACCACTAGGGCCCTTCGGAGGGACGGCAGAGAGTCAGAACGAAAGTGGAAGTGTGTCAAGCTTCAGATTTCCTTTGAAATTTTAAAAAACAATCCACTAAATTATCAGGACTCAGTTCAGGAAGCAAGAATACAATAGTCAAGTTGGTCTGATCTGTTTGATTCTTTGAGATTTAACGCTGAAGCATGCGACAAACAAGTTGGAGGACTTCCTTTCAGGTGTCTCATTGACGCATGTACGCACTGTCCAAATGTGACTCAAACAAAGACAATGACTGATTTCAAAACAGGAAGGACATACGACCAATGGGATTTCGGTAACTGTAACACAACTGTTGTTGTATATTATCTAACATGCCAATGTTTGCTTGAGTCCTGTCCATTCTTTTGCAACCTGAAGAAACCGGTCTGTTTTAATGTGAGTCTTTTTAACTTAACTCAAGTGCGTTTGTTCCTGCTACACCAGGAAGGCCTGAAATTCATTGCTCCTTCCCATGCGCCGACCCTTTTCTTCAAGAGCGCCTACGTTTTCTTCTTGAGTTTAATATAAAGACAATCCTCGAGTACACCACCACCTCGTTCTCAATTTAACAGCTCTTGATGTAGATTTCGCTATGTTCTTATCGGCTGCTTGTTCTGTTAGGTATTTAATGCTGTTTGATTCTGGGTCAAAGCCCAGGATGGAAACTGTGGAGCGCCTCGGCCAGTTTGGGTCTGATTGACTGTATAGGTGCAGAGTAATTCGATTCCCAATCACATTATCTGGGAGTGTTAGTCCGACTTTGAGAAATTCAATTTAGTACAATTCATGTTTACATGTATTTTTAAAAGTCCGATTATAGTTGGAATAACAAAATGAATCCAATAAATCCAAGATTACAAAAAAGAAAACGAGTGACGAATCGAGGACCCTGGACAAGAGAGTGAATGAACCCTGGACACAAACAACATCAACCCCTTTGTGAACCCCAGTCACAGCATCCACTGGGAAGAGGTCAAAGGTCACGGAGCAGTATGTATGTATGCCACATCTGACTCCAGAGAGCATCTGTGAACCGCTGCGGGGGCTACACCATCTCCCCCTCGTGTACGATGTTCACATGTCGCCTGAGCCTTCGACGCAGGCAAAATGAAGCCTGCGAGAGACGTGGATGAAAGCTAAGAATAAAACAGTAAGTGGACGATGAGATGTTGCTGCTGTGGATGAAAGGGACGTTTTAACGAGCACTCCAGATGTTTGGTTGGAGCAGATATTGGAGGAATGTCTGAGAACATTTAGCAGTTTTATATGTGTAAACACGTGGGATGCAAATATGCAGTAGTATAAACACTGGGTCTGATATGTTGGAGAAAAACAGAGTGATGCTCGGCTCTAAAACTGCTGCATATGAATGGAGCTTGAAGAAAATAGTGCTGTCGAGAAGACAGAGGGAGGAAAGATAATCCGAGTCGGATACCAACCTGTGCTCTGGCAATACAGTGCTGTTCTCCCACATAACAGTAGTCTCCCGACACATTTGTCTCATACCAGATATGATCTCCATACACAGCCGTCTCCTACAAAGAGAAACACAGGGACAGAGGAGGACAGGAAATGACAACATGTTTTGTAGGCACAGTGTGAAATCTCGCATGACAAGGTGCAGAACACTGTAGACAAAATCAAGACCAAATCAGTGCTGACTTGGCGAGTCATTGCTGCCCCCTTTGCTGTTTTCTCAGTGCAGATAGTGGTTCAAGGAGTGGTTGTGTTTTACCGAGAGATTTCCGCTTTTGCAAAGGGGATTGCGCCACGATCTTTTCCGAACAACAACTAAGTGGTTTTTGTTTCTTAACCTAACCCCGCTGCATAACATGCGATGTGTCCGTGGTTTGCATAAACGTATGACGCCAACATTTCTCTGGCGACTCGGTTGTGTATGAATGAGGTAAAGGGTGTTTCCCCAGACCCTGATACCCAGACTCACAGTCCAGTCCACGGTGCTGCGGATATTTGCCTCCGGGTCAGTCCTGGTCAGGGATGATGTGCCAGGTTGACAGGGCAGATGGTGCAGGCCAGACTTGGCGATCGCTTTCCTGGAAACACAAAGAGACAGGAAAGTGTGAACTTTTTCTCTTTTTCGACAATAAAATTCAAAGGACTTTTTTATGGAAAACTGAAATCACCCAACATTACACAGATTAAAAACAAGAAAAAAACAATTTCTTGATTGTCGAACACAGTCAAGTGAAATATGGTCCACTTGCGTGAAGCTTAGTCATGTCTTGGATGTTCTCTAATGTCAGTTGATTTAAATTCAAGAGACACTAATGAAAAATGAACGATTAAAATTCATATTCTGGGGTGTGTAGCACTTCATACCAACAATCTCCCCCACGAACCAGGGATAGGGATAAAAAAAGTTCACTGCAGACGTACACAGCAGGTTGGAAAACTCTAGCACCAGTATGAGTCATGATGCTTTATCTGAATGCCTAACAATATACACAATACATACAACATAATGAGTCACACTGCACAACACTGACACTCTTCATCATCCATTCTGACAAACACTTATCATGTGTGGAGCTGGAGTCAGAGTACACCTGAGCACGTCACCAGTCTGTCACAGTGCCGACACACACAGAAGGACAACCATTCACACCTACGAGCAATTTATTATCACAGCAGCATGTTGTTGGACTGTGGAAACCCACACAGACACGTCATGGTATCTATACGGTGACGTTCAACATCAATGTGCTGCTAGTTTATCTCAGTGTTACGGGAAATGTGTCGTTTGGCTGACAATGCAAATAAAGTCGGCTGCCACACAGGATATAGAGCAGGTTTTGGGGCTAGTGAAGGCTTTAAGTCAATGAGGGTTTAAACAAAAATAGAAATACAAGAAATACGATAAGCACAGATAAAAGATGCGTCACATAAAAGCCTTTTTTTTTTTAGAACATTATGATGTCACAGTGAAGTTGACCTTTTGGATATATGGTGTTATCACTTCGACCACCAAATTATAATCTGTTCGTTCTGAACATTAAGGGAAATTCCCTCAAGTTTTTCTTGCGATATCGCCTTCGCAAGAATAGAACTGATGTAAGGTCACAGTGACTTTGACCAACAAAATATAAGTTCATCAGTGAGTCCAAGTGGGAGTTATTGCTAAATTTGGGGACTTTACCTCAAGGCTTCCATTTGATATCGCATTCACAAGATTGAGACAGATGCAAGGTCACAGCGACCTTGACATTTGACCGAAGAAAATCAAATAAGTTTATTGTTGCGTCTAAGTGGACAAATAGATAGGTTAGGGGCTTTAAGTCAATGAGGGTTTACACAAAGATAGAAATACAATAAGTGTGTGTTTGTGTGTGTTTGTATTACATACGACAGGAAGTTCTCCCATGTTTCCAGATAAGGATCATAGTATATGGTTCCCTCTGGTGCCCCCAGTGGTGAGGAGGTGCTTTTATGAAGCGTCGACCCAGTAGAGGCTACATCTGTCCCAGCAGCACCCGCCTCAGAGTGACCCAGACTGGGGCTGGTCGTGGAAGTCTGGATCTGCTTATTCAAAGTCCAGTTAGCTTGACTCGACCTCCGTCGGTTATATCGACCGTAAACTCCGTAACCTGTTCCACTGCTCCGAAACACAGAGTCTGCTGGAAGGAGGTGGGAGGAGTTTCGTCTCAGGCAGCGAGGAGCACGGAGCAAGGGGCGGGGTGTGAGGTTTTCCATAAGGACCGCCTGGGTTAAGTGCATCTGAGCTGAAGGCCTGGAGCTTACATCTTCATCGCTCTCTTCCTCTCCATCTGACTCAGAACAGGAGCACATGGATCCATCCTGTTCCTCTTCCATCTCTATCACTCCTCCACCCATCTGGACTACGCTTGCAAGTAACATGGAGGATCCAAGTAAATGAGGTTCGATAGATTTTACCTTAGAAGGACATCGGTATCGCATCGCCATCCCACGATGGACTGCGCCAGAGGCACTGCGAGCATAGGGAGGTTTATACTGCAATCCTCTTCTTCCTCTCTTGAAGACTACATCTGCTCTTTCGGTTCCTTTCCCAGATTCTCCCACTGCTTCACCCGATTCTATGATGGACTGTCGCCTCTGTCCACTGGCCACCAGTAAGCCAGCACTGGGGCGCCTGCGCTGGTCAGACAAACTGGCGGTAAACCAACAGAGGAGCGTCTGGACTGTACTAATGCCGCAGAGGGCAGACCAGCACTAGAGCGCCTCCTGGCTTTACTGGTCTGAAGAGCAGGACCAGGCGGACGCGCTGCGGCCGCATGCTTCTGTCTTTTCTGGCGACGGCGGAAATGGCGATGAAAGAAGAAATCCATCATGTCTCGGAGTGCGGTGCAATATGGAAGGTACTAAAAAAGATATGCAGCATCTGATAAGATGTGCTTGGGTATAGAACGTAGCAGTGCCGATTCCATGTCTTCTCTGGTACCAAGGTTAAGGTTGAAGGTTTTAATATCCATGCAACAGGAGATGGTTTCCATGGTTATTGATGGTAGTCCAGCTCGTCTCTGCTCCAATCTTCCCTGAGAACTGCTGGAGGAACAAATAGGCTTTTCTGTTTATTAAAAGTGTTCCCTATATGACATCAGCAGAGACAATCACCTCTATTAATTCACTGACACTGACACAAGTCTTGCATATTGCAGTGATGGTGACTTACATCCATTAAAGTCAACTGTTCCTATGCTTAATCATCTAACCAGCTGTTTAATTAGATCCCTGATGCAGTGCTGTTTTGTTCAAAGTCACTCAGGTCATTAAAACTGATGTCAAGCAGAAGCCCTTTCACTGCTTCCCTCAACATCCACAGTATGACCACGTTCAAGGTTTACCATGACATAAAAGCTGACGGTGTACATTTGCTTATCTGTGACACTGAAAAAAAACTTTTCACACATACAGTGGCATGCAAAAGTTTGGGCACTCACTCGCAGTCATTGTTAGGAAAGGCCAGGTGATGCAAATTTCAAAGCTTTATAAATACTCTGACTCCTGAAACCTTGTCCCAACAATCAGCCTCCAAACAGCTGCCTAGCACTCTGACAACTAAAATAACTGATGCCCACAAAGCAG
Organism: Epinephelus cyanopodus; assembly: GCA_026686955.1. NCBI lineage: Eukaryota > Metazoa > Chordata > Actinopteri > Perciformes > Serranidae > Epinephelus > Epinephelus cyanopodus. The sequence goes on along the minus strand of CM048937.1, from coordinate 14,371,598 downwards.
GAGAAGACTGTGAGACGATAGCAAAGTGTTTTCAGGGAGCTGTTTGTGATGCAGTTTCGAAATGGCAGTTGAGAGGAACTGTCGTGGTCAAGTTGAGGTCTGAAATACCAAGAAAACTTTCAGAGAGAGCTGCTCGTAGGTTTGGTAGAAAGGCAAATCACAACTCTTCTCTGACTGCAAAAGACCTGCAGGAAGATGCCATGTAAAATAAAGGCATTTTAATGTTTGCACAAACCCTACAGAGTGCATTGGATTGTGTTTGAAGGATATTTGCACGTTATATTTTTCAACTGAGGCAGACAAAGCAGTACTTCTACCGCTTTGTCTTCTTTCACTCAGCATTTATTTTATCTACGTGACGTTGGGGTTTCCGACCCAGAAGTTACTGTTAACAAATGTCATGATTTTATCTATATTGCACTTACATTCATCAGATGGACACAGTCATGACCCCAAATGAATGCTTGCGTCACTTCTTGGCTTCTGACTCTGCAAAGCAACACCTACTTGTTGGCTTCACAACTTTATGAACTGATGTGCCGTATGTGTCAACTCTTTGTGGACTTCCTCTGCCACCCAAACGCCGGAAAACTAAACTAATACAGCATCAGTAAAGTCAGTCTCATGCAGTATCAGCATTTAAATGACTTGAGAGCTCAATGAAATGATTGGAAAAGGTGTACTACTTAGATGCTCCACAGACTCTCAGCCCAAAACCTGAGGCTGCCTCGTCTCTCCAACTCTGAAATTATTAAGAGTGTTACTCAGCAGATCCTTGTTATGTTCGATATCTTGCCCTTCTGGTGCTTTTAATCTTGCTTTCCACATCAGCACCTCTGCTTTCCATCACTTATCAGATACCACAGTGGCACACGCCCTATGCTGTGTCTCATCTGCAAAGATTAGACGTATAAATTCGTCTAATCTTCGTGATTCCTGATAAGCAGTGGCAATGCAAATGCACTAAATTCACATTTAGCTCTGGGGTCTTACAGTGTCTGTGACTATATATGCACTGGGTTCATCCAGAGTCATGCTCTGATTTTTCTTAATTTCCCACGCTTGATGGGATTTCTTCTCTCAAAAGTGTAAATCTGTCGCTCTGAGCCCCAGGGTATTTGGTGGACCGAATTTTGCTGAGTCTGACAGTATCAAATTATGCTGTCACTGGCAGAAACGTGAGCTAAAGGTAAATTGAGAGAGCACTTTGTCCGACAATACCATGAAAACTTATCTGAACTCGTTAGCTTCACATAAGACCAAGGCCACAGATTTAACTATGGAGATGTTGGCGATAATAACACGTGACTTGGTGTTGCTGGTTGAAATTAGGAGCCTGGGGAAGGATCGGCATTCAGTTAATGAGTGCAGTGCAGCGGACATTATAAACTTGTAACTGAGTGTATATTTGGTCAGGATGACTCACCCTGCTGGACTATGGGTAGCTTTGCATATGAAACAAAAGCCAACATGAGGTCCGAAACTGCAACGGGCAGAAGTGCAAACTGTGAAATCATTAACTCCTTTTACCGTAGCACCTCTGTCAGCGAAGCATCGAATAGCTGTAGTGTTTCCTGCTGCAGACACAGTTCAGTGGAGTTTACAGTAAACTAACACTCGAGCTGTTGAAAACTATGAAACACCGAAGAGCTCTGTGGTTGTGAGAGATGGGCAAGACAACAGATGATCTGTTCCATATATGCCTTTCTAGTTTGATCACTGAGCTTACAAGAAACAACACGACTGAGTCAGAGCCGCACAGACCACACGGCCACAAAAAACAACCTAGCTCAGCGCCACAGATGAGACTATAGCTCAGAGGATCGGACAGAAAACACGTGCTGTGATCAGTGTCACTACTCTGCATGGGCAGAATAGCGTGTCACGTGACACAAGACATGAGACGAGAACAGCGCAGGATAAAATGTGTGCAGCTTTGAACTCTGCTACTGAAACCACCACAGAGTCGAACAGGAAGTCCCATCTCAGAGATTCATCAGCGCACTGACAACTCCGCTGCTCACTTAATCCCACCACTGACATGAAACAGACGAGCACTTTCACTCCTAATGCTCAGTCAGAAAGGTCAGGGATCATCATAGTGATGACTAGCTTTCATAAAGCTACACGGTGAAGCAAACCATAATCTGAGATGATATGATATGCAATTCCTTTAATTAGTATTTCTTTATCACATCGAGCATCGAAGGCCAGTTCACTTCTGAAAATGTGGTCACGTGACATTTTGATTTCCTATTCACTTTCCTTCCTTGCTTCACCGAGTTAAAACTTGTTGAAGTGCGACCAAGTACAATCTGTATGACCGAAACACACAAGTGAGACATTGAGACCCTGCGCTAAACCTTCACTTTATGACTCCACTTGTATTGTCAATTGTTTTGACTGAATAATAGTGGCACAAGAATTGAACCCTGAGGGACTCCACATGCCATTGTTATCTGCTCAAAATTTATGATCCCCGAGTGCAACAACTTGCTCTGTGCATTTGACACATGACCTTGAACCACCTGAGGACTGTGCCAGATAATGCCACCTACTTTCCCAGTGGTTCATGGTCCATAGTATCAAATGCTGCACTATGATCAAGCAGCACGAAAACTGAATCAGTATTCAGACAAATATCATCTAACACCTTTGTAAGTGCAGTCTCTGTGCTGTGGTCTGAGGCCAGATGGGAATCTGTCCATTTCTGTTTTAAAAGATACTGAGTTTAATTGAAATTGTATTCTCAACTGGGTTGAACCAAATGAACGAAAGAGTTGTGAGTCGGTTTGCTAATGACGGCTGAATGACACAAATTACTAGATCTTCTAATCACTACTGGTGGTGATAGCAGCAGGTGGTTTTACTGATGCCAGCTTTACATCAACAGGCTCTTCTAGTAGTGGCATTAACTTTAGCTTGCTGCTCCCAGCGTGCATTCAGCAATAGAGGATTTGGCTTTCAGAGCTCTTTAGTATGAACCTCTACCTCTATTCATGTCTTCTTTATGCTGCCTTTTGAAGCCAGGCCAAGGCACTGAAAAAAAAAAAGCTGACAGGCGATAATGGGAACAGATGAGCATCACAGTGTGCCCCCTGGGTGTGTTGCGCCCCGAGTGCCCCCTGGGTAAAGCAGCTCATTTGAGGCTATTATGAACTGCCCAAGTAGCTGTTATGGAGAGAGCAGAAGAGTACTGGCAGCTTGAGACAAGAATTAAAATCAGAATATACCAAAGAGTAAAATATAGAAGTGTCACTGCTGCATACCAGTGAGTACTGGCCCACTTTGAGTACTGGTTGGGGGATAATTCAGCTTGTCAACAGCAGTGAACAAGGCACAAGAATTGTTGATATTAGTGCTGATGTTGTTGTAAGACAATGGATTGTCTAGCCTTAGTTGTTTCGATAGCAAATATGAAAATGTGTAGGCCTCTTCCCATGCAGCAACAGATGAGAAGGTTTAAAGAGGCCAAAGAATTCCCTTGCAGATTCACAGGCTAGGTGTCGTAACCAAGACAAGTGTCAAAGCTGACTTGGGACTTGAAGCTGATGGCTGAGGGGAATGGTGCGGGAGTTAGATCCCAGCAGTAACCAGCTCTGTCATCTGGTCAGTGAACTGGAACAGGAAGGGGGGAGGAGGTTATTGCTATGTAGGGTGGAGCCTCTCTCTTTGGCTCTGACGTCCCTCATGTCTCTTCATGCGGGAGCTTATCTGGTTCTCCTTCAAGGTTTCTGGCGTGTTGTATTATGTCTTGTCATTGTTTTGATCCCTGTTGTATCTTGTCCTTAGCAGAGGGAGCAGACGGGTGATGCAGGAAGTAAAAGAGGTTAGAGGTGAACAGTTTTACTCCTGAGTTGCGGGAATTAAATCAATTTGCCCTAGCAAGATGTATGTGATCAGAGAAAAAGTTAAAATTGTCATTTAAGTGCCGAATCTCTCAACTGGTAGACGTCTTGTTTCAGCGTCTCTGATTGCTCATCCATGTCATGAGGGAGCAGTATGGTCTGATGGAGATCCAGGGACCTGCAGCAGTGGTTGTGCACTTTGTTGTTGGCGAGGTTTGTTGCTATACTTTCTTTCGCAGCTGTCCAGAGCTGCTTCCAACTGAGCATTATGGTGCAGGGCAGCCAATGGCGTCAAATATCAAGGCGCTGTGCTCTGGCTATCACTCGTCTTCCCATGTCCCAAGGAAATGATTTATTCTTAGATTTGGCATCATGAGAGTTCCAGAGAAGACTTACTTGTAGATTTGTTGTTGGACACATAGCTGGCTTTTTTTTTTTGTAGACTTGTTGGGTCCAATGAGGAGAGAGCGTATGTGGCCATGCACAGCGTGTTTTTTCAGAGCACTCCATCTTTATTGCACAGCCGCTTCAAGCACTCTTAGTCGAAAGTCTCTGAACTTACAGAAGAACTTTCATAAATCAAAGTCCCCATTATTTTTAAGTATCCAGGATAAAAAAACAAATCAGCAAGAAAATGTAAGCAAAGCAGTTGGCAAGAAGCAAAGCATCTGCGCTGTAGGAGAGCAGGAAGCAGTATATTTGATTTAGAATTCATCAGGGCTGATATATTAGCTATTAATAGCTTTGGGACAGCATGTCGTCTGATAAGTTACGAGTCGGCGCAGAAATGTCACGTACAGATCTTAGTCACAGTTTTCAGAGATGCCTATCACAATCATGTGAAAAATAACGGCCACATATTCACACTCGGGCTCAAAAAACAGGTGTAAGTCAAGCCATCATTTGTTAACGTGTCCTTGTTTTTGCAGAGACCTACTTTCCTACAATTTAAAACTGTTTTCCTCTGATCCTTCCCCATCCATCCCTCCTCTCCCCTCTGCCTCTAAACAACTATATTATGAGTATGAGTGTGTGTGCATGTGTTGCTGTTATGTAACAGCTGCCTTCTACAATGATAATCCCTTACCATAACGGGGGAGAGTGAGGGAGGGAGGGATGAGACGAGAGTACTCAGTAATAAAACATTACCCACCTGAGTGTGTATTTGCATGTCAACACAGCTTAACGTGCTTTGTCAGGCCGAACGGAGACAGGAATAAAACCACGGGGATGTTTCGATCTGCATAAGGAGGCAGGAAAACATCTTCCTGTCTCTTGTTTCCACAAATAGAGACTTTCTATTGAAGGGAGCAGGACTCCTTTTAAAGATGTTGAATCAAAAGGGTTTGCCCCCTTGAGAATATGAGTCCACGCAGGGTATGTGATCCATATGCCTATATTAGGAAATAAATGCATGTTGACATCATTTCTTGTGAGTGATGCTCCAAACAGAAACCTCATTTTAATTACGTGTCATTATTATGCTTAATACTCGAGTGTAAAAGTGGACATATTGGCAGGATGCTGGAGGGACGCCGCAGTCATTAAAAGCGTTAAGATCCATCCTCTGGAGAACATCAATATTCACAAAGCAAGCCCTCTTAATTAAGCAACAAATATGTCGCCCTCAACACACAAGTGTTTTATAGAAGCCGTCCAAAACTAAAAATCATCCCTAATGATGCGACAACATTATGAACATTAATACAGCAATAAACCACTATTTGTGATGCAACAGTTTGGTTTTCAAGACCTGCTCCAAGACGGATCGCCAACATTGCAATATTGCACAGAAATAAAATTAACTCAAAATACTACCACGTATCCGACCTGATGCAGGACTCTAATGTAAAGCTGTAGTATCCGCATGCACTGCACTCGCACAGTGGTTACCGATGATATCAGGACGCCAGTGTCGCAGAAGCGTATTGCCCAGCCTCCAGTTCCCCCTGGTTAACACCATCAGCTCTGTCAGCACTGTTGCCATCGTTTAGCTCTCTTTATGGAGTTAGCACTGTTAGCTGCTAGCCGCAAGCTCAGCCACGTCCATGTTGAGAACCACGTCCAAGGTTTGGTTGGGTCAAGGAACCAACTCTACTAAGGTAATGAAACAATCATGCTTAAAAAAAAACATGGTTGAGGGAGGAAATGGCAAAGAAAGTTCGCAAAGTATCCTCATACACTGGTTCCCCAAATGCCCCAAGAATGACGTAACGTACTTAACGTAAAAATTATTCACCAAGCGTAAAGCTACCGAGGTTTGGTTTCGGAAAAGATGGTGACAATGCACCTTTAAATGACTCAAAGTTCACTGACAGTACACATAGAAAGTTCTGCATTTTGTGACCCTTCCACCACCCCAACCTTCCTCCTCACGAGATTGCTTCCCTCTTTCTTATTTACTCTATCAACACAGTGGTCACGTGATTGCAGCCTTCCAGAATACGTCGGTTATGTATTGCTGGCTCATGTTTATGTAGGGTATGTACCGATTATGGTGCATTAAAACATACCAACAGTGAATGGGAACAGCCTGAAGTTCGCTGCTTTGTTAGGCTACACGTATGTAACAGCATCACCTGATTTCCTACTCTGCTCCAGTCGTAATTTCTATGGCCACTAGAGGGAGTTGTCACTTGACTGTAGACAGATGCTTTTAGGGCACTTCCCACGGCAAATTTTGTGCAGCTCTTTCCACTAGTGCCACCATCAGATCACCATCAGCAGCTAAATCCACAGAGACTTGGATTGGGAACCAGAAGATCTCCGGTTCAAGTCTCCATTACGACCAAACGTGGCGTATGGATTGGTAGCTGATGCGGTACCAAATTTGCTGAGGTGCCCTTGAACAAGACACCGAACCCCCATCTGCTAGCCTGTATGCCAAGTTCGTAGAATGCGGGCCTGAAGTTGTCCAGTTGTGTTAAAGTGCTGGACCAATAAATCAACAGAATACAGAGATACTTCTTGGGTGTTGAAGTCTGTTAAATGTGCAACCAGTTCAGGTGGATAGCCTGGGGTGAGGGAATAAAGAGGTTTTGTCAGTGTGTGTGTGTGAGTGTGTGAGACTATCCAGAGCCATGTGCTGCTGGGTTAAATATTTACATGAAAAACAGTGAGGTGCTATATAAATACACCGGCATAGCAATGTGGTTTTCCTCTACTAAAGTGAGACCAAATCTTGTGGCTGTCTGTGGCAATGCAGTGAGAGTTAGCTCTTCTCTCTGTACACCTCTGATGTGCATCATTGTGAGGGAGGGTGTATAGGATTTATGTCACACTGCCTGGAGAAAAAACACGTCACCCAAACTGCATTCGACTTACTCTTATCTGTCCAGACTCATATGCAGCCTTGACAGGTGACAAAGCTTCACATATGGATTTTGCTGCAAAGATGCTACAAAATCTAAAAAATTGATGCGTCAATCTTTTTCCATTAATTCTAATCAGTTCATCCTTGAGTCCAAGTGGACGTTTGTGCCCAGTTTGACGAAATTACCACAATGCGTTCTTCAGATATCACATTCATAAAAATGGGATTGATGGACAACCCAAAAACATAATGCCTCCTGCAGCCAGCAAAGAGGCATAAAAAAGTTGTCGGCCAATTTGTTCCATTGGTCAACTGTGTCACTGCAACTAAAAAAATCCCCTGCAGCCCAAAAAGTATGTTCCCAATAGGCAACGATTATAAAAGAAAGGCCAGTAAAACTGTGAACCCAGAGAACATGGCAGGTTGGAACCTGAAACCCTCTTGTTGTAATCTATGTAATGCTGTAATCTCTAAAATCTACCGGACACTGTCGAGCATGTGCAGTGGGCCACACAACGAGGAAACACTCCAGGAAGAGAGAAGATTTTTTGGAGCGTAGCCGGGTCAGCGGCATTCTTGGAAATGAACCAGCTCTGTTATCTCTAATAAAACATCCCACATCTTTGCACATCAGGCATGAAAAGAGCACCTCTACGAAAAACTTCATCGAGTTCGGCACATCAGGAAGCATTTGAATTTACCAGTAAAACCACAACCAGCAGGCTTTGCTCCTGAACATCAGCTCCACTGTGGAGTCCTCTGGCCCTTGAAGCTGACCACAGACTGACAGGATATGAGAACGGCCTCTAGATTTCACAGATACAGACAGATTAGCTGAATTGCACAGTGAAGAAACAGAAAACATGTCATGCTGGAAACAAGCTGTTATTCTATGAAATAAGTGTTTACGAAAGGGGTGCTCTGTCATTTGACTTTGGTATTTGCGTATTTGATATGTTACTCATGTTCTCTCTCACTCTGTGGACCAATTATTCCCACTTAAGCTTTGTTTAAATTTCAATTAAAAACAGCAAAAACACTTGCATGAGTAAATTAATATTGTGTATTATCTCTTTTATCTGAAAACTGTATTACTTTCAGTTACGTCTTTTGTTAAAGCACGTTGTAAGCTTGGGTGCAGGAAGGTAGGTGCTAAAGGTGCTGCAACGCCCCCTATTGACCAGGGTACAGTAATAATTGGCTATTTTACCATGACTAATGGGCTATCTGAACATTTGTTCAGAATTTTGAACAGCAAATGCTAAGGTTACCTTTCTGGAAAAAAAATAAATTAAAAAAAAAAAGTCTAAAATGTTTAATTAATTCCTCCGATCTGACGTGACATCATCATCACATCAAGTCAAAGTGCAAAGGTCGGTGTCAGTTCATCAATCAGCTAAAAAGTGTTAAAAAGTGTTACATTAGCCATAGGGTTTTTGTAAAATTGACTACTTTGACATGCGAAATTCAGATGTAGGGCATGAAGTGATAAATCCATATACTTCATGGATTGAAAATAGAGGAACGTTACAACATAAAAGCCATAAAAAACAAAACAAAGTGTTTTTTCCCCACAACTTGACCAATTTTCCCAGAGTGGAAATGATTATCTTTACAAATTTGCCCACCTCGTCCTGCAGACCTCCTAACATCACAATGTGTACTCGCCAAATTAATGAAAGTATACAAGACCAAGAACACGTTCTCACTCCAACCTTGTCACGTATCGACGTTTGGTCGTGGATTTCCTCAGCAATATCCGACGTTGAAGTTCTGCGTTACGTTTAGCTAACACGCGTGTAGTTCGGTTTAGGCGACATAAGCAGATGGCTGGATTGAGGAAAAAAAGGGTTTGGCTCTACAACCTTACAAGAAGCGAACATCAGCCTCGTAAGTAATATTTGGTGGGTGTTGGACCCATTTGCTACCTTACTCAGACTTCCGTCCCCTTAACCTACATTGTGGTCTCGCCACATTTCCCCCTGACACCACAGGGCACCGTCAAACAATAATGAGAACCGGACATGTATCATGCCGACATGAAAAGACAGCTTTTTTCGGTGGTGTCTGATGCTTTGGAGTCAGACCGAGTTGGTTCATGACTGAAATGACTGTCAACTTGTTTTTTGGCCAGGTTAGCAAATGTGCTTCAATATAACTGTCTTGCCATTTTCTACCTACTAAGTCAACCGTGCATCAACATTCATGAGTTGCTTTGCATTGACCATTGATGGCTGAATATTGGCGTGAAGAGAGGGATGTGACGCTGATACACGTGCGGACAGAGGCAGGTTTTGTAAGTGAGACAATTTTTGGGCGTTTCCTCGTTTGTTCGTATGCCAACATTCAGTGTGAATTTGCTCTATAAACGCGGCCCCTGCTCTTTGTTTGCCCATTATCCAACCTGATCATATGACTCCTGTGCAGCACAGGGACAAAACACTTCCTGGAACACAACTAAATCCAGCCAGCAATTTTGTTTCCTCCAAAATGGCAAAAGAATTGGGTATATTAATATGATTTCAAAAGGACAGAGCAGCAGGGTGAAGGCCCTGGGGAGCCTGGCGCAGTCCTCCTGAACTCAACACTGTTAACATTGACTTTCAAAATGAGCTCGGAGGACACTTAGATTGATTCTACACTCTCATAGCCACACGACAAATAAATAAACCTGACACTTGTTCATGTGTCATTCTCTCTCCGTCTCTTTCCAGTCTAAACAGCGGCCATCTCTCACTCTCATTACCGCTCTCTCTCTCTCACGCTGTTGTCAGCACATGGTGACATGTTTTCAGTCTAAACAGCAGCTCTTATGTCAGCCTCATGGCTGGAATTACACACACACGCACACATATTTCACACACAAATACAGGCACCTGAGTAATCTTGCTCGGCATAATCCCCAGCACCTCTGTTGACAGCCATTTTCACCAACAGGGCAGGCGGATGAGGATAATGTCAGCTGTAAGCAACCCCATAAAGTGCTTTTTACAAACACAACAAAACAGTATTAGCAGTGGGAATCGCGCCAGTTTATTCAGCCCAATTTGGGACGTCATTCACTGGACAGTTTGTGTACAGTGGCTTTAACAGCTGCCTGCTGCTGCCGGAAACGACACTATGAGAACAGTAAGACTGAACCAAAACTGTGAGGTGAAAGAAACTCCGTAGAGCTGAGGGGAACTGCAGTTGGTAATAATGTTCTGTAGGTTCATGACTATGATCGACAGGTTTCACATTGCACCCATCCATAGTTGGTGCCATCGAAAAAGAAGAGAAAGAAGAGTAGAACGGACGTTACCATTCAAATCAACGTAGCAGGATGGTCACGCAGCGGCCATTTCTATTGCAATCGCTGTCGTGTAACTTCCCAACTAACTTCCATATAAACTGACTGACTAATAAGGAAAATAGTGTACGAAAAGGCCAAAACTGAGAAACTAGTAAATGTCACGCACTTAACCGCCCCACTGACGTGTGCTGTCAACGTAACAACTTACAACTGTACTAGTGACTTTTGTGCTAGTGAAATGACCACAGCAAATGGTTCAATGTTCTTTCTATTTTGTATCTTAATAGCAGTGCTCACCGATAAATCCAAGAATACCTTGGGTTTTGTTCGGAATTAAAAAGTTCTCTCTTTCTCTGTCAAATTTTAGTTTCTGCTCGTTAAATGGATACAGTCTCTCTTCAAAATAGACTAAGAACGTAAGTAAAACATTGTTTTTCAGTTAACTTCTTTAGGTTTAGGCAACGTAATTCACCTGGTTAGGTTTAGGCAACAAACGCATGTGGTTAGCTTTAGGAAACAATAGTACGTGGTGATGTTTAGGCAACAAAAGTCACCTGGTTAGGTTTAGGCAACAAAAGCACCTGGTTACGTTTAGGCAACAAAAGCACCTGGTTAGGTTAGGGGCAACAAAAGTAAGTGATTACATTTATGCAACAGAAGCATGTGGTTAGGGTTAGGCAACAAAATACGTGATTAAATTTATGCAACAAAAGTACGTGGGTAGGTTTAGGCAACAAAAGTGTGTGATTAAATTTATGCAACAAAAGTACGTGGGTAGGTTTAGGCAACAAAAGACTTTTTCGACTTTTTATATTTGCACTCTTTACATTAGCACTCTTCCCTTTGTGTATTACAGCTGCTGCATGGCAATTTCCTGTAGTGAAATAAAGTTTCAGCCATTCACGCTCACATTCAAGGGAATTTAGAGTCACCAGTTAACTCTAACCCACATGTCTTTGGGCTGCAGGGGGAAGACAGAGGAACTGGGAAAAAACCCAACCTGGCTGACAGGTTTTGACCCTGAAAGCTCTTGCTGAGGCGACAGTTCATGCTCATTTTATTTTCCTTATTTTTTTAAGTAAATTCTTTGAAAGTATTAGTAGATATTGTTTTATGCTGAGAAACAGCGACACATTTTGATGAAGATTCTGATCTTCCACAGGCCTCAGTGCAGGAACTCATCCTCACAATGGTGTGGAAAAACATGAGTAAAACCAGAAGTTTGGGACAAACTGAGTTGCATGACATTGTTGGCCACATTCATTTTGATCTGGGGTTTTTTCCCGCTTTATTTATCACAGAGGTTCCCTCCAATCAGCTGGTTATGCCCCCCTTTAGTCTGAGTTGACTGGAACACAGCACTGCATCAGCCTGCTAACAACCTGACAGACATCACTGAGCATTACTAACTTAACTTTCACTTCATAATCCAGCACAGCAACTGTAAAAGTTAATTCTGCTATGCTAAATTCAATATTTTAAGAATGTTAAATAAAGCTCATGCAATATTCTTACTTCTAATAAATATTATTTAAACAAAAACTAAGAATAAATTAAAAGCCAACCTGAAAAAGGAGGAGAAAATGATCCATCCATGCTTCCACTCCTCTTTCTCATCTATCTATCTGCCGAGCTCACACTAAACCCTGGTGTGCAGTGACCGCTAATGTGGAGGAGAGAGAGAGAGAGAGAGAGAGAGAAAGAGAGAGAGAGGGAGGGGTGAGAGACACTGCCGGTGTGATGGGAGGAAGAGAGAGAGAGTGGGTGTGGCACAGACAGAGAGAGAGAGAGAGAGAGAGAGAGCCTGAGAAAGGACTAAAATAACTTTGTGTACTTCCTTGACAAGCTGAGTGAAAAACTGTCTGACAAATAAATGCTCTCTCACACACACGCACACACACACACTCACACATCAAGTGCCCTGTCAGAAAGAGGAAACAGAAAAGGCCGAAGATAGATGAAGTGATTGTGAGTTACATCCCCTTTCTGCAGCACACTGTTCAGTACTAAAGACTCAGTTATCTAAACTAGAGACCTGTGTGACTTGAAATTAGAGTAATATTCCAATGCAAACACTGATCATTAAAATTTTTCATTTCCGACAACCCTTTTTTTAACAACACTCAATAAGTGTAAAGCACTGTAGGACACTAATTGTTGAAGTTTTCAAAGTGAAATTCTCTCCCATTCTTGCCTGATATACGACTTCAGCTGCTCAGCAGTTCGTGGCCTCCATTACTGCATTTTTTTGTGCTTTATGGTGCGCAACATGTTCAGTGGGAGACAGGTCTACACTTCAGTTGGCAGGGCAATCCAGTGCCTGAACTCTTCTTCCATGAAGCCACGCTGTTCTAACACGTGCAGAATGTGTCTCATTGTCTCGCTGGGATAAGCACGGACGTCCCTGAAAAAGACGTCATCTGGATGGCAGCATATGTTGCTCCAAAATCTCTGTGTACCTTTTATGGTGCCGACACAGATGTGAGTTACTCGTGATGCCACGGGCACTAACACACCCCCATAACATCACAGATGCTGGCTTTGAATTTTGAGCTGGTGACAGTCTGGATGGTCCTTTTCCTCTTTAGCCCAGAGGACATGATGTCCATGATGGACTCGCCAGACCAAAGCGCACTTTTCCACTATGTATCAGTTCAACTCAGATGAGGTCGGGCTCAGAGAAGCCGGCGCTGTTTCTGGATGTTGATATACGGCTTTCACTTTGCATGGTAGAGTCTTGCTTTTGATGCAGTCTGAGGGGTCAAAGGTCACGGGCATTCAATATTGGCTTCGACAATGTCCCTTATATACAGAGATCTCTCAGGGCTCTCTGAATCCTTTGATGATATTATGGATTGTAGATGGTGAAGAGTGAGAGACAGAGCTCACGTAAATGACTCATTCCACTGTTGAGATTTGATTCGTTTGATCCAGCAACATCTGTAAAGTCTAGAGGAGCCACAGGACTAAATCAATTTATCGCCATTCTAGTTACCTGAGTGCTAAACCTGAAAATAGCTGCTCAGCCATCCACCCACACCTACGGACAATTTAGAGTCACCAATTAACCTGCATGTCTTTGAACTGTGGGAGGAAGCCGGAGCACCTGGAGTAAACCCAAGCTGACATGGGGAGAACATGCAAACTCATGTTAAGTTAAATCTATACTCCATATAATCGCCACAGTGCTGACAGAGCTAACAGTGCTAACCAGGAGGGAACTGGCGGGCTGGTGCTTTGCCTCTGTGACCAAATCAGCAATAACCACCATATGAGCGCAGTGCAAAGCCGAGGCAATGAGCCAGCCAGTGGGATACACGCATGCAGTAGCGCGCTTGCATGGCAGGACCATCACACAGATGTAGCATGACGTCTTTCTCTGCACAGGACGCCATTACTGCACCATATCTTTACATAGCACATGGTGTTTTGCTGCTCTATCAATACTCTGACTGCCAAACACAGAAACTTTAATAAATGCGAGATATCTGGGAAACATGGGATGGCTTGTCCCTGAGAGGACAACATCTTCTGCCCCCTCAGCAGGCACCGGACAAACCAAATGAGCCGTTAGGGCTGCACCATGATCCCCCGCTTCCTGACAACTGTTTATCGGAGCCAAGCTGGAGGCACGACTGACATCGTTGCTAACGTTGGCATGACAACTGCTGCCCCTGTTGCTGTGGGAATCATGTCCCCTCTCCACATGATGACTAGTGACCCAGTGGCAAGGTTACATACACATACACACAAACACAGAAAAATACAAGCCTGGTCGCAGGGACGGCCACAAAAAGAACATTTCTGTATTCTTTCCCAAACGTTTGAGCTGAACCTTCAACTGTAGAGGAGGCACATGGTTGTGTTATCTAATGTCTAGATCCAAGGTGTGTGTGTGTGTGTGTGTGTGTGTGTGTGTGTGTGTGTGTGTGTGTGTGTGTATTCAAGGCTTGGATGGTGTTACTGCAGCTGTGAGCTGCCTTCATGTGACTTGCAAGTCCTACACATCTGTTCACATCCTGTCTAATCATAGCAGGACGCTGAGTCTCAACCAATGGCTCCACCTGCTGGCCAATACTAGGTATTACACCAGTGCTGGGCAGACCATCATTCACCATTATTTACCCTCAATGTTTTTAATATTCATGTCGCTGTTTTCACCCTTCTTACCCGCTGAGTCTTACCTCCTGGTGAAGAGCTTGAGTCCGGATAAAGACTTGGAGCAGCCGGTCAGCATCTCCTTCTCTTCTTCCACACAGATTTGGAATGCCGGGAGGGTGGAGGAGGAAGGCAGGGAGGAATTGGAGGAGGAGGATGCAGAGCTGAATTCTCCATCACCTTCTTTTACGTTCAGCAGCCCCTCTCTTTCTGTCTCTTCCATTTGCTGTTCAGAGGCACCACCACAGGCCTCAAGTCCAGCCTCGTGTCCCTGATCAGTGTCTGCTCCCAGGTCGGAATCCATGACGGACAATTCGTTCAGGTCCTTACCCTGACCTCTGTAACATTTTGGCAGGGTGAGCTACTGTAATTCTGAGCAGTCAATGCAAAATTTGCAGACCATAAATGATTTCAGTCCTGAATATCCCCCGTATAGCCCAAGCAAACCTAACAGAAGACTCCGAACGTTCCTTTATGTAAGTGAATACCATGTGCAGGAGACAGTTTTAAAGGCTTTCTGAGAAAGATGCACCAGTTGCTCAACCACGAGACAAAGACTGATTGTGTGTACTTAAAGAACTATAGCCAAAGGGCTGCACCAGGGTACATCAATAAAATCACTACAGTTCATTTCATTCCTCTTAAGTGGTCATGTTCCAAACACTCCAATACTCTGGTCTCTGGACTTGTAACATTTTGGCAGGATGATCTCAAACTACTGCAATTCTGGGAAGTTCTTGCAAAATTTGCAATATTCTTAGAAAGAAAAGTCCATATATGACTTTGGTCCTGAATCCTCCGTGTCGTCCAAGCAATCCCAAACAAGGACGTTTCTTTAGGTATTCCAAGTATTCCCAAAGGAGTTCAAATGAATTCCATGTAGAGAGGCAGTCTGACCGCAGATTGTTGAGGCTTTCTAGGAAACCACTAAGCTGCCAATTAAATCTTCCTTACAAATGTGTCGACCATGAATGGGACTGTGGTTACACACACAAGGCTCTCAGTGCCAAATTGCTTTACTGCCGTCGCGTCATAAAGCTATCATTGTAGGAATATGACCTAGATCCATGAGACAAAGACTGATTGTGTCTACTCAAAGAACTACAACCAAGGGGCCACGCCGGGCTGCACCACTGAAACCATCACATTTAAAGGTCCCATATTCTGAAAAGCCAGGAGCCGTCAGGAGTTCTGTGAAGTTGTGATGTCACAATCCAGGTATATTCAGGTAGATAGTTTGAAAGAATTGATGTGATTTTTGATCATTAAAGCATGAAAACATGTTCTAGTACCAACCCGCAAAATGCAAGTATGAAACTAAAAATTAGTAGAATATGGGACCTTTAAAGAACTCCTCTGCAGCTGTCACTATGCTCCAGAAACTTCACTGGACTCTACTTTAAAACTGCTAAATTAAATGTACTCTGCTGCAGCTACACCAACAACACAAACGTCAGTATACAACAGCATGATATACTTTGAGGAATTATGTTTAAAGAGAGTATATTATGAAAGTACTACACTCTCACACTCTACAATGAATGATTACTACGTTTAAACCACTCCAGGACTTCAAACATGGCTACCCAGCAGAGGCTACAAAGTCAGTAATCCACATGCCAAAGGTCTTTTACAAGATACACAAGGTGTGTTTGTGTGTGTGTGTGTGTGTGTGTGGAGAGAGAGAGATTAGTGTTGAGTCCTGAGGGAGAGATAATCCTTCCCAGCATTCCTCTCCACGTCTCCCCCTCAGCAGTGTTGCTGTCAGCAGCAGTAGTATCAGTGCAGTGGCGTCCAGTGCTCCTTGGTCTGTCCCTCAGTGTCCACCTTTTGTTTGTTCTTCAGCTTTTCACTCCTGTGTCTTCCTCCTCCTCCCTCTCCCTCCTCTCCTTCTTCTTCTTCTTCTTCTCCCCTCTTCACTAACTTTAGACTGTGTCCCCTCCTGCTCCTCCTTCCTCTCTTCTTCTTTAGCTCCTCGCTGAGTTTAATTACACTCCATGTGAGGCGCACTCTGACACACACACACACTCAGCTGAGTTGCACGCCGCTACACACACACGCGCTGTCGTAAACACACACTGATCCTCTACTACCCGCCCGGCTAAAACCAGGAAGTGGATAATGACTACAATCAGGGCCTCACTGTGAGCTGTCCTGTCACATGCCTGACTGAAACTCTCTCTGACTAACTGCTGCTCACCAGTTTTTGTTGCACTGTTCACTTTATGTTTTTCATGTAGCCAATACCTGGCACCTGCCACACTCCTGTGTACACGAATTACATTAAAAAGGATTAGTATTCCCTTTTAATTATAACCACACCTTTTGCTGAGCAGCACTGCAGGAGTCGTTGTTTGTCAGACAACCTGGTGATGGCTTCAAAATGTGTTGATTTAGTCCAACAGAACTGTTTTCCTTGCGAACAGAAAGCAAACAACAAACACCACAGCTCAAACAGTCTGAAATAACAGCCTCGATGTTTGCTTTCCTCAGAAATGTCTCCTATAAGGCGGCACAATGTGAGAGGTAGACAGTGATGCTCCCTCGGGCCTACAGAGCTTTCATTTACTGCTTTGGTTTGGCAGCAGACGGACAGAGTTAGAGAGCAGCTGGTGAACACAGTGGAGCATTTAGCAACTAAAAAAACACAAACTTCCCTCCGCAAGTGGTGGAGACCAAAGACAGAGCGACAAGAGAGAGACTATTGGAGTTACAGTGGACACAAACACCATTTCCTGTCATGCCAGGTTCCAACAGTCACAATGTCAGATTAGGTCATTGTGGTGTGATGAAATCGTGCCGTGACTTGGCCCACAGACACAACAGACTGCATGTTGGTCGTCTTTTACCACGTGCACGATGTCATCAGATTATTCTTGTCCTGTTTTTATTATTATTAATACTATTAATTCAGTCACTGTGGCTGTTTATGTCCCAGCCGAAATGTTGATGCAGTAACATAAAAGTGCCACCAGATGGCAGGAGCTACATTCAGTTGAATTCAATTTTATTTATAAATCCCTCTGTCCTTGGACCGTCACCGCAGATAAACAAACTCCCCCAAAGAAACCCTTTAATGGAGGGAAACGGTAGAAACCTCAAGAACCTCAAACTGGTACATTAAGAGAGGAAAAGACAGAGAGTTAATCTCTCAGTACTTTCTGACTTCCCTACCTATATCTATAAAAACACCTCACAAATATATAGCTATAGTCTATATAGTGCATTTGTTAGGGACTATTTTCAGCAGCGGATGAATCCACATTTGGTTCTTACGTGAGTACAATGAAGCTCAGGAACACTGGTTTTGATACACACATAAAACGTTCTCACATGACAACCGAGCACCTGATCAGACATGTTTCAGATCTTAAAGCATGTATAAAGTATTAAAGAATTAATGCTGTAATTCAATGTGAGCTGAAAACGCTGTTTAATTCAGATTTAATACATTAAAGGGGGAAGAAACAGTCACATTTGGGCCACTTACAGCAAACGCACAGTCACCTTTTCTCCACATGAGGGTGCTGTCTAGCAAGCAGACAACCAGACAGTCCAGCAGCAGCTCAGTTTCCTTCAAGATTCAGTGTCCAGCAGCAGAAGAGGTGTAATCCACACAGAGGCAGTCATGTCTTTAATTCTCTCATTCACTTAGACGTTATCATCAACACATCAGGTACAGAAACCATGTTGCAAACATAGTTTCTCTTCATACGCCCCACCAGCTTTAACGTGATGATTTAATATGAATATGAATCACAACAAACGCAGTCCAGAGCGAACATGTAGCTGCCTTGGTAACGGCCAAGACTGACACACTCTTACAGTCACAATATCAAACTGACCAATGAGGGAAGAGGAGTTCACATCTTTTACATGAGTGAGAGCAGCAACGCCACAATATAAAAATACTTTACAAGTAAAAATCCTGCATTTTGAATCCTACTAAAGTAAAAGCACAGAGGTATTATCCACCAAATGTACAAAAAGTATCAAAAGTAGAAGAACTTTTCCTACCCTCTGAGTTTTACATATAATATTACTGGATAGTCACATTACTGGAAAATGTACAATTTGCATACAGTCTTTTTCCAAGTAAACGCACTACGTCAGTACAACACCGCAAATGGACATTGCCTTTCCTCCAACAACAATACATGTGGCTGGGTTTAGGCAACAATAGCAATGAAAGCATGGAGATGGGTTTAAGAAATAAGAACAGGATTTGGCTTTACAGTCTTACAGGAAGCAAACACAGGCCTCCCGGGTTAAAGTCCACCACCCTTCCCACCCTGACTGGCTGTGTATCACGCTGACATGAAAGGATGTTTTTTTTCGTTGGTGTCTAGCACCGGAAGTCATTAACTAAACAGCAGTTTTCAACAAGCTCCGAGTGAGACCAGGTTGCCAAAACAGATACAGAAGTGTACGTAGCATGTCATATTTTTATGTTTGGTTTATTGTTGTTTTTTTTACAGACCTAGCATTGCTATTTGACGAGAACGTCTTATGGAAAATGTTTAAAACAGATGACTCACAAGTCAATCTCACAAGTTTCTAGTTGTCTGTTGAGATCACTTAGTTTGTTTACATGAGTTAGTCTGACCAAAATCGGACTTTTAAAATACATGTAAACATGGTAGCCTGACTGAAATCGTACTAAATCAAATCTCTCAAAGTTACACTTTCCCTTTTTAGATAGGAGTTGTGCAAATTTGCAGGAAAGCCCAATCAGTCTTTTTTCAGCATTGGCAATATAAAAACAAAATCAGGGAGTGCAGCAAAATGCCGCCTGCCTACTTTTGTTCATACAGAATGCGCCTTTTTCAGGGCAATGGGGGGCGTGAGCAAGTAACAAAACGTGTAGCTCAGCGTGTGACGTAAACAGTGACGTGCGAGGGAAGCCGCGGCTGGTCAGTCCTTCGGCGATTCTCTCATAAGTCAGACCCAAACTGGCCTAGGCGCACTGAACATGCTCCAGTTTTCGCCCCAGGCTTTGACCAAGAAGTCGAATAGCAGAAGCCAGTAACAACGTGGTGACATCTACATCCAGAGCTGTGCAATTTTGGACGGACGAGGAGACACAGTTCATGCTGTGTCCGCTGAAAGTTGAATATTTCAAAATACATGGACGGAGGCAATGCCAGAGTGGTGATTGTTTGGTCTGTGATGTAATAGGTCAACTGGAAAAAGGTCCAATACCAACAAGCTGAAAGGGGGCATATGGCCACATATCCTCGCGCAGTCGGACAAACTTCAGTCAATAAATCAATTCCACTCTGGTGCTTGTACACTTTGGACAAGGTATTGAGGCAGAGATGGTTTAATGTATTGGTTAGTTGTAAGGATGACACGCAGCCTGAGACAACACAGAGTCTGATCTGAACATTGGACAATGCATAAAGGGCAGAGATTGGTCACACTTACAGCTCCCTTTTTACTTTATTATGCAAGGACTGGGTGAAATTGCAAGGTCCCACCAAACATGTGGAGGATGTGTGAATTTTTATTTATGTCAGAATAACACATTTCTAAAGGCACTGGCTAAAAACGGACTTCTTCATCAGACCCTTCTTTCAGGATCTTAGTGGAAACAACACCTTTGTTGTGGTTATGGTGTCATCATTACTTAACTCTCGCCTGCCCTGATTGTTATATAAAATATTGTTCCTTATATAGCAATAAAATATCTATATAGTGTGCGTAGGAGGGGGGATGAAAGCGTGTGATTATGGTTTCTGTGCCTCTGACAGACAGAGCACATCATAGCATTTGTACGCGCACACACACACACACCTGCTCCTCTTCTTTCTGTCATCACTGTTCCCTCTCATCCGTCGCCCACTCAGTATTTCCATGACAAATAAAATGCCACTCAACAGCATGACACACAATTCGGAGAGATCCTTTTAACTTCCCAACACCCACCGCTGACCCATTTTTCCCTCTGTTTCTCTATAACGAACTCTGATTATGAATTCAAACATTAATCCCAGACCTGACCCCAAAGCACACCATTTTCCTAATGAGTTGCAGAGAAGGGTCCGCAGCAGTAAGCCCCTCTCTCTCGCTTATAGTCTTGTCGGGACATTTGCATCTGATAACAGAGGAAATGTGTGACACGAACATCAAAGCTGCCATGTCTGTGGCTGTAGTGATTAGCTGCTGCGGAAATGAGACCTACAGATAAAACAGGGTACAGGAGTAAGACTTGATGCTTGCAGATATCTTTGGAGGCAGAGAACGGTCAAAGAACCTCGACAGCTTGCCACGTCACCGTCCCCTGTATCTATCTGGTGTGTGCCATCAGCGTCTTCACCTGTCAGCAATTCAAATACTCTAAATCTTTGAAGGCTCATGTCAAATTTACAAACAAGTCTGTGGAGAATCTTTAGACCTACACTCTTAGAAGTGTCGGCTGTATCTCGAGCCTTAAGCGATCCAAAAGGGTACTTCCTGGTTGGTTCTACCCAGCTTGTGAAGAACTCTTCGTTGAAGAAAAGGTTCTTCAAAGCTTCTTTGTATGTGTTGCTATGGGTAATGTCATCAATTACTATTTTTCGAGACCCTTGGATGGGTTCTAGATGAAACCTTTGAAGTATTAAGGGCTTCTCAGTAGAACCTTCGGCGATAGTTCCTGGTTGCACTACTAAGCCCAGCTCAGGCCAAAGATTCGCAACGCGATGAGGTGAATCAGGCGACTACTTGCAATGCGCCACTCTGCGCGATGAGATGGTGTATCATCGCTATGCAACAACTCTCTGTGCTTCTGTTCTGATTTGCAGCTTTTCAGGCTCATTTTGTGGCTGAATATAATTTGTAGCTTCTTAAAATATGAATGAGGATGGTGATAGTGAGATACTGGCTACAGATGTATTTGAAGTAGTGATGAAATGGCGACTTGAGTTGCAGGTGACACCGACAGCCAGCTTGAGTCGAGTTCAGACCACTGTAACTTTTCTCGGCAACGTAACAAATCTTTGGTCTGAGCTGGACTTTAGAGGGTTACGTCCCTCTGAGGGTTCTGGGTGGAACCATTACACCATAGAAGGATTCTCTAAGCAAGTTTATGATGCAAAATCGTGCGACTCGCTTCATTTGTGCCACTTGATTAGCATCATTTGCGTCCATCACACTGCCCGACGGGACTTCGCATCTAATCACGTCTTTACGTTGACGTAATTTGTGATTCACTCACGCAAATGGTTTTATTGGCACCTAGCGTGAACACAACATGAGAACCTTTCACAGATGGTTTGATGTGTAACTCTTATGTTGAGTTCTAGGCAGAGCCCTCTGAAAGGAGTCCAAGTGGGACCTGTGTAATACGTTCTACTACAAGCTTAAGCAGGACCCATGGGTGCTGGCTGTGATCAAAACTGGAGATGTTAGGGGGTGTAGGAGGATTGCATCAGTCCAACAGGGACAGTTATATATTCACCACTCAATATACCTGCTACAGTATGTTCAACATACCATAGCAAAGCAGGATTGTTGTAAAATGAATGAGTTTGAACACAGTAACGACTACACAGACTATGATGTGATAGTGGTAGTTGTGGCGAGAGACAGACTTAGATATAAGTGTCAGATAAATGCAGCCATTTGCCATTTCACCACACTCAGAGCAGCCCTTGCTTACGCCCGCATCGTCTCGTCATGTCAATTTGATTTTGACAGAAGGATCTGGCAGACTGTTCACAGTGATGTGCATGTAAAAGACAAAGAGAGAGGCTGATGAATAACCAGTACAGATCAGCACCTCCTGTCTGCTGACTGTGTCAGCTCCATCTGTGGAGGGGCTCATGTTGCCACGTTGGTGCCAACCAAACTCGTGAGTCAGGATGAATTTTTACAACATGGTTACACAGCAGATAGTGATGAAATAATGATCTAGTGCTTGGCTTTATGTATAACAGTGCTAAAGAGAACGCTATGTGAAGCAACCCTGTCAATCAGTTATTATGGAGCTAAAGCTGCAACCTGAATGAAGCCAATGCAGTAGATCCTCTTAGGAGTCGAATATTCAGTTGTGCTGCTTAGCACATTTTGTTTTAGTGGTTTAATAAGCCTATTTTTCACTAGCGAAAATTGGCATTAGCATTATCACAGCTAACCATTGCTAACCAAACTAGAAGCGATATGCCAATACGTCATTACCACGATTCTTAAGTCACGATACGGTATTATTGCAATTTTAAATGTGTTGCAATAAGCTGAGTATTGCAATAAAATAAACTGCGATATATTACCTTTTTCAGCTGTAAATTACGTCTCAGCTAAAGCTAAAATGCCAAACTCAAGGCTTTAAAACAGGAGTTAACGTTGCTTGATGAAACGTATACCCTTATATCATATCGTATCATTAATTGTGACATTATCATTTATTTATTTATTTATTTATATATTTAAATACACAAACAGCTGGGAAGTGAGATACACACTGTAAAATATTTGACTGTACATTTACAGTAAATTACTGGCTACTAGCTGCATCACTTTCACAGGAAGCTGCAGTGTCATTTTTACAATAATTTACTGTGAAATGACAGCTGTGTATTGTCACAGTAGTTATGCCTGTAAATTACTGTGATTTAGCAGCATACTCCTGTAAAACGACTATATTCAACTGTAACCTCACAGTTTATGCACATCTGATTACTGTGATTTAGCAATATGCTACTGTGGAATTACTGCACTTTGCTGTAAAATTACTATATTTACCTGCATGAATTACACAATTTAACACAGAATTTGGTTGAACGTCAAAGTAAAAGCCTGTGAAGTGATAACAATGTAATTCATTGTGAAGTATTACAGTTACATATTGTGACTTCCTGGAAATTATTTGCAGAGAAACACATAATGGTTTATTAATAACTCTCCAGTGTGGAGAGACAGCAGTGATCAGTGACATTGATTAACCTACTTACTGCATCTGACCCTGCACTGACACATAATACTAACTGGTTGTTGTTTTCAGCTGATAAGCAACAACAGAAGCAGTACTGTGGCAGGGAAGGTACAAGGCTTTAACTGCATGTGACCAGCTGCTGATGGATAATGTGATGTGTTCACTGTGGAGAGACATCCAAAACTTTTTCTTTTAGATCATCTGAAATGTAGCGGCAAATGTCAGTTGAGGCTCAAAACAAAAACAGAGGCCTGACTGAGTGACATTTACCTGGTTGTATTGTTTATTGTTTCACAGAGCGCGTAGAGCAAACAGACTGCGACTGTGCTCAGCGTATTATTTACTTATGAAACATCTTGTGTGCAAAGACGAGATTCGAGTCAAGCGAGGGCACCAGAGGAAAGCTCATTACCAAAATTAAAAGGATTCATCCTCTGGTGCCCGGTGCACTCATGGCACTGTGCCAATTATATTTTAGTTCATGTGTACAAGTGAAAACGTTGGCCTCAGGTGATCATCATGTCTTTGAACTAATTCAATTAGGCTCGTACAGATACCAGAAATTGGAATCAGGGTGACAGGTTGTAGAAAGCGATGATATCTCATTTAGACCTAACTTTTTCCACAACTAGAAATTATTTCTACATATTTACAGAGAGGTTTAAAGGTTGATTTACAAGCACAAACACACTGATCATCATTTGAAAAGTTCAAAATCTCAAACTGTGAGACCATAAATAGCTCATCTGAGACAACTGTTGTATCTATCTAGTTCTACAGGATGCACTGCATGCAGAGAGATATGATCTCCTACAGTGACAAGAGGAAAGTGGGTTTTCACAACAGTGGTGACCTTCATCATAGCAGTCGGCCCGAGTGAGCGACCTCATCTTCATTCAAGGAGAGACAAACAGCATGCACGCTGAACACCAGAGTCCTGCGAGGAGAAGGAGTCGAGGCAGCTTTGGACTGGTGGGCCCCGCGCTCCCATCTGTCCTTTTGCTTTTTATCGCCGCCATCTGTGTTTGCTTCCATCTGGTGTACTGTTGTTGCTACATTATGCAACTTTCTGGCTCGAGGCGACAGGGGCATTGTTTTTTCCCTCCCACTCCCTCAGCTGGTCAAGTTAATATTCATTTAACATTTGTCAATCATGATCGTCAATATGATCAGCAGTAGTCTTGCCTGAGGCGGAGGAAAAATGACCCCACACTGAGAGTGGAACTAGAGGAAAGACCACAGAGTTATTTAAGTAACACGAGAGTCCAAGTAGGGCAGGCAAGAAGGGTGTTAGATGGGTCCAACAACCATGGACTTTCACCCAGGAAGTCAGTGTTTGCTTCCCGGAAGAATGCAAAGCCAAACCCTGTTCCTTTTCCTAAACCCAACCGCACGCTGAAATAGTCCCAGAACTTCAACGCACCCAGGGAACTTTGCACGGTGTATATCTCTATGGAAAGTCCATGACCAAATATCGATATGTGACGAGGTCGGAGTGCGAATGTCTTGCTCAAACATCATTAGACTCATTACATGTGTGCTTTTTCAAAATAAACTTTCATTCTCACGGAAAATGTACAATTTCTGCTTATAAGATGCTTGCAGCTCCTTTCAAAATGAACTTTGAACATTCGTAAAATGTTCTTAGGTTCACTTCCTTTGGTTGGGGCAATGAAAGCATGTGGTTAGGTTTGAAAAACACATCATGGTTTGGCCTAAAATAACCACGTTTGTTACTAATGCAATGTGGCAGACTGACTTTTGGTTTCACACAGGAAACTAACAGCAGTCTCCTGGGTGAAACCCATCCACCTCCCCTCCTGTCCACCCTATGTGGATTTTCTTGCTCCTTATACTACGGCAGTTGCTCCAAATGTCAAAAAATGCCTCTTAGTGCCTGTATCTGACACCAAAAAGTGTCAGCCAAGGCCAGGATTAAATGTGATGCATGATGAGTAGCATATATGCCTAATGAGTGTGTGTTCAAGAGGAAAAAAAAGAGACAGAGAGTGATGGCGGATGAGCTCTGAGCAGATAAAGTGTGAGAAGGGAGGAAATTAAAGCTGTAAAGTGGCAGTATATGGACAGTAAAGCTTCCAGTTTGTCTCTGAATAAACACTGTAGCTCCTCACGACCCAGGTTTGAGTGGTCAGAAGACTAAAAAAGGGTTTTACAGTACAGAGTGAACACTGGCTCAGGAAGACGACAGAGGAAGTTAAGCATCTTCTTTAAAAAACTGTATCATGAATCGCAATCGAAATATTGGTCAAAAAAGATGACGTTTCTGATACTGTTTAGCCCTGCTTCTCTGTTTATCATGAGTGCGCTGAGCAAGTTTCTTGGCAGTCAGTGTGTTACCACACCCTCAGATTGAAATCAGCACTGCAATGAAGAAGATAACGCCCTGCTCTGGTGGATCCATGTTGTTCCAAGCAGCAGTGACACAATGAAAAAGGGACAGGAAGTCCAGTTTTACTGATAGATCTGCAAAGAGCTCTACTGCACAGAGGTTAACAAGTCATAGGCTGTTCTCAGGAACTGATCGTACATATACCTACGAAAAGTTAGGCACCACAATTCATATATATCCCACGCAATTACAAGCAAGTAACTTGTATATAACCCACGTAATCATGAGCAAGTAACTCGTATATAACCCACGTAATCACGAGCAAGTAACTCATATATAACCCACGTAATCATGAGCAAGTAACTCGTATATAAACCACGTAATCATGAGTAAGTAACTCGTATATAACCCACGTAATCATGAGTAAGTAACTCGTATAACCCACATAATTATGAGCAAGTAACTCATATATAACCCACGTAATCATGAGCAAGTAACTTGTATATAACCCACGTAATCATGAGCAAGTAACTTGTATATAACCCACGTAATCATGAGTAAGTAACTCATATATAACCCACGTAATCATGAGCAAGTAACTCGTATAACCCACGTAATCATGAGCAAGTAACTCGTATAACCCACGTAATCATGAGCAAGTAACTCGTATATAACCCACGTAATCATGAGTAAGTAACTCATATATAACCCACGTAATCACGAGCAAGTAACTCGTATATAACCCACATAATCATGAGCAAGTAACTCATATATAACCCACGTAATCATGAGCAAGTAACTCGTATATAACCCACGTAATCATGAGCAAGTAACTCATATATAACCCACGTAATCATGAGCAAGTAACTCATATATAACCCACGTAATCATGAGCAAGTAACTCGTATATAACCCACATAATCATGAGCAAGTAACTCATATATAACCCACGTAATCATGAGCAAGTAACTCATATATAAACCCACGTAATCATGAGCAAGTAACTCGTATATAACCCACATAATCATGAGCAAGTAACTCATATATAACCCACGTAATCATGAGTAAGTAACTTGTACATAATCCACGTAATCATGAGTAAGTAACTCGTACATAATCCACGTAATCACGAGCAAGTAACTCGTATATAACCCACGTAATCACAAGCAAGTAACTCGTATATAACCCACGTAATCATGAGCAAGTAACTCGTATATAACCCACGTAATCACAAGCAAGTAACTCGTATATAAGCTACGTAATCACAAGCAAGTAACTCGTATATAACCCACGTAATCACAAGCAAGTAACTCATATATAAGCTACGTAATCACAAGCAAGTAACTCGTATATAACCCACGTAATCATGAGCAAGTAACTCGTATATAACCCACATAATCATGAGCAAGTAACTCGTATATAACCCACGTAATCATGAGCAAGTAACTCATACATAACCCACGTAATCACAAGCAAGTAACTCATATATAACCCACGTAATCATGAGCAAGTAACTCATATATAACCCACGTAATCACGAGCAAGTAACCCACGTAATCACGAGCAAGTAACTCGTATATAACCCACGTAATCATGAGCAAGTAACTCGTATATAAGCTACGTAATCACAAGCAAGTAACTTGTATATAACCCGCATAATCATGAGCAAGTAACTCGTATATAAGCTACGTAATCACAAGCAAGTAACTTGTATATAACCCACGTAATCATGAGCAAGTAACTCGTATATAAGCTACGTAATCACAAGCAAGTAACTCGTATATAACCCACGTAATCATGAGTAAGTAACTCGTATATAAGCTACGTAATCACAAGCAAGTAACTTGTATATAACCCACGTAATCATGAGCAAGTAACTCGTATATAAGCTACGTAATCACAAGCAAGTAACTTGTATATAACCCACGTAATCATGAGCAAGTAACTCGTATATAAGCTACGTAATCACAAGCAAGTAACTCGTATATAACGCACGTTATCATGAGCGAGTAATTTGTATATAACTCACATAATAACACCAAGTAATTCATATACATCCCACATGGTAATGAGCCAGTAATTGGTGTATACCCCACGTAATGATGAGGGCTGTGATCACATGACCTATGCATTGACAGAAGTAAAGACAGAAGTACTATACAGACCGAAAGTCCATGTAAGGAAGCAAGTTGGGGGGTGGCAGACGGGTAAAACAACACAGGACTATCCCCCAGGAGACCAGTGTTTGGGACAGTAACCAAAAGTTTTTTTAAGGTATGTCATCACCATGTTTCCTTTCCTAAACTCACTTTACTTGCCTAACCTTCATAACTCAATGGTACGTAACGTCATTTGGCCATGGCAACCCTATTATTTTTTTCTTTTTTACCCTGCGGGAGCCCTCTGCATACACCATGCTCACACAAAGGTCTCCTGAAATGAATGACTTTGGCTTTCCATGCAGCGCTGTTGTCTGCATAAACACAGCCTCAGGTTATTAGATAGCTTGTGTACAAAGATGACATTTCAAGCATGATAACAAGAATAATAATAATAATAAAGGTGCGAGAGAAAAGCTTATGCAGCGGCCAAAATGAAAGGCGCTTATCTGATTACACTCTGACGATTAGATTTTATTTATTGTTTAGAGGCGAACATTTTGTTCGGAAGGCAGCACAAGACACAACTGGCCAGGACACAACCCTGTGTCACTTACAAGCAAGAAACACACTGCGAGCACGGTGTCGAGGCTGAGTGCATGAGTAAGCATCACACATCTGACACAAGCCTTTTGTTATAATGTTGCTCTACTTCCATTATACATCCTTCAAACAGCAGACACGTCTAATTATACAGAATAAACACAATTGTGTTCCAATTAGTGTTGTTTCTGCCGGGAAGACGGCGCTTAATGTCTGATTCTTATCAGCATCTGTCAGTTGCAACAACACAACATGTATGAAGTCTCTCCCTTTCAGCTAATTAACTGCCTTTACAGCCGTCAGGAGGCAGCAGGTCTGTGTTCCATCTGCACGCTCTATTGTCACTGATAATCATTGCTCATGTGTGATTACAAATACCAGACAGACCTTGATACATTTTGTGCAAACAGCACCTGTACTCTTGTCACGTAAAGCTGGTCCAGGAGTGATCATGATGGATTACTGAAGACCCAGGGGCCCAAACTGTCAGGGCCCCCTGGCCTTCACCTACAAAATGTAACTCAAAAATAACATGTACAGACCAGGAAGAGACACAAAAAGACAACAGAGAGATGGGAATGAACTGCAGAGACACAAAATAACTGGAAAAGGGACAGAACCAAAGGAAAGAGATACAATTGACTACAAAGAAAGATAAAATGACAAATAAAAGAACTAGATGACTTAAAAAAGACACAAAATGACCACAAAAAGGGACAGAGGGACATAAAAAGGCTACAAATATACAAAAAATAACATAAAGACATACAATTACTTAAAAAAACACAAAATTACCTCAAAGAAACACAAAATGATAATGAAGCAACAAAAAAACACAATGAAATTACCCCAAAAGCATAAAATTACCTCAGTGAGACACAAAATGACAACAGAGACACAAATGATATGCAAAAAGGGGAAACCCAACTAAAAAGAGACACAAATTGACTAAAAACTGACACAAAATGTCCAAAAAAGACATAAAATTATCCCCCCCAAAAGACTCAAAATACCTCTAAGAAACACAAAACTACTATAAACCCCCGGAAGACTAGCGGTCGCCAAGCTAATGGGGATTCATTTAATAAACAATAAACAACAACCAAAAAGAGGAACAAATGACCTCAAAGAGATGCAAAACAACCAAAAAAGACAAAAAAAAATATGAAAAAAAAATTAAAATTACCTCAAACAGACTCAGAAGATTTTCGAGGGGCATCCCAACCAAAAGGATATACAAATGAACACAAAGAGACACCAAATGTCCAAAAAAAAGGCACAAAATTACCCCAAAAAACACACAAAATAACCTCTAAGAGACACAAAACAACTGCAAAAAGGGGCAAAACACCCAAACAACCAGAGAAACACAAAACAACCAAAAAAGACAAAAAAAATACATTAAAAATTGTAAAATTACGTCATCCCAACCAAAAAGAGACAAAATGTCCAAAAAAGACACAAAATCATTGTAAAAAAAAAAACCACAAGAAATTCAAAATGACTTCTAAGAGACACAAAACAACTACAAAAAGGGCAACAAAAAGACTACGAAGAGACACAAACACCCAAAAAAAGACATAAAATGACTGTGAAGCCTTTTGTGTTTCCAGGCCTGTGTAGGAGAGGTCGTTGTCTGTGCCTAGGGATCCATTGTCTCATAATCCTCACTTGGGAGTGATAGAGAAAGTGGCACTGAAAGCCAAGATCGGACTATATTATGATTCTGTGGTTTAAAATGGTCTCTGAGAAAGATTAGACAATCAGAGTGACTAATTCTTGCCATCACTTGTACCCAGGGGACAAAACCCTTCCTTCTTGTTTGTTGAGACCCAGAAATGATATCTGGGTCCTTCAAGGATCACGACCTGGTTAACTGGAAATCTAGAAGCAATCTACAGGGTGGGTCCAAACAAAGCACCTCTTAGTTACTAAACTAACCAAAATGATCCCAGGACATACAACAGACTGGAAAATGAGCCTCTCTCGTGGCCATTTGACCAACGACCAGGACTGAAAGCTGCTGTCTGCTATATGAAGCTTAGGTCAGTCAGGGAGACTCGCTTTACACTCGTTCATTCACAAATCTCTCTGCCTCACTCTCCGGCTTCTACTCTGTCAGCTGACTGGGCGTCACTCTGAGTTAATCCAACCAGATGTTGCCACAATCTCCTGAAAACAATCATCTTGTTACTGTCAGATTTTAAAGTCGTTCTCTCTGCTGCTGTCATTTCAGGTCAAACAGACGCGACTCTCCGCCCCATTCGCCTCCAATCTTTAGACCATCCCTGCCCCCTGAACAAACACGTCATGTCAGGGTCTAATCACCAAAGAACTTTCCATCTTTATTGTGCACTATGCAATCAATCATTGTTGACTCTAAGTGAAGTCTCTCCTGATTGAGATAGACTTGTTGGTTCACGTCATCATTCACGTGTTAGTCATAAACACCCCTTTGCACAGGCCCTTCAGACACTCACTAAGTGGTCTCGGTCTGTTGCAGATTCCTCTAACAAGACGAAAAGCCAGCAAAGGATAATGTCAGCAAAAGACAATGTTGCTGAGCCATGTGCCTGCCAAGACAAGTTGTGAGGACAAAAGCACTGACGACACAAACAAGGACAGTCTGTTCAAGACCTGCATTTAATTCAGCCCGCAACAAAATCCAAGTTTATACAAGACGTGTACTCGTCAAAATAAGGTTCCCCAGAGAATGAACCTGTGTCAGAAAGATGTTTGGAAGACAAAATCCAACAGGTCTAACGTCTCCAAAAAAAACTAGAATTGCAGCCTCATGGCATCTGCAAACCGGTCAAGTTACAGTTTACATCCATGTCTGTCCAGACTCATATGTAGCCATGACAGTTGACAATGCTTCAAATATGGATGTTGCTGCAAAGAAGCTAAAAACTCTAAAATATGGATGCTTCACACACACCTTCAACCCAACAGCACAGAAGATCTACACAATCAGCAGACTTTCAGTTTCTGTTTGCGAGGTATGTCATTAAATAATGGCTAGAAAAGTATTTTATGGAGAACAGTATGATGTCACATCGAAGTTGACCTTTGACCTTTTGGATATTAAATGTCATCACTTCATCATTTCACCCTGTTTTGTGTGAAATTTTGTCATAATCAGCATATTTATTCTTGAGTTATGGCCAAACACAAATTTTGTGAGGTCACAATGACCTTGACCTTTGACTACTAAATATTAATTAGCTCAAACTTGAGTAGAAGTGGATACTCCCTCAAGAGGTTCTTACAATATTGCGTTGATAAAAACGAGACTGAAGCAAGGTCACAGTGACCTTGACCTTTGACTAACAAATATGAATTAGTTCATCCTTGAGTATAAGTGGATATTACCTCAAGGGGTTCTTAAGATATTGCGTTGATAAGAACGAGACTGAAGCAAGGTCACAGTGACCTTGACCTTTGACTACCAAAGTCTATTAAGTTCGTTGCTGAGTCCGAGTGGACGCTTGTGCTAAATTTGCTGAAATTCCCTCAAGGCATCCTTAAGATATCAGGTTCACAAGGTCACAGAGACCTTGACCTTTGACTACCAAACACTATCCTTTGAGTCCAAGTGGTTGTTTGCACCAATTTGAGGAAGTGTGATATCACATTCACAAGAATGATACAGATGAGGTCACAATTACCTTTGACCTTTAACTACCAAAGTCTGATCTGTTCATCCTTGAGTACAAGAGGACGTTTGTGCCAAATTTGAAGAAACTCTTGAGATATTGCGTTCAAGAGAATGGGACAGATGGGCGGACAGACGACCTGAGAACATGATGCCTACACCCACAGGAGGAAGCAAAAACGGCAGAGACGACTTTGCTGAGACTAATTCGGCAAGGTCATGACATGGTTGCATACCTTCTTGAGAGTCGAGGCTGTACTTGTATGAAAATTGATCAACTGAATTCTGAGGGAGCTTGGCGTCAAGACTGCCGATCAGAACACTTTAGGTTTAGGTTTCATATGTGCATCAAGAGTAACCCCCGACGATGCCCTAGAAAAGCTGAGGCAAGCAGCAGCAGATGAGACTATGAATGAGAAATTCCCCGCACTGCTGCAAAGATTCTTTCAACAGATTGTGCGAGGTGCAAGAGGCCAATTCGTGAGAGGCATTCAACTGACGTATCCCTCACATCTGCTAACAACATGGTTCCTGACTCACTCTTAGACTTCACAGTCACGCTGCTTGACGACAAGATACCACAGCGAACGTGAAAGAGTCTCTGTTGATCAGCCGGCAGCAGCGAAAGCTATCATCGTGTCACAGCATGTCTCTGAGGTACTCACACCTCCAAGCACAGCCACTGCCTCCTGCATATTCAACGACACATTAAGCAAATCACTGATCCCGCTTAAAACAGGCTGGGAATTGGGATCAGATAAGAGTGTCTGTGGCATCAGATGACAGCACAGAGTGGGGAGGTCATGCAGAAAGTTGAAACCAGTGGTGTTTATGTCGCAGAGATAATGATCTAAAACTGCAAGTTGGCCAGAATTTTCGACAAATGTTCCTCTGAAGCT
Organism: Epinephelus cyanopodus; assembly: GCA_026686955.1. Taxonomy (NCBI): domain Eukaryota; kingdom Metazoa; phylum Chordata; class Actinopteri; order Perciformes; family Serranidae; genus Epinephelus; species Epinephelus cyanopodus. Next base: position 14,338,467 of record CM048937.1, on the reverse strand, counting down.
ACTGGTACTTCAAGTTCCCTGCTTTAAAGGGGTAGTTTGATTTTTGATTTTTTATCCATAGTAAGTGTATTACATGCAGTAGATGTCAGTCAGCACGCCCCCAGTTTGGAGAAGCAGGCTGGAGTCCGGCATGGAAGCTTAGCAATGTACTGCTGCGGATGGGGTCCAGCAACAAAACATATTTTAGCCACCAAATACAATTAATAACTGTTAATAACCGCTTTACCTTGCCATCAGACAGTGATTTTTGATGGGGAATTGAAGCCGTTTTATCGCTCTCTTTAAAGCCAGACTGCATTGATAAAAACAGTAATTTAAGATCACTGAACACAGGAGCTGCTGGTGTACTGCTGCTTCAAAATGGTGGGTTGTTTGTTTAACTCTGTGACTTTGGCATTTTAAAGGGTTGGTTTGGACTCGTCAAAGTCACACATTTACACAAAGAAACTCACTAATCAGAGCGACAGCAGACCAGCAGCTCACATGTTCAACGAGATAAAATTACTGCTTTTGTCAATGGAGTCTGGTGGATTTAAAGAAAACATAAAAGATGGCTTCAGTTCCCTGTCGAAAAAGTCTAATGGCAAGGCAAAGCAGTGAAAATACTCTAAATATACACTTAACCAAAAAACTATTACTGATTTTTTTTTAGGTGGCTAAAATACATTTTGTCGCTGGACCCCATCCGCAGCAGTGCATTACTTGGCTTTCACAGCAGTACTCCTGCCTGCTTCTCCAAACTGGGGGCGCCGACTGATATATACTGTATGTAACACACTGTCTATGGATAAGTAACTCATACAACCCATTTCAAAAAATCTGAACCATCCCTTTAAGGTTGTGGCGACCCCTGCTGATATTTTCCATAAACCCTCCAACTTCCTGATAAACACACAGTATGTTACCTGGTCTGAAAAAAGGAGGTTCCCACAAGATAATGTACGCACACCCACACATACACACAGCGTGGCAGTGCCACAGACACAGACACTGACAGTTACATAACTCCTGTGGTGAGTCAGGAGAATTGACAGCCGGACCAGCCTGCCCCACCCCCACTACTAACACACAACCAGCACGCACACACAATCCCATCTGGATTACTGATTATACTAAATTATGTTGAGATTATGTCTCCTGCTGGCGGTGACATAAGAAGCTGGCTGATGAACAGCTTCGCCATGTCTTACTATCTGACCTCGTGCACGGCGATAGAAAACATCCGTCCTTACTGAAATGTTACACCTGAAACCAAACACCAGTGGCGACATTTAAAAGTGAAGCACAAAACGCTAATTAAACATTTGATTGTAGAGCAGGAGGAGATCAGTTCACATTATGTAAGATCATATTCAGTGCTTGGCATGCATTCATCGTCAGTATCAAACAGGCTTTTCACGAGTACACTTTCCAGGTATTAAAAGTGTCTTTTATTGTTTTTATTACAGCCTGCAGCGAGAGGCTGGACTCAAAATCCCACGCTGTTATTATAATGTTATTCTAGAAAGCACGAATCAACCACATTTTCTTTGATATCATTTCACTTTGTCTTCTCGACTGTACAGAGACGGCATTAAAAAAGAGTAACTGCCATGTCACAGCCAGCGTGAGGCATAATCTCCGAACCCTGCTGCTAGATCCACTGGCTAAACTGAGATTTAATGTGAGCACCGAGAAACTTTTCCAACTCCAGCAGAGAGACGTGAAAACACACTGTGCGTACATCATTCTGTACAACAGAGGAGCAAGATAAAAACATATTTTTGACTGGAGGGTGCTGAATCTGCCGCCAGTTTTTTGTCGCGTTTCTGACTTCTTGTTGGGCATGTTAAAGCCTGCTTAAGGAATTTAAAGGGATAGTTCGGATTTTTTGAAGTGGAGTTGTATGAGTTCCTGATCCATATTCAGTGTGTTACATACGGTAGATTTAAGTCGGCACGTCTCCAGTTTGGAGAAGCAGGCAGGTGTCCCGACGCAGAAGCTAAGCAATGTATTGCTGTGGATGGGGGCCAGCAACAAAACATATTTTAGCCACGTAAAATAAATCAAAAACAGTTTAAGTGTATGCTATATTTAGAGTATTTTCACTGCTTTACCTTGCCATTAGACGGCACTTTTTCGACAGGGAACTGAAGCCATTCTTTATGTTTTCTTTAAAGCCACCAGACTACATTGACAAAAACAGCAATTTTAGCTTGCTGGTCACAGGAGCTGCTGGTCTACCACTACCTCCATCAATTAGTTTGTTTGTTACTGTGTGACTTTGGTGAATCCAAATTAACCCTTTAAAATGCCAGAGTCACAGAGTAAAACAAACAACCTACCATATCGAGGCAGCAGTAGACCAGCAGCTCCTGTGTTCAGTGATCTTAAATTACTGGTTTTCTCAATGGAGTCTGGCTTTGAAAAAAGCAATAAAACGCCTTCAATTCCCCATCAAAAATCATTGTCTGACGGCAAGGTAAAGCGGCGAAATATTATCAATATTACATGTGTTCTCTTCAAAGCCACTTTTCAAAATTCATAAAAGGGCTTACTAAGTAGCACATTACTCTGTCACCATATGAAGCCCTTCAAAAGCAATCAGGGAGTTTTGCTGTGTTGTTTTCACCAGGTAATGTCCACGTTTCCAAACTGACTGAGAAACTGATACTATATACTATACTTTCAACTCCTCTCGCCTCAACAATTAATTTCCCAGCAGCCTTCTGTGATGAAATCAACTGGTCTGGCAGCCAGTTGAAGGATATAATCTGAAATAGATTTAACCAACTGTTCCCGCTGTATGTTTTCAGGACACTTTGACCTTACATCCCACTGTATTGGCAGTGTTAATGGTGTTGCCGTTGCTTTCTCCATGAATGAAACATTGGCCTGTCTGTTGCCTTAGAAACAGTTGGCGTGTGATAGTCTCTAATCTGATTGTAGGCCCTCCTCCTCTGTAAACAGGCCTCTGCCTCAACAGCTGTCCTCTCGCTGCTCCAGGCAAACCCTTCTGAGCTTGGATGTTTTATGATTGCTTGTTGTCACAGACATACAAACCTTCAATGAATACACACACAGACTGAATTATTTAGAGAGTAACTCAACACCAAGATGGACAGCTTTGTTTCACCGACTTCTTTTGTTGAATGTTTGAAGTTTGTTGCCCCTCTGTCGACATTCAGCCTCTCAGAGAACACCTCTGCCAAGTATGGGCCCGATAAAGTTATATTTATCGACAAAAACAAATCACATCAAAAGGGCCAACTTGTTGTTTCTGGAACTTCCAGCCACATGATGTTGTCTTCGTCAACAAACAGAGCTGCACAGCTGACATGGAGTTGGTTTAGTTGATATGGGTAAAGAAGTCTCCCTGAGGGAAGGAACTAAAATAAAGGGGGATTTTTATGTTGGCATATGTAAGGTTCAGCAGAAACTGGTGGATTGCCCTCTCCGGGTTTGGGGAGAGTTACTGCCTTAAGCAAGGGAGTTCAAGTATTTTGGGGTCTTGTTCGCGAGTGAGGGTAGAATGGGGCGTGAGATGGATCGGCGGGTCGGTGCGGCTTCTGCAATGATGCAAGCGCTGTGCCGGTCCGTTGTAGTGAAGAGGGAGCTGAGCCAGAAGGCAAAGCTTTCGATTTACTGGTCCATCTACATCCCAACCCTCACCTATGGTCATGAGCTCTGGGTAGTGACTGAAAGAACGAGATTGTGGATACAAGAGGCCGAAATGAGTTTCCTCCGTAGGGTTTCTGGGCCTTAGAGATAGGGTGAGGAGCTCGGACATCTGGAGGGAGTTCGGAGTAGAGCCGCTGCTCCTTCACGTTGAAAGGGGTCAGTTGAGGTAGTTCAAGCATCTGATCGGGATCAGACCCAGAACATACATATCTCATCTGGCCTGGGAACGCCTTGGGTTCCCTCAGGAGGAGCTGGAAAGCGTTGCTGGGGAGAGGGATGTCTGGGGGGCTTTGCTCAGCCTGCTGCCCCTGCAACCCGGCCCCGGATCAGCAGATGAAAATGGATGGATGGATATGTAAGGTTTAATGTACATACAATCAGCACAGTTTCAAGGTGAACACTGAAGATTAGTGTTACCAATTCAGTATTTGACCAAGTCTCCTCTTCTGTTCCTGAGATATGACGTTGAATAATGGCCAGAAAATTGTTTTATGCAGAACATTATGATGTCACAGTGAAGTTGGCCTTTGACTTTTTGGATATTAAATGTCATCACTTCACTATTTTATCCTCTTAGACATGTGTGTATTTTTGTCATAATTAGCATATGAATTCATGAGTTATGGTCAAAAACATATTTTGTAAGATCACACTGACCTTGACCTTTGACCACCAAAATCTAATCAGTTCATCATCGAGTCCAAGTGGAAGTCTGCGCCAAATTTAAAGAAATTCCCTTGAGGTGTTCTTTAGATATCGTGTTCACAAGGATGGGACAGACGGACAGACAACCTGGACACAAAATGCCTCCAGCCACAGCTATTACCAGCACAGAGGCATAAAAACACCCAAGTATCAACGACAAACAACACTAGCGGCCTGCTGGGTTTAGAGGCAGAGCGTACACAGTGACATTTTAAACTGAACATTGAGTGTTTGCAGTCACACTGGGTTTTTTTTCTTTGCTAGTTGAACAGTGTGCGGTCTGAATAATAATAATAGGGACTGTTTGTCGTGGTGGGTTACATATGCAGACAGACTGCAGAGCTGGTGGAATATAACTGTACTTTCAAAAAAGTTAACCACTCCGTAGGTGTTTCAAGGACAAAGATGTTGCAGTGCACCACTTCAACTAGTACTGAGCACTACAGACAGACACAAAACCAAGAAAACATCATGAATACTCCTGATGTCAAACCTTTGAGATGCATTTGAGGGAACAGTTTGTTATTGCAGTAAATATGCCCATCTGCTACCTGACTGAGAAGAAGTCATGCTTTCAAATAACAGGAGCAGGAAAGGATCAAAACAGTTAAAAGATTTTCGTTAAAACATTGAATCAGAAATTTGATTTAATCCTGAATACTTCAAGAAAGAATCTAAACATTTGTTGGAAAAATCAATCAACAAAATGTGGGACACATGGCCATTAAAATGGACTTTGTGGGTACTTTAGTGACGCATCACCCCCAACACTGCTCATGTATCTGTATATACATGTGTTTAGTGATTCATTGTTTTTCAAATAGGCTGGTTGTTTGGTCCTTAAAAACGCAAATCCACAGCGTTAATTTAAAGAAGTACATCGATTGTAAGTAAGAAAACATTTACTAGGAACAAACCTTTTTGAGTTTAGGGGAGTCCAGTGGGATAGAACCCAGTGTTATTCAGATAACTTGAGGTGAGAGGTCAAGGGACCCGTTATGAAACGGTCATGTCGGTTGTTCCCTCACCGAAATATAGCCTGACTTTGGAGTGTTATTTAGCCCCCTTCCCAACAAGCTATGCCAACAGGTGGTTATGAAGTTACCATAATAAAACTAATGTTCAGGAACAAGAACACGCTTCTCTCTCCCACTAATTCAAGTCACCTGCACCTGCGCCTTATCAGTTCAATCACCTGCTGTAACCTAAGTGTGTCTGACCCTTTCTCTTCTGTTTGTCTCAGTTCCCAAGACTCCACCCGCGAAACCCTGTTCTTTTCCTTTCTTCTTCCCCAGCAAGAGAGCCAAGTGGGTCCCAGATATGAGCCCTGGGGGACTACGCAGCATGGAGCTCATCAATACGCCAGACCCCGGGTTCATAATCACAACTCCATCCAAGTATTACAGTATCCCGTTACAAGTAAGCTTTAGTCACCAATTGGGTGCGTACAAAAATGGATATTGGATGATGTTCGTGTCAGGAAGTGTTACTGAGCTTAAGGTCTGATCTCAGGGATGGACCTGATCTTAACCTTTTCACTTTGAATACACACACAGACACGTGACACAGCACCTTTAACAGTTATTTTTCCCACAAACACAGACGCGGCACCATGTGACCTCCAGTAACAAGTCGGGGAAGGGCTGGAGTGCAGCATTCAGGTCGAACAGGTTAGCAGGAAGTGGGTCGCATTCCACTTTTTTTTGTGTGTGTTGTTTGGTGCTCCCTACCTGTAGGACACCTGCTTCCTGAGGGTCAGCTGGAGAAACTCTGCCTCCATCTGGGACACTGACAGCTGTCCCTCCTCTTCCTCTGCCCCCTCCACGCCAGGCTCCCCGGGCACCTGAAGGAAACACGCATGTTGGTGGTTCACAGAGAATACTGAATTATTTTCTGATTATATGTGAGTTCTGATAGTGCTGGGTGAAAGTAAGAAAGAGGAAGCACCCAGTGTTACAGGCCAGTAAACACCCACCCACACACACACACACACACCTGACAGCTGCAGGGCTCCAGCGTGCTCCTGGAGCTTCCCTCCGCGGCGAACACGTCCTCCTCCTCGGCTACGTCCTCCAGCCCGGGCCGCTCCACCACCGGAGCAGCGGAGCCTCTCATCATCCCTGCGGTGTCTCTGTGTCCCGCTTTGTTTAACGACTACCGGCGCTGAAATGCGGTAATAATATCCTCCTCGGCGGACCCAGCTGCTTCCTGCTGTGCCGCTGCGCTTTTACAAGTTACTATTTTGGTGCGCATGTAAATGAGGCTGCGTTTGCGTGTCGCGCGCGCTCTGTTGGAGAGCAGATAGTTGCGTCGGTGTGTACGGTGAGTGAGGACAGACGAGGACTGGAAAGTTGAAGCGGTGTCCTGCTCCGTCCTTCATCTACATGTTGCAGGAAATCAGCTGTGAGCTCGCGCTGTCTCTCTCTCTCTCTCTGTGCCTCCCTCTTCCTCCCTCCTCCTCTCCCTCCCTCGTCATCTATTGAACAATACAAGCAGCCTATTAATAACCAGGACGGACGTGGGTACGAAATTACACATTAAGATCTTGTTTGATAGGATTGCATTAAATTGCAAGGTGTCCTCTGATAATGCAAAATGTAATCTGACAATACAGGTGTCCAGCAGGTCATCCTTCATTAAAGGGCGGTCTGTTGTGGTGAAGAGGGAGCTGAGCCTGCTCCATCTAAGTCCCAACCCTCACCTATGGTCATGAACTCTCGGAAGTGACCGAAAGAATGAGATGAGTTTCCTCTGTGGGGTGTCTCGGCTCAGCCTAGAGATGGGGGTAAGGAGTTCGGACATCCGGGGGGAACTCGGAGTAGAGCTGCTGCTCCTTCGTGTCGAAAGGGGTCAGTTGAGGTGGTTCGGACATCTGATCAGGATACAGATGCAAAGCAGAGATCTCTAATAGATGAGGAAGACGTCCGGAGGACCGGACGCCATCCTGAGGAGGCTGGGGTCCTTCAGGGAGCCGTGCGCAGACATTTTGCAGGGCAGGTGCTCTGTTGTCCTGTTTGCTTTGTGTTATTCGTTCATGATTAATCTGCTCCCTGTTTTATTTTGTCGATTCTCTCCTCACGTGTCGTGTCTGGTTTTACTTCCTGTCTTTGTGGGGTTTTCCCGCCTGTTTTCTGCCACACCTGTCTCCTTAGTCCCTCCCTGTTCCCAGAGTCTTCCCGTCACACCTGGGAACGTATTCACAAACACTCTGAGAACACTTTTAGTCGGGAGTCCTAGCTTAGGAGTGATTTAGGGAAGTTCTCAGAGCAGCTCTGAGCAAGGAAGGGACAGGAGCTTTTACTTTGGGAGGAGGTGTGGTGGACTCCGATGCTTTCTTTGAACAGATGTGATTGGTTGTCAGAGACGCACCCTTTTGTGAGCCTGCAAGGTGTGGACACCCAGTGGAAATGAGAAGAACTGCTGTCTGTGAAAGTGTGTGTTTCCCTTTGTTTCACTGTGTCTGTGCTCCTCCTGCGTTCTTGGTGTCATTACCTGCTCCGTTTCCTAACTGGTGTTTTGTTTGGATTTTGGATTTGAGTTCATCGTATTATCCTGGATCCTGAATAAATAAAATAATAAACCAAGTGTGTTCTCTCCTCATTCTCACATCCTGTCCTTTGCTCTCCTTTTCTCAATTTGTTCTCCACCTTTCCTCATTCTCTTCTCTTCCCTTCTGTGTTTGCATACTCAAGTGCTAATTCTTATAATTATCTTCCAAATAAGCTGTAAATATTGTTCAACACATCCCAGAGAACAGACCTCTGTGCTCTTTACGCACTGCAGCCGCAAACTGCACGTCATTTTTGTTTAAATTAAATATCAGAGCCGATGTGTGGGGGCATAACTTTTAATTCAAATTGAGTTTTGGTTTAATTTCACAATAGGGACAAACAATAAAAAGGCTTAGGGCCTATATTTACTCCCCTGCCTTTTCTTCAGTCTCTTATCTTGGAGCTATGATGTGGTCAGCAGCTGAGAGGAACACGGAGATGTTTTAGTTCACCTTGGGCTGGCAGTCGTAAGTGGAGTGTGTGTGAAGGCTGCATGCTGAGGCAATCAGGAGTCCTATTCTTGTACTTCAGCACAGTGAACACATCACTGCCATCTGACGGCAGCCAAACTCCAGCAGGGTGCAGTGTGGAGTTATACACAGATCCAGGTGGGATGATGGTGGTAAATGCATGCACACAAATATACACTCACATACATGATTACATTACTTAACATCCATTTTCCCCAAATAACGTTTTGCTAGTTTTTAAAACCCCACTGTGTCTTTCAAATGGTTCTGCTTCTTAGAGCTGGTAGTCCCAGTTTTATTCTTAAGGCGAGTCCAACAGGGGGCAACACAGCTCGGCCTCTGAGAGTGATCTGACTGTGGAGAGAAACCCTCGAAGAGCTGGGATATAATATACATCACCAAAATACATATATGTACTATTTGATGGCCACATGCAAGCTTTACTTTTCTTTTTATACCTGTCATTAAACACATTAAAAACATTGAACAGCTTGCAATGCAGATATACTTTAACACACAGTAACATGTAGACACATTAATGGTCGAGTGATAAATAAATAAATATTAAAAGATACGCCAAGGAGTTCAGTGGAATAAAGGAATCTATAAATAATTTTTAAAAAGTTAATAGACTGATTATCAATAAAAGAGAGTAAAAAAGCATTGACAAATCAAAAACATGGACGAAAGTCAATGTTTGTTGGACCCATCTACCACCCTTGCCGCCTGCTCCAATTGGACTTTCACCGCATTAATTTTCGCCCTTGTCCAACCGCATTTCCCCCTGATGCTACCGTGGGCCATTAAACTATAACATCAACTGGCCACATGGCACACCAACGTTAAAGGACACCTTTTTTCTGTTGGTTTCTGACGCCACAAGTCACTGCCCAAGTGCCGGATTTCAATGACTTTGGGTCCTCTGTAACACCCAAATCAACAAACTCCTTTAATTTTGAAATGTTTAAGTCCAAGAAATTATGATCACACCAATAAATGTGCACCATGAAACAGTTTTTAATGGCTGGAATTGCTCCTCCTGTCTGTGCTGACTTATAAGAGATCCCTCCAAATTCAGTTCTGTTGTACATATATTGGGAGACAAAATTCACATACACAAATGGGCAGTGTCAGTTCATAACATGGCCGGATGGCACCTGTCGCAGCAGTATGATATGGACAGCGTCAGGTTGAAACGCTAGCGGGATTAATTACATAATATAAGGAGCTAAAGGGCAGGCAGGAGAGATGGTAGATGGGTCCAACAAACCACAAACTTTCATCCAGGAGTTTTTGCTGTATGAATGTAGAGTCAAACTATGTTTATTCAAAACCAAACCACGTGCATTCATTGAAGTCCTGACATTGGTTGCAGCATCTCACAATGTCAGCAGCAGTTGCAGGAGGATACCTCGTGCACTGACAAAGCAGCTATATGTGACGACTTGGGCTGACCCAACCCATTTCCTTAGTCTGTCTATTAAAATATTGCGGTCAACTGTATCAAATGCTACACAGAGGTCTAAGAGAAGAACAGCCACATTGTTGGCATTTGGTGTGACAGAGATATACAATGTTGTCATCAGCATAAAAATGATCATTGACATGATGATGGCTGATGATATTTCCAAATGAACGACATGTAATGAAAACAAAACTGGGCCAAGAAAGCTTCCTTGAGGAATACCACATACTATGATTTTCTGATACATTAGCGCTCAGGCTGACAAACCAACCCAGTCTCACTCCGAAGTCGTCGAAAACAGGCACCCACAATAATTCTCAGGTTGTTTACAGCTTTCAGTAGGGTAGTCTCTGTGCTGTCGTTTGCTTAATGACCAGTTTGGGGCTTTTCTAAAGTGAGTAGATGAACGATTCTTTAAAAAAGTTTACCAAGAAAAGGTAGATTAGAAATGGCCCTGTAATTGTTTAACTCTAAGTAAGATATAATGGATTTCTTGAGAAGAGGTCTTACCATTGAAGTCTTGAAAGCTGTAGGGAATATGCCTGAATTGAAAGAGCTCATGGTTTAATAATCTCAGACTGGTAGGTTTAAGTCATAGACTGTAGCTACTGTGACATCACCCAGTGGTTTGTAGACTACTAATTTGAAGCCTTGAGCTTAGCATTTTGGCCATCACTGTATTTGGATGAGAAGGTGACGCTGTGAAGGGACAAGTGGTGGATCTGAATAATAGACTGTAGCTATGCCTCGCAGACGGCCTTAATTAAGAGTTTATTGTACTTGTTTGTTGGGAGAGGCTTTGGAAGCATGATTTACAGTTTGGCTGCGACAAGTCTCGAGCACATGTAGAAGACCTCAACCTGTTAATTTCTTCACAGACGGCTTCTTCTGACATCACATTTAAGGGAAAGTCTAAGAGGACACTGACTTTAGCATCAGATATTCCAATACCATGATGTTGGTTTTAAAGCTTGCCTGCTCTCATTTTCCCCTCTACATGTTTGTCCTTTTGAACTTTAGCTCTTTTTAGAGAGCAAAAATCTATGAATGAATATGAGCGTGTCCACCCCGCCAGGTTGCCAGGTTGTCAGCCAAAACAGCTTTTCAGAGCTGTGGAAACACAGAGCGCACAGCCATTGTCTGTCCCATTGATAAAAACCCAGAATGCTGACTCTGCTGAACTGCAGCCAGTCTAACGGCATCTAAGTCCGGTCTGCAGCAGCTCGTAACCACAAACCCCAACAACCTCCCCAAACTGCCCCCAAAACAGCCCCAGCCCCGGCTGCCTGGCCCAGTTGCTCTTGGCTTGTGGGTGCATGGAGCGCCTAAGCCTCTGTGCTGGCTGGCCAAAGCCCTGTGGGATTAAACTAATGCAGGTGGCGGGAAGCCACTGGTGGTGAAACAACAGGCATGGGAAGTGACCCTTGTCTTAACATTAGAATTTGCTCTTAGCTACAAATTATGGCCTGTTTGTACATTAGATTGCACAAGTGTCGATGTACCTATGTAACGTACATACTGTATGTCTGCTTCTTTAGGTTGTGCATCTTTCGCAGGGGAACAAAATGGGGTGAAAAATCCAGACCTGGGGCAAGAAGGTGAGCCCAGCTACTGTAGATGTAGCTGGGAACTATTTCCTCTCTACTGTACTACACCCATCAACTGTATCACTGCACTGAAGGAAGTGTGCATCTACTCATTACAGCACAAGATGCAAACAATAATGGCTTCCTCATCGGCTGAGCTGTAAAGTTAGCTAGCTCAGTGGTGCTAAGTGAGCTAGCAGTAGATGCACCCTTCCATTGGCGGGTGTAGTTCGGTAGAGAGAAAATAGTTCCTACGTGAAACCGTTCACCACAAGGTCTGTGGATTATCTTGAGTAACCAGGTCATGATTTCTGGAAAGAGACATTGCTGTTGAGTTTTTTAAATGTATTTTCTGGCACCAAAAGCCGAGTGTCATCTTGTTCCATTGTATTAGAGAGAAGGCAGACATCTCTCGGCAACTCACACCCAAATTATGTGGACTGATAAACAGCACTACAGATAAAAGGAAAAATATGTATTTCTGATTTTGGGGTGAACTCTCCCTTTAAAGGTTTATCAAAATAGTTGCTAGTTATTTTTTGTCAGTTGATTAATTGATTAATCATTTCAGCTACACTATTAGTTGGTTTTTATGCAGAAATCTTAATTTGTGAAGTAAGCAGTGATTCCAGCTCTTAAATAATTATAGTGAAGTAGTTCTACTCCATCCCTGGAGTACTGCTCTGTTCTGAAGCCAAGGTAAGAGGCACTGTGCAGGCACTCAAAGGCCCAGCTGAACACTGCTGTGTTGTTGTTTTCCCCAGACAATGAGAGGATCAATTTTATGCATTTGAGGGCTGCTGAGAGGACAGCTCTGACTACAGTCTGTGCTTATACACCACCCATGTGCAGTCACATTCAGGTCAGCAAAGAATGTTAGCTCTAAACCTGTAATTTTATTTTTTTATTTTAAATCATTTTTATGTGAATATCACCACTATATTCTGAGTGTGAAACCAAAAGCCAGTTTTGTTTTAATGTAATGTTACATAACTTACAAACCTACATCCTGTTTGAAAAGAAAAGTGACTGTTGTTATATTGTAACAATGTGTAATGCACATATGACCATCGCACTCCAATGTCACTATCATGATGTATTTATGCCACATAATATTACACAACAAACAGTCTTACTTGGACCCAAGCCACGATCTTTATCTAAACCAAACCAAGTAGACTTGCTGCCTAAACCTAACCGCAACCATTTTGCAACATTAATCTGCCCTGTTATGTAATCCAGTGAAAAGGGAATTACAATTGTCGAAACATCTGGTAATAAAAGCATGAGTGAATACTTCAGCATTTTTAATTTGTTAGCTAAGGCCACCCAACACAAAGTGCAGATTTTCTCTTGCTACTTTGGGTCCTATTAAAAGAATCTCAGTTTTTGCCTCATTTAGCTTTAAAACATTTTTACCCGTCCATACGTTAATGTCAGTGACACAGGCAATGAGAGCATGTAGTGCATTAGGGGCATTTGGTGTGACAGAGATGTACAATTGTGTGTCATCAGCATAAAATGATAATGACGTTTCAAAATGGAAGGATATATAATGAAAACAAAATTGGGCTGAGAACACTTCCCTGAGGAACACCACATTCAATACAATGAGTCTCCAACAAACCCTAGACCACTGTTCTTTTCCTGTATGAATGTAGAGGCAAACCACGATGTTTCTTATCTTAACCTAACCACATGCTTTAGTTGACATCCCAGCATTGTTGTGGCACCACGTTATCAACCGCAGACGCAGGAGGATACGTAGCACGTAATATGTACCCATGAAAGTCCACTGACAAACCAATGATATGTGACAACGTGTTGTCATTTCACATATTTCTGTGGGATCATGTTGGTCTTTAGTGTGATTTTACGTGAAAAATGGGCCTTGAACTGCTTATTTGTGAGTTGATATAAATTGGAGGCAGTTTCATTAATAATTAGACGAGTAAAAATTAGAGAGTCTGCAGCAAGAGGACCTGCTGTTGGCTGCCTTTAAGTGGTCTAATTAAAAAGTAATTTCCATTTTTATTTCCTTTATATATCTGCTGTTCTTTCAACTTGAGTAATCTACATTAGTGATATGTTATTATGTTTGCACCCCAAACTGTCTGTCCTCATGTCTCTGTGTCAGTTGTTGTTGCTCCACTGACCCTGTGCAGCATTGTTTCTAAATCTGCCCTCCGTCCAACCACACAGGCAGAACAATACAGTGGCATTATGTCACTGACTGACTGACAGAATAGATATGTGTGTATCTGTTTGATGCATTATCACTCAGGTAAAACCCCTTGTGTCTTTAGTTTGCTTCCTGACCTCACTGTCTGTGTCATGCCCTCCTCCTCCCTCCTCTCCGTCCAGCAGCGTTTGTTTTGGCAGCCCTGGGTGTCTGGTGTGTGGGTGGCACTGGGTCGCACCAGGGTCTGGATCCAGCGGTGCCCCCCCATCCTCAACCCTGATTCTGCTGACAGGGCCCAACCCACCATGAGATAATGCCATTCCAGAGGGATCGTGGCTAAAGCCTCTCTTTCTGGCTCTCAGGTATATAAAGAGGAGGCAGCCGGAGAGCAGAGGACAAAGCTCTCTGGAAACACTTCTTCACTCGTTGCTTTTTGTCGACTCTCTCTTCTCTTTATCCCGCTTCACCTCCCTTCCTCCACCTGCTGGACTCTGAGCTGAGCAGGTACATCTGCCAACCTGAGCCACGCCAAGTCGAGCTAGACCAAATTGTCTCCAGTCACTATGGATATTGCCATCCAGCACCCTTGGTTCAGACGTGCCCTGGGCTCCGTCTACCCTGCCCGACTCTTCGACCAGTTTTTTGGAGAGGGCATTTTTGACTACGACTTCTTCCCTTACACCACCTCCACCATCAGCCCTTATTACAGACAGTCGCTGTTCCGCAACTTTATGGATTCCTCCAACTCCGGCACCTCTGAGGTAACAAGATCAGGTTCCTTTATGGCAGGAATCACATCATGACACCATGATGGAGAAATTAAAAAAAAACAGTTGGCTTAACTCATATGTTCATAGGAAAAAGACAGAGAAGGAGTGTGTTCATCTGCCTCCAAACAAGTTAACATTCTAGCTCATCACCCCAATGTGTTATTAGTGTTGGACTTTGTTCTTTACTAAGACTGTCCTGATCTCGTTTAGTTGTTACGATTCTTTGTACATCTATTTAACATCCAGATTTTCTTTGGTTTATTCCAGTGACAGTCTTCGTTTTAGTTGCTCTCCATCTAAGCCCAACTCAAAGTCAAGAAATTGCACTTCTAAAATATTAAGAACTTGAACTTTGAGAGGTTCAAGCTAATATCGTATGATTCAATGGAGCCTCTCTATGCTTGTGTGTGTCCCACAGGTGAGGTCCGACAGGGATAAGTACACAGTCTACCTGGACGTCAAGCACTTCTCTCCCGATGAGCTCAGTGTGAAGGTCACCGATGACTATGTGGAGATCCAGGGGAAGCATGGAGAGAGACAGGTAGAGCTCCTACTCTAACTCATACACACATCAGCTTTAATAATCTCAGACTGGTAGGTTTGAGTCATAGACTGTATAAAATAAGGGACGTAGCTACTGTGACCTCACCCAGTGGTTTGAAACCTTGAGCTTAGCATTTTGGCCGTCACCATATTTGGATGAGAGGGTGGATCTGACTTACAGACTGTCGCTATGCTTCGCAGACAGCCTGTCACTAAAAGCAACTCCGCCCTTAATTATGCATAACTTTGGGCCGTAATAAAATGTAAACGAGTGATTTATATAAAATACAAATTTCAAAAAAATTTTTGTATAAGGCTATAAACATGTTTATCTCTGCTATAAAGTTGGACATTTTAACATGGAGGTCTATGGGGATTGGCTCGCTCTTGGAGTCAGCCTCAAGTGGCCATTAGAGGAACTGCAGTTTTTAGCACTTTCGCATTGGCTTCAGCTTTTTAGCTCCAGAAAAAAGTTAAGTGGGCCTGGTTAGGAAATTCCTTACGTGCTCCCATGCCATTACTTAGTACAATGAACTACATCCATGTCTGGGGGCAGCGGCGAATCTTCCAATAGGCGGTCACCACCCACTGGCACACATACAAACACAAATAGCGTAAAACTTCAAATGACAGCACTGTCCCAATTAAATGTCCAGTCCCTTTTACTAGCCTGGTGCAGCTACACGTTTGACAAATAAACACCTGTCTCAATTAGACGCCTGGTCTGGTTGCCATGTAGATCATTTTTTTTAAAACTTCTTTGGATGTATAAAACCAGTTGTTTGCTAATGTCAGTTAGCTGCTTAAATAGTTCGTACAAATATAAATGTTTAAACTTTTGTCAAATTGGATATGCTACACATATTGTTACCTCAGTTAGATTCTCTACAGTTCAATTGTTCAGTTCTCCATGAGCACCACCTAAGAATAATTCATTTAAATTTACCAGCCTGGCAAACAAGAGAGAAGAGAGATGAAAAAAAGTGGTGACTCGAAATAAACAATTCGATCGCATTTCCCTTCTTTGCAATGTAGCAGTTTTGTGTGAAAGGAATCAAAAGCCTGTCTCAAATAGAAGCCTGGCCTGAAAATACGCCGGTTTAGTTCAGTGATGGAAGCAAATAATAGCCCCGGGCTACAAACTGAAGCTTTAGGGTATGAGGAAAATGATGGGGAGGAGTGTATGTGTAGAGCACTGGCGTAAGAGAAAATTAAATGGTAAACAATGCAGTTATTGTCGAATGTGCTAAGTCCGACCCTGTCTGGAGGAACCTTTAACATCCTGTATCAGCTGACAAGACCATTTCGTTTCAACAGCACACTTATAACACACAGCCACACGAGGCAAATCCATGACTTTTATACAGATGTTGTTCAGCTACAAAAGATCTAAAATATGCTGCAGGAGGTGCTAGGTTGGTAACTTTGGTGTGACGGTTTGTACCTCCAAATCTCCAAGTCTTTTTGGCAAGATTGTTTGATTTGCAAAGCATTAGCAGAGTATTTTGGGGGTCATTTTGGCCACACAAGTCATTAGGCAACACATAGGTAGTTACGTTAACTTGACTTTCCTCAAGTCCATCTCTGTAACTGCTGTTATTTGCTCTCAACATCAAATATTGCTGCGAATGGGTTTACATTAGTTATATTTTAACCCTCATGGACGCTTCCCCAAGTGGTCCCTAATGTGTCCTTCGTGGCTATTTTAAAGCCCTGTGCATCCCTTAAAGATGCTAAAGGGTTCCTTTGGGATAGTCTTTCCTTGGTCTGACTCTATCACTGTGGCATTAACTTTGTTTTTCAGGACGACCACGGTTACATCTCTCGTGAGTTCCACCGCCGCTACCGCCTCCCCTCCAGTGTTGACCAATCAGCAATCACCTGCACCCTGTCAGCCGACGGTCTGCTGACTCTGACCGGGCCAAAGGTCAGCGTGGGGAGTGAATCTGGCCGCAGCGATCGCAACATCCCTGTCACCCGTGACGACAAGCCCAACGCTGCTGCATCCTCCTAGAGGCAAAGTGGTGAGGGTCAACCAGGGGTGCCAGAGGGGCTCTGCCCCCCTGCGCCCTGCTTCGACTGGGATGGACGACGACAGAATCTCTATCCTCCACCCCTCGGCTTCTTTTCCTCCCTTTTCCTTAGAGGATATCTGTGTCCTCCTCGCTCACTTTCTCCTCTGTTGATTCTACTTGGCACACTCTTACAGTATTATTAGTATCATTGTTTTGAGCTTAACAAAAATCTCCCCATGAGGATGGTTAAGTGAGGGGCGGCTGGAGTTTTGAAGGAGAAAACTCATCTAAGGACGAGACATTAACATGACCGGGCACTTCATTCTGCTGATTGGTGTTGATCTGTGTCAGAGCGAGCCCTCTGACGATACAGATGATTGGGGTTAAGCTTGGAGGTAAATGTCACGCATGTCCATTTTCCATCAGTAAAGTTCTCTAAGGCCCTAGCTGCTTCCATTCTTGTGCTGACTCTTTGAACCCTCTCCTCTCTTGTCTTAAATATATCCTGTACTGTAGTCTAGGCCTTATCAATGGATACCTGCTCATTACTGAGAAGTCCATACTAAAGAAACATACAATAAAGCTGTATAATTAACCAAAGGCAACTCTTGTGTGGATTTATCCTTTACTCTCCATATGAGGTTTCGGTTCAATCGGTGTGGTGCTATTTGGTGCGATTGTTCTGGGTTCTGTGGAACTATTAGATGAGTGGTTCAATGATCAAATCAAATTCCTTCCAACCTTATATACTTACCCTTAAGGGCATGCCTTTACCCACAAAAACAAGAAGGGGCAAAAAACAAAACTCCTGAAACTATTAATTAGGTTGGAATATCAGAAAACTTTGCATTGTGCACATATGTGAGAAAAAGTACCCAGACCTTGACGAACGCATTAGACCTTCCTTGAAGAGACAGTTTAACTTTCTCCAATTAAGACAGTACAGCACGTCTCAAATCCAACAGATGAGATAGAGGTATAGAGGACTTCCACTTTATCAGGATCAGTCTCCTAGCCAGTTGAGTGGTGAAGGTGATTACGTTCTATTGGGATAAAGAGAAAGAGGGTAAAGAGGTTGACACCCCCAAGAGAGCACTGACAGAGTTCGGGTCAAGCTTTCAGCCCAAAATCTTTTCCCAGAGGTTGAACAAGGATGGACAAAGCCAAGGCACATGTAGATTGGCAAGGGCCTGATTATATCTGTCACAATTCAGGAAGACAACCTTGCAAATTTAAGATAGGCGAGATTTGGTAAAATAAGCATGGTGCACCACTTTACATTGTATCAAACCATGCTTTGCACAAATAGAAGAATTGTGTAACCTTACGCGATACTTCCTCTCCCAAATCTGTTTCCAATAACTACTTAATTGCATCAAGCATGTCTATGTTTAAGTCATGAATCTGATGCTAGAAACAGGCCCTTGAAAAGATGGAGATGGAATTAAGGAAATCATGAATAGGTGAATCCTCTGGCAGACTGGGAAAAGGTACCGTGTACAAAGCTATGGGCCTGTCAGTATCTGGAAAAGTGTTCCTAAGAAAGCAGGATAAGCAGTTACGGAAAATGGATGGATGGATATTAGTGTATCATTCTCAGAAAACTGTTACAGTATGTTTCTATGAAAACAGAAACAGTGCTCTGAAAGTGTGCAAACATCTTTAATGTGTCTTCTATAAAACTGCATTCACATCAAGTGGGTAAAACAATCAAGACACAAACATGAACAAATCTGAAGGCTCAACAGTGAGAAGACTTAAAGTTTATATATAAAAACTGTTCCCTTTACTTTAATATGTAAGGCTTAACTTTGATGAAAATTTCTCCCGACTTTGGACAAAGTGCACGAACACAGATCGGAGAAGTTAACACAGACGGAGAACCGGACTTAAGATCGTGAATCCACATCAGAGGTTGCTGTTTACATCCCGACCCTGGAAACACACAAACATTTCTCATTTATCATCACTCCCACACTTCACTGTCTACAACAGGCAAGACAACTAATAGAGTCCCTCTCTGCTCAATGTGTTGGAATTCAATTGCGCTTGATACTTTGGCTGTTGATAGCCTACTTAGCTGTAATGTGGAGTGGAGCGTTAAAAAATCCAAAATAAGTCCAAATGTTTGACTTAAACACTGATGACGCATTTCTAATTTCTTTCTCTGGTGCCTCCATCTTTGTTTTGATGAACTTCCTGCCAAATGCTGACTGTGACCTCTGCTGACCTCAACCAGGAAAAAAAAAAACATCAGCACCATCTAGTGGACTAAAAAAGCAATTGATTTTATTACTCTAGTACCAAAACGTTACATTAAAATGTGTTTCTATGTGCTCACATTAAATCTCAGTTTAACACTTGGTCCTGTATACAACCTACACAAGTGTAAAATAAACCTGCCTCCGTCTGGAGGGGATCTTTAACAGAAGCTGTTATTCATGTGACAGTCATTTTATTCTTCACACCTATGCTTTGCCTGCTGTCACACATTAAAATGTGTGTCTTCACCTCTGTGTGCCGTCCTGTCATGTGAGGACTCTGTCAGCCGGACCTGGATACAGTGATCTCTAGATACAGCTTGTTGTTATTTCTGACTGTTGCAGACACACCTTCTTTCTAGGAGTAGTTGTCACTGGGCATTTGTTTTTGTTCTGCCCACGTTACATAAGAAAATGTATGTGTGAGTGCCGGTGTTGTGACTTAATGTTCACCCTTAACTCTTCAGATCTATGTGAATGATCTGACTGACACTAAACACTGTTGGTCTGAATTCCACTGATTATTCAAGCCTATTGCAAGTGTTGAAGCGAGACCAAATGTGAGTGTGGCACCTGTTGGAGGGTCTTCAGGTCCTCCAGGGTCTGCTGGGCAACCAGTCTCAGGCGGGGCTGAACGCTGGAGGTGAGATGATTGACGACACCCTGGAGGCCTGGATCCAGCAGAGAGGGGCCCAGCAGGAGCAGCACCTCCTCCTCCAGCAACACTGACTGCAGGAGACGCAGAGAGTGGAGAGACACCTCCCAGTCTCCATCTGTCGGACAAAGAGAGATCAGAGGTAGGGTGGAGGCTGCCTCGTCTCTCCTCGACTCCTCCGAGTGCATTTAACGAACTGAGACGTCCTACAAGATGGCGAGTCTCAATCGATTTCCAGGTCAAGTGATCGAGGATAGAGGACGGAGGAGTTGAGGAGGGATATTGGGATGAACCCCATATTTAGACAGTAGGGTGGAGCTGTTGAGCCTTCAGATTTGTCTCTCAAAGCGTCCTGCCCTTAATCACATATAACTGCCCTGCCCTTAATCACACATAACTTTAAATAGGACTTTTAACCAATTTTAAAATTCATGTATTTTATTCCTATGGTCTAAGACAAAATATGAGTAAAAATAAACATCTATCAAATCTATGGGAAAAGTCTTTTTGGGCCACATGGCATCACATGACACTGTTTGGCCACTTCTTGGGGGTCTGGGCTGATTTCTATGAGCACTATAAATTAAAGACAAACAAAGCTAACGCTAAGCTAACTCTTTGTTTACGTGCCTCAAACATAATTGGTCGATACAAACTGTTTCTGCAAACAGAAACCAGAACAAAAAAACACATCTCCTGGTAATTTGTTCTTCCAAACCGTTGTTGCATGATTTTGGGACCTGTAGTTGCTCTGTGCGGCCTCAGGTGACCTTCACGCACTCTCAGATCCTTACTGAACTCTTTGGACTCTCCCACTGAGATGTTTGTGGCTCATTGAAATACATGTAGTCAAACACGCCCTGATCATACAGAGAAGCTGCCAAGTGTTGTAAATCATAATCACTGACGGGAAGTTAGAGGCACTCCCATAAAGTTAAATGACACCACGGAGCATTATTGCATGTTTCCAAATGGTGTCCTTACCGTTCAGCAGGGTCCAGATGAGAGGCAGGAGTGCTGGGTTCTCACTGATGCACTTCAGTCCTTTGAAACTGATGCTGACATTATACAGAGCCATCAATATCAACCTGCGGCGACACACAGCTGCGGTGAATTGCAGAAGCACAGCGCTGACACCTGCTGTTCACATCTAGACACTGACACGCTGTACTGAGTGAGCCACGCTGGCCAGAGGTGTTGAGAGCACGTACAAATGAATCTTCAGATTGAAACTACCAGTGGTTTGTGTTTTGCATTCTACCACAGCGCCACGTACACTTTCAGTTTGGGGAAGACGCCAGGTTTCATCAGCTCTAAAAGCTTCACCAGGGTGTCCAGGAGGTCGTGCGCCGAGCTGGACAGGAAGTCCCGGCCACAGGTTATTGCTGCTATATCTGATTGGACAGAAAGACAAGGAAGGTGATTGGATTTTATGTTACGTTCGTCTTTATCACCCCGAGAAATAAATTCTGACGGTACATCCAGTGCTTGAGGCTGCGACAGTGACTAATGACATGCATATATTTTAAATAAGGGCAGGAAATTAGACCCAACCGTGATTCAAATGAGCAGCTGTGAACTCACTGGTAATGGTTCCAGCCAGCGACAGCACGAACTGGTGCTCCTGAGAGGTGTGGTCCTCCCTTTGAGTTTTGGCCTCCTCATCCAGAGACCTGACGAAGCTCTCCAGAGTGTGAGCAGCGACGGCCAGGAAGGCCTGCAGCTTCCCCTACACACACACACACACACACACACACCAGACAATGCATCTCCACCAATCAGCTGACAGATGTCCAATTCTCTCACTGTTTAATATGAAAGTGGAGACGACTCACATCAGCCAGCCAGCGTGTGACCGCGTCCTCGCTGGAAGAGCAGCTCCACAGCAGACCGCCGGCTGCAGATCCCAGACCGGAGCAGAAGTCCACCTGCTGCTGCAGCTCTGCGTCGCTCTGCCACAGCTGCTCCCGTAGCAGCAGCTTCTCCTACACACACACACACACGTCCTGATATAACACACTAAAAGTCAAGGTAAAGCCAGAAACACGGCGTCTCTCACCTCTCTCTCTCTCTGACACTCGGTCTGAGCCGCATCCAGCCGGGACTGAAGGTGCAGACACTCCTGTTGCAACTTCTGCCGCTCCTGCACAAGATGCTCCTTCACTACACACACACACACACACACACACACACACACACACACACACTGTTACCCACGGCAACAACAAACATGTCTGAAAGCGAAAGTACGACCAACTCTGCGGTGGTTCCATAAAGAGGAGCAGCTTCAGTAGTGTGGAACAAACTGTGGCGTCCTGAACAGTCCTATAACAGTCACTAGCTAACACGTGTCACATGGCTGACACGAGGGTTCGTTTAATAAGGGCGTACTTGTCTGAGCTGCCCGAGCTTCATGCAGCATTTCAATCAGGTCCCCCTTCAGCACTCTGGGCAGGAACTCCCTCAGCTGCATGACCTCTGTGGTTAACTTCTCCAGGTCTTTCTTCCTCACTCTGACAAAGTCATCCTGAGAGAAAAGAAATTTCCATCTCAATGCATGGATTATTTCTGAGGCGGCAATTTGATTCATTTCTCCACTTTCTTTCTCCACCATATTTACGTCACACGGATGTATTCAGAGATCACAGAGTGACAGTGTGTTGAGTAAACTTACCTGCTGGCCTGCCTTCATGTTTGCACCATGACTCAGAGGCAGAGATTTCTCTCCTAATGATGCTGACATCTTTGGTGGTCGGTTTATTGTCCTCCTCTTCTTCTGCTGCTGCTGTTTCTGCTTCTCCTGTGGGAGTGTTAGCATTGTCAGTAGTATTAATAGCTTGTTAAAGGAACCAGTGTGCAGGATGTAGGGGGTATATTGGTACAATAAGCATGTCTTCTTCGGTGTATAAACACCTGAAAATAAGAATTCCTGTGTTGTCTTTACCTTGGAATGAGCCGTTTATATCTACATAAGGAGCAGGTCTTGGTTTAAGGAGATCGCCATGTTACATGGATTTGTAACATGAAACTGCATTATTTGGTGTTTAATTATAATAATTCGGCTCACAGTAAAAACTTCCTCAACATCTGGATGAGACAAGGATGAGCACACCCTAACTCATGCTGAACAGCATCAGAGATGCACTGATGTTTAACGTGAAACTGCTTTATTCAGTGTTTCTAGTGGTTTAAATCACCTGGTCTGTTTGTTTTGGTTCTGGTGTTATTTTTTTATAGAGCGTAGGGGTTATCATTTAAAAAAGAAAAAACTGTAGGGATTATATTTTTTAAAGACATTTTTGGGGTTATCTTTTTTTTTAATAAACATATTTTAAGGGGTTATCTTTTTTAACAAATATATTTTAAGGGGTTATCTTTTTTTTATAAATATATCTTAAGGGATTATCTTTTTTAATAAATATATTTTAAGGGGTTATCTTTTTTAACAAATATATTTTAAGGGGTTATCTTTTTTTATAAATATATCTTAAGGGATTATCTTTTTTAATAAACATATTTTAAGGGGTTATCTTTTTTAACAAATATATTTTAAGGGGTTATCTTTTTTTATAAATATATCTTAAGGGATTATCTTTTTTAATAAATATATTTTAAGGGGTTATCTTTTTTAACAAATATATTTTAAGGGGTTATCTTTTTTTATAAATATATCTTAAGGGATTATCTTTTTTAATAAACATATTTTAAGGGGTTATCTTTTTTAACAAATATATTTTAAGGGGTTATCTTTTTTTATAAATATATCTTAAGGGATTATCTTTTTTAATAAATATATTTTAAGGGGTTATCTTTTTTAACAAATATATTTTAAAGGGTTATCTTTTTTAATAAATATATTTTAAGGGGTTATCTTTTATAACAAATATATTTTAAGGGGTTATCTTTTTTAACAAATATATTTTAAAGGT
The DNA here is from genome assembly GCA_026686955.1 of Epinephelus cyanopodus. Taxonomy (NCBI): domain Eukaryota; kingdom Metazoa; phylum Chordata; class Actinopteri; order Perciformes; family Serranidae; genus Epinephelus; species Epinephelus cyanopodus. The sequence continues at coordinate 14,314,675 of CM048937.1, read as the reverse complement.
TTATCTTTTTTAACAAATATATTTTAAGGGGTTATCTTTTTTTTAATAAATATATTTTATTTAAGGGGCTATCTTTTTTAACAAATATATTTTAAAGGGTTATCTTTTTTAATAAATATATTTTAAGGTGTTATCTTTTTTGACAAATATATTTTAAGGGGTTATCTTTCTTTAATAAATATATTTAAAGGTGTTGTCTTTTTTTAACAACTATATTTTAAGGGGTTATCTTTTTTTTTTTAACTAAAACTAACCTCACATTGGTATACATTGGGACTAGCTGCCTGCAGCAACGTGCCAGATTGCCTTGGAAATATATGAATTTGTAACATGAAATTGCATTATTTTGTGTTTTTAGTGGTTTAAATTACCTGATCCGTTTGTTTTGGGGAGGAAGAGTCCGTTGTGGATAATTCGGCTAATGGTGAAAACCTCCTAAACATTTTGATCTTGTCTTATCGAAGAAAAAAGGTAGCCTGACATTGGCATGTGCTGGGCAAGCTGCCCGCAGACACGCCAGACTGCATCTAAAATATATGCATTTGTAACGTGAAACTGGATTATTCAATGTTTCTGGTGGTTTAAATTACCTGGTAGTTTTATTCTGTAGAGGACGAGTCCTTGGTGGATAACTCGGCTGATGGTGAAAACCTCCTGAAGGTGTGGCTCTTATTTTATTAGAGAAAAAAGGCGACCTCACATGGGCAAGTGTGAGACCAGCTCCTGGCCGCTACATGCCAGACTGCGACTAAAATACGTGGATTTTAAGCGTGAAACGACATTATTTGGCATTTTTGTCAAGTTAAATCACAGGTGTGTTTGTTGTGGAGGCAGGAGACACTTGTGGATAACTCGGCTCACAGTAAAAAGCTCAGCTACACCGCTAGACGTCACCAAACCTCCCTGAATGTTCCACACCTCACCTTTACATCGACACCTGTGTGAAGCTAAGCTAGCGTGGTTAGCATAGTTAGCAAGATGTGTGTGAAGCAGTGTTTGGTATTTAAAGAATATTTTCAGAGATACTTTGATGAATGATGTTTGTTAGTAAGTGTGTGTCTGACCTGAGCGAGTGTTTCAGTCCGGTTTGCAGCCACACCGGGACGGCAGTGAGTCGCGGGACCAGCGGAGTCCAGTCCGGGTGTTGCGACTCTCCAGCCGCTGCGATAATCTCACCGACTCTTCCTTTGTGTTTGAACCGTGTCACAGTGCTCGGTGGGGCCGCCGGGAAGCTGCAGAGAAACGCCTCAGTCCGCCGCTTCCACACTTCACAATGTCTGAGGGGCTGCAGCCGGAGCTCCCCGGGGACGAGGCGTTCATGAGCCGGTTTCCCATCCACCGAGCCTGCCGGGATGGAGACGTTGGCGCTCTGGTGTCGCTGTTACAGCAGCCGCCGCACCGGGATCATCTCAGCACCGAGGACTCCTGCTGCGGGTGGACGCCGTTACACTGGGCTGCTCGCTGCGGACAGGTGGGGTTAACATTCACCTGGTGACACTAACTACAGGTGGATTAACACTGACCTGGTGACACTACAGGTGGGGTTAACTTGACAGTAACGTTAATTCACCGTGAAGTTCATGTTACTTCATTTAACTTCAGTAACGGCCGTTAATCTGTGCTCGTGCCGGTTCACAGTCACAACATGGCGGTTTATATTTAATGTTTCTTGCCGCTCTGTGACTTAATTCTGCTGCAGCGCGTGAACCCGCCACTTTGCTCTGTCTCACCGTCACTGGACAATAAAGTTATGACGGGAGGAAAAAACACATGACGTCACCGCATGCTGTGTTTCTATTGGCTCCAGTGCAGCCAATAGCGAGCCAGGCGCCAAAACAACTCCAGAGAAGCAGGAAGTAGTTAATAACAGATCAATGACGTATCGATTGATCAGTGATCGATACAGTTCATGCTGACATGACGTCACTGTCCTCACATCTTTCACTTAAAATAACTGATTTAACCTTGTGACACCTTTTCTTATTTAGATTTAAGGGGTTATATATTTTAAATTTGTTTTCAAGTTTATCTTATTTTCAAAAATATATTTAAGGGTTTTTAAACTTTATTTTAGGGGTTATCTTCTTTTAAATGTATTATAGGGCTTATCTTTTATATATATATTAAGGGGTTATCTTTTTCCAATTTATTTTAGGGGTTGTCTTAAAAATATATATATATTTCAGAGGTTATCTTTTTTATTTAAGGAGTTATCTTTTTTTTAAAAAAACTTATTTTAGGGATTTTCTTTTTTTTTAACTTATTTAAGGGCTTATCTTTTAAAATTGTTTTCAAGTTTGTCTTATTTTCAAAAATATATTTAAGTGTTTTTAAAATTTATTTTAGGGATTATCTTCTTTAAATTTATTGTAGGGCTTATCTTTTTTAATATATATATATATATATATATATATATATATTAAAGACTAATCTTTTTTCCAATTTGTTTTAGGGGTTGTCTTTTAAATATATATATATATATATATATATATATTATATATATATATTTTTTTTTTTTTTTTTTTTTTTTTTTTGAGGTTATCTTTTTTTCATTTGTGTCAGGGGTTATCCTTTTTTAAAACATACATTTTAGGGGGGTTTATGTTTTTGAATTATATTTTAGGATTTTTTTAATATTTAAGGGGTTATCTTTTCTAAAAAAAAAAAAAAAAAAAAAAAAAAAAGAATTATATTTAGGGTTTATCTTTTTTTAAATTCAATTCAGGGATTGTCTTTTAAAAATATATATATTTCCAAGGTTATCTTTTTTTAAAAATTATTTCAGGGGTTATCTTTTTTTTATTTAAGGGATTATCTTTTTTTAAATTTGTTTTACGGGTTATCCTTTTTTAAATACATTTTAGGGGGCTATATGCTTTTAAATTATATTTTAGAGATTTTTTTTAATATTTAAGGGGTTATCTTTTTTCCAATTTGTTTTAGGGGTTATCTTTTTTTAAATATGTTAAGGATGTTGTTTTAGGGGTTATCTTACTTTTTAAAATATATTTTAGTTTTTGTTTTGTTTTGTTTTTTTCATTTATTTTAGAGGTTGTCCTTTTTTAAATTTGTTTCAGGGGTTATCTTTTTTTAAATACATTTTAGAGGCTATTTTTTTTTTAATTATATTTTAGGGATTATCTTTTTTTAATATTTAAGGGGTTATCTTTTTAAATTTGTTTTAGGGGTTGTCTTTGTTGTTAAATATATTTTAAGAGTTATCTTTTCGAATTTATTTAAGGGGTTACCTTTCTTTTTAATCTTTTTATTATAGAAGATACAACATGTGGCATTCGGACAAAAACAGAATCATTCATGCATCATACCCAAATAAAGATAACATAACAGGCATGACTCCACTCTTGCGTGACCGCACAACATCAGGTCAGAGTAAGCTAATATAGAACAAATAAAAGACAAAATAATAACAATAACAGAAAAGATAGGCAATAAAATCACAGTTACATTCATAAAATAGATGTTTGACTACAAATCTTGAGATAAGTTTGTTGGCTGGATAAATATCATGCGCAGTTTTGTAATGTTGTTTGTTTGTGTGTTTCAGCAGCATCAGGACAGAAATAAGTACAGATAAACAGGGAAACACAGCCTAAATAATAATAATAATAAAAACAGAAACTATTAGACTCAGAAATACCTGCAGGCAGTATACATACACTACACATAAGCAGAGCTGTGCTTAAACTATACAGGGCAACACCATCTCCGGCAAAGTCTGATTCTCATCACCTGCCTGTGTTCTGTGTGTCTGTGCACACAGCTGGAGTGTGTGGTGCGCCTGGTGCAGATGGGCTGTGAGGTGAACACGGTGACCAGCCGCTTCAACCAGACGCCTACACACACCGCCGCGTTCGGAGGACATCCTCACTGTGTGGTGTGGCTGACTCAGGCTGGAGCTGACGTCAACAGGCAGGTCAGTCTCTCAACACCCCCCAGCAGATCCATTTAACATGTACTATACTAGAGTGGATGTACTTGTTGTAATGTGGTTTTTTAGCCTTCATTGATGTCTCCAGAGTTTGACATTGTGTCTTCAGGATTTCGTAGGTGAGGCTCCCATCCACAAGGCGGCTCGTTCAGGTAGCTTGGAGTGTATCCAGGTCCTGTTGATAGCAGGTGCTAAACCACAGTAAGTATTCTGCAGTCTGACCTCTGTGCAGCATCAGCAGCAGCTCTCACATCCTGCTTTAGATACAACACTTCAAAACATCCAAACTATCTCTGTAAAGATGTCCTGGGTAAATAACAGACGGGGTTGTTTACACCTTTAAATGCTGATACACCTCCTGACACTGTAGAAGCTCTAGTGCTAGTGTAAGTGTGTTTTCTGCTGTCATTAAATATCAGTGTGTTGCCAATGTCACATCAGCTCTTTGGGAGGGAAGTGGCCACACTGGTTCATCAGTGTTGCTTTAATCATTGAACAATATGGCAAGTCTTAAGGATTTTCTCTGCTGTCTTGGGGTAAAATCTTTGCACACACTGCATTTAAAGCAGGCTTTGAAGGTGTAGAAATATCCCAGATGTTTCGTTGGCTCTTCCCTCCCAAACCAGCTGATGTAAAGTGATCTCATCTGTGTGTGTTGTATTTTCTCCAACAGCTGCATAGGTCAAAATGCCCTGGTATGTTACATGTTAAATGATAGAGATAGTTAATGAAAATGTTGGCAGTACCAGAAGCAGAAAAGCTCATGTGTTTCTATTTACGTACGGCACAACAACAAATACATTGTGTTCACCTGGAGACAAATATGTAACACGTGTATGATTGTGTAACTACACTGCAAAATATTTCTTCTAAAACTTCTTCAACATACATTATATCATAAAACGCAGTCTCAGTTTGTGATGCAGTTCACTGCATCGCCACCGGGTGTCCTCACCTGACAGGTTAAGAAAGGACAACCAATCACGCCTTTTAAAAGAATGAGTCACATCCAGCATCAAAGTCAGCCACACCTCCTCACTGAGGTAAACGTCCTCGCTATAATCTTTTTAGTTAGAAAGTGTTTGAGAGTAAACTCAGGATGTTTGTGTATAAGGCTCCAGGTTTCCAGCAGCAGGAAGTTTCACCACATCACCTGTAAAAGCTGATGAGGTGTCAGTGCAGTGATCTGACAGTCGCTGCCCCAAATTTGGCACAAACGTTCACTTGGACTCAAAGATGAGCTGAAGGGGTGTAACTGTACAGAAAATTCACGGTTCCGTTCGATATCTGTTTGGTACGTTTTTGATACAGCAAAAAATAAATAATTTGGGCTTTTGTTTTTGTATGAAGCAGGAATTATAGTCAGCCGGGGCCCCTTAGCTACTGGGTTAGCTGCTGAAGAGAGTCTGAAGCTGTGCGGTGGTTCGTTCTTTAGCTCGGTGTTTTTTTTCCACTACTGTCTCACCGTCATTCTCATAATTTATAGCGAATCCGAAGTGGCTCCAAACACCAGACTTGTAGGTTATCGTAGGATCTTCTATTTCTGGTCTGGTAATGGTGTTAATAACCATCTTGCAACAAGCTAGCTTAGCATAGCTGCCTCCCAGTGTGTCTCACTGGAGTAGAACGTTCTGGGTTTGGGTTGCTCGGGGCCGACAGCGTGTTGCCTGTTCCGTCCTGTTAGCCACCTTATCGCAGGCAGTGGACTGAGAACATCATATTAAAGATTAAGCCGTACATTTTGTTTTCCAAATGTAACAGAATACTGAACCAATACGAATATGTGTGATGTTACACCCCTAATTAACTGATCAGATTTTGGTAGTCAAAGGTCAAGGTCACTGTGGCCTTGTGTCCGTCTCATTGTCTCGAATGTTATGTCTCAAGAACACCTTGAGTGAATTTCTTCAAATTTGGTACAAACATCTGCTTTGAGTCAAGGATGAACTGATTAGACGATGTGGTCAAAGGTCAAGGTCACTGTGACCTTGCGTGTGTCTCATTTTGTGAAGGCAGTATCTCAACAACGCCATGAGGGAATTTATCCAAACTTGGAACAAACATTCAATTTGACTCAAGGAACAGATCAGATATGCAGTTACTCTAATGTCTCTGTTTGCTCTGACTTTAAGAGACATCAAATGAGTTGTGGTCGATTCAGACATGGATCAGTGTCAGTAAACGGACATCATGAGCTTTTCAGCCTCGGGGGATTTTATCAGCGATGGTGATGAGGGTGTTTACAGACTTGTTTTAACCTGACACTGTTTGTTTGTCCTTACATGTTACATTGTAAACTGAATATTTAGATTTGCTTTTGGATCTAATGCCATATTCTGTAAAGAAAGGATAACCATGCGCTGCATTTTCAAACTGCAAACACCCTGCACGTTCTGATGTTTTACAGCTATTGAATTTGAACACGATTTGTCTTGAGTAATCCCAGAAAGAGGGAGCAATCCAAATAGGCACTGCAGAATCTGCCACATGTGCATCAGCGAGCATCTTACAGTTGTTCGCTTCCTACACTTTCCGCAGCTGGCAAACTGGCGAGGTATTTCCTGCAGTGATTGGTTTCAAGTTTCAGAAAGAACTGATGATGATAGTCATGTCTTGACCTGCATGCTTACTGTGTTAGCAAACTGCGAGCTTATTGACACACCTCAGGAGTTAGTGTAGGCATCACAGGGAGCTCAGTGTGGTGGAGGGAAAGGAGCGGAGTAGACAGTGACACGTGAAGAGTCAAGTCAGGAAAAGAATAAAATGAAATGTTTCTTTGAACAGGTTCTTAGCTAAATATCTCCAGTATAATGGAACTAGATGACACTCAGCTTGTGGTGCTCAAAGCGTCAGAGAAATACCTTTGAAAAACTCAACAGCAATGTCTCTCTTCAGAATTCTTGAGACTCAGTGCTCCTCAAAGTCAAGGATGCTTCCTCGGTTGGACGGTCCTTCAGAGTCGGGTCTTACAGTCTAATCAAGACTCCTTCTAGCATTCGGTGAACACAAATTGGAGCAGGCTAGTATGTGCCCAGGTGTTTGTCATTGAACAGGCCTCACCTTCAGTTCTGGCAAATCATACGCAAAGAATTGTGGATACTTCATGCCTGTTGACGATACAATAATTCGAAGCATCCTTGACATTTAATCAGTCTGCTGCCAGCTGCTGATAAAGTTGATGGGTGTGGTTTGGTAGAAAGGAAATAGTTCCTACATGAAACTGCTCACAACAAGGTCTGTGGATTATCTTGAGTAACCAGGTCATGGTTTCTGGAAAGAGACATTGATGTTGAGTTTTTTAAATGTATTTTTGGCACATTGAGCAGCACAAGCTGAGTGTCATCTAGTTCCATTATATTGGAAAGAAGGCAGACATCTCTACGGCCGATATCTCCAACACTTTCTTGTCACTTACATTCTCAAAATCTGACACAGAAAGAACTCTGAAAAGTGAAACTTCTCTCTCTCGACTCACTAGAGAAGATGGTCAAATTAAAAAAGGCTTAATCCATTGTATATCGTGCATAGTGAGTCATTACAGTTGATTTCGGACTGTAGAATAAATGTTTGCTAAGTCTTTCAGACTAAATTAACGTCCAATATTGTCTTATCACGGTATCACAAGATATGTAATTAAAAGGAAATCACCAGAGGCCACACAATAGAATAGTTTTACAATACTTTAGTCACAATACAATGATTTTAAACATTTTTCATTATGTTAGTTTTGCAATAACATATTTTTGGATGCACGATAATATCGGTGTGTCATCCATATCGGCCAATGTCAGCGTTTGAATGAACCATCAGGATCGATCAACATGCTTTTTCCTAGACTTGATCACTAAAAGTAGTTGACGAAAAAAGCAGATTTATTGATATTGGTACCAAGTATCGGCCAAATAAGTTGTTATATACATATCGGATATCGGCAAAACTCAAATATCGTGCATCCCTACATACAATGCAAAATATTCCAATTTATTACCTTTTTTTTTCCAAGTGCAAATTATATCCCCAAAGGAAAACTTCATCAGCATCATTGTTAGATACGGGGTCCCTGCAAATCCTTATAAAGTCCTAATGGCATTTAATTAATTAATCTAAAAAAATAAGGCCTTAATAGGTATTAAAATGTCTTAAATCGATCTTTAGCAAGCAATTTTTATGAATTGTAAAAAAAAAAATGTAAAATTTCAAAATAATATGTAACTTTAAATTTAAAAAATGTTTCTTGCATAAACATCAACAAAATGCAATGTCATGTTTTATGTTACAATAAATATTTTGGCAACATTCTTGCTAATTGTAAGTAAGTAAGAATTTCAATCTGTGGGGCATTAAAAAGTCTTAAATCCCATTTACCTTAAGCTATAGGAACCCTTAAAGATAAAGTTTCTCGCTTCTGTCATTTTTATAGCAGTTAAATGTATCTAGGGGACCAAAAAAGCAACTTGTTTTTTTATTCTAGTTGGCTACCAAAAGGTTATTTGTATTTGCAATATTAGTAATTTGTATAAATAAAAAAAATAATACTTGTCTGGTATTGTAGAAGGTAAATGATATAATAATTCGGTTATTTCAGAACCTTGTTAGGAGACATTTCATTTTATTTAAATTAAGTAGAGTTAGGATTATCTAACTAACATTTCAGCTAACAGGACTGTGTTTAAACTGTAGATTATTCTGTTTTTTCATTTGTCTTTAATCAGTTCTTTTATCTTTTGGTCATAACAGTAAAACACTAAAGATGTCAGATATCATTTAACATACCCACCCTTTATATTTTATTCATGTAGCAAGCTGAGTGTTGCAGGGGGAGATGGTCAAGACCAGAGCACATTTAGGATTTAAGGTCATATTGACCTATTGTGAGCTGTTCTGAGGTCAGTCACTGGCTCATGGCGATCTCTCCCTGCAACGTCACAGTCCTCTAACTGACAGACTTGATCAGAGTAAAGCAGTGATGAGTGCAGGATGCAGTCAACCTGTTGGTGACGTCAAACAGGAAGCAGAGCGTCTCACCCTTCCCTCCTCTGGTTCAGGTTAAGGAACGCCAGTGGGCAGACGGCTGCGGACCTGGCCCACGCGCACGGCTTCCTCGACTGCTTCTGCCTCATCTCCAAAACCAAGAAGCACCTGCAGCAGTGCGGCGGGCTCCATGTGAACGGGGTGCAGAATGGGAACGGCGCCCCGTGTGGCCAGGGTTTGCTCGGCAGGAAGAGGCTGCTGGCGGCCGTGGATGCCGGGCACATGAAGAAAGCCAGGGGACCTGATAGTAAGAGTTAGCTTAGCATTTGTTAGCGTAATCGAAACGTCTCGTTGAATTTTACACTGTGAGTCATTGTGATAATGATATAAAGGCTCCCAACACCTGCCACACATGTCACCTGTCCTTACTGTCCTCTTTGTGTGCGTCCTGCTGCAGATGTGCTGGAGCAGATGCAGAGCAGCGAAGGAGAGGAGCTGGAGAGCATGAACATGGAGCTCAACTCAGGTGCGACTGTTAGACTGATAAAACAATCACAAAATGACAGTATAACGTTGCATGAATTGCTAACGAGGAGTCTTTGTCTTTGAAAAACTAGATGACGACACCAAAGTGATCACCAACGGCCATCATCACGCGCTGCCTTACACCAACCAGCTGCCCGAAAGGATCCCCTCGCCACCGTCCCCTCCAGCAGCGGCGCCCGCTCAGCACTCCCCTGCCGACATGTGTGGCTCCCTGCACCTGACCGGCAGCCCCAGCAGCTGTGTGTCCCACCGGCCGGCCTGGCGCAGACTGATGGGAGCAGACGGCGGGGACTTCCTGCATTATGGACACTTCCACGGCTTCGGTGACACGGCGGAGGAGCTGAATGACGGCGGCGTCCAGGCTGAGCACAGATCCAAGATCCAGCTGTACCACGAGTCATAAGGACAGTTAGGGAACAACCTCTGCTCCTCCACACGCTTTAAAGAACACTCACAGTGTGCTGCCAAACACACACCGTCACTACTACGGACATCGCGGACACGTTAGTTAACCTAGTTTTGTTTGTTTTTCCTGAGTTTTCAACTGCATGTCATGGTCTTCATCAGTGGAGCTGGCCTCCTGTCATTTTACAAAGTGGCCTCCGAGTTAAGTCTAATTAATAAATCCTGCCATAGCCGGGGTTGCCAGGTCCAGCGGTGTTACTTGAGTCAACATAAAGTGAAGGTTGCCGAGTCAAATTGTTACCCAGCCTGTTAGGTCTAAATTAGCATTCGTTATTATGTTTAATCACAAGACGGCGGCTGTGTAGTCGGCTGTTTATTGGCGATGGCCAAATGAAGCTTCATGAACCACCAGTTGTATTTGCCGAACCCACTAGATGGCAATGCAGTTAAGTTTCATCAAGTAATGGCCAAATGAAACTTTATGAAACATTTTCTTTATGTTTTTTGGGTCCACTCCGGCACTCTTTGTTCAACAAAGAGTTAACATATAATATTTTGAGCAGTGGAGTACGCTCAGTTGTCCCGGAGACGGCTGATGTCAAAATGAAACTGACAGCTTTGCGTAAAACGTCGGACCGCTGCTTTAAAGCTTCAAAGGTCGCAAGACAAAAGACCAGTTTGCCTTTGTTTCCATCGCACACATAATGTTCAGTTCGTTAAAATGAACAGATGCAGGTGGACTGTTGAGGATCTGGACCTGTTTGACCATTTCAACTTCCTGTTTCACCTTTGCTGATATGTCCTGTAATGTGTTTCAGTATTTACAGCACTGATCTGTGTGTCTGCTCCTGCCGGCTGGTTTGCACTATTAAGGGCTGTCTGCTTGGATTATTCAGTGTCTGAATGTGTGTGTGTGTCCATCCTCTCTGAATGTGGCCTGATCTGGAACATCTGCACACACACACTCCTTGCTGGCCTTGAATACCAAAGGGAATATGTTATGTTTTGTTTTTTTGGTAGCTTTTAATTTGAAATCCTGTATTTATGTTTTAGAGCAGATGAATGTCTTTATCCAGAGCTGTACTGTACTTTTATAAAGCATACTGTAGGGGAATCTGTGGGGTTACTGTAACGTATGGACAGCGTGCTGAAGAAACGTTGCCTCTTTGTAAACACTACGTTGGCTGCTGATTCTGACAGCTGGTTTTATACTTGTGGTTTTGCCTCTTTTGCTATTAAAACGTGTTTTGCAGTTTCGTAAAAATGGTGTCAAGTGATTCTCTATAACTCGCAGCATTCACAGACAAACACTTGTCTTTATCTGGACACGTTTTCCCAACAAATACAAAATGCTAACGTTATTAGCACAAGCCTATGGCATTTTACATTGTATAAATTAGCCTAGTAACCAGCGGACATTTCCTCTGCTATCATGTTCACAAGAATGAGATGGATGCAAACTCTGACTTTGACCTTTAACCAACAAAATCAAATCAGGTTAAAGTTGAGTCCAAGTGAACGTTTATGCCAAATTTGAAAAAAAAAAAAAAGTCCCTCAATGTGTTATTGAGATATGGTCCGTAAGAATGAGATGGACGCAAGGTCATAGTGACCTTGACTTTTGACCACCAAAATCAAAATCATCGTTTGTGCCAAATTTGGAAAACATCTGCTATAAGCCACTAAACTTTTGCCTGTCCTTTTGTCTCATCACAAGTAATGACATCACCACCAAGAAAATATTAAATATGCTTTATTTTCCATCTGAAATATCACTTATTAAAATCATCCTGAATGTAGAATACAATAGAATGTGTGTGTTACAACGTATCTCATACAGATATCAAAGCTGAGCGTGTATCACCTCCCCAGATCAAGTTGAATAGTCTTCTGCAGGCTGGCGATGCTGGTGTCCAGAGCTGCCAGCCCGTCTCTGAACGCCGCCTCGTCTCTGCTGGTGAAGGTTGACCCTGACCTCATGCTCCAATCAGACCACACCGACTCCACGTCACACTGAGACAGAGCGGAGCTCAAGAGATGCCTTTGCTCCTCCTGCCGCCGCCCACGGGACTGGACTCCATCCAGACAACCTGACTGGTCGGGATGAGGTTTGTCACCTCGCTGAGATCTGACATCAGGATGTGATAATGTGTCTCTCGGCTCCTGTAGTGTGTCGTCTTCTCTCTCCGCGGCCACAAACACGTGCTCGGCGTGTGTGGGCTCCAGCTCGCCCAGAGACAGGAGGAACTGGGTGATGCGCTCAGTGGGCGGCTCTGCTGGATCCTGTTTAGCTGGCACGGTGTCTGACACTGAGCTGTCGACAGCTGGAGGACGACTGGATGGATCCTGACTCTGAAGAATCCTGAAACACACAGAGGAGAGGAGGAGAGGGGCGGAGCTTCAAGGAGCTTTCAGCGCTAAAATCTCTTAACACTCACATTCGGGAAAACACCCAGAGAGAATACACCCCTCAACCTCACACACACACACACACACCTTTTAAGGCTTCCTATCTCTTCCAGTCTTTGCTGGGCGAGTGCAGCCAACTCAGTCTTCTGTCGTTCACTGTCCAACAACTTGCTTCTGGTGGCCTCCAGGTCTACACACACACACACACACACACACACACACACATTGAAACGATTACACATTAAAGGGACAGTTCTGATTTTTTAAAGTCGGGCTTTATGATGCGATATTGATTTTATTTTAGATGCGACTTCATCTGAACCTGTTTTGAGGTGTGCAGTCTCTGCCTCTCTGTCCGTCAGCTGGCTCTGTGTGCCCTGAAAGGCTTTCTGTAGCTCCGTGACGTCATCCTGGAGCTCCTGCAGTCGCGCCTGAGCGTTCGTGAGCTCCTCCTGCAGAGTCGACGCTGCGGAGACACGCGGGAGTCAAACCGCGAACTTCACAGAGAGCGACGTGAGCACACTCACGGTTCTTACCCTCCGAGTGACACAGCGTCTCCATGTTCTGTCCCCTCTCTGCTTTCTCCCGCTCCTTTAACTGCTGGTTCAGAATCCTCACACGCCTGACACACACACACACACACACACACACAGATCAGTTAGTGAGGGTCCATGTGTGGAGCCTGAAGTGAGAGCCAAGCTGAGGGGCTCTCGAAAATTAATTTGAGTATTTTGGTCTCCTAATAAAAGTCTTGTTTAGTTTGTGTTTGTGCTTTTTGCTGTGGTTAACTGTGATAATGCTAATTTTTGCTAGCGAAAAACAGGCTTAAAACCCTTAATACAAAATGTGCTTACGAGAAAAAAAATGAAATTTCAGCATTTTGTGTGTGTTACCTGCGGAGCTGTGTGTTCTCGCTGTGCAGTGACGACACATCTGGTTCAGTCTGGATGTTTGAGCCACCATTATTCATCAGTGATGAAGACACAGTGTGCTCCAGGTGACTGAGCAGTCGCTCTGCTACACTGCCTGCACACACACACAGTATGACAGCACAGAGTTTGTCTTCTGTAAATTACTGTGTCCACAGATTCTGTGCTGTCGGAGCAACAACTTACCTTGTCCAGCGATCAGAGCCTTGAGTTCTCCCAGCAGATACTGAACTGTCTTGACTTTCACCTCCTCCGTCTCTGCACTGCTGCCCGTGTCCTGGTTCTGTCCAGGCTCCGGCTGCATGACTGACCCTCTCAAGGCGCAGGCCGCGTGCATGTCTGCGGCGCCGCTGTGGGCGTTCACGTCCCTCACAGGAACAAAGTCCTCCTCCTCTCCATCACACTCTGCCTCATGGTGCGTGTGTGGAGCTTCAGGAGCAGCCTGGCTGTCAGGTTGAGGTGGAGGTGGAGGTGGAGGGGTGGTGGTGGTGGAGGTGACTGGGAGGTGCGGCAGGGTTTGGCCGGGTGATGGAGGGAGGTGAGACCGCAGCGGGGTGGCGAGATGTTTGCGAGACGGATGGAGCTTCACTCCCGAGTGTGCAGCTGGAGCAGCAAACTGATGAGCTGTTTTTGGGGTGGTGCTGCCCGATCCACGCTGGACTGGCTGACGGCTCTTCAGGTCTGGCGTGTTGTGCGTGCGACCCACTGCGGGAGATTATAAAGTAGTTGATAGCAGTTAGCAGCTAACTCCAACTGACACATACACACTCATGAACACACAGCTACCTGTCTTTGTAGGTAGCTTCTTGATGGTCTTCTTCCCCAGCGACGTGGATGGTCTTGATTTCGCCGCTCCACCCTTCACTGCTCTGGGAACGCCCGGCAAGGCTTCTACACACACAAAAATAACCAAATCCGACCCCGAGGGTTTAAATAACACACAGTTGCGGCTGCTCTCTACATGGCGTTTACGTTAGGAGACTCTTACCTGTGTTCTCAGCCTGGAGGATGCCACCGAGCAGGGCGGCACAGCGGTCCAGACCCTTGTGGAGCGAGGTGACCTGAGGGGGCGGAGCACAGCTGTGAGTATCACGGACACACTTCCGCTTCAGCAAGTCCACCTACTGTCGACGTGATGCTGCTTTCTCTATTTACAGGCGAGCAGAGGTGAGGGATTTGAAAAGCAGCTGATAGCAGTTAGCAGCTAACTCAAAGACGAACACGGGCCGAAAATGAGCTGCCTACCCTCACAGAAAAATGACCAACAGTAGCTTTAATGATAATGTCCCTGACTGTGAATCGGTTCACCTCCTCACCTGGTCCTCGGAGTCAGTGGAGTACAGAGAGTAGGCGGGCTCAGGGCGGGCTGCTGCTCCTGGATTTGGAGGAAGTCTACGAACACAAGTCAGAGGAGCAGAGAGCAGCATGAGGATGTGGGAGCGCTGAGAGGAACATGCAGTATATGTACAAGGTGATAAATGAGGCCAGTGTGCTCACCGTCTCCTGGCTGGCGGCGCTTTGCCATCTCCTGTCAGCCTCCCTGATGTCACCACCTGCCAATCACAAGCCTGCTTTTTAGCCAGCTGCTGCAGCACTGAAGCATGTTAACAGTCAGATACACTCAGAGCAGTAGTAAAGGTCTCCTCATGTCTCCTCTCATCACATTTAGTCAGTTATCTTCAGGTGTCTTAGCTGTGTGTTAACTCTGACAGCAGTCTAGTCTTACCTTGCTTTTAGCTGCTTTCATGGTGAACAGCTTCAGTCACTGAGCTCAAATATTCAGCCTCCTGAGCTACTTTACATTTTCCCGTGCTGTCAAACCGAGTGACGCGTTTTCTGTCTGTTAATAGTTTCTATATTTGCGCACAGCTGCTCAGTTTGAGGCGTTTTCTCCAAGCACGGCTCACTTATTCGCATCACTTCCGGGTGAAGCTTGAAGTTTGAAACGGAAAACATGCAGCTGACCAATGGGAGAGCGGCCCGCGCAGAGTGGGCGGGGCCACAGAAGGAGCAGAGGAAAACATTGCGCAGTGCTTCACAGCGGGGACTGTATCAATCCGCGTCTCATGTTACACGGACTACTTTAACTCGACCAGCGACGTTTTATTTATTTGTCCAGCTGACGTAATTACTACAGTTGCCACGTGCCTCATTAACCGTTGCTATGGAGACGACACACGCCACCTCAGAGGCAAAGTGAAGAGAGTGTATGAAGGGCTGAAACTGCCTAAATCAAAACTAAATAAATAAATTAAATCATTAAGCAGAAATAAAATGTCCAATTATCAAATAAATGTGCAGATTAATTTGAAAATAAATAAATATGTACAGAAATATAAAAATGAATAAATAAAATAATAGAAAATAAATAAAAATAAAAAAATAAATATAAATTTTATTTATTTATTTGACAAATTACTTATTTTCTGTATTCATTTATTTTCATATTTATTTCCCTAATTGTTTTTATTTATTTCCCTATTTATTTGTTTTCATTTCTACATTTATTTATTTCTGTTTTCATTTATTTCCCTATTTATTTATTTTAATTTGTTTTCATTTATTTCCCTATTTTTGTATTTCTTTTCATTTATTTCCCTATTTTTTTTTAATTTGTTTCATTTATCTCCCTATTTATTTGTTTTCATTTATTTCCATTTACTTTTTTTTTTTTAAATTTATTTCCCTATTTATTTTAATTTGTTTTCATTTATTCCCTTTTTTTTTTTGTTTCATTTATTTCCCAATTTTTTAAATTTGTTTTCATTTATTTCCCTATTTATTTATTTCCCTATTTATTTGTTTTTATTTCCACATTTATTTATTTGTTTTCATTTATTTCCCTATTTATTTTAATTTGTTTTCATTTATTTCTCTATTTTATTTTTCATTTATTTCCCTATTTTTTTTAATGTTTTCATTTATTTCACTATTTGTTTTATTTGTTTTCATTTCCTTATTTTTTTTAATTTCCCTATTTATTTTAATTTGTTTTCATTTATTTCCCATTTTTTTTTAATTTGTTTTCATTTATTTCCCTATTTGTTGTAATTTTTCATTTATTTCCCTTTTTTTGTTTTCATTTCCCTATTTTTTATGTTTTATTTCCCTATTTGTTTTCATTTATTTCCCTATTTTTTTTTAATTTGTTTTCATTTATTTCCCTATTTATTTCTGTACTTACAATGTATAAAAATAATTGTATGTCTTTTTTTATATTTCTGTGAATATGTATTTATTTTCAAATTAACCTGCATGAGATAATTGGGCATTTTATTTCTACATATCTTTCTTTATTTCATTTATTTTATAATTTTGCTTTTAGCTGTCGAATTCCAATTTAGAAATCCATCAGTAGAAAAACAAAAAACATTTTTTTCTTTTACTTCTTTTATACAACGTAAATTTCAGAATCTGTCTTGAGAGGTTAGTCGGAGCATGAATGTCGTTTCCTCGTTCATGCAAAAGTGCTTCCTCCGCTTCTCAGTCGCCACAGTGTGTTTGTACTTACAGGAGTTACTGCACTGCTGCTACGACTGTGAAAAAGTGGTGCATGTGCACAACGCCGCGCCGCTGGGCCTTTCAGGGAGAATTCAGCTCAGAGGATTGAATGTTTTGTAAACACATTAACCAGGTCCTAAAGACCACCGTCCATTCAACACATCTCACACTAACAGGACACTTTGCTTTGAACAAGTTTTTATTTATTAGTGTCTCCATCTTGTATGAAACAAAACATAGTTGAAAAATGACACACTTCAGTTTGGCCTTTGGTCAGACACACCGTTTCCTTATTAACCATGTTACACATTAGTGATGATTCAAAAGTAAAGTTTCCACAATATGTCACTCAGTGAAGATCAGAGGAACCGGTTTCATGTTTCACATCTCGCTGGATGTTTTTAACCCTTTTTGTTTTCTTTTTTCTTATAAACACAAATACTTAGATAAAACTCCAACAAGCTGAACACTGGAAAAGAAAAATAACTCAGGTCAATGTGTGAGTGAGTGAGAGCTGCTCTGATCTGATCGTCCTCTATTCCCACTCTTCTTCATCAGCTGTCTGAGCAGCTGGAGAACTCTTCACACTGTTGTCCTGGAAAGATCCTCCCTGAGGACACACGGAGAGGACAGAGTGAGGACAGAGTGAGGACAAGGACGCAGTGGGAGGACACCGTGAGGACACAGTGAGAGGACAGAGTCAGTCCAGTTACCTTCCTGGAGTCTGTAGAGGCAAAGCTCTTCCTGGGGGCGTTGAAGCCTGAGCCTCCGCCGCTGAACGCCGACTCCTCTAACCACGAGGGCACTTCCTGTTGGGCCTGCAAACCAGTCCACACACACAATCAAAGATGGCCGACACTGGCTGTGCCCACGCATGTACGAAGCCTGTGCTGTGGATGTCTCACCTTGGACAGGATCGTGACCAGAGAGCGTGCCAACTGGTCATCAATATCTGGGTCGAAGAAAGACACCGCCCTCCCAGTGTTCCCACAGCGGCCAGTTCTCCCGATACGGTGGACGTACTCGTCGATGTTGCTGGGGAGGTCAAAGTTCACCACGTGCTGTACGTCGGGAATATCCAGACCGCGGGCGGCGACAGAAGTTGCCACCAGGACGGGACATTTGCCGTAGCGGAAGTCAGCCAGAGCCTGCTCTCTCTCCCGCTGCTCACGGTCCCTGACACACAACACAACACCACACATGACTATGTGCCTTATAACTTAAATCATAGCGTCCTGGATGAAACACTCACCCGTGGATGCTCGTAGTTGGAACCTTCTCCTGGCACAAATAAGTGGCGATGAAATCAGCTTGTCTCTTGGTCTCCACAAACACCATGGTGCGCTCCGTTCCTGCAAACACCAGTCGTCAACATCAGGACTGTGAGACCATCAGCACGACTAATTTCCCTCTCGACTACATGACAACTTTAATCAAGACTAGTCGACGAGTCCAAAAAAAAAAAAAAAAGGAAAACACTCAAAGTATTTGAAATACTGTCCCAAAAAATAGTATGTGCATTAAGAGCCCTTTTTAGATCTGTCACTTAAAAATACAGCAGAGAAGAAGTGCAGTTTTACAGTCTCGCACCAACGTGGTTCTCCGACAGAACAGCTGTCATTTTGCGCAACAAATATGCACAGCTGTGGCTACTAATAGAGCCCATGCCTCTAATTCATCACACGTAGCCCTTTTTTGTAATCGAATTATTCCAGTTACTCAAGGAATCGGATAGTTAACCACTAAAATAACATCTAAAAGTAAATAAACTGCCTCTGAAATGTGCAGCACATTGAGCCTACAACATAATCCATACCAGTGGTCCTGAGGAGGTTGAGGAGCTGCTCTCTCTTGGAGAACTTGGTGACTTGCACAAAAGACTGCTCCACGTCACTGCAGGCTCCGCCCACAATACCCACAGCCAAGAACAAATAGTCGGTCTTGAGGAAGTCGGCTGCCATCCTGCAAGAAACACACGTCCATGTTCACGCACGCTGGGCTGAGATCAACAGTGACAGATGTGTTTGACGGGGGTGCAAACCTCTGGATGTCCTCAGGGTAGGTGGCGCTGAACATCAGAGTCTGACGGCTCTCCTTGGGTGGCATTCCAGGGGAGCCCACCAGACGGCGCATGTCAGGCTCAAAGCCCATATCCAACATGCGGTCTGCCTCGTCCAGCACCAAGTAACGCAGCTTGCTCAGCCCAATCTGCAGCACACACACACACCACTCAGTCACAGTTTAAGCCTTTAATTAAGTATAACTTCGACATAAACGACTCTATATGAGTTTACCTTTCCTCGTCCGATCACATCCAGCAGCCTCCCTGGTGTTCCACACACCACATTGCAGCCCCTGCAGATCTCTCTGATCTGGTGTCCAGTGCTGACTCCGCCATACACCACGACTGGGCGCACACATGTCCTGCAAGTCAGAACTTAGATTAGAAACCAGGAGTGTTTTTAACATCTTGCCGTGTGATTAAGGATCTAAACATACCCAAAGGCAAACTTCCTGGCCTCCAGGAAGATCTGGTTGATGAGCTCTCTGGTCGGGGCCACGATGATGGTCTCAGGCTCCTGCAGCTCACTGAAGCTACTGGCTGCCACACCGTCCGCCATCAGCTGCTGCAGAATGGGGAGCAGGAACGCAGCCTGCGTGGAGGGAAATCTGCATTTATACTCTGCCCACGAGCACACGTACAGGTCAAGTGCTAACTCTGTGTCGTCTCACCGTTTTACCAGATCCAGTCTGGGCACAGGCCATGAGATCTCTGCCGGCAGAGATGATGGGGATGCCGTACTTCTGCACAGGGGTCGGCTTCACGTAACCAGACTTCTTGATGTTTTTTCTCAGGGACTCGCACAACGCTGCCTCGTCGAAAGTCTGAAGGAAAAGGGAGGGAAGTTTCATACTTTTCTAATGCAGGACGAGGCTCTGACTGCAACTTGTGTTCAGGTCTTCAACGTGCCCTTAACCTGGATAATAATCTAAACTTTAAAAATAATTTTATTCATACACCTGCATTTTATAAATAAGCAAATGGACACAGTATGATAATCATCAACTTTTACATCACAGTATGCCTTGAAACCAGTATACCGCTGCCACCCTACTTCTCACCATGATGGCCTGTGGTGGGTTGGTTCCACTGACGTCCACCATGATGTCATCATACTTGTCGAAGTTGATGCCTGACTTATAGTGGGCGAAAATGGAGTCTTCGTCCTCGGGAAGGGTCGGGGGAATATACGTGACCTTCGGTTCTGCGGGTCAGAACAGAAACTCAGTTGTGCAGAAGTGAAACCAAACCACAGTAAACATTTACACTGAACACGTCATGAACTTACTGTCACCATCGCCTGCATCCTTCTTCTCTGGATCGCTGTCATCCCCTGTGTCAGATACAGACGTCAGCCACATCAGTGAAATGTTTCAAATCAAACTCAATGGCTAAAATCTGTTTATCATCATGAAAATGATTCCAACCTTTAGTAAAGACCTCCTCATCTATCCCACGGTAGCCTGCAATGATGAAGACACACTCGACATTTACCCACTCATTTACCCCAATTGACTCTTCCAAATAGTTACGTGATTGATCACTTACCTCCTCCGAAGCCTCCTCTGCCACCCTGGTCACCACCTTCAACACATGATCAACCATTAACGATCGGCTCACATTTGAGACTGGACTCAAAATGCTTTCCTGCTTCACTACAACAGAGCTACCTTGTCTGAAACCTCTGCCGCCTCTTCCTCCTCGGCTTCCTCCTCTAAACCCTGTTCAGAGCAGACAGGATTGAAACACAAACATTCACATGCAGTAGATATAAAGTATTCCTTCGGGGGGGTGGGGGCACCTACCATTTTCACACACTCCGTTATCATCTCCTGTAAAACCAGGCAGATCATGACATCAGATTAAACGTCGTCAGCTGCACTGAGAACAGATCTTAGAACCAAACTTGAAAACATTACCACTGAATTCACTGCCATCCGTCCCGCCAAATCCTCTGCCGCGCCCTGAGAGAATAAACACGCTGTCAGACACACATTCACATTAACAGCTCTAAGCACAGAACTGACCCCGACAATATCTTCTGAAACAACGCAGGATTTGCTCTTCACATTGTTCAGAAAGTTTACTGGCTGACTACATAATGACACAACTGTCTCTGGGACTCATCTCATCCAGGATGCTTCCTGCAATGTTCCTGTTTTGACACGACGGCATGTCCGTACACTAGGGCTGGGTTAAAATAATCAATTCATCCGATTAAATCGATCTTCACTGGAATGACCCAATATCGATTCATAAAATCAGAGACCGATCTTTTCATACACATTTTTTTCCCCATGGATGTATGGCGCTTTAACCCCGTTAATCTCTCCAGTAGTAAACGAGCCGCAGCAGTAAGTTATGAGCTACCATAGTCTTGAGAAGCTCCAATGTTACCGTTTTTTTTCTCTGTAGCTGTTAGCTTACTTTTTTACATTTGGGTGTAAGTTATTACCAAGCTGCAGCGTCTCCTGCTGCTGCGCCACTTTTACGCACACGAACACAGAGTAAAGACGCGGCAGTGGAGACAGAGAGGTGAAGATAATACTTTATCAATACAGCTGATTAGCAAGAAGAAGAGTTATCGCTACTAATTTCCTGAATCAATTCAATTTTGATTCAAGGGGTCCTGATTCAATTTGATGTCAATTCTGGAGCGATTAACAGGTTTAAAGCTTCACACATCCGTGGGAAAAAGCAAATATTAAAAGATCTAACTCGGATTTTACGAATCGATATCAGGTTATTCCAGTGAAGGTCAATTTAAACGGATGAATTGATTATTTCAACCCAGCCCTACCACTGACTGAGGAGTTTTATTCCCTCACTTATCCAGTCTGGCAAGTGGTTCAGAAATCCAAACCCATTTTTACCTGACCTGTACTGACTGCTTTATTAGCAGTTATCAAATAACAAAGACTTTAATTAATTCTTTGTGCGTAGCTGGAGTTTCCCCCACACCATCCAACACCACTTTGACCTCCCCTCAGCTTAAACTGTGTCTTCAACCTGCTGCCATGTGAGGTGAAACAATATTTCTTCTGTCCGTGTGGTTAATCAGTTTGCGTCTCACCTCTGCGTCCTCCTCTCCCTCTGAAACCACCTCTGTCTCCTCCTCCATGGTCCCAAGTGTCCTGATCTGCACACAACAGATTGAAGCGTCAGTAGCACCAAGGACAGAGTCACTACTGACACCATTTAACATCATACTGCGCAGTACTCACCGTTCCCGTTCTCATCACCACCTGAAAAACAAAGATCAAAGCACCAGATGAGATTAGCATTAGGCTACATCCACACGAACACAGTCATTTTAATACAGTTTTTAAATAAAAACTATGACCATACACACGATCTCTAACACACGTCGAACCACATTATCACATGAGCATTCATGTACACTGGGTATGCACATGCTAGGAAGATTCTCTTATCTGCAATTGGTTGCTTTGTACATAACTATTTTGGAGTGAGTGACGAGTAAGATCAGGGATTTCTTTGGTTGGACCAAACTCGGTACAGACTAATCTGGGATAATTTCTGAGCCCTGCTCGGGTGGTGATGGAGGGTATGTTATGGTGGCGCATCACTTCATCTCACCGCTCAAATGTTAAAATTAGTTCACCTGGAGCTGAGAAATACGTGACTATTTTCGTGTCATTTGACCGGAGAGTAAATGCCAACTGTAACCTTTCCCACTACATCAAAAAGCCATATGTCAGCAGGTTTTTCAGTCACTCAACTAAGAATCTTTTTCCTATTTGTTTAAAAGTATGAGAATCATGGGAACCTGAGGAGAACGAGCTTTTAAATCCTCCTTGTCTGCCTCTGCCTCTTCCACCACGACCTGGAGAGAAACAGAAAAACTGTCCTCATCAACATACTGTAAGACAGAGACGAGCAGTGCTGATCCTCTCTACACTTACCCCTGCGATATTCTCCACCACCAGTGTTCCAGGTATCTCCTTGGCTGGTTGGTGCAATAGTACTTGTGGTAGTTCCCTGTAAAGATGAGTACATTCACATCAGGTGCTGTACGTCTGGCTCCGTGGCACAAATATAAACTGGACATAATATCACTTTCTCAAAGCAGACATTTTGACTTGTCACAGTTGGACACAGGTATCAGTTAAGCCCTGTTTACACAAAGCAGTTCAGGTACATTTTGGTCCCCCCTCTGTTGGGGCACCTAACACACAGATCTGGCACTAAAAGGTGGAGCTGTTAACACTGTAGTCTGATTGGTCAGTAGAGGACGGTCACTCTGCTCAAGGCTGAGTTGTGGCTGGTTTTGAGGCTCATGTAACCACTGTTCATACCGTAGAGAGTTTTACATACATGAGTAAATTAACTATAACATGAGAGGATGTTTTGCTGCCTCTCACAGCAGCTGGAGTTCAAATTGACAGAATTAAATTCACTGGGCTGACTGCCTGCATTTTTTTAAGGTGGAACGTTAACTTGTAATGCTACTCAAAGCATGAGCTGACGACGTGAATCAATCACTAGTGTTTACATTTAATTCAGGGGTGGCCAAGCTACAGCTGGTGAGACTGTCGCCCGCTGACTGCTTTTAAACAGCTTACAGCCAATTCTTAAAATAAAAAACAGGGTTTAAGTCCCCTGTTGTTTTGCTGCATGTGTTTTTCCACAGCAGGGCAGGTAGAAGAAGTTCACCTGTTCGAGGTGAGATGTTTGCAGAGGTGCAGTAAGAGCCTGTTGTCTACAGCTCTTCATCAACATCTCACTGTGGCTGTTCCTGCTTTCACTCTTCCTTCCTGCTGAGTATTACACTTGTCTGAACTGAAGAAGAGCCGCTAATAAAGTTCCAGTAATTCGGTAATAAACATTTTAAATCCTGCAGAGTCTTAAAAATAAAAGTCTCATTATTTTGTTGTGCAAAAACTTTTATTATGAAGCAGCAAAATAAGGAAATGTTGATATTTCAAGCAGCAACTTCACACAACAGGACGCAGGAGAGAAACTAAACTCCAAGCCACTGAGCTTCAGTTAGAAGCTACAGACGTAGTGAGAGCTGAACACAGACTGTTTAAAAACGCCTTTCTTTCTGGTCTCCTGCAGGCAGAGGTGAGGAGAGTCCACAACACACACGGCTTGTTTGAAGGGAAGAAACAGGGCGGTCTAGTGTTGGCTGCGGTTGGCGAGACGCCACCACTACCTGCTTGAGGGCGAGCGGTCCAGCTTTTGGATCTGTGCATCTAAACTGACAGCAGAAACACAAATTGGCACAGCATGGCTTGACTGGACGTGGCCAAAAGTTGCAGAGTACAAGGCCCACTGCACTGTAGGTGTGCTACTGCGGTAACTTCAATCATGAAGTTGATTTAGCGTAGCATGTGCCACATATTGATCAATGTCACTGTGGACTAATGAACAGATTAAACAAAAGCAGCTGTGTGTCTCTCCGAGTGTTGATGGAGAAAATGTGAGTGAGTGAGAGGGCGGAGCTGTGCAGCGAGAAAGGGGAGAGATGAACACTGGTATGCCTTATGTGGCACAACTTGACCCTATATCGATAAACGGTGTTGAGTAAATCTATATCATGCTAGCCTCGCGTCAACAGGCTCTTCACATGAAGTGAAGAGCCTGTTGTTTATTCCCTCTGGATTTTGTCTGGATTCTGGTTCCAGTCTAGAGAGCGGATGCGGTATTCACCAAATTCACCAGACAAAGTGTTCAGCATAGTAAAACTTTAAATTCTGGCGCACCATCGATTTAGGGTGATGAGGGGTGTAAGAAAATCGATTAACTTAATGGCTTGGGGCTTTTCTTGTAAATTATATTCTTTAAATTAAAAGTTTCACCTTATTTTTATTAGCTTGGTGCTTGTATTTTTACGGAAAGGCGCATCCATCGAATTCCAGATCCTGTCTCTCTCGCCCTGGTTCCATTTCCTTACCAAAACGGCCACTAATGGCCCCAGACTGATATCATGCTTGAAAATATATCAAAATATTTTAAAAAAGGGCTCACTGTGTGAACCTATGTTGCATAATAAAGATTTGCCCCCCTCAGTAACTTCATCCTGAATTTTATGAATGGAGGGGAAAAGAGGAGACGCATTCCCCTGCAAAACGTATTTTATTGCTGTTATTTACCCGGTATTTGCAAAACAAAATCACTGAAATTAAGGTTCTGTCACAAAACTATATTGTTACGGATCTTTGCACATGTTTAAGTGGGTGTATGGAAATCCTGGAGCTTTCTTAGTGGGTATATGTGATGTGATGAACGTCTCGACCTGTCATTTCGGATGGATTTTGATTGGCTGTCAGTGTTTCTATCGTTCATCAAATCGCTCTGAAAGTGATCCAAACGATATCGTCCACCACTATCGCTGTTGTTATAGTTGTAGTGTGGACGCTGCCCAACACTTGAGTTTAGAACAATTTTAAAAACTGTATATTTATAGTTGCCCTTAACTCCTCTTTTTTTTTTTTTTTTACTATAAACAGCTCACGATGAGAAAGGTTTGGCCACCCCTGCTCTAATTAACACCTGTGCTTTTCCTACAGTGACAAGTCAAAAAGCAAGTGGCTCAGTTCAGCAGGTGCTTACCTCTTCCTCCCACTCGTCCATTTTGTTCACCTGAAAAATCGAAAGAAAAAACAGACATTGAGATGCAGAAACTGTTTCACAGACTGTTAAGGTCGCATGTGAAGGGACAGCTGGGGTTATGAATCCTTCCTGAGGACTGTGGAAAAAGAAACTCAGTCGATTTATACTGATGTGACATGACACAAATCCTACCGACTGTACAGTTGATGTGGAGGCGTCTGTGTTAAGGCAGTATCTCCTGTAATACGCCCCCTGACGTAAAATTTGCACCGCGCATGATCTACTGACCTCGTGCTTCACCGACCAACCTTTGAGGTAATGCTAGCTTTAGCTAAAACACAGGATATATATTGAGGGCGAGGCAGTATATAAATACTTTATTTTGTAAATAAATTGCGCGTCGAGTTGGACTCGAAATTACCTGCACACATGAAGATTTACCGGCCACATTTACCGCGACAGACTGCTAACGCTAACTAGCATTACTGCTACCCGCTAATTGCTAGCGAAGTGTGGTGGAGCTAACACTTACTTTCTGCTAATTAGTGCTAATTAGCTGACATCGAGAGACTTAACGGCCCCGTTATATCTGCCATAAAGCCGCACTCCGACAAAACACCCAAGTAAAACCGGTATTTTTTAAAGGGTGAGATAATATGACCTTGCCAGATTTTGAAGGTGACGGTTACGGATAAAAATGGACGCCTGCTAGCAAGAAGTTCAGGGTGTGGCGCTAGCTGCAGTTAGCTAACTGCGCATGAATGACAAAGCAGCTTTTTATCCTCCAGTTTTCACAATATATCACTTCTGTTCTTTCGACATGTTTTACAGATTGGTAGCTGCAGTAAAGACAAGTCAAAGTGCACAATCTTACTTTGTCAAACGCGTGTAGAGTTGAAATCGACGCAGGTCTCCGTCGCGGCTCCGCTAGTCAGACTCGCTGCTCCGTCACATACTGTGAGCCGTGTGCAGTGACCAGCCAGCGAAGGTTGCCAGTTCCGCTGCTTTCCCGCCCAGCGGCACAATTTACAGAATATAACTGAAAATAAATTTATATTTCTGATAATAAACTGTAATCAGAGGTTAAGGTGATCTTTATGTGAATTACTTCCCCCAGAAAAGACATTTTTGTTGTCATTTGGGTCTCTAATAGGTTATTTTGTATATATTTTTAGGTATATTTATGGTTGTTTTGTCCATTTTGTAGTTATTTTGTGTTTCTTTGTAGTTCTTTCACATCTCTTTGTGTCTTGATTTGTTGGTTTGTGTCTCTTTGTACTCATAGTGTGCTTATTCTGTGTGCTTTTGTTGCCATTTGGGTATTTATGAGGTAATTTCGTATATTTTTCAGCTAATTTTGTGTCTCTTTGTGGTCATTTTCAGTCAACTCCTGGCGCTCAATCACCTGCCCTTTCGGCCTCTGACTAGGTAAGTGCCCTGTTGGCAAGATAACTTATTTATTTATTGAAATACTTTTCTTTATTGTTTTTTTTTTTACCCTTTGCATCAATTCTCAACTACTGCATTTGAGTTTTAATCCTGTGAGACCACAAGAGCCCCTGCCCCTCCTTCTTCACCTTCCGTTATTGGCAAAACTACCATAGTTTATTTTATTTATGAACCAACAGGAAATTAACTGGATCACAGGTTAAATGAAAGGGTTCTGGTGGGACAATATCAACAAGAGAAAATATAAAAACAAGCCCTGCAACAAGGCCTGTACAACATAAACACCAAAATACTATTTCTCTCTTCAGCACTCTGTGTATTTCACATTTAATTGAAGAACTTTGAGGCAGAAATCGTCCTCTCAGTGTGTCAGTGTGTCAGAGCTCTAACATCCCGACCCATTAAATCTGACATCTGCTGTGGTCATACTGCTCCCTCCAGAGGTGACCACACTGCACTACCTCAGACTCCTGATCCATGCTGCTGTCACATCCTAGTTTGAGGTGTTATACAATACCAGTCACGCCTGAGGCAGCATTGGTTTAGCTATCTTTTTTTTTTTTTTTTTAACTGCGATATATTTCTTAATTATTGTAATGTCTGCATTGTATCGTCTTTGTGTTGTATGTGTTTCTGCTGGACTTGGAGTCTGACGATAAAGCTGAACTGAAGTAATAAATCCATTTTATGTCACAATACAAAAAAATCCCAATGTGAATCAGTTTATTTTCATTGTGAAATTAAAAATGGTTGGGGTGCCACCTGGCACCCAATTGGGCCCATATTTGGTTTTTGTTTGGTTCACAATTTGAATTTCTCCTAGCTATGTGGGATCAGGAGGACCTGATGAATATAAAAACTAAACATTGACAACATTAATTAAGCCCCAATGTCCTCAAACGAGACGACAATAAAGTCCCAACATCCTCAAATGAGTGCTTCCTAATTAACATCGTCTTAGCTTGTCGCTGTCCCTAAAATTGGTCATATTTGTTGCCGTATCAAACAACAAACATTATTAATCATAAAAAAACAAGTTTCAACCATTAAATGTGATCAGGTTTTTGGATCTTGTCCACTTTTATGTCGGGATCGGCTGCAGACTGAGTTAGCAAAGATGGCGGCCATCTTGTTTTTACATGTGCTGTGTGGCCGAGGACTGTGCAACCATGAATGTCGCTGCATTGTACATGTGTTTTTTGCACCAAATACCACTATACAGTTGTCGGGTATAAGCCAGCAGTGTGTTTATTGGGTTAATTTAGCAGTCTGTAAAGATCTGGTACTGCGGACGATAACGCGAATGCTAATGCTAGTCTGCTAGCTAGCTAACAGCTGCACATTTTGACGTTGTGGGCAAATGGTGGCGGTAATGCTCCACTGCCCGGTTACAATTAGGCATTAAAAGAAGAGGTTGAAATTTCAAGTCGTCATTTCCGGTGTGTTTGTTTTGAGACAACACTACCCTGTCAAAATTCACGCACTACGCCAATAAGTACATAGTGCACGTAGTATATGGAAGTGGAAGTGTACTAATGGTAGTGTTGTGACGTTCACGAACGAACCGATTCTATTGAACAGCTCGTTAACATGAACAATGGGAACCGAGTCGCAGCTGGGAACCGTTTTAATATCACTGTGTGCTCCTCCTTTGCTCCTCCCCTGAGCAAAATTCATTGTAGCCTGCTTTGTTTTTTTAATGTTTATTTGTAAGTGTTAAGGTCACGGTGTTGCATGAATAACGAGTCATGGTAGCTTTACACACATACTAACAATTTGTACAAAGGGTAAATCCAC
This sequence comes from Epinephelus cyanopodus, assembly GCA_026686955.1. Taxonomy (NCBI): domain Eukaryota; kingdom Metazoa; phylum Chordata; class Actinopteri; order Perciformes; family Serranidae; genus Epinephelus; species Epinephelus cyanopodus. Next base: position 14,286,078 of record CM048937.1, on the reverse strand, counting down.
TGTCAAAGCAGAGTGATATGGCGCAACCTTGTGGAATATTTACAGTGAATCCAGATCAGACTTTAAAATCTAGTCCACACTTGTCAAATGAGATTATAATCAATATTACAGACTAATTCAAACTCAGATATTGGTGGGATGTCTAATTTGTATTATTTTGTTCCAAATCTTACCCCATCAAACCTCCCAGTGATTATTTCCAAGATAAAATGAGTTACCACCAGGCTGGCTTCTTAAAACTTAATAAATGTAAAAAATCAGTCAAATGAGCCAGTTTTTTGAACGGCTCTTTGAAAGGAACAGCTCACAAAGATCCGGCTCCCCTCAAAGAGCCATAAATCCCATCTCTAACTAATGGAAGTGTGTGATTTGAGACACACCCATCTTACTGCCACTAGATGGCACATAAAAGCGTCCACAAGCGAGGACAACAGGTGTAAGGTGAGGAGAATGAAGTCAGGTCAAGTAAACCCAACATATAGTGTCATCCTATTAGGACAAATATAATAAATAAGCTGCATGAATATAAAGTATTGTAACTTTATCTAAATATAATCCTCCAGTGTTTAGTTTTGGTGAATAATATGATAATATAAGATAATGTGAGTCCAGGTCCTTGTAGCATCATGATCCACTCCGGCTGGTCTTGCAGCTAGAGCGCAGTGCATTGTGGGACCTGGGTTGATGGTGAAGTCAAGATGGCTGCGAGCTCCAGGCTGCGGAGAGAGCCTGCTGTAGGAAGGCCGTCAATGAAGTTTTGAATAGAAAATCCGTCTTCGCTGCTCGTTTAGACTCAAACCAGCGCGCTGTTGAGGTTGTTACCGACCCGCGGAGGACCTGATACTTGCACAGACAGCAACAGGATAACAAACAACTGAGGATAAAGTCTCGTATGAATTCCGACGAGAAGGAGGACTGTGAGTGTGCGCCACCACAGGCCGAGACGAGCCCCGCAGGAGGACCTTATAGGTGGGCACGTCCGCAGGAAAGAGTCGGGGATGCCGGGGATGCTAGGAGGACACTGGCAGCGTTAGCTAGCTAGGTGCTGCTGGGAGCTGTGTGGGTGCTAATGCTCTGACGTGTTTATCAGTATAGTTAGGCAACATTCACAGTCAGCACTGGTTAAATAACAATTAATAAATCTTAGCAGTTTGGAAACATCAGTGCTGCGTGAATAATATTAAAATAAGGCCTGCAGGCTAGCTAGTTGTGGCTACATTAGCTTGCTAAGTCAGCGTCAGGATGTGCAGGTCCCTGACATTTCTCCCACTTCACCACCCTGCTGCCCCTCCAAGATTAAAATATATGATTCTGCCATATGTTTATTTGAATGATAAACACCAGCTTATGTTTATTAACTAATATCACAGCCACACATTTATCAGAATACACTATGACCCTAATCACTGTAAGGCTGTGATGGTGCTAGCTCGAAGGTTGCTTTTCCTTAACATGTCATTTTCTCACTGTGTGTAAGACACATGCACTTTGTAGATGAAACTATGTTCTTATCATGTATGGTCATATTTCTCCAGCAGTAGTTGTTGTCACCATACTGTCAATGCAGCACAGCTTGACCTCTGCTGTAACGTCAGTTCTGTTGTGTCTGTCGTTCAATCAGAGAATACGAGGAGCCTGAAATAGAAAACCCAGAAGCAAGCCGAATGTAAGTCAAACTCATTTTGTCCCGGTGCATAGGTGTGCCTGTCAGTGTGTGTTTGAGACTGCCCTGCCACACCAGCAGCTCGGACAACTCTTGTTTCCGCCTGCTCTCACTTCTTCTTTTCTTGTCTTGCTGTCATACACGGGGTGACTGTGGGTGTCATGACCATGTTACAGACATTTTCTAACTTGACAGCTGAAATATTTCACTGTTGGAGTGTTTGTTAGTGCAGTGGGTGACCAAGGAAACTATAAAACGTGTGGTATAGTTTCTACGGTAGCTGCAAGGGACATATAAAAGATGGAAAGGACAGTGTTTGAATTTTGCATTGGAGCCAGACTTTGGTGCCAGTTCTGTTGGCGGCATGGTGGTGCAGTTTTTAGCATTGGGTTCCTGGTTTGAAGCCCTGCTGTGCAGAGTTTGCATGTTCTCCCTGTGTCAGCGTGGGTTTCCTCCAGGTGCTCCAGCTTCCTCCCAAAGCCCAAAGACATGCAGGTTAATTGGTGACTCTAAATTGTCCGTAGGTGTGAATGTGAGTGTGAATGGGTGTCAGTGTTGTGATAGTCTGGTGACCTGTCCAGGGTGAACCCTGCCTCTCGCCCAGTGTCAGCTGGGATAGGCTCCCTCAAGAGGATAAGCAGTTATGGAAAATGAATGAATGAATCTATTGGATCAGATGGGGCGGGCACGGAACATCACAGTGCAAGCCATCATGTCTTTGTTGTTTCACCTTTGACTTAAAAATTGAATTAAACATATTTTGCTGATACCTGATAGGCACTTTTTTCCTCCACTAATTTTAGCGATCATTAAGTTTCCTCTGGAGTGAAATTAACATCATATCGTATTCATTCATTGTGCACAATAAGAAAAAGCATGTTGGCTGATTCATTTTAAAGCCGATATTATCATGCATCCCTGATAATGTTCCTAGTTTAATCAGGAGGCTTTATCTGTTATCAGCACTTGTTACTTAGTCAGTGAGCTAAGTTAGCAGTTGCACTTTGCTAAGCTAACGTTAGCCAGCAGACACCTAACATTAATTTAGAGACAACGCCGTAAACATCAGTCAGAAACAAACCTCCTGAAGCTGTGAAAGAAACCGACAGGGAGCTGCGATGTGGGTGAGTGATAGAATCGTTGTATTGACTTGTGTGTGTGTAACAAGGAATACGAATGTGCATATTTAGATAAAAACATCTGTCAATATTGCACAGTGTGTGTTTTTTAATTTGGTGGAGGGATTTTGCAGGTAAAGGTGAAACAAAAAAGATATGAGTGGTTATAGTGTGATTTGCCGTGCCCAACTCACTGGCTCTAATGTCCTTTGCTTCTTTTATAGCTTCCTTGTAATCTGTCGGGAAGTGAACAGGGACCAAAGCTGTTTCCATAGCAACAGAATAACAATGAAAAGGTATACTGCTGCGTTCAAAGGGGTCGTGCTTACCGTGCTCACGAGGGGAGTCCATATGAACACTCCCCTGATGTGGTATTCATGACCTCGAGAGTGAGAGAGTTCAAGACTTCGGGTACACAACTTCCAATGTCGTAATCGCTCACGAGATCCATTTGAACGCAGCATGTGTAACGAATGAACTTAAATGCTCAAATTTAGAGAGCCTCGTATAGAATGCCAGGAGAAGTTTTGTGTTTATGTTAACACACACTGCCTCACATCACTATTGGATTTATGTAACTCTAAAATTGATGCTGGCGTCATCCTCTCAGGCTCTATCCATATTTAGCCGTGTGCTGCAGTTACCTTGTATAGGAGTTACTGTTATCACCAGTTTTTGACACATAGATAATGTTCACGTCAACAATATTGGGGAAAAAACTGTGCTAGAAAAGGCAACGTACAGATGCTTCACGTCAGCCAGCATCCACACTCGATGGATGTGGTCATATATTTATTAATACACTGTATTTTTAGCACTCACCCGACCAACTACAGTCACACAGCTGTCTTGAGTTGTCAGATGAAATGGAATGTCAATGATTACCATCCCCTGTTGCACTAATTGCTGTAAACACTCAAAAAAAATGAGACGACACAGTATTTATAACCCGTTGTGCCTTACCTTTAAACACAGGAAGCGAGCAGCTGCCAAACATCTAATAGAGCGCTATTACCACCAGTTAACGGAGGGCTGTGGGAATGAGTCATGCTCCAACTCATGGTGTGCCTCGTCACTCGGCTTCAACCGCATGGATAACAACGCAGCCGCGGTCAAAGCCCTGGAACTCTACAAGGTCAACGCTAAGCTATGCGACCCACACCCCTCGAAGAAAGGCACTGCCTCGGCCTACCTGGAGAGCAGCGCTCACAGCAACTCGGCCTGCAGCAACAGGAAGTTGAACCATAAAGATGTCCACTCTGTACGGGATAATTTCAAAGGTGAGTCGATGCCAAATATTTAGGATTCGCACACTGCTGTTGATGAGTGACACAGAGCAGGATATCAGATATTGCGATCATAATAACTAATGCAAATTCAGCCACTCTGTATGAACTGAAATCCAGTTGCTGCAACTTTACCGCAAATTTGACTATTTAAAAAGGGTAATTAATTAGTATTTCTAACTCTGTCATGTTTGATTCTGTACACAGATGTAAATTACCTGACAGAGGAGAAGGTGTATGAGATCCTGGACATCTGTGGAGAGAAGGAAGACTACTCGCCTCTGATCAGGGTAATCGGCAGGGTGTTCTCCAGTGCTGAGGGCCTGGTGCAGAGCTTCAGGAGGTCCAAACCTCACACTAAAGAGGAGCTCAAGTCCCTTCAAGGTAAGGACGAGGACAAGGATGAAGACGAGAAGGAAGCAGCTGCCTGTTCAGCTACAGCTATGGAGGAGGACTCCCCCTCCGCATCCTCGTCATCATCGAGGCTCGGAGAGGGCTCCTCAGGGGAAAATGATGTCCAGAAGCTGGCCCCCGATGAGGTGTCGGTGGACATCGAAGCCGTGCGGCGGGTCTACGAGCGCTTGCTGTCCAATGAGAAGATAGAAGCAGCCTTCCTGAATGCACTGGTCTACCTCTCGCCCAACGTAGAGTGCGATCTGACGTACCACAACGTGTATTCACGAGACCCAAACTACCTGAACCTGTTTGTTATCGTGATGGAAAACAGCAACCTCCACAGTCCAGAGTACCTGGAGATCGCCCTCCCACAGTTCTGCAAGGCCATGAGCAAACTCCCGCTGGCAGCTCAGGCCAAGTTGGCGCGCTTATGGGCGCACTACAGCGCGGAGCAGATCCGGCGCATGGTAGAGACCTTCCAGCAGCTCATCACCTACAAGGTGATCAGTAACGAGTTCAACAGCCGCAACCTGGTCAACGATGATGACGCAGTGGTGGCGGCCACCAAGTGCTTGAAGATCGTCTACTATGCAAATGTGCTGGGCGGCGACCTCGACATGGAGCACAACGAGGAAGAGGACGAGGAGCCCATCCCAGAGTCCAGCGAGCTCACTCTGCAGGAGCTGCTGGGCGAGGAGCGGCGAAACAAGAAGGGCCCTCGGGTGGACCCGCTAGAGACGGAGCTGGGGATCCGCACCAACGATTGCCGACGGCCACTCATTGCCTTTGAGGAGTTTGTCAATGAGCCTCTGAACGAGGTGCTGGAGATGGACAAGGACTACACTTTCTTTAAGGTTGAGACTGAAAACAAGTTCTCCTTCATGACCTGCCCCTTCATCCTCAACGCCGTCACCAAGAACCTGGGCCTGTACTACGACAACCGCATCCGCATGTACAGCGAGCGGCGCATTACTGTGCTCTACAGTTTAGTCCAGGGTCAGCAGCTCAATCCCTACCTGAGGCTGAAAGTGCGGCGAGACCACATCATCGATGATGCTCTGGTCAGGGTACGTGTGTGCCACCTCCGCACAATACATCCAGTTAATCCGAACACATTCCCCTGACGTGTTTCTCTTGTGTTGCTGCAGCTGGAGATGATAGCGATGGAGAATCCTGCAGACTTGAAGAAGCAGCTGTACGTGGAGTTTGAAGGAGAGCAAGGTGTAGATGAAGGAGGTGTTTCCAAAGAGTTCTTCCAGCTGGTGGTGGAGGAGATTTTCAACCCAGATATTGGTAAGAAAACACAATATCATGAGTACAACAGCATGAGTAAGAAACAGGAAGTGACTCTCAAAACATAATGGAAATATTTGTTGGACAGTTCGGGAAATAACGTTCACCTTAAGCCTGTACTTTCACTTTCAGTTTGAGTCAAACATTTTTGCACTGAAGTGACCTTGCAGGACGGTGGTGGTTTCAGAATTACAAGCGTTTTAAGCCCAATATTTCATCCATATTTGAAACTTGAAATTTAATGAAATGAATTCTTTATTTCTGATATTTGGAGTGGGGTTAGTTTGGACATATGTATTTATGCAGTAATGTACAGTCCAGGTGAAAAGAGGAGATGTGTGTCACAAAGATTACTGTCAAACACAGATACTGTGTACTTAGATCAGATTAGAAAAGGTTCAACCCCTATTGTTCCAAGACAATGAAAGTTTATTTGGACATGTTTGTGGTATACTCTGATATTCTTAAGACATTTAAAAGGGTCTTAACGGCTACATATAGACAGAGCAACTGCAGATACAGTAAATACAACTGCTGCCTCATGAAGCTTCATTTGGCCATCACTAACGTTGATGCAAGGTCCTCCATAAGCACCGGCGGTCGACATTTGAGTCACGTCACTTTTAATTTTATCTTTTACCAAAGGTTTTCAGTCAGTCTTGATCTTAAGTTATCAGAGAAACAAGCTTAGCTAAGCTAACGTTAGCCGTAGCTCAGCTCGCAGTCCCTATTTCATTGTTTCAGGCATTGGTTTTGAAACAGAGCTTCCAACAAACGCAGAGAGATCGTTTACAACACTAGACACATGATTTTAGCAGGATTTGCAATCATGCAAAGTTTATTTTAGTCCGTAGTGACCGTGCTGCTACTTTTACACTCTGATTCCATCAGTGCAGCTCAGAATAACACGAGACACCTGTGTGATGAGAACTGTTTCATGAGTAAAATAATCCACACACTGACTGCTTCACACATGAAGCCGTCAACTTCATTCATGGTTCTGATGATGTTGCTCGCTTGACAACTCCACCTCGTTCACATGAACACGTTCATGGCTGTATAGGAAAAAAACTAGAGTTCACTGAACTAGTTGATAACCAGCTTTGTAGTACCATTTATCCAGACGGCCAGTGTTAGGGTTAGTCAAACCAGATAACGAGAAGCTATCCTGGGTAAGTTGAAGGGGCTTTGTAGTACAGAAATCGCTGACACTGACCAATCAGGAAACTGGGAAAAATGTATCCCGACTAGAGGTGTGTAACGATCCATCGATTGAATGAACAATCCAATCTCGTCAATGCAAAGCGAAAACATCGATCCATAACCTCATCCTTGGGGCACGCTCTGATTTTGAAAGTCTGTGTCACCGTCAAACAGCTGCAGGCAGATGGCAAGCAGCCAAGAGAGAGACGGTGAGGATAAAGTTATTTACTCGGGAGTAAATCAGTAAAAATAGTTTGCATTTCGGAGGAAATACAGGTCATGCACATGGCACATGGCGTGTGTAAACACTGACGTCACGAGATAATACACGACAACGAGCTTCCTGTTTCTCTGGTTTTAAAACAGAGCTTCTAACAAACAGTGATTATGAACACATTATGATTTTAGCTGCACTGTAATTGTGTTGAGTTTATTTTACCCCCAGAGTGACAGCTGACAGTGTGGCTGATATCACACCCTGATGCCATCACTGCAGCTCAGATGACACGAGACGCCTGTGTGATGTTAACAGGAAATAAAAACCAAAGTCAAATAATGCGCACACTGTCAACTGGTTCCTGCTATTAGAAATGTGTTGATTCTGTCACATCAGTCATTAACTTCTCTCCCACTCTTTACTTCAGTAGCAGAAACAGTCTGGCATTATTTTGAAGTGTTTGCGTGACATATTCAGAGTCGTGTCTTCATCATCTACTCACTCCACATCCAATCATGTCACAGTTCCACACGGTCGTAGAAATATACAGTGTCACAGTGGTCAAAGTTCAGTAATAAAATCTGCTGACACCGGATGGCAGCAGAGGAAGCATTGCCAAATTGAAGCTTCATGAGTCGTTTACACGACTTTCTAATCATTAACATCTACTGGACGGCCTTGTGTATATTTTACACACATATTAACTCAAACTTTTCTCTCCCTTCTGCAGGCATGTTCACATATGACGAGGGCACCAAACTGTTTTGGTTTAACCCGTCATCGTTTGAGAACGAGGGCCAGTACACTCTGATCGGCATCGTCCTGGGCCTGGCCATTTACAACAACTGTATCCTGGACGTCCACTTCCCCATGGTGGTGTACAGGAAGCTGATGGGCAAAAAAGGAACCTTCAGGGATTTGGCTGATGCCAACCCGGTAAGAGCTACTTCAGCAAATGTACTGACTGCCGATAATTCGTGAAGCTACAGAGCAAATCCACAAACTGTCAATTCTGTATTGTGTCGGAAAGGTTCTGCACCAGAGTCTGAAGGAGCTGCTGGAGTACGAGGGCAGCGTGGAGGAGGACATGATGATCACTTTCCAGATTTCCCAGACGGACCTGTTTGGGAACCCCCTCATGTATGATTTAAGGGAAAATGGGGACAAGATTCCAGTCACAAATGAAAACAGAAAGGTGAGACGAACAGAAAATACGCAAGACTATGGCTGTAGCTGTACGTATTTATTCCCTCTGACGGCCATTGATGGATTGGACGCAGCCTCACACTGCAGTAAGAGGTCTTGGTCTGCATCCAGATGAACTCTGGTGTGTTTTGTGTAGGGTGTGAAAGTAAAGCAGTCTGATTGTATTCTAAAATAAATCTTCACCACTAGAGGGAGCGCACGTACCACCAGTAGTTTGTGTAGGATCTAACTGTCCCTGCCGATGTGTGTGTGCAGGAGTTTGTGGCCCAGTACGCAGAGTACATGCTGAACAAGAGTGTGGAGAAGCAGTTCAAAGCCTTCAGGAGAGGCTTCCACATGGTCACCAACGAGTCCCCGCTCAAATACCTGTTCAGACCAGAGGAAATCGAGCTCCTGATCTGCGGAAGCAGGGTGAGAGTCTTTTTTACGAGACATTCGAATATGTCAGGAAGTCATTTAAAGTTTCCTCAATGCTCATGCTTGTTTTGTCTCTCAGAACCTGGACTTCCTAGCACTTGAAGAAACGACAGAATACGACGGCGGTTACAACAGAGATTCTCGAATCATCAAGTAAGGAAGTGTTTGTGTTTGTAGGTACAGTGTGTGTGCACACAAATAATGATGATGGTTTGACCGCACACCCAACGTGCACGACCCTACTGATGTTGATCTTTTATATTTTGCACTCATTCGTAATTTCGCTGTGTTGCATTGTAGGGAGTTTTGGGAGACATTGCACTCGTTTGGTGAGGAGCAGAAGCGCCTCTTCCTGCAGTTCACCACCGGCACTGACAGAGCACCTGTGGGTGGGCTGGGCAAGCTGAAGATGATCATTGCCAAGAACGGCCCTGACACTGACAGGTGAGCCTCCTCTATCGTAGCCTCTTCCTGAAACAGACTTACATAGCGTTTTCTACAGACCCTAAACTGTCCCTTTAAGAACAAGCTAGTTGGTACCATAGACTGTATATAAAGATGGACTACTACTGTACAGAAGTGGAGCTAGAAAATCCTGGATACAGCTGCTGCCATCTTGCTCTGGCAACGTCATGCAGAGCCAGAGTCTGCACAGTAGCGATCTCTGCGGTACCATACACCCGTCAAACCAATCGTGAGGAGCAGCCTTAGCATGCAAGCCCATTGATTGGCTTACACAGTTGTCGGTCATGTTTTAAAATTCCTATTTTAGCATTAAATAAATGATTAAAAATAAACATTTGAACATACAGCAGTGTGATTAAAATGCTATTTAAAATACTGCTACTTTTTAAAAGAAAAGATTCCATTTAAAAGTGATTTGAATTTTGAAGTTACTTCCCCGTCACTCTCTTTGAATAGTTCTTGGGCCCTCTGTGGCAACACAGTGTTGACATTGATCTAAAAGAGGAGTCTATGTCTTTTTTCTAAATGCCTAAATCTTAAAATGAGTCTGAGTTGGAGCTGTGGCACACATACAGAGCTGGTGCTATACAACACTTGTTTGATGAAGTATAAATAACACCTACACCTTAAAATCACGTGGGTGAGAATTCTCATGTGGCCCCGCTGAATTACAGTTTACCTGTTTATTATCACTACACCAACGCTTAACGGATCATAGGTGTTTTGTGCACTAATTATATTCCCCGTGCTAAGTGTTTGCTTTGTCTCATCCAAGCAAGGGTGGGAATCTAAGAGTACTGTGTAGTTGCTGCGTTGTCCTACACATACGTAGGAAAATGCGTATATTAAAAGATCGATCTCGGATTTTATTAATCTTAAATGAAGATCGATTAGAACCAGCTGAATCGATGAGTTTAACCCAGCCCTGATCTCTACCAGCATCACAAACAATTTGGAGAAAACAGAAGACGACCAATATGAGTTCTTTTGGCTCTCATGTGGTTACTGTGGTGTCGCCGTAGCTCCAACGTGTGGTCGCATTTTCTAGGATAAGCTACAAATTAACCTTAGCCTGTAATGTAGCTTCAGAGGCTTCAATTCAGACTCTTATACATTGGCATTGATACAGTTATTCTTCCTCCAGTGGGTCGAGGAAAACTGACCGTCAGTGTGCTCTTTTGTCTCGGCAGGTTACCGACGTCTCACACTTGCTTTAACGTGCTGCTGCTGCCCGAGTACAGCAGCAAGGAGAAGCTGAGGGAGAGACTGCTGAAAGCCATCACCTATGCCAAAGGGTTTGGCATGCTCTGAGCCCCTGCTCCGAACACACAGCAAAACGGACTCCTTCTCAGAAAGCCCATCAAACCCTGCCCTTCCTTTGTCAGACACAATCTACAGGTGACAAAAGACAGAGTATGTTTTAAAGGAAAAGCAAAGTCAATAATGAAAGCGGAGAGATGGTTCCAATAGAGCGCTCCAGTAGTTCTTTACTGTGCCTGCAGCATCCCACATCAGTCAGTGTAAGCACAGAGACCTCCTGATCAAAGTACCCACCCCCACATCCACATTACGTGAATGTGCAGCAGCCTCCCCATCTTTGTTTTCTATGTACAGAGAGGATCATTTTCCTTATTATTTATTTTAAGGTTAAAATGGGTTATTTTTCATGCCTGCCTGTTGTGGTAGGTTCCCTACTCGGGGAACGGGGGAGGGTTATTATTAAACAATGTAAATTTGGGACAATGCATTAACGAGTCAATATAAAGCCCATTTATTGAACAAAGTTGTGTTAAAGTAGACTTGAACTCTGATTCACAGACCGCGAACAGAGAAAATATAGTTTTAGAGTAGCCTTTACTACAAAATATTGTATTCCCCACAGAAGAAAAACCATTCCACTCTCAGCAATCGGTTATTGTTGTTTCTACCAAGTCCATTTTTGATCAAGGTAAGCATTTAGAAATGTCACATGGTCCTAACTGGCACACTATAAAATAGCTGTTTTTGTTTTGGGCCTCTTTTCATTATTTCGGGGGTGGGGGTGGGGGGCACCGCAGGTTAGACTAAAATCTTGTCAGAGCTGTGTAAGTGCACTTAGACATTTTCAGAATGTTTGTTTTTTGGCCACAGGTTGCCATGATTGTTTGAAGCATTTTATTTCCATGTCTTCCTGTGTTGACGATTCTAAATAAAAAACAGTATTTATATATCAGTGCGGTTGGAACTGCGATGCCGTATTGTGCACGTTTCGGAGGATGTACACACGTAGACCAGTCACTGATGATGTTTTCAGATACAGACATAGAGCTTTTCTTGTGCCAACCTATACAGTAAGTCGATAGGTGGGTGAAACCCCAGTAAGCACTTTGTGTCGTCTCGTTCTGGCTTCGTCTGGACTTGGGAGAGTCTCGTCAATGTAATGGCAGTTTATCTGAAAGGCCCCCGTAGAGAGTCAAGAAGGCAGTCACTGTTGTGATCTTTAGTCTCCGGCTGTGGTTACACCTGTCATTTTAATACAACATGTATCACAGGTTCAAGTGAGGAAGGTAGTCTACGCACAATCTGAACAAACTGTTACGTCAAAGCTGCAACCAGCTCAGTTAATCCTGAAGCCACTAAGGCCCTGTCTACATGTATACAGATGTTTTAGAATACGGATATTTCGCCCCCTAGCTGTCCACACAAAAACGGAAAAATGGCTCCAAATGCTAGCCCGGGACTGCCGCTGTCGGTAGTCGAGGAAATATAAGGATGAAGTAGCTCATTCAAGCATACGAGAGATGCTCTGGACATGCTCCTTTTATTTCTAGACGATAAAAATGTATTGGTCCAACCGGTCCTGATCCAAAACTGTCGCTTCTGGCTGACTTAAAACCACAAACGCTGGAGCAAAAACACTGGGTGCAGATGTTTCCATCCAAGTTTAGGTGTCATTGGACCAAGCAGCGCAAAAGTTGTTTCTAGAAATTTTGTTTTCCTGTGTGGACGAGAGGTGAAATCGTAAAGGAGGAAAATATCCATTTATGAACATACCTGTATACATATAGAGAGGGTCTGACTCTCTGACTCTGACTGAAAAGCGTCTGATATGTTCTATCAGTCCTTTGTTTGCTGTACGGATCACAATGGAAAATAATGTCGAAGACAACATTTAAAAAAAAAAAAGCACTTTCTAATTGTGCTTGCATCCAGTAAGCACAGCTCAAAGACCAATTATTGGCTCTGTAGAACAAACAAATCCTCCCTTTCCGCGGCTCTCACTTTCTATCTTTTCGTTTAACATATGTAGCGAGGCTAGGCTAGCTGCGTCCTCCTGCTTCCAGTCTATGTCCTAGACCTTTGTACCTCTGTATAACACTGATACTGACTCTGGGGAAGACGGTACTGTACGGACACATCACTGTGATCAGATTTATATCCGGATCTGTCACATTCAAAGAGAAATCAAACAGGTGTAACCACTGTCTATGGAAAAGTCTAGGAAGCATTTCATAGCACTTTTTCAACATTGATTGGAATAATAACTGTGAAATCATCCTCCCACAGAACAGGCTGATGTTTCGTTGTATTTGATAGTTCTGTTTTTGTTCAATTGACTAGGCTGTACCTGTAAAGAACTTCAGTAATGTCTGCATGATGTTCTTGCACACAGACTTTATAATTTGACACTGTCAGCAGAGTGCGTTAGGTCAGGCAGCACGTCATCAGATACGCAGGTAGGCAGGCTTTAAACCCATCTACAGTTCAACTGAATTATTTAAACCACTTATTTGAAAGTGAAAATAAAATGGACACACTGAAATGTCACTTTTGGCAGTTTGTTGCATTGTGCACAGCCAGTAACTACGGTAAGTATGTTACCTGGGGTTTTATAGAGTGCTCCAGGGATGACATGGAAGTTAGCATCGCCCTGGTTCTCTTGTCAGAAAGCCGACGGGATTGCTCCACTGGATTTCGGATTATTGCAGAAACTAAGCTCTGTGGCAAACAAACATTTATGTTACTGATATATTTTGTTCAGCAGGATAATCTTCTCAAACAGACGCCACGTTTATGGTCTTTAAAGCTTAAGTGCAAGCTAACGTTAGGCGATAAAGTAACTACACGGTTGCATGATGTAATATATCTTTCACAACAAGGCTGCAAAGTCTCATTTAGCTTCTTGTCAGCAGCCGCCTTTTTGTAAGGCACGTAAAGGCTTCAAAATTCACCGTGGGGTATTGACGGACGTATTTCATGTCGTAGAACAAAACTTGAAAGCCTCTTCTGTTAACCACAGACCTTATTTCAGGCGTCTAACTAAAAAACTATTGACTTCAAGACAAGGGAACAGGAAGTGCTAAAGTGCAAACTCATTTCTGGGTTTTAGAACTCATTCCTGGGGCACTCTATATTCATACACATACATTGCAGCTAGGTATGGGACGATGTACAATTTCATTGCATCACCATACGAGTATGCATGCGTAATATGATGTTATGGAGACTTAATGATGACCAAAATTATGTGGGTAAAAAAGTTGATATATCAGCATCTGTTATCGGCCAAATAAGTTGTTATATATAGGCATGTTGGATATTGGCAGAAAATCCAATATCATGCATCACTAATATGATGCCATTGCAAATAGTTGAAATGCCTGGCTTTTTAACATTGTTTTTCGCTAAAACAATAACAAACAATCGTCCTATCTGTTACATCTTAAAAATATTTCTATGTCTTAACAAAATGCCAGGTAAAGTGATGCAGTGTGTTTAAGTATCAGGATGATATCGTGAATCGCAATAATTTTGGCCATGAAATTTTCACATCGTCCCATGCCTACAGCCAACCCTTTCGCAAAACGTGCTTTGTTTTAGGAATTTAAATCATTTCTACCATTCCATGCAATATGAATATATACAGTATGAAAACCATACTCTGATCTTAAATCTGAGGTAGTGCTGTGTCAACTTTTCAACCCACTTTACCACCAGACGAAGACATTTTAACACACATAGGGATGGATTACAACTCAAGCACATGTCAAGAATGTTACAGATTTTCATACTTGGTGGCAACGAATGGAAGCCAATGGCAACCTTCAGCAGCTTGAAAAACGCACCCCAAAATTAAATTTGATCACGGTTATTAAAAATTTAAGGTCCTTTAACGTTACCTTTTGTTTTACTTCCAAATAAGTGGTTGAGATAATTTAGGTAAACTTGACAAACACTTGTTTGACCACTGCTGTAAAACTGTCTTAACAGTTTCCCCTCATCTTCAGATTTGCCATTAAATATCACAATGTTTATGTCAAGGTCCCTTTACTTTCTTTCTTGTGCTTTTGAACACATAGCCTGGATCAGTAAATGTAGCCGATCTGACACCAATCAGCCAAAACATCAAAACCACTGGCTGGTGAAATGACAAACATTGATCGCATTGTTCTGCTGGGAAGCATTAGGTCCAAGCATTCATATGGATGCCACTTGGCGTGCTCCAGGCACCCAAACACTGTTGTAGACCAAGTACCCAAGATGGGGTATCAACACATCCCACAGATGCTCGATCAGATTGGGACCCACTAAATTTGGTGGCCAGGTCAACATCTTGAGCTCTGTGTCACATTCCTCAGGCCTTTCCTGAACAGTTTTGCAGTGCGATGGTGCATCGTCCTGCTGGGGGGTCACTGCTGTTGGGATGTGTCGTTGCTCATGAGGTGGTGTGTTTGGTCTACGGCGGCATCTGTGTGATTTCCAGGATCGAAGGTTTCCCATGAGGCTGATTGGCGTGGTCTTACACAGGGAGAGACGGTTAATCCTGCCTCTCTTCAAAGGTGTAGAATGTGAATGTTTTCAAAAGCTCCCGAAAACTAGTAATCGGATCCCGAGTTTAGATTTGATCAAGACCCAGATTATCAAAAAAACATGATTGATATATCCAAAGCTGGTCGGGGACTACAGCAGTGTGCAGATGGTCACTCAGAGGGGTGTTCTGTTTGTTGTCATGGGCTTTTTGGTCTTTGGAGATTGAATCAATGACTTCTCACTCTAACCATGAGGTTCCTGCTGTCCTAGTGATGTGTCTGCAAGAGGACTGTCTTTTTTTTTTTTTTTTTTTTTTTAAAGTGCTGCTCAGCCTGTGAGCGTGACGGTGCCCACAACATGCCACTGAACCACAGCGCTCAGACCACAGCAGCACACAACCCTGAGCCATTCTTTCTGTTCTTTTACTTTCTCATCGTCATGGTTTCAGCTGGACCTGGGCTAAATGATGTTCGAGAATACTTTTCATGGCTTGTTTCTAGCTTTCATTGGAGTCACTTTGGACAGTACAAGGAGTGCCTGGAAATGTGGACTAACAGTGGACTGTGTTGGAGAGTTTGTGGAAAATAACAACTAAACATTGTAGTAACCTCAATCATGTGGAACTCTGTAGGTTCAATCAAAGGTTAAGGATTACTTGCAACTGTTATTGAGCCCAGGTCTGGTTTCTGCTGTTTACCATTACTCTGTACCTCCGTTTTGAATGCTGAAGATGCTGCTCACATGGACATGTGAAAGGGCTCTAGAGCCTGATGAAGGTAAAAGGGTGAAACCTGATCTTGGAAAGGGAAGCGGTTTTAATCGATTGGTTTGACTTGACGGTAACATTCTAAAAGATACAAACTGATGAAAGGCTACAAGTATTCAGTGTTGTGAAAACATGCTAAATAAAGATGACAGCTTTTTTCCAACTTGTGTTGCCTTGTGATCCTGATTCGAGTCCGCAAGTCCTTTGGTTTCACGACAATGAGTCTTACCCATGTTCAGGGATTTCTCGTTGATCCCTTCCAGTGGAGCATAGCCACAAAATAAGCCTGTCACACTACTTTGTCATGAACCTTTAATGCTGAATCTATAAAATATTTACATCAAACATATGTCACACTAAGAAGCTAACCTTTTCAGACTACATATAGTTGTTAATGACTTTGACGAGGCTTATCATCGAAAGCCAGGTTTGACCACATTTGGATAAGAGAGTGGAGCTGTGAAAGAGCAAGGCGTGGATCTGACTCAGACACTGGTAACACCTCGCAGACAGCTTGTCACTCAAAGTGGCCATGCCCTTAATTATCTTTAACTTTAAGCCTTAACAAAATTGAAATGGGTGAGTTGAATAAAAATGTACCCTCTGTATAGTTACGGATGGAAAATTAGCAATGGAGACTAAAACCAGTTTTTGTACCAGGCTGTAAATATGTTTATTTCTGCTGTTAAGTTCGGCATTTTAACGTGAGGTCTATGGGGACTGACTCACTTTCAGAGCCAGCCTCAAGTGGTCATTAGAAGAAGTGCAGTTTTTGGCGCTTCTGCGTTGGCTCCATTTTTCAGCCCCAGCAGTTGCGGCTTGTACGTAGCAGGAAGTATTTAACATGTTAGCATGCTAATATTTGCTTATTAGCACTAAAAATGCATGTTAGTTGTTTTGCAAGTATTAGGACGTAAACCAAATTTAAATTTTGACATGATAATGGCACTAGATGATAAGCAGGGATCATTTGAGTTATTACAATTAATCCTAACAGGGACTTAGGTATTTGTACCAAATTTCATATCAGTTGAGTTTAGACATTTCAATCAACACCTGACTTACCTTCTTCTATATTGACAATATTGTAATGTTTGCTTACATGTTACTTTCCAAATTGACTGCTAACGTCTTTGTGCTTCAGATGGAAACAGACGCAGACTGACTTCAAATCAGTTTATTTCAATCAGTGCTTAAATAACAGACCCTGGAAACAGTTCTTCTGGTCACAATGTTGTTTTCAAAATCATGCTACAAATACCACAAATAAAATTCAAAAAGGGTTGTGATTTTTTTTTTTTAATCACATAGAAATTTGGGTGGGTGTGTGAATTACAATTTTTATTTTCAATAAAAATGTAGCATTGACAGATGCCCTTGTAATTACTCACAAAAATGCATTGCTAGATTTGGGCGTCATTCAGATTACTTCCAGACAGATGCAAATATGACACAAATCTTTGTTCTTGGACCAAACTGGCAAAGAAACATTTTAGAAATTCAACACAATAAGCCAAATATCTCAACTGCATCACATAAACGGCTGCATGAAACATGATCTAAGTGATCAGAAAGTGCCTGTTTAATGTTCACAAAAATCTTATCAAGTATCCTATAATCTATTGCAGTAACAATTTTATGATACTCAGTAGGGACACAAAAAGAAGATACTTTATCAATCCCTGAGGGGAAATTCAATTTTGTCATGCTGTTGCCATGTGCACACAGGCTTGGATTACACACACAAACAGGAACTATGCATGCATTAAGTGGAGAGATGACAGAGTGAGGGTCTGGCTATGAACAGGCGCCCCAAGCAGTTGGGGTTTCAGTGTGTTGTTAAAGATCACCTCAGTAGTGTCCGGGACTGCCAAGTTCACACTCCATATTAAGTCCAGATGAGGACTTGAAGCGACCCTCTGGTTCCCAACCCAAGTCCCTCGGGACTGAGCTTATCAGTTGGTACTTACAAAGTATGGCATTACCCAGCCCTCTGAATATCTGTGTGTATGAGAGTGTCAACCTTCAAGGGAACCTTTCTATTTGACCATATATAGGATTAATGAATGGAGACAGTCACTGTCCAAGTGCTGGTCATGTGCTATTTGGTGACGAGTCCAACAGCACCATGGAATGACCTCAGAAAGAATGCCCTGAAGTGGAAAAGTCCTTAAGACCAGCAGTAGCAGCGCCAAGCCAAGATCTACTCGTCTATTCTGAGGGTTCGGACCTGGTTTGACATATTAGTGAGCCTTTGCTTTAGTTTACGCTGGGAAGATTCATACTGGTCTGATAGCTTTCGAAATTTGACTGTCATGACCTCGATATTCCCCTCAATTTTGTTGACCTTTTCCTCCAAGTCTTTGACATCAACAGCAGCGACCAGCGACTCATCTATGAGATTGTCTTTCATCAGAATGGCCCTTCCCTTCTCCTCCAGCAAGGTTTTAGCATCAGGATACTCAACGAGGGCCTCCATCAGATCATCTTTGGACAGGGCAAACAGATCAGAGTAGCCCACACTTCGAATGTTGGCTGTTCTTCGGTTTCCTGCCTTACTCCCCTTGATACCGAGGATGCTGATTTCTCCAAAGTATGCCCCATCACTGAGGACCACGAACTGGGTCACCCCATCATCTGCTACCACAGCCAGCTTTCCTTCTTTGATGATATACATTTCTCTGCCAATGTCCCCCTTCTTACAGATGTAGTCACCAGGACTGAAAACTTGTGGCTGAAGTTTAAGGACCAACTCAACAAGCAAACCTGCTTCGCAGTCTTGAAAGATCCGCACTTTCCTTAGAGTCTCCAGATGGACATTGATGGCTATCTCAGCTTTTAGTTTGTCCGGCAGGTTCTTCAGCACCTGCTTCTCATCGCAGGTTTTCTCCTCCGTCCAAAGGTAGTCAAACCACTTCACCACCCTTGCCTCCAGGTCTTTGGTGACCTTTCGAAATTGCATGTATTGCTTGATAGAATCAATCTTAGCCTGGAACTCTACACGTGCTGCATTCATGTTGGAAATCATGGCACCAACATTGCCTACAATTGTAGCGAAGATCAGAACCCCAGTGAGGAAGTCAACTACCACAAAAAAGTACTCAACATCTCGGACTGGGGGTGGTGTCTCTCCAATAGTGGTCAGGGTAAGAGTGGACCAATAAAAGCAGTAGATGTACTGTCTCGCCAGACGAGCAAATTCAGGATTAGTGGGGGCTGGATAAACCCAGGTGTCTGAGCCAAAGCCAAGAACCTTAGAGATGGCAAAGTAGAGGCAACCGTTCCAGTGGATAATGATAATGATGTAAAGTACAAGGTTAGCAATTCGAAAGATGTTGGGGAAATTTGTTCGAGTTTCAGTCCGGTCAAAGAACTCAAAGAGTCGGGCTGACCTGAAGAGACGGTTGAACCTCCACTCTGGGTTGTCAACTCCAATTTTGAGGAAAACAATATCTGTGGGAATGACTGATAAGATGTCTAATTTGAACTGGCGTGTCTTCATGTACTTTTCTTTCAGGATCTTCTCATCCTTTACAAGAAGACCTTGCTCCAGAAAACCTGTTGAAACATAAGTAATTTTATTAGCATTATCGTGAGCTTAAAGTTTCCTTTAATCTTCACGCATCAAAGCACAAATTCCTGTCACTGACCTGTCCTGGCTCTCACGAAGGTGTCAATGCAGTAGATGACATCTGAAATGTAGTCCGCAACCATCCATGTGGTTGAATTTGCATACTGCAGTTCGTTGAAACAAGCCCTGCAGAGAAGCAAAACCATGTCAAAGAGCTCTGAAGCAACAATAGGGTGAAGAGGAAAAAGAAAATGTTATGAATACAGACCTGGCCACCAGGAGCATCATGTTGTAGAACACTGGTATAGAAATTGTGCACAGCCAGTAATAGTACGTATCTGTGGCGGGGTCCATGATCCACACTTCCTTTCTGAATGAGAAAAGTTTTATGTTAAAAAACATGTTCATACTTAGCGAAGTATCACTGAGATCCAAGTATTTTATCAGTATCAGTATTGAAGATTTTCAACCTATGTCCAGCCCTGTTTTAGTGATGTCCAATTGAAGCTTCATGAAGCACCAGGTGTATTTCCTGAACCCACTAGATGGCGGCACTCTTGGTGTAATGAAAAAGGCTCAAGGGATGGCAATGCAGTTTGGTTTCAACTCTTTGTTGAACAGAGTGACAGAGTTTACCCAAAGATAAAGAAAATGGTTCATGAAGCCATTGCTAGTTGAAACTGTAGTGGACATTTCAAAGATACCAAATCAAAATGAGCAAACAGACGTCTAAATCCCCATTTAATAGAAAGTTGCAGCCAAAGAATATAGTATGTGGTACTTACGGTTCTTCCTTTTTATCATCTTTTTTGTCATCTTTCTTGGCATCTTTCTTATCGTCTTTTTTATCGTCTTTCTTCTCATCTTTCTTCTCGTCTTTCTTTTCATCTTTCTTCTCGTCTTTCTTCTCGTCTTTCTTTTCATCTTTCTTCTCATCTTTTTTACTGTAGATGTACAGAAACAGAGGCAGGTGAGGTAAATATCTTGACCCCTGTCATTCAGTACTGCCAGAGAGCCTGAGGAGGGCGCTGTGACACAGTACAGTCATGTCGTCCCGATGCTCTGAGCACTTCATCCATCACTGATTTTAAGTGAGATAGCCAGTGTGAACAGCAGAGACATGCTGTGTGAGGAATAAAGCCTTTCTGTAGCAAGTGTAGGACTCGTACGTTATGCAGTTTAATATAAGTGTCGGTAGCTCATTTTTTAAATCAACTGTAGACAAATTAAAGTCCTGGACTCCCCAGGTCTTACGTGACCACAGGATTGTCCCTGGCTCAGTTCATACCCGTAATCTTTCAGCCTTTTAGGCAACAAACAAGAGTTTTATAGCAACCTGTCACCAGTCACCAAATGTGGGTGTTTTGAAATTACTCATTGCTGTTTTTCCAGCAGCTTTTGTAGACGACAAATTAGTGATTTTTATCAGCCCGTTACTGTTTTTACAGCAGCTTTTAATACAACAAACATGAGAGTTTGTTATCAACCTGTCACTGTTTTACAAGCAGCTTTTTAGGCACCAAATTCAGGTGCTTTTAATCACGTGTTGCTGTTTTACAAGCAGCTTTTTGGGCAACAAACAAGTGTTTTTTTACAATGCCAATGCGTAAAATGCCAACATTTTTTCTGGTGATTGGGTTACCTAACCAAGACTTTGGTCCAGAGTGAGATATCATCAACTACATGAACAGATTGCCGTGAAATTATCCGTTGATATATGTTGCCCCCTGAGCATGAACCCTTACAGTTTGGCGGCCCTTTGACCTTTACATTGACCAACTCTTTTGGTCCATAGCAAAGTCTCAAAATCTCGTGGTTGGACTATCAAGACTTATCATCTTACCCATCATTGTTGTTGGAGTTGTTCATGTTTTGTGCAGCCAGGGCGCAGCGACAGTCACTGGAAGAGAAACAAATCATTGCGTGTATTACGAGAGGTATAGCAACTCAGTATCATAAGACTAGCCCGGCTTTAAGTCATATGACAGGAGAAAAAAAGTTGTAATATTTTAAGCATTCAGTCATGATATAATACATGCTTCGAGCAGAGTAGCTTTCTGTCTCTGCGTCCCCGTCACACAGAGACACTTTGCTCTGTTTGGGATAAAAAGCAGAGCTAAATCTTTGTGGTGACCATGCCAACAGGCTGGGTGTGTGAGTACGGACTGAAAGATAGCGCCGAAATCTGGGTCAGATCCTCCAGCAGTGCGGTCCCCCAAGGACTGGGATGTGTTTGCGGCTCACCTGCTCCTGCTCCTCGTGTTCTCCTCTGTTCTCTGGCTGCTGACGCTGGACTCTGCAGGGCCAACGCTGCTCCTCCCAAAATGCATCATGTTGGACAGCCTTGGAAAAGAGATCACGTTTTATCAGCAGATACACACAAACTATCAGTTTAATATCCATTCCCATGACTATTTATATAATCTGCAGTGAACTGAGACTGCCTCTGATGGATCCTTAGTCCCTAGCCAGACTCACCTGGACAGCAGTCCTGTCCTCGTCTGATCCTGAGTGTCCATCAGCCTGGAAACATGGAGCAGGATAATACGATAAGCTCACAGTCACACTCGTATTAGCATGCAGAGGGAAGTGTGCATCTACGCATGGCCAAGACACTAGTGCTTGTGACAGCGCACAACCTGTTCTCATATCGTCATCTATCGCCACTTTGCGTTGACTTTCACGTCTACATATTACATGCTAAGTATCCCTCTGTGTTTACATTCCAGGACGCCACAAGCAACACCATGATGTCAACAAAAGCACACGGTTAAATTTAGCAAATAACATCATGGTTTGG
The DNA here is from genome assembly GCA_026686955.1 of Epinephelus cyanopodus. Classification (NCBI taxonomy): domain Eukaryota; kingdom Metazoa; phylum Chordata; class Actinopteri; order Perciformes; family Serranidae; genus Epinephelus; species Epinephelus cyanopodus. The sequence goes on along the minus strand of CM048937.1, from coordinate 14,263,887 downwards.
TTCTACATTCAAACAGGAAGTGAACAGCAGCCTCCCAGGTGAAGTCTGGGGTTAGTCGGACCCATCCACCACTTTCCAGCTCTTTATATTAAGGACGCATTCACACTGGCACTATTTGGTCTGCTTTAAATGAACTCTGGTCCACTTCCACGGATAGTTTGGTTCATTTGGATGGAAATGAGCAGCTGTTGTAACTCTCAAATTTAATGAACATTTTTTTGGGACATATTAACCTTTTTTTGGCATTTAATTAACATTTTTTGGAACATTTTAATGATATTTTTCTAACATTTATTAATGTTTTTTGGACATTTTAATTAAAAAAAATTCAGTCATTTTATCATCATGTTTAAGACATTTTTAATATCTTTAGGACATTTTATGAACATTTTTTCAGACATTTTATTCATACTTTTAGGACATTTAATTAACTTTTCTTGGGGACATTTTGTCAATATTGTTTCAGAATTTTTTAATATTTTAAGGACATTTTATGAATATTTTTTCAAAGATATTTATATTTTTCAGACATTTAATGAACATTTTTTAGACATTTTGTCAGCATTATTTCTCAAATTTAATGAATAATTTTTGGAACATTTTAATAATAAAAACATATATATATTAATATATGTTTTGGACATTATTAATATTTTTAGGAAATTTCATTAATATTTTTTGGGGTTTATTCATTTTTTTCCAGTCATTTTATCAACACTGTTTCAGACATTTTTAACATTTTTAGGACATTTTATGAACATTTTTTTCAGACATTCTTTTCATATTTTTTGGAACATTTTAATAATATTTTTTGGACATTTTTTGTCGGGCAATACCGCCCCCAAACGAGCAGCTGTTGTAACTGCGTGACATCCAGGGGGTTTGGTCCGCTTTAAAAAGTGCAGTGTGAAAGTGAACCGAACCAAATGAAGGTGTGAAATTTTTCCGCATTTCCCACCCAATCGACTATCCTGATGTGAATGCACCCTAAGTTGTTACTGATAGCGTTTCTGTCATCCACTGGCGTATTATACCATCATCCAACCAACGAGTGGCGTATCATAACACTGCAACAGGTTCCATCCGACCATGTTACACGTTGTTGTCTGACACCAAATCCAAACAAAGCGGCAGTATTTGACAACTTTGGAATTAGAATGAGCTGGATGTAAACATTAATGGAGTCTGTCCTGGCTAAGGTTAGCTAGCTCAGTGGTGCCAGGTGAGTAGATGCACACTTCCTTCTGCCGCCTGTTTGGCTTCAGTAACACAGGAGGATTTTGCTCTCTAGTGTGTCAGTCAAATGCACTTGTCCAAACAAAATCAAACCAATCAAGTCATCAATTATGCTCCAGTCTCGTATATTGTAACAGAATTCAGTGCTAAATATTGCCTTTAAATCTGTCTGTGTTTAGTCCCATTAGCTCTGCATGTTTCCCAGCACTATTAACTCAAATCCTTCTCTCCCAGATTACACCGGCTAAAATTAGATGTTCCGCCCGGTGTCACTTGTTAAGCTCAGGACGTCAGAGTCTTTTCTTGTAATCACACTGTAACATTAAAAACAAACCCATTTGGCTTACCTGAATGAGTGATGATGATGATGATGACGGTGAAATCAGAGTGAGCTCTGAGTGAATCCCATATCGCTCCTTGTTTGTTCTTCCTCCTTCACTTCAAACATGAGGCTGGACTTGTGTTCGGCGATACAGATGCTGCCGTCACAGAGTTTATATGTATCTTCTAGCACAAGTCACACGAGGAGACAACACCCATGCTTCGCTGTGGTGAAGATCTTGCCCTGCTGTGAGGGAGTTCCTACTGCTCATCCACTCGGCACTGGCTCCCAGCAGAGGATGAAGTGGGAGGAGGAGGAGGAGGAGGAGGAGGGAGGAGAAGTCACTTTGATGAGTACGTGAGATAAAGGCGGCAAACTTGGGGCTGCCCTGGGCTGTTTCTGGTTAAACAAAAAGGATTTTAGTCTTTAAGTAAAGGTCTATCTCTGTCGGGATCCTCTGAGCCTGTCAGTGACAAAACAACACTTATAATGGGCGTAAATTCATGTTGTTTGTATCACTGGACAGGTAAACAGGAGCCACCTCTTTATTTATATCCCTTCCAGTCTGAGTCAATCCTCTTAGTGTGTGAACGGCTAAAATGAGACATCAGACTCCACCTCCAGCTCTCGGAGAGGAGCAGGACAATCCCCCAGCAGCCTCAGCTAATCTCTGCTCTGCTCCCGCTGCTTCCCTCCGAGCCCAGTGTGTGACAGCTGGGAGCTGCCGGGGAAGTGAGAGCAGCTGATCAGTTAGAGGTGCTAACAGGTTCCAGGCAGGGAGAGCGTCTCAGGGGGTTCAGCAGTCAGTCGCACGGCGTCTCTGTCAGGGCCAGTGTATGTTGGAAAAGCCAGTTTCACACTGAACGTGTGTGTTCACTGATGCAGATCTGCCAAGTCAGATTAGCTGCTGTAAATGAGATTAGAGTTTATCTGCTGATGCTTGTCGGTAAGCAGACGGAGAAGAAGTGATGGATCACAATTCACACTGATGAGCCTGTAGTGATGAGGCTGGTGTGGAGGCAGTTTAGAGCAGCAGGGTCCAGATCTCTCCTCAGTCATTAGTTCAATGTCCCACACAATTTATTATAATCAGCGTCATAATTGAGTTCGGCCGTGTCGTCAGGCTAGTTTGCGTCTCTGTTGAGTAGCTGTCAGTTAGTCATTCATTCTACAGCAGGAAATGGGACTTAAAAATAAAATCTTTGTGCCTGAAATTCGCCGTTCTTCAAACATATTCTTCAACATGCTGAACCCATACGTCCAAAACTGACACAGGAGGATAATTAGCCTGTCACATTTTGATGTGGAGCCCCAGAAGCCACACGACACACGATTTTGTAAATATTTTTTGGACATTTCATTAACTTTTTTTTTTTTGGGGGGGGGGGGGCATTTTAATTTTAAAAAAGGTCAGTTTATCAACATTGTTTCAGAAATTCTTATTAGTTTCAGGACATTTTATGGGGTTTTTTTTCTGACATTTAATTAACTTTTTTTTGGAGCATTGTTTCAGAAATTTGTAGTATTTTAAGGACATTTTATTGTAACATTTTTCAAACATTTTATGAATAATTTTTGGACATTTAATTAACATGTTTTTGGACATTGTTAATATTTTTAGGACATTTCATCAACATTTTTTGAGGTATTTTTTAAACTTTTTTTGGACATTTTAATAAATTGTTTTCATTCATTTTATCAACATTGTTTCAGACATTTTAAGTATTTTTTGGGACATTTTATGAACATTTTTTCAGACATTCTATTCATATTTTTTGGACATTAACATTTTTTGGAACATTTTACTAATATTTTTCGGGCATCTTATTAACTTCTTTTGTATATTTTAATAATATTTTCTGGACATTACATTAACATTTTTTGGGTGTATTTTATAAACCATTGGCCATTTTAATTAAAAAAAAAATTAGTCATTTTATCAACATTGTTTTGGGCATTTTAAATATATTTTCCGGACATTTCATTTACATGTTTTTGGACATTATTAATATTTTTAGGACATTCAATTAACATTTTTCAGACATTTTAATGATATTTTTCGGAATTTTTTTGACATTTTATTAAAAAAATTTGGGACATTTTAATAATATTTTATCAGGCATTTTATCACCCCCCCTTTTCCACCCCTGCTAAGTTAGTCTTTAAACTACAACAAAAAGTACAAGACACAGACGTTTTGTCACGTTTTACTGCTCAGCGAGTCTGTCCTGCTGATCTGTTGGTCTCCAGGCTGTGACGCTCATTTCATGACATTGGAGGTCGTCCATAGATAATCACTGGCCCCATGTGCATTTATAATTGCTGAGCTGCTCTGGGTTCAGTTTGTTGTCTCCAGTGTCTCCCAGGATGCACTGCTCACTGACTCACCCTGCTGTCAGGATATTATCGCCGGATGATTGATGGTGGAGGTGCTACTAAATGAAATGATGAGATATTTACACTAAAAAAATATGTTTTTCTGCATAAAATACACTGAATTAAAATCGCAGGCATTAATCAACAGTCAGCTGTCATAAAATTAAGATGAGGACTGACTGCAGGAGGCTAACATCAGTAAACCAAACTGTGACATCACTGCTGTCATTAACTCCCAGTGCTGCTGATGTGTTAACAAGCTGCTGACGGCTGACTCACCAATTAAATTCATTACAGCCTCAGCTGTGTCTGCCTCCCCACAGGACCACTGTGTCACAGGCGGCTCCTGCATCAGCCGCTCTCCTGCGTCAGTCACACACTGGACCCCAGGTCACTTCAGTTCACCTCCACAAATAAGACAAGACGGTCACAGAGACACCAACTAATGGTGCGTTCAGGTGCTCGTCAAAGCTGTGACACCAAGTATGACATCAATAACATATTGTGATTAACATGTTCAGGCTCTACCAAGAAGAAAGATACAGGATTTTACCAATATGTTTTGTATGTCATCATCATTTCATTAACATTTTTTTAAGTATTTTTTTTAACATTTTGGGGGAAATTTCAATAATTTTTTTGGGACATTTTATCAAAATTGTTTCAGACATTTTTAAGAGTTTTAGGATGTTTTATGAACATTTTTTGGACATTTGTCAACATTATTACACAAATGTGATTAAACTTTTTTGGGACATATTATAACCTTTTTTGGAACATTTTAATAGTATTTCTGGGACATTTTATTAACTTTTTTGGACATTTATATTTTTAGAACATTTCATTAACATTTTTTCAGGGTATTTTAATAAAAAATTTTGGACATTTTATTATTTTTTTCCGGACATTTAATCAACGTTTTGGACATTTTTAATATTTTTAGGACATGACATTTTTTTAGACATTTTATTCATATTTTTTTACTTTAATTAACTTTTTTTGGACATTTTGTCAACATGATTTCTCAAATTTAATTAACATTTTTTGGGACATATTAAAATTTTTCGGACATTTATTTCACAATAATATAATGATATTTAATACTATTTTTCGGACATTTCATTCACATGTTTTTGGACATTATTGATATTTTTATTTATTTATTATTTATTTTATGAACATTTTTTTAAAACATTTTTCAAAAATTTTATTGACATTTTTTCAGGCATTTTTAAAAACATTTTTTAAACATTTTATTAACATTTTTTCAGATATTTAATATTTTTTGGGACATTTAATTTAATATTTGTCAGGTATTTCATTAACACCTTTTTGGACATTTTATGGTATTTTATTTTGGAATGCCTGGTTTCCAGTAAGAGCCGCAGTCGTCATCTACTCAGAAAAGGTCAGGAAATTCAAGAGATGAAAGACCCCTCTTCTTTAAATCACCAGCCAGGAGCTACGACACAGTCAAGACAGAAATTTAAGGCACTCTTAAGGTCCATTGACGTTTCGGTCATGGGCTTCTCCAGGTCAGGATTTCTTCAGTATTCATTGTCAGGAGGTTTTTATCAGGAGCCAAATTGTCCACAGCATGAGCTGCTGAGTGACCAGGTTCATGTGATGCAGCACTGCTGCCCTCTTGTGTTGACATTGCTCTTGTTTAGTGACAGGATGCAGCTATGACAGAAGTTGGAAACAAATTTAATTTAATCATGGAAGAAAAAAAATGCACATGAGCACTTCTGGACTGAGGCTTCAGATGTTGTTCCAGGAATCTGCCGGAGCCACTCTGCCAGTTTGGGGGTCACTGCCCCGAGTGCTCCTACCACCACAGGGATCACATCAACTTTGACCTTCCACATCTGTTCCAGTTATTCTTCAACCCTTGATACGCTTTAGCCTCTTCAACCCTTTACTCTTTGACCTTTGATTCTTCTCCACCTTTTCATGTTCCTTCTCCTTGATGTTGCTGTCGGCTGGTATCGCCATGTCTTCATTTGTGTTTTTACTGAGGCATCGCTGCATTTCCTGACATGATAGCGCCACCAAATCCAGGCACTCTAACCCAAAACATATGTTCTCACATGATAGCGTGTGTTCCCACAGGCAGCAGCTCGTCATGTGTGACAGCCCCGCTCCCCCACTGCCGGCTGACCACACAGCATCTGAGTGTAACCAGTAGAGATGCTTCTGATGGTGTGTGAATGACACAGAGGTGTGACCCTGCTGACATTAGACACGTCCTCGCAGTACAACATATGCTGATGTGAATTTAAGGGCACTAAGGCTGTGATGACGTCACCAGGCTGGGTGATGGGCTGACTTTTGTTTACTGTACTCCTGTTACATTTGGGCCTGCCTCGTTGCCATGGAGCTTGTTTGTTGGTGTCTGCTGCTACACAGGTGTTAGGTGAGGTGTGCTGGTGACTGAGCCAGGAGGTTTGACCAGGTCCGCCTGCTGCTGGGTCAGCACCCGCAATCCCCAAATTTTGAGCAGCCCCATCTGGCCACCCCTATACAACACTTCCAGGGACGCCACTACTTCTCAGAAGGTCATAGCTGCCTGCTGTGAGATAAAGTTGCTCTTTGTCTTAACTGTGTTTCTCAGTGTTCAGTGGAAACACTGTGCCCTGACAGTGTGATGCTATCTCACTGCTCCAGGACTGTTATCTGAGGCCCTGTCAACCAACTCCCTGCCTGTCTCTCTGTCTCCACCTTTACAGCTGCGACACAAACAGTCTTAATCAAGGACTCTCTCATCCTGTGCAGGGTCATGGATGGTTTTATAGGTATATGCTGTGTATCCTTTGCTCCCATCAGAGCGAGATAACTGTTGTTATCTGTGGCCAAGTTAATTTAAAATAGCATGGACACCCACAATTAGAGTCACAAATTCAGTATCTGGCCAAAAGTCTTTCCTTCTGTGCCTTAGTTATGATATTGACAAAAAGTGTTTGTGATGTCACAGTAAATTTGACCTTTGAACTTTTGGATATGAAACGTATCTTTTCATCATTTTATTCTGCATTTGTGTGAAATTTTGTTGTAGTTACGTCAAAAACATGTTGTTTTTTAGGTCACAGTGACCTTGACCTTTAATCTTTGCCCACCAAATTTGAATTTAATTCAATTCTAATCTAATAACCAAGTCCAAGTGGACGTTTGTGCCAAATTTGAGGACGTTCCCTCAGCGCTGTCTTGAGATATTGCACTCACAAGAATGTGACAGACAAAAGGTCACAGTGACATTTAGCTTTTGACCACCAAAATTTAGACGTTTTTTCAAATTTGAGGAAGTTCCCTTAAGGCTGTTTTGAGATATTGCAGTCACAAGAATAAGACAGACGCAAGGTCACAGTGACATTTAGCCTTTGACCAGCAATATTTAATTAGGTCATCATGGAGTCCAAGTGGATGTTTGTGCCAAATTTCAAGAAGTTCGCTCAAGGTGTAATTGAGATATCACATTCACAAGATTGAGATGGACAAACTTACAGATGTATGAACAACACGATAGCATAATGCCTGCGACCGTGGTTGTTGCCTGCACAGAGGAACATGAAACTGCTCACAACAGCGTCTGTGGATTATCCTGAGTAACCGGATCATGATTTCTGGAAAGAGACATTGCTGTTGAGTTTTTAAAATGTATTTTGGGCTGGACTGTCCCTTTAAGCAGCAGCTGAATGTCCGGCCTCATTGGCCCCCACAGCTCCTAGTGACTTAATACCTGCTCTCTGCTGGTGTCTGAAACAACATCCCTCTGTTAGCTACTTCACAGCAGCAGCGACCTCCTGTAATTACAGAACCATGTGTCTGCGACCGCTCCAGCAGCCTCCTCCAGTCTGAACACTGAGAACTCAATGACTGAAGGGTAACAGAGATCGTGCAGTCGCGCTGCTCCCCCTCCTCAGCCAGCAACAATTCATTCATTCATCTCTGAGGTCAGACAGGAAGAGGGTGAAGGGGTAAAGTCTGTCACACAGACAGAGAAAAGGACATTGTTCCAAAACAGTATATTCATATCATTCTCCACTTGTCATTAGGTTTGTGCAGAGCTGCTTAGAGAACATAGTGTTACTGAGATGAAGGAGCTGCACATGGGGCCCCACTGACTCTGATGATGATGTCATTTCTGATTTCTGTTTGGAGCACTGACTCCATCAGGCAGTTTGTGGCTGGACCTTGAAGATATTTGAGCTTCTATCAAAGTCACAAAATCATAAAAAAAAAAGTCATAGTATAGTATTTCGTCCAAAATCATGAAAAAAGTCATAGTATAGCATGTCGTCCAAAATCATGAAAAAAGTCATAGTATGTATGTCGTCCAAAATCACAAAAAAAAGTCATAGTATAGCATGTCGTCCAGAATCATGAAAAAAGTCACAGTATAGCATGTCGTCCAGAATCATGAAAAAAGTCACAGTATAGCATATCGTCCAGAATCATGAAAAAAGTCACAGTATAGCATGTCGTCCAGAATCATGAAAAAAGTCATAGTATAGCATGTCGTCCAGAATCATGAAAAAAGTCATAGTATAGTATGTCGTCCAAAATCACAAAAACAGTCATGGTATAGCATGTCGTTCAAAATCATGAAAAAAAAGTCATAGTATAGCATGTCGTCCAAAATCACGAAAAAAGTCATAGTAGCATGTTGTCCAAAATCACGAAAAAAGTCATATAGCATGTTGTCTAAAATCATGAAAAAAAAACGTCACAATATAGCAGGTCATCAAAAATTGTGAAAAAAACGTCATAGTATAGTATGTCGTCCAAAATCATCAAAAAAGTCATAGTAACTGGTTTTAAATCACCCAGTGTATGCAGGGAAAAAGCCCTGGACAAACACATTATGATCGGATTCTTTGGTTCAGGAAGTCGATCTGCGAATGTCACAAATAACACAGGAAAATGAAAACACAGGCGAAAGGTCCATTATGATTTTATTTGTTTCTACCTTTGATTAAATGACAAAGCTGGATGGAAAGTTGACTGATGTTCAAGTTCAAGTTGAGTGTTTTACATCAACATGAGATCCTATGGAATATCAAAGCCAACATCATTGATCGTCTAAAGCCTCTGAGCTCTGGAAGAACTCAAGTTGTTTTTTTTTTTTAAAATGCATGAAATCAAGTCATTGTGGGACTAAACTGCTTGTTACCTGTTCATTCTAACTACATTCATGGCCAAAACACGAATCAAGAGTGAACCACTGAGGTTGCAAGGCGAGACATTGACTTTAGCACTTAACATGATGAGATCCTAAAAACGAGTACTGCATTGCTTCTGTTAAGACTCTCTTATCAACTCGTCACTTTGGTATTGCATTTATACATTACAATATTCTGCAAAGAAACAAAATGTACAACTGCATAAATATAAAATTCTTCCACCATGTTTCAATGGCTAAAAACATTCAGAGAGTTCCGGCAAAACAAAAAAAAAATCTTTAAAAACTTGAGTTAGCACCGTCGCCCGTATAGCAGGCTGAAGTGTCTAACAGGCTGGACACACAACTCTACATTCAAGGCAAAATCAAGAGCAAAAGGCATGAAACCAAAGTAATAAAACCCCTTCACACATTTACGTGATTTAACAAAGCAATAAAAGAAGAAAAAAAGGCAAAGTAATAAAGAGTCTCCCGTGATCAGATGTAAAAGACGAATAAAAAGAGGAAAGAAGTTCCCTGGAGTGCAGCCTTTTCCTTACACAGATCAGAAGAGGGCGTCATGTCAAACCATTTCAATCATTAAGTAACCGGAAGTGTGCGTTCATGTCTGACACACACATGCCTAGGACAGCTAAAGCTTGCTCACAGAGGAAAATGAGGAACAGCGTGGACCAGATTTTGCGACTACGGCACACTCCAAAAATATCTACTGAAACCACACGAGGCAGCGATATGCAGAGGGGACAAACACAGCTCGCTACACGTCAGAGATGGAATTTAACTTTACAGTCGTCAATGAACGATGTCCCATGGCTTGTGGAAAAGTCTAATCTCCGGCGGAATAAATATTTTTATTAGGCCTACGGCTACTTTTCCTCTAAATTACATTCTAACGCTAGACAGAAGTGTAGAAGCTAGTGATGAAAGCAGACGAGATTACACATCGGTCCCCTATCATGGATTTTCTTTCATTTATTCATTCAAGACTATTTGTGATTGACTTAACCGCTACAGCGAACCCCCCCTCACTTAGAATCTCCTACATTAGATTTGTGTTTAGTTAAGGACAGAGGGGGCAGAGGTGGGAGGGGCGGCCAGGGAAAGTGCTACGGTCCTGATGGCGGTCATAAACTGTTAACCTGGATCTTAATGTCAAAGCGTCCCTGGTAGCGGTCCTTGTCACTATAGTTGATGTTGTCTCCGTACACTTTGCATTCGATGCGCAGTTCAGTGTTCACGGTCAGGTTGGTGAACTGCAGAGCCACCAGCGGCTGCAAGTACTGAGGGTGCAGCAGCTTGCCGTAGTAGGGGTAATACTGCAGGGGGAAGCCACCGGCGATACCGTAGTACTTAATCTCCCCGATTTTACCGGCATCCTCCTCTTTCTGGAACGACAAAAAAAGCGAAATGTACGGGTTACGTGCAGAATCCATTTTTTGAAATCACACATACACTTGTTCGGAGATCTAAACTGAAGGAATACGAAGTGTGTACCTTGTTGGTGCAGTAGAGAGGGATGACGTTGGGCTGCACCTTGGGTTGAGCCTCTTCAGGGATGGTTCCATTGGAAGTAGGAGGCTGGACAAAAAAGGACAAGTTAGGACGTCGACTAGACCCAAATGCTTCAGTAGAAATCTCCAGAGACTAGGGCTGAGCAGTTAGACACATATAAACTGAGACTGCAACGTAACAGAACGCAATTTTCAAATAGCGACAGTCAAGTTGCAGTTCACATCCGTGTCTGTCCGGACTGATGTGTAGCCATGACAGTCAACAATGCTTCCAGTACGGATGTTGCTGCAAAGTAGCTACAAATTCTAAGACATGTCTACTGTTCACGCATTTCCACATTATCCTATCCTTGAGTTACGGCCACAAACATTTTGTGAGGTCAAGGTGACCTTAACCTTTGACCATCATCAGGCATATGTGCCAAGTTTGAGAAAATTCCCTCAAGGCCTTCTTGAAATATCGCAATGACGAGAACCAGCCTGGCACCAAGTCAAAGTGACCTTTGACCATCAAATTCTAATCAGGACAGGGACGTTTGTGCCCAATTTGAAGAAATTCCTTTGAGGTGTTCTTGAGATATTATGTTCATGACAATGAAATGGACCAGGTCACAGTAACCTTGACCTTTAAACTTCGACACCAAAATCTAATCAGTTCATCCTTGAGCCCAGGTGACCTTAGCCTTGAGGGTATTCTGCATCACTTCCCTAAGGCCTGCGACACACTATATGACAAGTCCGCCCTCACAGCCTACCAAGTTTACATATTGATATCTGATCACCGATGCGAGCAGAAGTCTGAGATCAGATAATGTATCCAGAGATGGCAGATAAATTCCAGGTGGAGCTGGAGGGAGGCTTCAGCGTCAGATTACACTGTGAGTGTAAGTAACTTCTCCTAAAATTAGCCGCTGGCATTATCAATGACATACAGTCAGAGTCTAGTCTCATATAAAATTACCTTTGGACGGTAGTTGACAATCCTGTTGAGCTTTACAATCAGGCAGGGTTTGCCCTCCTTGAAACCAAAGTCTCGGTCCTCGATGCCGGAGCAGGGTCCCAGCAGGGTCCTGGAGAAACGGCAGGCCTTCCTGATGCCTACGTCGCTCTCCAAGTCGCCCCTGTTCTTGTACTCTGCAGGGTCCTCTGGAGTGGGGGATAAGGTGAAAGGTTAACTTGGGTGAGGACTCATCTGAAAGTCAAGCCTGTTGAATCTGGAAGCTTCTCTGAAGAGGTATTTAAAAAGTTCTGTATACTGAAAGAATACATCTAAAACCTGAATAGAATCGGCATATCCTACATATTTTCATCAGAAAATGCTTCATTCGGAAAAAGGCTAAATTTGGAATAACCAGCTGGATTTTGTAATTTACAGGCCTGCATCAAATTTAACGTATTTTCATATGTGGAATAATCGTGTGCATGGAAATGTTACATTCTGTCTACGCTATTCTCTATGGGGTGTCTGAGTTTATCCTACCTCCACAGTCCTCGTACTTCATCTGATCCCTCTGGAATTCGTCATCGTACTTGGCCAGGAAGTCCTTCAAAGCCTTGGTGTAAGGCAGGTAGGTCTCCACGTCATTGAGGTTGAACATGACTTCAGCTTTGTCTGATCGTGGGGTGTGTGTAAGGCCTGCGGGGACAACACGTCGGCCTCTTGTTATCAACTAATTCCAAATTATTCATGGTCCTTGTACACTGACACACCAAACTCTTATTTTACATGTAATCATAACAGTACTCGGTTATTTGTGCCTTTTGACCATCATCGGCTGTATGCCTCCATGAACCAGTCAAGCTGCACTTACAGTTTACATCCATGTCATAGGTCACGGTGACCTTGAACTTTTGACCTTCGACCCCTTAATTCTAATCCCTTCATTCTTGAGCCAAGTGGATATTTGTGCCAAATTAGAGGAAACTCCTTCTGGGCCTTCTTGAGATTTCGCTTTCACGAGAATGAGACGGACACAAGACAACAGTAACCTTGACCTTTGACCACCAAATTGTAATCAGTTCATCACTGAGTCCAGGTGGATGTTTGTGCCAAATTTTAAGAAACTCCCTCAAGGTGTTGTGGAAAAGCCCGTTCACAAGAATGCGATGGACGGAGTGACAGTGACCTTGACCCTTGACCATCAACTTTCTCATTCTCATTAGTTCAGTCTTGAGTCTAAGTAGAAGTTTGTGCCAAATTTGAAAAAATTCCCAGATATGGCGTTCAGAGTGAAACTGACAGACAAGTGGACAGCGACCCAAAAACATGACACTTCCAGTCAAGGCTTTGGTCGGCACAGAGTCATAAAAGGTCTGAAAATGACACACTAGAATGTAGATGAGATGACATCAGAGTTACTGTGACATTCAGGAACACTGACTGTGTGGGAAATACAGATTTTTGCCAGCTTCTGCAGATTTAGATGAGATCATCAATATTAATGTCATGTCTGTGCATTCAGGATACAGATACTGTTTCCCCCGCTTCCACTTCTTGTGCTAATATAAGCTGAAAAGGCTGAATACAGTCCGAACCGGCAGTGTCGCTGTACTGGACTCAGATGACACCATGAGATCTCATGTGACTGAGCAAAAAACGCAAATCACAGACTGGTCTAATCAGGTGACCAGAGATCAGGTCATTGACGGATTTACTTGAGTGACCTCAAATGAACAAACCATGCATCCTGCTTAACGTGGAACCAACTCAAACAGCAGTCGCGCAGCAGCCCCCTGCCACCAGCCCTCCTCCCGTCCACTCAGACAGTCGACTGTGTTCGGCACATGCTCAGTTCAGCCTGGTAAATCCCCACTGGCCCTCCCCCGCCATGGAAACCAGGCTGTGGTGTGTACACAGGGGAGGCTGCTGTCAGTACAGGCGATGCACTGGGACCACGATGTGAAGATATATGATGAGCTCATTTCCAAAACAATATGCAGCCATGTTACCTGAGGCAAGGATGAACATATGTAGCAACACTTTGAACATATGTGTTGACTCTTATTGGGAATCATGTCGCCAAGAGTAACACTTCTATAACTGATGTGGAGAACTGTGTAAACTCTGATCTGATTAGTGTCTGTGTTGAGACAATGTGATTGTGAATTTTTATCATTTCAAATATCCAATTAAACTCTGAAGACAGGAAGGATATCTCACATCTAACTTTGTCTGGAACTTCGTGCACGCATTCATCCTGACAATGTCATGAAAAACAATCTTGTTATGTCACCGAGAAGGCAACCTCTGATTCACTGAGTAAACACCAGAGGTCATAGCTCATCTGAAACAACTTGAATTACTGCTCGAGGGTTGTGCGCCCCCTGCATACCAGTCAGGTCGGGTAACAGTTTACATCCAGGTCTGTGAAAAGAGAGGCTTCACACATGTCTTCAATCAGCACAGCTTCACCCAAGATTCAAGTCACCAATCAGTAACAAATATTTCTCGCTCTGCTCCTGAGTTATGACGTTGTATAGTGGCCAAGTTAAAAATATCACTTCGTAACTAAATCATTATTTGTGTGAAATTTTGTCATAATTAGCATATGCATTCTTGAGTTACGGCCCCAAGCAAGGTTTTTTAGGTCACATGACCTCGAAGTTTGACCTTCGACCACCAAATATCATTCACTTCATACTTGAGTCTAAATCTTGTGCCAGATTTGAGGAAGTTCCCTCAAGGTGTTCTTGAAATATTGCATATACAAGAATGTGGCAGACAAGGCCACAGTGACCTTGACCTTTGACATGTGACCACCAAAATCTACTTAGCACACCCTTGATACCAAGTGGATGTTTCTGCCAAATTTGAAGAAATGTGTCCATTTGAGTCAGCGGCAGATCTGCGTGCTAACATCTAACAAGACAGGAAGCGGGCACCTCTTCTTACCAGGGGGTGCGACTCTGTCCTGCCAGGTGGGCTTGTAGTTGCTCAGGGTGAGCAGCAAGGCTTGGATAGTGCCGATGAAGATTCCAGCCAGGCAGCCGTAGAAAATGACGTAGAACAATAGGATTTTGACTGTGGAGGGGAGAAAGAAAGAGTGTGTCAGAAACAATAACACGGTGTAACCAAACCTTTTGATACCACTTCACTAAAAGGACGATAAGTCATGATGCTATCATCTTGGACAATTCTAGACACTACAAGAATCCCTCGCTCTCACGGTTCAGAGTGTCAAAATAAAAAAGGTCCCAGACTTTATTCATTCTGATACACCTTATGAGACTTACATTACCATTGAGCAACTACACGACAGCTGATAACAACAGTTACACAATTGCAGATGTGACAAAGGTATTTAACACCTTGGATTTCTACACATGTAAAACATTACTGGCCACCTACTAAGGCTGCAAACCACAATATTTTGATCTGCCTCTTGGTTTCTCGATTAATTAAACAATCACTCGGGTCTTGTTTTGTCGTCCAGAACCCAAAGATATTCAGTTTATTGTGACATCAAACGCGAGACAAGTAGGAAGTCATTATTTGAGAGTATGGAAAGAACTCCCCGCCTCCAGTCATTTCAATGAACGTGCGCAGACTTTGCCCTCCGCTGCTGAACTAAAGGAGTTAACTGCCTGGCTTTGGCGGACCGAACAGAGGGGGAGGGCAGAAAGACGACAAGATAAAGGAGCTGATAATGCTGGTGTGTGAACACAACAAGCAACTTATAGGAACAACCAAGGGGACATGCAAATATGTAGAAACCTTGGGTAATTTCAGTGTTGTCTAGCTACATGACGGCTCGCACTTCCGTTCACCAAGCACCTGCCTGTTAGACCGAATGTTGCTCTTAAAAACACTTTGCTATTTAGGGGAGCGCTCCTGGAGGCAGGTTGGTCGCCGCACGGCAGGGAAAGCAGCTTCAAAGCTGGTCTCTGCGTGACGACGACTAGTGAGGGAGGACACCCGGATGCCCGGCTCCATGGGAGACAAAGCAGCAGATGGTTTTATGTTCTCTTGAAACCATAAAAATCATAGACCATAAATAACTCATTTGGGCTTTTTGGCCAATGAGCAAGAAGCTAACATCAGAGGAAACCTGCTGGTGGCAGCAACATGCTGTGGACACGTCGCACCTTTGAGGTGAAAGAGGAAGGTTAAAAGAATTCGTCAAACAAAGCCAAAACGACAAAGAAACCAGACCTGCATCCAAATCCAGTATTCGTACAAGACCTGAAGTTATTCACTTGAAGCACCCTTGTCACTTGGCAGAGATTAAAAGTTAGGCCGAGAGCTAACTTTTTAGAGAGTAATCACATTTAAAAATCAATCATCCGGAGCTTAATTGGACTCTTCTTTTGATCTCTCCAACAAGAAGTGATCTGTTGTCAAGCTGCCCGTCAGACACCAACATGTTAACAGAGCCTGTGTCTCCGCCATGGATGTAGGGAGCCACAAAGCCAGCATTCATAATAAAACAGTCCCAACAGTGGCGGCCATTGTCCGATTTACAGGAATTCAACTGTGAAGCCTGTTCTTACAGTTGAAGGTAGCAATTACCCAAAGCACTGCTGCTCAGTGGAATCAGTTCTTAGCATGAAGATGCTGTAAAGCGGGTTATACGTTGGGATCCTTTTGCTGCATGAGGCAATGTCAAAAGGTCACGACAGCGGGAACCAATTAATATGACACGTAACTTGGACAAGCATCAAAGCTCGAGTCCTCTGGGATTCTGAACCGGACATTCCTTCATATCTACAGCACCACATCTGAGACACGGAGTCAAGACAGTTTACGTGATTTTGTTCTTAATATGGTCTCATGTCAGCCTTTTATGACACGCTCCATCACGGCACTGCGCATGGCACACTTCCCAAATGCATCAGCATTTTTCAGATGACCTCAGAAGGACAAACATGAGAGCGGCGCTCACACACCAGCCTCCCTGAGCTGCGGCTCTGATGTGAGGCTGAGCACACATCATGTCACTGCACAGTGCACACACACATTCTTTATACCCAGGTGTTAGTGTCTAGACTGAGACTGAGGAGCTGTGTGACATTGAGAGGAGCAACAAGGACATGCGCACTGGCGCTGCCGGGGAAACAGGAGAAGAAAGGTCGAGCAAGTTAATCAGTTGTATTGTTCGGTAGATTACAGTGACACCTGATCACAGGAACCCGACACGGATCGATGGGCTCCTGTCCGTTTCCGAGCAGGGCCCCTGTCACCTTGACTCACCTTGGACTGTGATGCATTTTTAACCCTTTGGCGGCTCGTTCCCAAAACTGCTATATGACAAGTTCCCCAACAACAAACAGCCAGTGTGGGCACCACTGAGGTCCAATCGGTTGCAGGCGCTCAGTGTCTGCACCGCAGCGTCTACGCTCCCTGAATGCATAAGCTCCAGCAGAGGCGCGCATGCACTGACCTGGTTTTATGCGTCTTTACGCTTTTTAATAACCATAATAAACCAATTGGATGGGTGCGCATGTGACGTCAGATAAAAAGCAGGCGCGTGGGAATGAAGCAAACTTCGAGATGAATGACACGGTGACGCAATTATCAGTGATGTTTCCGTTTTGTTGCCGAATGCAGCAAAGTCAAATCAAACAGGTGGCATGAAACACGAGGCAACCCGGCGCGCTCTCAGCGTGCAGGAGCGCGCGCCCACCCGTGCAGTCAGCATACTCACACCAGCTGCCTCCGGTGCGACCGAGCAGCTCTCCTTTCTCCGAATCCCACAGAAACTTCTTCCATCCACCATCATCTTTAGCCGCAGGCATTGTGATTTAGTCCCTGTTAAACGCTCCCTTCAGTCTGCAGACTCCCTCCGTGCTGTGACCAAGCCCCGACCCGTAGCAGAGGAACCCAGCTCGGTCCGCTGGAAGGCGCCCCAATATATAAACCGCTCGTCCTCGACTCCGCCCGAAACTCCGAACAAGTTACCTAGTGGCAGGGCGGAGCGGCGCCGGCCAATTAGGGAGCGGACAAGCTGTGCGCACCTCTGACGTCAGGAAGACGGACAGAAAGCCTATAGATGCAGACCTTTAGTAAGACTCCAGAGAGCTTTGCAGATAGTGTGTGTGTGTGTGTGTGTGTGTGTGTGTGTGTGTGTGTGTGTGTGTGTGTGTGTGCTGTAGGATAACCTGAGTCAGCCCAGACTCGCACTCATCAGTCACTACAGAGAGCTGGTCCACAATATGTGATGCACTTACTCACCTGTGAGTGTGGACATGTGCATATACATACATGGGCTGAGTATGAGACGATGGGGCCCCGGGCACAGATATACAAAGGGCCCCTCCACCTCTCCTACACACGAGCAAGACACACAGACGTTGTGGCAGTTTTGCGTTTCTTTGTAGCTGTGATGCATCTTTCTGTGTCACGTTGTGTCAACTTGTGGGGTTTTGTGTCTCTCTGTAGTTATTCCATGTCTCTGGTTTTTGTGTCTTTGTGGTAATTTTGTGTCGACTTGTGGGTTTTTTGTGTCTATTTGAAGTAAATTGTCTTTTTGTTTGTTTGTGTCTCTATATGGTCATTTTGTGTTTAATTGTATTTTTTGTGTCTCTTTGGAGCAATTTTGTGTCAACTTGCAGGTTATTTCTGTCTTTACACTTATTTTTATGTCTTTTTTGTCATTTTGTGTCTACTTGTGTTTTTTTTATCTCTTTGTAATTGTGTGTCTTTTTTTGTCATTTTCTGCCTCTTTGTGGTGATTTTGTATCTTTTATTTGTCATTTTGTGTCTTTTGTTTGTCATTTTGTGTCTCTCTGTGGGTTTTTTATCTCTTTGTAATTGTGTGTCTTTTTGTCATTTTGTGTCTCTGTGTCATTTTGTGTCTACTTGTGTTTTTTTTATCTCTTTGAAGTAAGTTTGTGTCTTTTGTTTGTCGTTTTGTTTCTCTTTGTGGTCATTTTATGTCTACTTGTGTTTTTTTATCTCTTTTTTGTAATTTTGTGTAGTTTTGTGTTTCCTTGTGTAGTTTTGTGTTTCCTTGTGAGACACATACATACAAAGTTCCTTTGTATGTATGTGTCTCTTAGAGAGTTTTTTGTGTCTTTCTTGTTGTTTTCTGCCTCTTTGTGGTCATTTCGTGTCTGCCTGTGTTTTTTTGTGTGTCTTTTTTGTTGTTTTGCGTCTACTTTGTGGTCATTTTGTGTCTCTTAAAGGAAAGGTTTATGTTTTTTGTCATTGTGTGTCTCTTTGTGGTCATTTTGTGTCTGTTTTTTTTCTGTCTCTTTAATGTAATTCTGTGTCTTTTTTGTTGTTTTGTGTCCATTTGTGGTCATTTTGTTTCTACTTGTGTTTTTATGTATTTCCCAGGTAATTATCTGTCTTTTTTGTTGTTTTGTGTGTCTTTGTAGTCATTTCATGTCCACCTGTTATTTGTCTGTGTCTCTTTGTGGTCATTTTGTGTCCCCTGACACTCTGGGCCCCTGAGCTTGTGCCCACTACATCCATTCAGTAATCAATCTGTGCATATGTACTGTACAAACATAAAAACACAAAAGTTACTGTCAGGCATTGTGAAAGACAACAACAGGTGACCATGAGGTGCAGGGCTTGTTCAATAATCCATCCATGTGCTCAACCATATTTCTTTCCTCGACCTAACCTGTGTGAATTTACCTGCCTAAACCTATCATACATAACTTCATGTTAGGTATGTAACTTTTTGTAAGTATGTAACGTGACAACAGCATTCATCATCCACCACAAATAAAAAGGCGATCCACATACATGCATTTATACAAACACACTAAGGACACACAGTGAACGTGGGGAACTCTGTTATCGTCTAGATTCATTTCATCGCAGTCCAACGGATCTGTTTTTTCTCTGCAAGAAATGTTGGGCCCTGAATGCTCAACAGCTCTCACATGGTCAATATTTATCCAGCTCTGGGGCCCCAGCATCATTCACTCCCCCACCTACCACTGAGCCACCACACACCCCCCCTTATCCCCTCTCTGTCAACAGCACCCCTGCTCCAGTGATCCATCAGCCACTTGTCATGAATTGCGAGTGTAGATTAGCACAATGACTCCAGACAGAGATACTCCAGGACGTGCATCCATCTCGAGTGTCACCGACTACCAGAGGGCTGCATGACTTGGACTCGAGTCAGACTCAAATCACAAATTTGAGGACTTTAGACTTGACAAAATCAAAAAAAACTTGCAACTCAACATGGACTTTAATACCAGTGACCAGCGTGGGAATGTGGGAAGAGAAAGTTAAAGATATGTTTGTAACATGAGATGAGTTTAATACAACAAGACATGACAGAAACACATAAAATGTATTAATTTATTTCTGTTGTAGAGCTGGTAAACGATGCTTTATGCTGTGTGTAAAGTGCATGTCAGCTTTCCTTTTTATGATTTAGCTCAACTGCACTTATTTTAACAAACAAATACACATTTTAAAAAGCATTAATGATTTGTGTGAATTTAATAAATTATTACTCTTTGTTTTGAGTGCATTATGACATTGTAAGGATTTGAAACTCAAAGTTTATGACTTGGGACTTGAATTGTGATTTGATTTGGGACTTGAGTGGAAAGACTTGAGACTTACAAAACAGTGACTTGGTCCCAACTCTGCAAACGTAAGAGGGAGGATAAGCTAGTCAGACTTCTCCTTTGAAGCTGGTGTCTGTCAGTCAAATGCATTCAAGAGTGCGTTATGACTTGATTAAGACTCACAACTCAAGGTTTAGGACTCGGAACTTGTTTTGGGTCTTGAGTGGAGAGACTTGAGACTTGCAAAACAATGACTTGGTCCCACCTCTGCTAACAACAGAGGGACAATAAGAATCGCAACTCAAAGTTTGGAACTTGGAATTTGACTTGGGACCTGTCAATCTTGACATGTCAGTCCTGACTTGGGACTTGATTCTGGACTTGAGTGGAGAGACTTGAACCTTGTGAAACAGTGACTTGGTCCCACTTATGCAAACAACAGAGGGACAATAAGAATCGCAACTCAAAGTTTGGAACTTGGAACTTGACTTGTGGCCTGTCAATCTTGACTTGGGACTTGATCTGGAACTTGCCTGTCTTGACTTGGGACTTGATTCAGGGCTTGGGTGAAGAGACTTGAGATGTGCAAAACAATGACTTGGTCCCACCTCTGCAAACAACAGAGGGACGATAAGCCACTCAGACTTTTTTGAAAGCTGATGTCTATTAATCAATGCATTGAGGAGTGTGTTATGACTTGTTTAAGACTCACAACTCAAAGTTTGGGACATGAAACTTGTAAGTCTTGACTTGGGACTTGATTTGGGACTTTGGGGACAAAACAATGACTTGGTCCCAACTCTGGTAACCAAAGAGGGAGGATAAGCTAGTCAGACTTTTCCCTTGAAGCTGGTGTCTGTCAGTCAAATGCATTCAAGAGTCCATTATGACTTGTTTAAGACTCGCAACTCTAGGTTTAGGATTTGGGACTTTACTTAGGACTAGTCAGTCATGACTTGGGATTTGATTCTGGACTTGAGTGGAAAGACTTGAGACATAGACAATGGCTTGGTCCCACCTCTGCCAACAACGGAGCGACATAAGAATCGCAACTCAAAGTTTGGAACTTGTAACTTGACTTGAGGCTTGTCAATATTGACTTGGGACTTGCATGTCTTGACTTGGGACTTGCAAAACAATGACTTGGTCCCACCTCTGCTAAGTACAGTGGGAAGATAAGCTGGTCACACTCTTCCTGTGCAGCTGATGTCTATCAGAGTCCAGTTAGATGTAAAACAGGAAGGCTTGAACTTAATAACAACAGCAGAGTGGAAGGTTGTTACTACTACACTTACTGGTTATCAGCTTTTTTGGGTGACAGATTATTATTTAGCTTGTTTGTTGGCAGAGCAGAAGACAGCGCCTGTGAATTAAAGTTTTTGAAAATAGAAGCATGTCTAATGGATGTGCCTGTGTGGCTAAAGACTTGTGATTCAGCATGACTGTCGGGGTTAAGTCACTGCATGCCAACAATTACAACAAGGCACACGCAGAATGCCAGATTACAGTGCAGCAACCTGCAATTGTGAATGAAGTCGCCTGCTCTAAAACATCTTATTACGGCACAAACAATACGATCATTTCATCCCCTTCACTAACGGGATGGAGCTCATTTGGCTGAAGCCTGTTTGGCTCACTCTGATCCCCACTTTAACTTGGTGGGTGTCCCGTGTTGTTGTGTGCAGCGGACTCCTCCTCACAGCCTCCCCCCTCACACCACAGGGATCATAAGCTCTAGCTTCACAGCACTGCCAAGTATACACACAGTTGAAACCTGCATATATATGCTGCCGTCTACAGCTCATAACCCCTCTCTAAAGCCGGCTCCAAGGGCATTTCTGCTCCCAGTGCCAGGGGCCGCACGATGACCCAATTTTCAATCTCAGCTCGAAATAAGAGGCTTTTAATTCGTACCGTGTCACCCTAGTGCTCAAATGCGACGAATGCCTCGTCTGAATTAATGTTGAAAAGACTAGAGCCTCATGCACACTGACAATACAGACGTGTGTACATCCCTCACATTCTTGTCTGGCTGTGTGAGCTGTGTGTAATGTGTGTGTTCATGCATGCATGTGTGAAATCGCTCTGCAATCTGCTCCCGTCTGAGTTTCTTGAGCTGTGTACATTTGTTTGAATGTAAATATTGTACATGTGTGTATGTGACATGGGTCAGGATCATGCATATAGGGGTTGTGACCTTTGAACATCTCTTCAAGGACAAGACCAGTAAAATCGCTAACGTTGAGCCGCTCTATGTAGCTCCATCATTAAGGAAAGACCCATCTGGCCCCCTGATGCTAACAAGCTCTTGATGGCATTGTACATTTCTGCACACCGCAGATATATTTGTAAGTTTCATACGTAACATTTCAGTGTTTCTAAAGTGCCGCAATATGTGAACTGACTTTGTTACTGGGAGGTGAAGGGGATTGTGGATGGCACGACGCCTCGGCAAAACGAAGAAAAAGAGAACAATGAAAACTTTCCATTCGCAGTTTTATATTTGGTGGTACGGCTCTGTTCTGGGGCCCCTCTGCTTTCATCCCTGCCCTTCCATGCGCCTACAGGAAACCCCAAGGCAGTGAGATCAGCAGCAAAGACCCCTCTGGAACAGAACAAAGCAGCATCAATGACAAACAGAAATGACACTGATAAGTCAGACACAAGATAAAAAGGAGGAGCTGGGGTGGAGGAAGCAGCAACAGTGAGCTGAGCTTGACATCGTGTCCTGCCTGAACTAACACTATGCTAAATTGTTGTGTTTACAGCGTTTTTTTGGGCACCAAACATCGATATTTTGTAGCAACCTGTCATTGTTTTTCCAGCAAGGAAAGCGTTTGTATCTTACCAAGACGTTGACGCTTTTCCAGCAGGGATTACACCCCCCAAAACCCAGTATTTTTAGCTAAAACATGAGTGTTTTTGTGCCTGAACCTAAGCGCACACGTTAACTACAGTGTTGTTGAGACATAGAGTTTTAAAGTGAATGCAATGTATCCATAGTTTGCAAGAACGTACAATGCTAACATTTTGTTCTGCCGATTGGGTTGGACATCCAGGTGCACTGGTAAATTCACTTTAAACCCTTTACACACTGGTGACCAGCAGCAGGTCTAATCTGTGCGATGGCAGCAACAGAATGTTTGTCCCCAGCGCTAGAGTTTATAAAGGCTGAATTTGAGTTGCAGTAGCCACTGACTCAAAGTCTGTGCATTGAGATCACATACTTGGAGGTTGTCCCTCACTGCAATACTGAAATATGACCTTGAATTAGTCGCAGCTTTGGCGGTTGGCAGAAGACTAAACTATATGCAAAAAAATGTCTCAATCTCTGAAAGACTTTCTTTTTGGTGAGTCCGTCTCCCTGTATAAACACTCAGATTTTAGTGCTTTCATGTGAGTGTTTAGACTTTCTAGCAGTCTTTGCTATTGTGGTGAATCCCACCGATCTACGGCTCCAAACATGACACGACAAGCTCCAATAATTGCTGAGAACCTCGCCGCTACTGTATACTTGTCTTGATCCAAAATTGGTCATAATTTGCACGAGTACAATGCTCATTTCCTTTGTTTATACGCTGGAGCTCATGCGAAGGTAACCATCAGGCTGGAATCACAGAGCCAGGGTTTGTGGAGCAGCCAGTGAGATAAAGCCTGCCATTTTTCTAATGATACAGCCTGGCGTCTGACAGCAACCACGCCTAGACAACTGCTGCCTTTTGTCAGCTTGTGTACACAATAAACATGTGTACTGTATGAGGGTGCGTGGGGGGGGGGGGCTGGACTCAAGGTGAAAGTGAGTTGATCTGTGTGAGGCTTGCACAGGTTGCATGTTGCTGTCGGATCACCTCGAACCAAAATGTAAAGTGTAAATTTGTAAGTGGTCGAGTTGAAATTATAAGCAGATCTAACCCATAATGTTTTATGATGGAACTATAGCACATGCTTCTTGATAATGAGATACATGCCTGATTAATTCCAGTGCTGCGGATTATTACTTTCTGTTGCCTGCTGGTTTCCAACCCTTGACCCAGATTGATTCTTTAGCAGTGGTTAAGTTAATAATTTTCCACTTTTGATGATAATATAATTTATTTCCTTGTGCCAGTGTTTAAACTGAGTAAAATATTCAACCCAAGACACAATGAGTTATTTGGCTTGATTTAGGCACCTGGAGCACTCTGAGCTCCTCGAGTTGAAAAAACCACGTCATCTTTTATCATCATCTCTTTTTCCATTACTCTTTTCCGTCTTCTGCGGTGGTCACGACAACAAGTTTACAGTTGGTAAACACTGGAGGAGAAACTGGTGGTGGTGGTTGCTGGATACCCAGAGTTATACGGCCCAACGATAGATAGCAGGTTGCCAATTGTCGGCCGTCATGGATGCGAAGCTCCTCGACCAACTGGTGCTACTCCCCATGATCCACGCTCTTCATTAGGATCTCATGTGCCCACACAGATCTGCGTAACAAACTAAGCCCCCTTTGTTACTCCAGGTGATGACCTCACAGTCAATTTGGCACTAACACCCGCTCGGACTCAACAATCAACCGATCAGAATTTGGTGGTCAAAGGTTAAGGTCACTTCTGTCTCATTCTCTTGAACGCAATATCTCAACAACGACTTGAAGGAACTTTTGCCAAATTTGGCACAAACGTTGATGGTCAAAGGTCATTGTTACCTCACAAAACATGTTTCTGGCTTTAACTCAAGAAACTTTTCTGCAGGGGACGTGCCCCTTGTGTGCCACTCGTACATTATGCCCCTGGCTTTTCAGTTATTGCATAGTATTATTTGACATTTCTCGTGCATCATTTTGGGCTTCGATGACCTACATTTTCAGCCTGATATGTTGAAAGCTTCGCCACGTCCACTAGAATGTTAAGTAGTTGAGTTTGGACGGCCTGTTGTTTCAAAGACTGATTCACGCCTGTGTCTGGCAGGCTCAAAAAGGTTAATTACTAATTAACCAAAGAGCTGTGGATGATAACATTCTATTTCCTGTTGGCTTCCTCTCAGCGTCACAGCTGAGTGAAGGAGCTGATCCTGTGTGCTGCTTCCATGACTTCACTGTGAACTGAACGTCTTTACTTTACTTCTAAATCACATATTATAATGTATTTCATCATTAAAGAGGTACATATAGAGGGGTACGTTTTGCTTCTCTCCTGCCTCCTGTTCTATTAGACTCCATCCTGCAGCTTTTCACTGAAAAGCTCAACCTGACTCTGAACTACTCTGCTCCTCTTCTGTTCATTACACTTTTACTGCACCTGCTGATTCCATTTGGGCACTCTGATCATTTCATTAGCATTGAACAACAGCACTGCCTGTGAGAATCTGATACGGAGAAAACCAAGCTTTTGCTTAACGCTGACAAAATCTGTGTCACATCGTTAAACCTAATACTTTTAATTTCATGGCTATTCCCAAATAAAAAGTTGAGGATATAGACAGAATACAGTCGGATCATATTTCAGGCTTTCAGACAGTCGTTTCTGCCTGTGTCCACAGACAAAGCTCCTGACCTTGACCACGTTGCACACTCTGATGGCAGAGTGTACCGTGAAGCTGTTTGTTGGTGAAACACTGACGGAAATGCCATAGTACGTTACATTACAGGGTACTGATGTGTGGTATTTTAGCATAAGTTTAGAGCTGATGGACTCACTGGCTCTGGTTTGTTTGCAGCCAACATAAACTAGAAAGAGTGGGATACATTTTTCACATTGGCAAAATTAAATCTATTAATATATATATATATACACCAATCAGCCAAAATATTAAACTCACTCACAACCTCACCAACATATTGTTATGTTCATTTCTTTGTGCAATAAAAGACGTGATTAGGTTTAGAAAAAGACATCATGCTTTGGCCCAGCATTCATACAGGAGGAGAACAGCAGTCTCCCAGGTGAAAGTCCGCCATTTGTTGGACTCATCCACTTCCCTTCCTGTTTCCGCCCCATAGGGACTTTCTAGCTCCTTATATTGCATTGTAACTGGCAGGTTTGAAACTGTCCAGCGGCATGATAAACTTGTGTTGGCCGGTCACTCTGAGTAGTAGCTGTATTTGTCAGGACATCGGTACCCCAGAGGAACCTCTGATCTACAGCGGGGCCTCTTTGGATCGGACTTGGCTCGGAGTGTCCTTGGGAGTGTCTGGCAGCAGATAAATAGATTGAGTTTGTTTGTCCCCCGGAGCCCCCGATAGAGGTCTGGGCTAATGGTGCGTTCTATTTGTACTGGACAGTTGGAGTTTCCAAGTTTCAAATTTGGAAATTTTGACTGGAACACCCCTGAAGTTGAATTTCTAACTTGAAAAGCCAGAGGAGCCTCATCAACCCAACTTCTACCTGTGGACACGATGCTACAGTGTTCGTATGCACAAAATAACTTGTATTGCTAACAATGGTGAACCTGGCTTGTACTGGTATTGCTAGCAACATCTTGGTTTTCCGACTAGTTGTATTGGAATGCAATCAACTCGGGTGTGACGTCATTCCCAGCTTCGACCTCCGACTTCAAAGGTAAGTGTTCGGGGCCACGTGTTTTGTGCCCTCAGCAAACGGACATCTTTCCTTTCTTTCGTAAATATCAGTCTGTGAGAAATATTAAGGAGACGTTGATAGTTTTAGTTCAGGGCTGCCAGAGCTTTACATCTGTCCCACAGACAGTAGGCCTACACACAAACAGCGCCCGGAGGAAGATCAGCTCAGCACTCAGGATTTCAGGTAACTAGACTTTGATACAGTGCTTGTTGAGGTTGCTAAGTAACTTCAGACGCAACCTGCCTTCGCGCTCTTGAAAGCTGGCACAGAAAAGGCACAGGAGTAGCACTCAGCGCCTATCTCATGTTTACAAGGCGGTTAAAGATGCAGCCTCTAACACAGCATGAGCCCCAAATGTCCTCACACCCTACAAACACCCCTGCGTACACCTGATGTGCACAGGACTGCTGTGACTGGATTTGTTTATCAACTGGCCCCTCGTCTGCTGTCATGCTGTAAAAGTGGCCCTCGGGCAGCACAGGTTGAGTATCCCTACAGAGGGTACTGCAGGTGAGTGAACTTTGTAAAACCAAGCTCACTCCAGGCAGAGCTGTTTATTTAGAGTTACGTCTCCCTCGGGGGACACACACAAGTGACGTCATCGTATGTCTTTAACATAGCAGGAGAGAATTCAGCTTCATTTGGTTCTGTGTGTGTTTGTCGAGAGACATTGTGGCCTGTGTGTGTGTGTGTGGATGAACAGGTGGAGGAAGAACTTTAAAGGTCTAATAGGAAAGTCAAAGTTCTGGCACTGACAGCTGTGTTTGTGTGTGAGTGTGTGAGTGTGTGTTCAGACCGAGGGCAAAGGGCACACACGAGCACAGCACTGAAACAGTAGTAATATTTTCCCTTGTACAACTCGTTAAAGATAAACACGGGAGTACGGTCGATAGTGAAGCCTCCCTGTGCTCCCCTTTAACGTCGCCGTATGGAATGTCTGAAGTCCTGCTGTGAGTCACAACCCAAGGCCACACCATAATGCCCCAGAGGTCAATAATTGACAGAGGATCATTATGGAAAGTTTAAATGTCCTCTCTGAAAGGCACTGGTTAATGTGTAAGAGCTGTGGTTTCATTTAACTTGTTCAACCTGACTCACAACCACTGGAACCTCACAACTCGTAAGTGAAGTCAGCAAGAAGGAAAAAGAAGCAGTGGAATACAAACAATCATGCTCCATCTACCGTTGCAGACCAAGTGCCCCCCTCATGCAACAGTACTCCCCAATGGCAGTGGCCCCCCAGCAGGATAATCCCTCAGGAACGGCCCCAAGGAATGTGACAAAGACCTCAAAGTGCCAACCTGGCCCCCCAGATCCCAATCTGAATGAGCATCTGCGGCACGTGCCATGAACCCACCTCACAACCCGCTGGACTAAATGGATCTGCCGCCAACACACTGGTGCCAGACACAGCAGGACACTCCCAGAGATCCTGTGTCAAGGGTCAAGTCCGATCCAAGGAGGCCCCACCTTGGATCAGGGCTACATCTGGGGTACCTTGAGCTTTCTGTCAGGTTTCTTGGGCCATCGTTGCCATGAGGGGGGCACTTGGTCTGCAACGGTGTTTGAGTGGGTGGAACATGTCAGGCGGGATCCACATGAAAGCCAGAACCAAAGGTTTCCCAGCAGCATAATCAAAGTTACTCACTTCACCTGTCAGTGGTTTTAATGTTTCGGCTGATCACTGTATAATACGTGATCTCTCCGGATTACTCATTTGCCTGCATTTGTGTCGCTCTGCTGCTGATACACTCAGTCAGGTGAATGTTTTTCTTTGCAGCACTGTTACCCAATCCACTGAAGTCAGGCCGTGATGTCACGACAGAGTGAAGGTGGGAACCCGATAGGGCTGCTGACATTTCATCAGCTCCTTCACCATCATCAATATGCAGTCTTGGAAATAAATGGGACATGGAGAAATGATCGCAGCGAGGGATTTGTAACAGCGGGAGGGAAGTGTGTGTCCAGAGGTAACATTCAAAACAATCCCTGAAGCAACACAACTTTTATCTAGAAGTCATCAGCTTGTGCCGGTACAGTCAAGCAGAAGGTGCATATGACCAGCGGCTGGTGTCCACTGTGTAACAAACACCCCCTATTAAACTTTCATTGTCTTCCCTCTTGTGTGAGTTGCCGCCATGTTCCAAACCTGTTCGATGCAGATCACACATCCTGACTGGCCACTCCTGATGCTGTGGTGAAATATATGCTCTTGCGAAACTCGCAAGTTACAAATTAATCCACATCTCACTCATATTTAGCTGCTGCTCACCGCAGTACAAAGTTTAGAACTCATTCCCTCCAATAATTCATGTGATGGTTAATATTTGAGCCGCATAGATAACAGAATTAGACTCAAGCTGTCTGAAGTGGGAGCACAGTGGCACCACACAGTCACACTATAGATGTTATGATCTATAGGGATCCTTTCCATGATGTTGTTGAACACTTATAATAACAATGAGTGTGTTAGTCGCAAAAACAAACACTTTTATCCATCCGTCCATTTTCATACGCTTATCGTGGGGGCAGCAGGCCGAGCAAAGCGCCCCAGACGTCCCTCTCCCCGCAACGCTTTCCAGCTCGTCCTGGCGTTCCCAAACCAGATGAAATATATAATCCCTCCAGCATGTTCTGCGGCGCCTAGGGTGCATCCTGATCAGATGCCCGAACCACCTCACTGACCCCTTTCGACGCGAAGGAGCAGCGGCTCTACTCCGAGCTCCCTCCAGATGTCCGAACTCATCACCGTATCTCTAAGGCTGAGCCCAGACAACCTTCAGAGTAAACTAATTTTGGCTGCTTGCATCCATAACCTCGTTCTTTCGGTCTCTACCCAGAGCTCATGACCATAGGTGAGGGTTGGGACATACATGGACCAGTAAATCGAAAACTTTGCCTTCTGGCTCAGCTCCTCTTCACCACGACGGACCAAACTGCTGATCCGTTCTACCCTTACTCCTGAACAAGACCCCGAGATACTTGAATTCTGGCTTGAGGCAGTAACTCTCCCCCAACCCAGAGCGCAAACACTTTTAGAGGACGTAAATCGACCATTTTCAAAAATTGTCGTCTGCACTGGTCACCCAGACACAAAAACAAGGCAAATAGAGTTCAAGGTTGATTTACATTTAAAACAGGGACAACAAAGCTGAACAAGTTTTGACTAGTATGTACAGATACATATGTTGGTGTGTGTGTGTGTGTAGTAGTCAGATGTTTATACTATATACAGTATAGTACATTGTTACTACCTCCCATTCGTCACATGAGGGTGGGACTATAGGAAGGTTACGGCGTTCTAACCTTGACTTCATGACATTGCTCGGAGTGTCTCATACTCAAATCAGAGTGAAGCCCTCCTCAGTGTGTCTGTAGCAGACCTACAGTGCTGTCGAGGAGCAGTGCGTCCTCATATTAACACCTGTTGAAAGGTAGACCAGAGCGTTTGGCTTTACATTAGAGACAAAGGAGACACTGTGAGGGCAACTGGAACCATGATGCCCTTGAAACACAAGGTGAAAGTAACTCAACACACCCTGTCACAGCCGATGTGACCTGCTGTCATATAAAACACACAACCATTAACAGACTCTGATAAGGGAATATTAAGCTGTAAATCAGAGAGCAGGTAAACTGAATCCAGCTCGCTCACAATCCTTTCAGGACTGAGCATTACTGTGTTGTTTACCACGCTGAAAAACATTTCAGACCCAAGTTGTCATCAGCCTGAAATATCTTTTGCATCATGCGGCGTATCAGAGCTTTATCTGGCGAACCAGCAGAGGAGTTGTAGATGAGTAGACGTAATCAGCTTCTATTGTGACGACAACAAAGGTCATCGTCACGGATCACAAGTCAGCTGCACATAGTGTCAACAAAGTCTGTGTTCGGAGGAAGACAGTCTGCCTCTGGTCTGCCCTTCACCTGTCTGCTCTC
Source organism: Epinephelus cyanopodus (assembly GCA_026686955.1). Taxonomy (NCBI): domain Eukaryota; kingdom Metazoa; phylum Chordata; class Actinopteri; order Perciformes; family Serranidae; genus Epinephelus; species Epinephelus cyanopodus. The sequence goes on along the minus strand of CM048937.1, from coordinate 14,233,287 downwards.
ACCTGTCCCCTGCAGAAAATGGCGGCATGTGGACAGATCAGGGAGCAGGTAATCCAGAGATTTATAAAGTGTTTCACTTCCATAACGTCGGGGGATTTAAAAGAGAGAAACTGTATAAAGCAGCAGAGGGCTGTGGGTCAAGCTCCAAAGCTACGGTTTCTATACACTGATCAGCCAAAACATTTAAACCCACTGACACGTGAAGTAAATAACATTGATCACCTTGTTACAGTTCAATGTTCTTACTTACTTACTTATATGTATTGGACAACGTTGTGGAAAGGACACTACAGAGAAAGACCCTTTTTTTTTTTACAGACTAAGATCCTTTTTGTTTGACCAGAAACAGCCACAAAATCACTATCGCCAAACCCACCAGACTCCATTTGAATAAACAGTAATTTTATCTCTGTAAAACACGTTATACTCAACGTCAACAGGAACAAAAATAACACACAAAACATGTCATGGTTCATATATTTCCACTCTTTCAACAACCACCAACTCTGGTTTGGGTGAAAAAGAAACCTTAATATACCAAGTTAGATGTGAGAATATGCTGATTCTGTACACACTGAAATTGCTGTTTATTTAAAGGGAGTCTGGTGGGTTTGATGATGGCGATTTTAGGGCTGTTTCTGTCAAACTAAAAGGATCTTACCCTTTATTAAAAGTTCTATCTCAGTGCCAGACACTGAGAATAATAATCTGAGCCCGTCAGTGGCAAAAACAAACACTTTAGTGGACACACTGTATACTGATGGTGCCAAATGCCCCATGTGTTTACACTGCAGCCTGTTTTGTAGTTGCCCTCCTGCTCAGTGCTGGACACATTTTAAAAACTGGTGTCTCCATTAGTCAATTACAGACAAAAACATGATGAAAAAGGGTCCATTTTGAAAATATTGAAGCTACCCTTTAAGGTGATGATGCCTGAGCTTAGTCGACTTGCTGCAGGAGACCATGAAGCACCCTGACCAGATCCTGGTGGCACCAAACAGCTGGTTTCGCAGATATTTGGATACATCATACAGCTCATATACAACCAGTGTGTAGCTGACCTCCGTCTTCAGGGTCAGGCTCAAATCAAGCATGACATCATGGTCAGTCAGTGTCTCGTGTGCAGGGAGGGAAAAGAAATGTTCCCAGCAGTGTCTGACTAATCTGCTGTGACTGAATGTTTGTGGCGAGGCTCTGAAGCTCCATCACACTGCAGTAAAGCTGCAGCTTCAAGACCATGTGGTCCCTGCACGTCATCCAAGCAGACCACAGAGAGGCAGGCAACACAATGTCACGTCGTCTGTCCAGTGATGGACTCACAGTACTGGGAGTTTTCTGTGTGACAGAGAATGTGACAGCAGAGTCAGAGTTTCATTAGTTTGAGATACTGGGAGAGCGTGTCGCAGGGTTTCTGTCCGTCCAGGGCAATTTCCAAGGAAAATGGGAACAATAGAGTGAAGGGTTATACTGTCAGTCTAGTATGGAGAAGGATTAGGACCATGTTAAAAATAAATAAATCGTAGATTTTGAGAATAAGGTTGTAACTCTATGAGAATAAAGTCATAATTTTAAAAGAATAAAGTGGAAATCAGCATCACCCAGATGTGTTGATCACTTCAGTACCACTAAAACGTATATTTCCAACACTCCCAACACTGTTTGTACACTCTGTGACTTTATTCTCATAGATTTTCAATTTTATTTTCATAGATTTACGACTTTATTCTCATAATATTTTGACTTTTTTTTCCTCATAGATTTTCAACTTTTATAACTTTTACAACTTTATTCTCCGAGATTTTCAAATGTATTCTCGTAGATTTTCAACTTTATTCTCGTAGACTTACAACTTTATTCTCGTAGATTTTCAACTTTATTCTCATAGATTTACAACTTTATTCTCATAATATTTTGACTTTTTTTAACTCATAGATTTTCAACTTTTACAACTTTTACAACTTTATTCTCCGAGATTTTCAAATGTATTCTCGTAGATTTTCAACTTTATTCTCGTAGATTTTCAACTTTATTCTCATAGATTTACGACTTTATTCTCATAATATTTTGACTTTTTTTCCTCATAGATTTACAATTTTATTCTCATAGATTTACAACTTTATTCTCATAGACTTACAACTTTTTTTCTCGTAGATTTTCAACTTTATTCTCATAGATTTACAACTTTATTCTCATAATATTTTGACTTTTTTTTCCTCATAGATTTTCAACTTTTACAACTTTTACAACTTTATTCTCCGAGATTTTCAAATGTATTCTCGTAGATTTTCAACTTTATTCTCGTAGATTTTCAACTTTATTCTCATAGATTTACGACTTTATTCTCATAATATTTTGACTTTTTTTCCTCATAGATTTACAATTTTATTCTCATAGATTTACAACTTTATTCTCATAGACTTACAACTTTTTTTCTTGTAGATTTTCAACTTTATTCTCATAGATTTACAACTTTATTCTCATATTTTGACTTTTTTTTCCCTCATAGATTTTCAACTTTTACAACTTTTACAACTTTATTCTCCGAGATTTTCAAATGTATTCTCGTAGATTTTCAACTTTATTCTCGTAGATTTTCAACTTTATTCTCATAGATTTACGACTTTATTCTCATAATATTTTGACTTTTTTTCCTCATAGATTTACAATTTTATTCTCATAGATTTACAACTTTATTCTCATAGACTTACAACTTTTTTTCTCGTAGATTTTCAACTTTATTCTCATAGATTTACAACTTTATTCTCATAATATTTTGACTTTTTTTCCTCATGGATTTACAATTTTATTCTCGTAGATTCACAACTTTATTCTCATAATAGTTTGACTTTTTTTTTCCTCATAGGTTTACGATTTTATTCTCGCAGATTTATGACTTTATTCTCAAAGATTTACAACTTAATTCTCATAATATTGTGATTTTTTTTCCTTTTAGATTTACAACTTTATCCTCATAGATTTACGATTTCATAATAGTTTGACTTTATTTTCTCATAGATTTAAGATTTTATTCTCATAATAGTTTGACTTTTTTTCTCATAGATTTATGACTTTATTCTCACAGATTTACGACTTAATTCTCATACTATTTTGACTTTTTTCCTCATAGATTTCCGAGTTTATTCCTGTAGATTTACGACTTTTTTTCTCATAGATTTACAACTTAATTCTCATAATATTGTGATTTTTTTTTTCCCTCACAGATTTACGACTTTATTCTTGTAGATTTACGACTTAATTCTCATAATATTTTGACCTTTTTTTCCTCATAGTTTAACAACTTGATTCTTGTAGATTTACAAGTTTATTCTCATCGATTTCTGACTTTATTCTCGTAATATTGTGACTTTTGTTCCTCATAGATTTAAGACTTTATTCTCATAATATTGCAACTTTATTCTCGTAGATTTCTGACTTTTTTTCTCATTGATTTATTACATTATTCCCGTAATACTGTGACTTTAATCTCATAAAAAAAAAGCCTGTGGCGTCCTGCCTATGACTGAATCACAGCTGTGCTGATATTCAGTACAACAGCATTCCCCCTCATGTGACATTGCTAAATCAAAACTTAGTGGATGGCACCCAGCTGTCACTGAAAGCAGCCACTCCCTTAATTATGCATACATTTGACACGTTCATAGATTATGGGTTTGTTTTTAATCCATTGTGACATTTTGGTCGCCAAAGAAGTCGGGGTTTGGTTGTACCAAGAGAAGCTTTAAGGAGTTGGATGTTGAGTTTATCTGGTCAGTATGGTTTGTTTTAGTAGTTTTAGTGAAAATGAGCATTATCACAGTAAATGCACTGTAGCTCCACCCTCTCGTCCAAATATAGTCATTTCTGGCTCCAAAAATCCAAGATGGCGACGGCCAAAATGCCAAACTCAAGGCTTTAAAACAGGAGTCGGCAAACCAACGGATAACATCACGATGGCTACGTCCATTATTCAATAGTGCCCACGGAGCATCAGTGAGGTGTGGACAATACTAACACATAGCAGCATGCTCACCCTGCTGCCATCTGGCAGGCGGTTAACAAGTATCTGCTGCTTGTGTTGTAAAATGGCAAATGAACCTTGCAACCTTGTTATCTTGGCTTACTATCATCCAGTAGAAAGCCTGACAAGGTTTGAAATTCCAGATGTAACATATGACACAAACTAATAGTAATATATTTACTTTGTGTTGCTATATGTGACACACTGACGCCCTCTGACCCTGCAGGTGAGCACGGACACTGTCCTGCAGAGGAGTCACCTTGTCCCTGCACACCAGTGCAGCTCTCCCTGCCTTCCTCTTCCTGCCTCTGTGTCCAGCCCCCTCCTTACTACGACTTCCTCTTCATCTCCGCACGACTGCATCCACACCGCTCCACCTGCACAGCCTGCTGACGGGCTGGACTCATCCCTGCTCCGCTGCGCCTTCCCTGCGAGACCGAGGCCACACTGACCTCTGGAGGTTTGACACAGAAACAGGGGACATCCGTCATGTTCCCCGACAACGACTATTCTACTTTATATTGCAGTTGTCATCTGCAAGGCCATCCCTCTGGAGGAGCTGCAGTAATCTCCGCCCCCTCCATAGATCACCTGAGCGGTGAACCAGGAAATGAGGACTGCGGCAAGTGTGGTGTCCTTCAGATGCTCACCTTCAACTTTACACCGTCTCGGGCCTGCATGAATTCTTTGCATACCATAAAATAGCTTCTGACGGGCAGATTAGAGCGAGACTCACTTCAGTGCTCACATGCAATTATCTGTGTGAAACACTGAGCAGAGGTGCTGCTGGGACTGAATTCATCCTTCACATCTGCTCAGGCTCACTCTGCCGTCAGTGTAACCACTGGATTAAAGATCCTGCCACACACACACACACACACACACACTGGTCTTCTCACCAGCATGACGAGTGTTATTAGTCGCAACAAAACATTTCCACACACAGGCCAGAACACACACAGACACAGAGACAGTATCACATTGCAGTGGGCGCTCCAGAAGGAGGCTGCGTCCTCCAGATGTCACCGGTGACGGAAAAGTACCGTCACACCCAGCGGAGCCTCACATCCTTCTGTGGGAGAGGGGATTAAGCGATTAGCTCGTCCTCGCTTTCCTTTGCTCTCTTCTGTCCTCTCCTTACGTCGCGTTGCTGTTCCCTAAAAAACTGCTGACGGGGGACATTCTTTGGGCTCCTGCCGCACGAGCACGGGAATGAGTTCAGCGCTCACTATCCCACATGCAGACATCATGTGCTGTGATGAACTCACTGCACTCTTTTAGGATTCTCACACACACACATCGCTTGAAAACACAGGTGACTCCATGTTTGTGTAGAAAGCTCTGTGATTAAAGGGGTCATAATGACAGGGTGAGACACAGAAGAGCCACATGAGACATTAGCAAAGTGTTTTCCAGGACTTTCAACCCAGTGAATTCGGTCAGCTGTCATGCCAACTTTGGCGACAGATGAAGACCATGATATGCGTCTGAAAGCTCTGGAAGGGGCAGCAGCTTTCTATGAACTTCCAAACTGCAGGAGCCACAAATTTCCTGCACGTATAAAAATCCTTCTTCTTGTTACATGAAAACTTTTTCGACTTCCGACAACGAGTGAACTGTGCAATACTTCATAAAAAGCAAAGCCGAGAAAAATTAGTTTGCTAATAACCCCTGAACGAGGCAAAGCAAGTTTCTCACGCACAAACGATGTGTTCAAGGACACAGTTCTATAATATTTGCATTATGACAGTAGTGTCAGTATTTACACATTGCATAATCTCTCGTGGATGATACATTCAGGTGTGATTCATTACAGAGAGCACGGCACCGTCGGTGTGACCTTCCCCCTGACTTGATAGATGAGGTGTGTGAGACATGCACATACAGTACATATAGTGAGTCAGCAGTTGTGATGCCTGCAGAGGCAGCGTGTCCGCCATCTAGTGAGCGTCACACTGCACTGCATGGTGCATGGAAGCAGGGCAGAGGGCTGCACCTGCTGAGTCAGGCTGCAGATCTGCAAATGAAGCATGTTTTTAGGAATACATCTTTCTGACGCTGAGCTACGATATTACCCAGAATTCTGTCTCCCATTTTCTCAGATTGATCTAAAGTAAAGTAGTGTTTGGGAAATTAAAATAAGTCCTTGTGGAGGCATCATAGAAAGTAGAAGAACACAGATCTAGGAGAGATTTCTTTTCTACTCCCAATCTACCTGTCTATATTCCAGTCCAGCAGGTGGTAGTAGTTGCCCACGTCCAGTTTCACATGGTGTGTGCTTGGGATACAACTCATAGGAAATTGCAGATTAAATAGTCAACTGAACCCGTTAAGAAGAGCAATGTATTCAGACAGAGTGTTTGTGGATTTCATAGTAAAACTTTTTATTTACTGTTTGGTTTCTTTATCAAAATTAAAAAAATAAGAGTTTAGAGTTATTAAATGTGGATTTGTGGATATGAGGTTTTGGCAAAGGAATTACTAGGTAAATAATATAACAATAATATATAATATATTATCAAATAATATATTCAATATAATATTCTTGGGTTTATTGTGATGAAGGAAAGTGAGTGGAGGATTTTTTTCCCCCATAAACTTTATTCAATCTTTAAGACAAAATACAACACAAATAGCTGTATCAACATGGAAGTACAGGGAGTACAGTGTTAAGGAAAAGTTAAAATAAATAATATATATATCACGTAAAAACAATATTTAAAAAACACACAAGCAGACAAAAAATGTGCAAATTATATAAAAACTAACAGACTAACAGACTAATCAAAAAATAAATAAATGAATAAACAAATAGCAGGAGCAATATATTATCTGGCAGTATGGTCTACAATATCTTTTAGTAGGCTGGATGTCTTGAAAGCTTTTTCGTTTTTAGGTACTTTACTACAGAATCATAAAAAGTCTTAAGTTCACCATGAAACAAAATTTCATTTGGGGTAAACTGAAGAAATCTGGCTTTATGAATATGATATTTACCCAACAGACACAGCAATTTTATCACATTATCAACATTCAAAAATAAGACCATACTTTCTGTAATGGTGACCCAGACCTTCTGAGACTCCCAAATTAATAAAGATATTTGAGTCCAAAAATTAGAAGAATGTGGACATCCATAAAATAAATGAGAAAAAGACTCCACCTCTTCTTTGCAGAAGGAACATAAAGGTGACACATCAGGCCTAAACGTGTTAATGAATTCACTGCAAGGATAGTATCTATGCAAGAGTTTAATATGAACTTCTTTAACTTTACTGGGGACAAGAAATTTGTTAAATTCAGTCCAGACGATGTGTCCAGGGATTGTTTGTGGAAACTGGCAAGTTTAACAGGCACTTGAGATAAAATTACATGAAAGCAAAAACTTTAAACCACCACATTTATCAAACAGAGATTTTTTTTTGTAAACTTTATTTACATTTCAATAATATACAAAAGCTCTCGATAGGAACATGTGCATTCTTGTTACAATACAAGGATATTCCCATAAATAAAATCAACAAGGCTGTAAACATAAAAAGATACTAAATAAAACAAAAAGGGAAATTAAGAAACAAGGCACTTAATTCATATTAGACTTCAAAAAAAACAAATATTTAGTTGCAATTTCACTCAGTTGTTGAGCATGTTTTTAAACCAAACTATTGAGGGCGGTTTATTTTTCCATTTGCATGAATGGATATGATATTTGCCCAAAATTATAATAATATTGACCAGTTCTGAGAATTCTTTGGTCAGATTATCTTTATATAAAATAATCTGATGTTCATCAATTGGTGTGATATTTTCTATTTTATTACCTAACCAGTCAGAAACATCCTGCCAAAAATGTGATGTCACTGAACAAGAATAAAAAAGATGTCAGTAGTTTCACAATCCGCATTACAAAAACAACATGGCTCGACCTCAAATCCAAAGCTTTTCTTTCATGTTTCTGCAGCTGGATAATAGCCATTAATAATTTTAAATTGCAATTCTTTGGCTGTTGGGGTGATTGGCCATTTCAAATATTTTGTAAATTGTTCACAATTTTCAGATTACTTTCTCTCATTCTGTTTGTTGCCCTTGTATGACGATAAAAAAGTTTCTGCATGAACACCTTCCGTATTATTTTATTATTGCATTTTTTTTATCAGTAATTAGCATTTGTTCAATTTTTAAATCTGGTAGGACTATCTGTACATTGGAATGAGAGACGGTATTTTTTTTTTATCAACTGTATTAGTGGAACTGGAATAGCTTTACATATTTTGCTGTATTTCCTATAAGAGCATGTTGAATTTTTCATTTAAAGAGTTGTAAGATTGAACCATGTTCATCCAACAGGTCAGCAACAAAAAATATTTTCTCCTCACACCACTTTTGATTGAATGTTTGAAGGTTTTTCTATTTGATGTAATTGTTCTATTGTTCCCAGTATCTCAACACTTGTTCATGAAATTTTGACAATTTCAGTGGTAATTTTGTGACTTCAAAATCACATTGTAACAAAAATTCAAACCCTCCTACTTTTTAAAATATATTTTGGGGGATATGAAACCAGATAAATTCAGTTTGTGACAGAAAGGTTTTTATCCAATTTATTCTCAACATGTTTATATTCTGCAGCACTGGGGAGCAGGATATTGGAAAAGGCATGTCCCGCCCTACTCTGCCGTACTCTGCGTCTGATTGGCCAGTCCAACCAACAAACGCAACCAGCAGCCAATCAGAAGGAGGAGAACAGGAAATACAAACCCTCTGCAACTAAACGCAGCGCAGAAGAAGAAGTGACAGGCCTCCGACTGTAGCAATGAGCTGGTGACTCCAGCTAACGTGGACATTAATTTATATTTAGTGAAGCTTTTTTAAAGAGCAGCCATGGATATAGCGCTGTATCTGATAGCAGCTGCTCTCCTCATTGTCCTCATCGTGTTTGCGCTGAAGGTGCGCGGGAGAACGCAGGAAGGTAAGCTAACGAGCTAATGCTAACTGTTAGCAGAGCGGCTACAACCAGCTGTTGATTTAAAACAAGGCTCGTGGAGTCCACGTTTCAGACACGGTGTAATGTGTTTGACACTGTCGTTAATATTTCTGTAGTGAGAGGAAACAGTGAAGGTGGAAATTTATTCGTAGCAGCGAGTTTGGGGTTTGTTTTTATCGGCGTTTTAAGGCAACGTCAGTTTATAGCTGTCCGTTCGTGATGAGCTACGGAGGCTGCAGTGGGACATAGTTACTGAATGTCCCGTTGTGACATTCAGCGTCTGTCTGTGTTGTGAGTGTTTACATGTGTAACATACAGTACAGGCCAAAAGCTTGGACACACCTTCTCATTCAATGCGTTTTCTTTATTTTCATGACTATTTACATTGTAGATTCTCACTGAAGGCATCAAAACTATGAATGAACACATGTGGAGTTATGTACTTCACAAAAAAGGTGAAATAACTGAAAACATGTTTTATATTCTAGTTTCTTCAAAATAGCCACCCTTTGCTCTGATTACTGCTTTGCACACTCTTGGCATTCTCTCCCTGAGCTTCAAGAGGTAGTCACCTGAAATGGTTGGGATGGGATGGCATGTCGCTGCAGGATGCTGTGGTAGCCATGCTGGTTCAGTGTGCCCTCATTTTTGAATAAATCCCCAACAGTGTCACCAGCAAAACAGCCCCACAGCATCACACCTCCTCCTCCATGCTTCACAGTGGGAACCAGGCATGTGGAATCCATCCGTTCACCTTTTCTGCGTCTCACAAAGACACGGCGGTTGGAACCAAAGATCTCAACTTTGGACTCATCAGACCAAAGCACAGATTTCCACTGGTCTAATGTCCATTCCTTGTGTTTCTTGGCCCAAACAAATCTCTTCTGCTTGTTGCCTCTCCTTAGCAGTGGTTTCCTAGCAGCTGTTTGACCATGAAGGCCTGATTCGCGCAGTCTCCTCTTAACAGTTGTTCTAGAGATGGGTCTGCTGCTAGAACTCTGTGTGGCATTCATCCGGTCTCTGATCTGAGCTGCTGTTAACTTGCGATTTCTGAGGCTGGTGACTCGGATGAACTTATCCTCAGAAGCAGAGATGACTCTTGGTCTTCCTTTCCTGGGTCGGTCCTCATGTGTGCCAGTTTCGTTGTAGCGCTTGATGGTTTGTGCGACTCCACTTGGGGACACATTTAAAGTTTTTGCAATTTTCCGGACTGACTGACCTTCATTTCTTAAAGTAATGATGGCCACTTGTTTTTCTTCAGTTAGCTGATTGGTTCTTGCCATAATATGAATTTTAACAGTTGTCCAATAGGGCTGTCAGCTGTGTATTAACCTGACTTCTGCACAACACAACGGATGGTCCCAACCCCATTGATAAAGCAAGGAATTCCACTAATTAACCCTGATAAGGCACACCTGTGAAGTGAAACCATTTCAGGTGACTACCTCTTGAAGCTCATGGAGAGAATGCCAAGAGTGTGCAAAGCAGTAATCAGAGCAAAGGGTGGCTATTTTGAAGAAACTAGAATATAAAACATGTTTTCAGTTATTTCACCTTTTTTTGTTAAGTACATAACTCCATGTGTTCATTCATAGTTTTGATGCCTTCAGTGAGAATCTACAATGTAAATAGTCATGAAAATAAAGAAAATGCATTGAATGAAAAGGTGTGTCCAAACTTTTGGCCTGTACTGTAAATTGTAAAATTGTGAAAAGATTTTAAGTATGTAAGTAAGGCACTGTAGTTTATTTATCAGAGTCACCGGTTACATAGATACCAAATAAACCCATTTAAAGTCGTGTGTCAGTCCCTTAAGCTCATATAAAAAACAGGTTTAAAGTCCTAACGTGTGTATTGCATTGACAGTATTGTCATGTCGTGTGCCCTCTCCAGCTGATGAGGAGCAGCGCAGGGATGTTATCCGGGCAGCAGGGCCCCCTCAGCGGGCAGCGGAGGAGCGGGGAGCAGGTATGCCCCGCAGGAGGAGGAACCTGGCCTCGGTGATGGCTAATAGACGACCACAGAGAGACGCCGTGGAGCAAGGTAAACACTGTCAGTTATAATTGTTTGTATTTATAATGTAGCTGTTAATGCCGGGGTGGAAGAACATGCAACAAGTGTGCTGTTGATTTCAGAGGAGGAGCGTGTGGAGGAAGAAGACGTGGAGCAGCAGAGCTTCCAGACGCACGCGAAAGTCGGAGCCAAGAAGCAGAAGAAGCTGGAGGAGAAACAGGCCAAGAAAGCCCAGAGAGAGGTGAGGGCTCAAAGCTGGCTGTGAGTGTGTCGTTGCACTGTGTGTTGTGTCGTCTTGTATTCATTGTGTTGTGTTTCCAGGCAGAGATGGAGGAGAGGGAGGAGAGGAAGAGGATGCAGGAGCTCCGAGAGCAGGAGAGGCGTCAGGAGGACGAGAGGGAACGACAGCTGGAGCAGAAACAGGTCACACACTCGGTGCTCTCACCAGCTCTCTCCTCACTGTGTGTTCATACGGAGGAGATGCTGACACTGTGCTGCTGTTTGTTCAGGAGGAGGACGAGCGCCGGGCTAAAGAGGAGCAGGAGAGACGGGAGGAGGAGGAGTACTTGCGACTCAAAGCCTCATTCACCGTAGAGGACCAGGGAGAAGAGGAGCAGCTCACAGAAGACCAGGTCACACGTCTGCTGAGCTCGTCTTAACATTTCTTTTGTCTTGAATATATTTTAAACAAGTTTGTTCTTGTCTCTCAGTCGCGCAACCTGCTGCAGGATTTCATCCAGTACATCGAGGTGAGTGCTGACACACTCCTCACACTCTTCACACTGATGTATCTGAGTCTAGTCTGTCTCACAGTGTCTCCTCTGTCCCGCAGAGCTCTAAGGTGGTGCTCCTGGAGGACCTGGCTTCGCATTTTGGGATGAGGACACAGGACGCCATCAGCAGACTGCAGGACCTGTTGGCTGAAGGCTCCCTCACAGGTGAGTGTGACCCGGGCAGGTGTGGCTCTTAATCTCCACTCCTTGCATGTCTGAAACCTGAGACCTTGCTGTGTTTTGTGCAGGAGTGATCGACGACAGAGGGAAATTCATCTCCATCACCCCCGAGGAGCTGGACTCAGTGGCTAACTTCATGAGACAGAGAGGCAGAGTGTCCATCACGGAGCTCGCTCAGGCCAGTAACTCTCTCATCAACCTGATGCCCGAGAGCCGCAGCACAGCGTGACGGATGCCGCTCTGCTGCAGGACACCCGGACGACAGATTACACCCCCCCTGCTGGTGTAAAGCACAGACTGGACTGATGCCAGGTGGTGTTATGATCTGCATCCCGGCGCAGCAGCCTTTATTCACCAGTAGGTGTCAGACTTTATATCGATAAGGACGTCTGACTGACTCACCTAAAATGTGTGACATTAAATTAACGAGCCCATGACAAACTGGTTAAGCATAGTAAAAAAATTAAAAATCACTTCTTTTCCTCAGCTCTGATTGGTTCCTTGATTCCACCCTGAACTCCACTGCATTCATTCTTTCTTCATCGCCAAACAGCTGACCATGACAGCAATATATGAAATAGGTGTGAGGTTTTAATTCATACACACAAGTTGGTGGCGCGAACAGGAGACCAGTCAGGACCACAGCGACGAGTTAATTCATGACAATCTCCAGCTCTGGTCATTTAAAGTGCATGTTGTTCTGTTTCACCGTCAAAGAGCAGCAGACAGGCAGGTTCACGTGGCAGTACGTCCGCCAAACAGGCTCTCTGATTGTTTGTATCACTGAGCTGTAAGATAACAGATCTATCAGACAGAAACTTTCACCTAATATCAACATTTAAAACTTCCCGCTGAATTACGAGCAATGAATCAGAGTTCACATACTGCTGACAGGCACATCAGGCATGTTAGCTTTATATGGTTTGGTCTCTTGTTTTCATAAAGTCTTCCAGCTAAGTTCAGTTGAGTCCACGAGCCGAAAATAAAGAGTCCGTGTCAGAGGTGTGTTTCAGCTGGGCGTCTCCTGGTCTTTATCCTGGACTCTCTGGCTTTGTTTCCCCTGACTCAGCTCCCATGTGGAGGTGGCGCCTCTGTCCTGAAACACAAGAAAAATACAACATTCCAATCTCCCTGGAAACTAGTATTTGATATCAGACCTCAAACTGTGTAAAATATCAGTTTCATCCTAACGTACCTTTATCAGCACACCCAAGGGTGCCAGGTTGTCTCTGAGGTCGTCACAGGCTTTGAGGAGAGGGATTCTCTCTGGGTAGAGTCCAGGTTTTTTGGTCGGACCATCCTGACGAGTGAGAGCAAACGCTCTGACTTCACTCCTGAAACGAGTCAGCTGCTCCACGACACCCTCCAGATTTCCATGACCGCTGGTCACATCAGCCTCCTGCACACGTGAGGAGAAACAAACATTTTAGAAGAAGTCTGGTGGCGTTTTGGACGTGGCCTAAAAAATGTAGCCCATTCACTAACATTAAGTTAAAAGAGACCTGTTTTGTGAGATCACAGTGACCTTGACCTTAGACTTTCAACTACTAAATTCTAATCAGTTCATTCTCGAGTCAAAGTGGACGTTTGCGCGAAAGTAGGGGAAATTTCCTCAAGATATTCTTGAGACATCACACAAGAATGAGATGAATGCAAGGTCACAGTGACTGACCACTAAAATCTAATCAGTTCATTCTTCAGTCCAAGGGGACTTTTGTGCGAAATTGGGGGAAAAAACAACTTAGATTTTCTTGATATTACACTCATAAGAATGAGAAATTTGAGGTCATGGTGACCTTGATCTTTGGCCACAAAAATCTAATCAGGTCATTATTCAGTCCAAGTGGACATTTGTGCCAAAGTAAAAAAAAATCCCTTAAGGTATACTTGACATATTACACTCATAAGAATGAGACATTTGAGGTCACAGTGACCTTGACCTTTGGCCACGAAAATCTAATCAGTTCATTCTTGAGTCCAAGTGGATGTTTGTGCCAAATTGAAAAAAATCCCTTAAGGTATTCTTGAGATATTACACTCACAAGAAGGAGACATTTGAGGTCACAGTGACCTTGACCTTTGGCCACTAAAATCTAATTCATTCATTCTTCAGTCTAAGTGGATGTTTGTGCCAAATTGAAAATAATAATAATAATAATGATAAAACCTTAGATTTTCTTGAGATATTACACACACAAGAATGAAACATTTGAGGTCACAGTGACCTTGACCTCTCAAGAAGTTAAATAAATATCCCTGAGCTCTGACCTTACTGTGCAGCAGGTCGATACCAAACACATCCAATACATCTCTGATGTAGCTGACCATCGCTCCGAACACTGCAGGGCTCCGAGCCACCCCTCAGACTGGACAAAGATACGAGACACACACATCAGTTCAGTCAAGATTCAGTGTTTTAGCTTCCTGCCACTGCGTTGAAATTAGAGCAGAACTGCAGGAGGGTCAGACGTCCAGCCAGGCACAGTGTGTTACCTGAGAAACGGGCTGGAGTTGGCAGTTTCCCTGGTAAACCAAATTCATCACAGCGCCGATGGCTCTCGGGGTGTCGAAGTCGTCTGCCAGTGCTTTCGCCACACTGGATTTAGTCTCAGCCAACCTGAAATACAAGAACACGAGTTCTCAGCTGAAACAGAACGACGTGAATGGACTGATCAAACCGTAGAGGAAGTGCCTACCTCTCCCAGAGAACGGCTTCCTGTACGGGTGAACACTGCAGCTGACCCTTCATGTAGGCCTGGGCGTCATGGAGGAAGGTGGAGACGGTTCCCAGAGAGGTCCGAGCCTCCAGCATGCTGTTGTCACTGTAGTCTATAGCTGTGGAGACACAACAAGTTGCCCATGTTCAGTCCATATTGATGACGAAACATGTCGCTGTAGTGAATGTGAAACAAATTCAGATCCCACCTGATCTGTATTTGCTTAAAAGACAAAACATCCGGAACTCGTTGGCAGAGTACGAGTGCAGGAAATCCTGATGGAGGACAAAAGAAAGAGAATAAATATATTGACAAGCTGTGATATACAACATGGGAGATACAGGGACTGACTCAGTGACGTTGACCTTACCTTGATGGTGACGTAGTTCTTCAAAGATTTAGACATTTTCTCTGTGCTGCCTTTTAGGTGTAAGTGCCCTGGAACCAAGAACAGCCACTCAGTGAATGTGTCCTGAGACGTTTTAAGGAACTGGAAAAGGAACAGGCAGCAAAACCAGTGTAGGATCTACCTGAGTGGAGGAAGTAGTTTGCCCACTGGTCACACTGGTGATAGGCTTCACTCTGAGCCACCTCATTCTCATGGTGAGGAAACGCCAGGTCGATACCCCCGGAGTGGATATCCAGCTGACTCCCGAACACTGAGCTGAAACCACAACACTACACACTGAGTCTGACAAGCATATTTAGCTCTATTTGGCTATGTGACGAAATAAATCCGAACCTAGAGATGGTGGAGCATTCAATGTGCCAGCCAGGTCGTCCTCGGCCCCACGGAGACTCCCAGTACGGCTCCTGAGGTTTGGACGGCTTCCAGAGAGCAAAGTCTCTCACGTCTCGTTTATGTGCGCTGCCTGGAGAACCGTGCAGTTTACTGTCTGTTAGTAAAGCTAACACACATTGTGCCTCACACAAAACAAGCAGTGGCAGTTATCACAGTGTGTTTGGGTGAACTTATAATGGCAGACTGAAACTTTGGCAGAACTCTGATTGGCAACAGAGCTACTGCAGAGAATACATTATGTTGTTATTAAATCATCACTGAGGTTAATTATTTAGAGTTGATGCTAAAACTATGAAAACTAGACACAGGTAGTCATGAAGAGGAGTTTCCACGTAGGATATATAAATATATTGATACTGTTACATCAGACTGAGAATTGTCTTAGATTAAGGAAACTATAATACCGTAATTATTGACTTATCAATGTCAGCAAAAATAATCAAGGTCAGCTCTGTGTGATTTTTAAAGCATTTAAAATGTTTTTTACAGCATCGAAATGTTTTTACAGCATCGAAGTGTTTGTTTTTTACAGCATCTAAATGTTTTTTACAGCATCTAAGTGTTTTTTATAGCATCTAAGTGTTTTTTTACGGCATCTAAATGTTTTTTACAGCATCCAATGTTTTTTTTTACAGGATCTAAATGTTTTTTTTATAGCATCTAAATGTTTCTTTACAGCATCTAAATGTTTTTTATGGCATCTCAGTGTTTTTTACAGCATCTAAATGTTTTTTGTTTTTTACAGCATCTAAATGTTTTTTTTTTTACAGCATCTAAATGTTTTTTACAGCATCTAAGCATTTTTAAACTACCTAAAAAAAAATTTCATTGCGCCTATTTTTTCACAGTACCTAAGCATTTTTACAGCATCTAAATGCTTTTTCACAGCACCTGTTTTTTTTTAACAGCACCTAATCATTTTCTACAGCATCTAAACACTTTTTTATAGTTTTCATAGTGACTAAACATTTTCACACAGTGCCTAAGCGTTTGTCACAGCGTCTTTACGCTTTTTGACAGCACCTAAGCATTTTTTCACAGCATCCAAATGATTTTCACAGTACCTTTAGGTTTTTTTTCAACAGTGTCTAAGCATTTTTCCATAGTGCTGCGATGTTTTTTGATAGCACCAAAACATTTTCTAACCTGTCCAAACATTTTTCCACAGCATCTAACACAGCACCTAAGCGTTTTTTTCTTAGCGTCTAAGCATTTTTTCACAGCACCTAGATGCTTTTTACAGCATCTAAAAAATTTTTTCACAGCACCTACGCGTTTTTAAAACATCTAATCATATTTTTCACAGCGTCTAAAGTTTTTTCACACGTTTTTTTTAAGCAGATTTTCAGAGCACCTAAGAGTTTTTTGTACAGCACCTAAACCAAAGGAACAGACCAAAGAAAATAAAAATAAATAAATGTCTCCTCTTGTCTGCTCTCTGTCTCTGGGCGGAGGTTCATCTCCTCTACACAGACATTTATTTTAGTTTTATTTATTAAGGATTTTTTTCTTTCACATTTCAATTCCAATGTCAGAATATTCTTTAGACTTAAAAGTTCATCCCTCTTTGAAAAGGTACATGCATTATTATGCTATTATATTGTCATATCAGTGGCATTACATCGTCTAAAATGGAAATACTATAATTTATTGCAATTATTCCTGTACTATATACCAAAAATAATTATCGTGACACGTCTAACTGTAAGTGCTGTTTTGTTTTCTGTTTTTAAAGGCTGTATTACGAGAAAGTGATGTCATTTCCTGAATTTCCTCAAAATGGGGGACGCAGTCACACCCACACTTTGTGTATTGACAGATACAGGTATGTGTACCTGAGACCTGTCCTCTAATATCACAAAATGACTGCGACTGACTGAAGCAGACGGAAACACTCACCAGCTTCTCCCTGAGAATCCACAGCTCCAACAAACTTTCCATAACGATCACCAATGGACTGGATGTCGAAAAACACATCACCTACAACCGAGGCATTTCACTTATGTTGACACAGGTATTATGTGAACACAGTCATTATCATATATAATAAGTCTTAAAGTTCTCACCTTCTTTTGTGGCATAAGCGTGTCCATTCTTGATGATCCTCTCAATAAACGCGACGATGTGATGCACATTCTCAGTGACTCTTATGTACACTGCAGGAGGAGTCACCTCAAAAACAAGCACAGGATATAACGTTTATAGATAACACTTAAACTGAATGAGTGTTTTTAAATGAAGAGACCTCTGTGAATTTGGCTCCTGGTGAAAACCTCGTGAGCAATTAACACTGGAGGAATTCTGATCAGAAGTTTCAGCTGGCTGCAATGTGCAATCCCCACCACTAGATGCCACTAAATCCCCTAAATCTTACACACTGCTCCTTTAAAATACATTCGCTGTGACCCAATCACACACCTTTAACGACAGCATATCCCTCTTGAACTCCTCCTCATACGTCGTGGATATAACTGTCGGGGAGACGTTTTCCTGCAACACACAGCACTGTCTCAATAAGCGCGCCTTTAAAGCAAAACGAATCAGATGCTGACAGACTCTTGCGACGTTACCTCCCAGCTTCTTTTGATGATTTTGTCATCGATGTCGGTGATGACCATGGCGTGGATGACGGTGACTCCAAACAGCTTGGACAAGATCCTCTGCAGGATGTCAAACCTGACGTATGAGCTGACAGATGCAAAGGCGTTTAGCGCTTACACATAATTATACTATATATATAATTGTGTATAATGTAACATGATACAGCATTACCATGCATGACCCAGGTGGGCGTGGTCGTACACAGTGGGTCCACAGCTATACCTGTAATGCAACACATGTCAATATCAGTGAGGTTATGAAGCATGATTGTGCATACTGATGATATAATAATGTCCTACCAGGTGGCTACTCCCTCTCTCGCCAAGATGAGCGGCTCCTTTGTTTGGTCAGGCTGTTGTAAGTCTTCACACCCGTGTCAAACCCGCTGGGTCTCACCCACTTCTTCCCTGACACCCTGCTGCAGGATCCATTAGCTCTGGGTTTGGCTGCGGCGGCTGGCTGAGCTGCGTGCAGGACCTTTGCCCTCCGTAACACCGACCTCACTGAGCACCACATAGTCGCAGCATCCGCACTGCTAGCTTAGCTTTAGCTTTAGCTTAACTTGACTCTCACTGGGCTCACACATTAAAACAAGACAGTAAAATGTTTGCTAATGTGGCTACAGCTACAAACCACCTTTAGTATCTTCTTCTTTTCGTTTTAAAGCCGGTTTTGAGGCGCATTACCGCCACCTACTATCCGCCAGCCGCTTCCGCTACTGCTGCTGCTGCTGCTGTCACCGCCACTTCTCGCGAGAGTCCGACCCCGGAAGCGTTCTGACGTATCATGTGACTCGCTGTTGCTGGCACCCTGCTCGAGTATGTCAAAATAATCAGGCGTTTCACGGGACGGTGTTTTCTCGGAGAACCTCGCGTTTCATCGGGATATAAATTCTCAACATGCAGAACGTTATAAACACCGTGAAAGGGACGGCGCTCGGTGTGGCTGAGTTTCTCACCCCGGTGTTAAAGGTAAACTTACATGAACGTTACAGGAGCTAGCTTGTTGATAGGTGGTGGCTACACACATTGCAGGTGATCAGAGATACCCAGCAGCTCACACATGATTCATTTAATCTCATTTCAGGCACTAATACAATCTAATATTGTTGTTGTAAATGCGTGTCACCCCTGTTTACAGCTGGAGGCTAATATTATATCTGTTTTTAATCATAGGAATCGAAATTCAAAGAGACTGGAGTCATAACACCAGAAGAGGTGAGAACACATTTGTTTAAAGCCTATCTACAGTGTTATAATTACTCACATCCACACAGTGTATGTGTAAACGCATCACACTCAACCCTGTGTTCTTGTATTTTAGTTTGTTGCAGCTGGAGATCACTTGGTTCACCACTGCCCCACATGGAAATGGTGAGTGTCCACCCTCAGCGTGGACGTCTCCACAGTATCCTCCTCCCCTCGCACCCGAAATCTTGCCATCACATTAAACACATCACCAAACAACACATCACTTCCCTGTTCTTCGTGTTGAATTTCACAATGAAGTGCAAAATTCCAGCATAAAGAAACCCAGTGGCGTCACACTATTTACTTCCTGTGTGTGATTATATTATTTTTCCTTTTGCCATTCAGCTTGTGTTCTGCTTTAGGAGAATCATAAACAGTGGTTTGTACAACTTAAAGTGGGTGTGAACTGAGTCGTATTTAAAGTTAAGTGCAAATATTTATGTCCGTGGTTGTTTCTCCTCTCAGGGCCACCGGCGAAGAAGTCAAGGTGAAGCCATATTTGCCCCAGGATAAACAGTTTCTCCTGACACGCAATGGTAAGAGGTGACTCGGATCGAAATCTGTATTCAGATAATCAAATGCAAGGAGATCTCTTGGAGAAAATTACTTAGACTTCTCAGACATTAATATCTATTTACACATTCACAGATTTATCTATGCATGCAGTGATTTATGTACACATGTTCAGAATCTCAGTACACTTGCAGGCCTGAGTACACATTTAGAGACTCTTTCACACGTTTACAAATCTGATAACACACACACAGATTGAGATACAGACACACAACTCCCTGTACACGTGTGCAAATAGTTCTGCTTCAATAATGTTCATTTAATGTTTTGTTGTTACCTGTATTTTAACTTTCACTCTGTCACATCAACAGTTTGTATGTGTTACTTAAACAACTCTCTCCAGTTCCTCATGAATTGAAGAGTGAAGTGAAGCAACTCTGAATTTTCCCTGAGCTTGACTTGATTTATTTTTACAGGCTGCGCGTCCTTGAATTGAAGGGAAGCATCTTTAAATTACAGTGTGGATTAATAAGAACTGGGGGTTGGGGTTGTTGCTGTTGTTTGTCTTTTATGAACACACAAGTAGATTAAATGGACAATGGACAATGGAGAGTGAGCCAGTATTTCAGGAAGCAGTAATCTCTTCCTGCTCTCACTCTCTGTCCTGCTTCATACTTTGCAGCTGTGCAACAGATCCTCAGTTTCTGTTTTGTAATGTAACGCCACTGGTTACAGCTTCATCTACAGCTTTGTGTTTAAGCCCACCTCTCTGTGTGTTGACTCGTGTCTCTTGCAGTTCCTTGTTACAAGCGCTGTAAACAGATGGAGTATTCAGACGAGCTGGAAGCCATCATAGAGGAGGACGATGGAGACGGAGGCTGGGTGGACACTTACCACAACTCAAGTAGGACACCGTCTCACTTAGAACTGGAAATCAGTTAGATTTTACAGCTTCAATCCCGGATTTTATTAAATCAGATTAAAAGGTATTAAATTATGCTGAAGAACATTTCCTGACACGACTGTGCTCCAGCAGGTGTGTTAGGAGTCACAGATGCTGTACGAGAAATTTCACTGGACAATAACAAGGTAGGCTAATTCTAAATGTGCTAGTCCTGTAGCTTTCAGCTGTTCTCCATGACCTTCTTCAGCAATAACTGGACGTGTTATTTATCGGGTTAAAAGACCTTTTGAATTTTTTTTTTTTGTAATTCTCTTATTTGGTTTTCAAAAGCAGTGTAAACATCCGTAAACAAAGTCCAGAACCAACTGAGCATGAAGACCTTGAGCAAAAAGGAACAATAAAATAATAATTTAATACAATTAAAAAAAAAAAAAAAAGATGAAAAAATAAAATAAACAATTGATAAATAAAATTGAATAAAATAAGAATAAAAAACAATTTGATAAATTAATAAATAGAATAAAAATAAAAATAAATTTGATAAGTGAATAAATAAAATAAAAATAACAAACAATTTGATAAATAAAAAAACAAAAAAAAGATAAATAAATAAATGAAATGAAAAAGGGGGGGTAAATTAATAATAATAATATGGCATAACATAAATAAAAATCCTAACATAAGGATAAGGAATAAATTAGAAATAGATCGAGAATGTTGAAACAGGACATACATAATGAAGCACAACACAGTGTGTCTAATACTTATCAGACAATGTCAGGTCTAATGTTTGACACATATGCCACCCATTTTGTCCAGTTCTCAATAAAGATTTCCTTCCTGTCAGTCTCTCCATTACATAGATATTATAAACCAAGTCAGTCCATTCGTCAATAAACATTTCTTTTTTCAGCCATTTAGTCTTTTAATGTTGTGACACTTTGGGACCTACTGTGAAGGTGTGCAGTTGCAAATACGCCCTTTCAATCTGACTCTCTGCAGGACAAGAATATGAATGCCACATCTGCAGCATGCTGTGATGATGATGATGACGAAGATGATGAAGATGGAGAAGCAGCAGATATGGAAGGTACTCGTATCGTCCCGGTGATGAAGCAGCCATTTTGTTTCTTTCAGGCGACCTGTACCTCATGTTGTCCTTCACGCTGTCTTTTCAGAGTACGAGGAAAGTGGCCTGTTGGAAACAGACGAGGTAGACGTCTTAAAGTGTCGCAGCGTTCACTGTTTGATCTAATTATCCTCAGTCTAGCTACCACCTCACACTTGTTTCCTGTGTCTAGGCGACCTTGGACACCAGTAAAATGGTTGAAACCAAAGCCAAAGCAGAACCTGGCAGTGAAGACGCCATCCTTCAGACTAGAACATACGACCTGTGCATCACATACGATAAATACTACCAGACCCCTCGACTCTGGCTGTTTGGATATGATGAAGTATGTACCTGGGCACAACGTGACTTAATAAGACACCTCTGTGTATTCTTAAGAATAAATAGTATCAGAAAGTGTTTAGATCATTTAGGAAACTCACCAGGCTGCTGTGGTGTCTCCCAGGACAGGCAACCGCTGACTGTAGAACAGATGTATGAGGACATCAGCCAGGACCATGTCAAGAAGACGGTCACCATCGAGAACCACCCCCACCTTCCTCCACCTGCCATGTGCTCTGTCCATCCCTGCAGGTGAGAAAAATGGGGAAAAACTCACCCTCGGACACATGTTGAGTTTGAGTCTGTAGTGATGTCTTTGAATATTAGTACACGAATGTTTGATATTGTCACTGAACGTTAAAAATGAACCTTTGGCTGATCCAACTTCTACTTTCAGACATGCTGAGGTGATGAAAAAGATTATTGAGACTGTGGCAGAGGGCGGAGGAGAGCTTGGAGTGCATATGTATCCTTTCATGGTTATAACGTGTCTGCTTCTTTGACAAAACTGTTTTGCTCTGCACCTTCCCTCCATGCTCCTCTGTGTTTTCCTCAACAGAAACTCCCAGGTATCTTCTGATTTTCCTCAAGTTTGTCCAGGCTGTCATTCCCACAATAGAATACGACTACACGAGACACTTCACCATGTAGCTTCATAAATCTGCCACCGCTAACGCTACATCCGTACATGGGAACGATCAGCTCTTCTGTCTCTGTGTCGAGATTACATCTGGGGTGCGTCCAGCGCCGATACAAACGTGTCCTGTTTACCTGTAGTTAGCCTAGCGATAGCATGAGAAGTCTTTTTATTTTACCTGTGGAAAACTAGAAGTATAAAATCACATTGGATATATTTGTAAGTAGCTTGCAAGCTAACAGCAATGTCGAATCGTGTGTTTGCGCTAAGCTAGGCTAACCACATGCTGGACAGACTTCAGCACTGGACACACAGATACTGAACTCCATCTTCTCATCTGATTCTGGGTAAGACTGCAGACAAGGCTCCCAAACTTCGGACTGTACCTCTGATGTTTCTCTACAGGTTTATCATTTTGACCACAATGTGGTGAGCTCGCACAAGGTTCTTGTTAAGAGGATTGTGATGCTGTTACTAAACCGCACCCCATTCCACACTGCTTTGCTGCTTCAAACGTCCATCTCCAGAAAATAAAGTCACCCCGGTCAGCTTCTTGAGTCATTAAAAATGAGATGGTTCATCAGAGCTGCCTGAGAGAACAGCGAGACCGAACAAAAACAGTCCATATCCCGTCGCTGCCTTCAGACATCTGATTATGTCCATCCACTTCTCGTACAGCTACCCCACAAATAATACCAGAAGAAAATATTTCAAATGTCTCTGTACCTGACAGCAGCATTGATAGAAGCTTATTGACTGCCTCTCTGCAGCGCTTACTATTGTCTGCATTCTCACTTTGCAGAAGGCTCGGCTCGCTCCCATCATTGTAAATCAGCTCTTTATGCCAGTTTGTCTTAATACTTCATTCTCTGAATGTGTCGATGGCCAGGCCTTTTCACTCAGCCATGGTTCTTCTGGTTGGCTCATATGTTTATATTCCCTCCTCTGCAGCTTGCGTCAAAACCTTGAGACTACTTCTTCTTCAGTTTGTCCTGCTTCGACAATGATGCATCAGTATCAGTACCTATTGTGTCTCAGAGCTACGTGAAGGTCGGCTCTATCTATCGTGCAGCGTTCTCACAAAACAAATTTCACAAGCCTCTCTGTGTGTTTCAATAACTTCTTCAGTTTCTGGTCTTTTTTGTTGATGATATTGTGACTTATGAACTATATTGGGCTCATTACACTAACGTGTCTGACAGTACTTACAGAAATAAATGAATTTATGCGCTTCAGTGATCTCTACTTTCTTTGTTCTGGCTTGGTTGGATCAAATACTCATCTGTTGGCGCTTACTGCCTGTTGGTCCAGTCTCCTAATGTGACTTGCTCAGTGGTAACACTTGAACATTTTAAAGTAATGTACATTAATCAATAAAGAGTTTCCCAAATATTGCAAACAGAATGGTTTTGTGTGTTTATTGGGTCTGGGGTCAGATGCTTCTCGCATCGTATATATTTCAGTGAAAAGTATTTTAGCTTCCCACAACTCCTGAAAGCGGCAACTGTTAAACTTGCGCCTCCTGGTGAAGGCAGTGTCCGCAGCCAGAATCTGGCCAGTTAATTTGGCAGATTCTTGGCTTCATTTCCTACTGACTTATTTCTTCCAACGTGCCGAGTTTGGGACGATGCTGGGCCAGGTCATTCTTGACAACAGCCCAGTGATGGCACTGGGAATCGGGCCAGTTTATTTGGCTTGATTCTGGGCGTACATCCATGGGTACAATCAATCACCTTCATTCATCTTCAAAAGGCTCAGGTGTTCACAAGAAAGGATGGTCGCTTTCTGAAAAACTGTGCAGGCAAGCAGTTTGAGAAGGACCTTTCTCTATGACCAATTGCAAAGAATTTAGGGATTTCAACAATCAACAATCTATAATGTCATCAAAAGATTCAGGGTTGTGGATTATTGAGGCCGTGGCTCTCAGATCCGTCTGGTTCAAGGCAGTATATACATAAACTGAGGTGCATAAACCACAAAACATCTCTGCCATGAAGGTAAAATAAGTTCCCACTCCTCTGCTGCTGTTCCACATTCAGGCCACCTGGGGGCAGTAGTGTATCTGAGTCTTACCACCCCAGATATCAGCCTCGGCAGCACCAGAGAAGAAGCAGTTGGCTGTCAGAAAGCAGCGTGTGGAGGTCATGCCTGCGGGTCCAACATGTCTCTCCTCGAGCCCACTCTCCTCCTCTGTGTGAGCGGCTTCTTCTCCAACCTGCGGCCGTCGGAGCCTTTCCTCACCGCCTACCTGATGGGACCGGACAAGAACCTGACGGAGACTCAGGTGAGTTAGCACGCGGGGCTAAAGGCTACTGGCTGAGCGGCTGCTTAAAGTTACAGGAGCTTGCATCACTTCTTATGATCAAGCGATGAGAGGCGAGAAGTTTTTAGTTTTAATCACAATAAAGTTAGTCATAAGTCTTACTTTGAAAAACCTGGTGGGTGCGCAGCAAGGTAGATGTTCAGGTTGCAGAGGAGGAAGTGGATACTCTCATACTCTCATGAACACGATCAGCCAAAACATTAAACCAGTGACAGGTGAAGTGAGTAACTTTGATTGTTCTGCTGGGAAACCTTTGGCTCTGGCATGTGGATCCCACCTGACATGGACACTGGTGCAGACCAAGCACCCTCCTCATGGCAACAGTAATCCCCAATGGCAGTGACCCCCCAGAACAAAAAAGCATCATGCCACACTGCAAAAACTGTTCAGAAATGTCCTTTGGAGCGTGACAAAAAGCTCAAGGTGTCGACCTGGCGTCTAAATTTCCCAGATCCCAACCTGCGCAAGGATTCTTGTGTTGTACCTTGATCTCTGGGAGTGTCTTGCTGTGTCTGGATCTATTTAGTCCAGTGGGTTGAGGGTTGTGAGGATCTGGGGAATTTGGAGGGCCAGGTTGACACTTTGAGGTCTTTGTGTTTGTCCTGCAACGGGCAGAACATGTCAGGTGGTATCCACATAAATGCCAGAACCAAAGGTTTCCCAGCAGAACAATGTTTTGGAACAAAATAATCAAGCTTATTCACTTCACCTGTCTGATCATTCTGCTGTTTTCAATTCAGTATCCGACCAACTGTCGAACTCAGTCATGGCAACTTATGAGTCTGGACAGACATGGATGTAAACTGTAACTGCACTTGACGTTAATGGAGACAAACAACCATGAGGTGGAATTTCTTGTTTCTTGGTTCACCTCTACAATAGCTGTTTGCTTGTTTCCTCATCATTTTGGTCTGCTTTGTACTGCTGTCTCTCGTCAGCATGCCAGTTAGCATGCACATGGGATTTATCATGGTTTACATGCACTGGGTCGTGCTAAGGCTCGCTTAATGTGACGTGACAATCTTGATGTGTTGAGGGTTGCTTAATATTACAACTGGATGTGTTCTTATGGCTCAGTCCTGTTTAGGCAGAATAACCCCAACGACAAACTCAAACACACTTGTCCTAGACAGGATTATCCCTCAGGAAAAATTTCTGGTTAATCCTGAAATAATTACCTCCATCAAGATCTAAGTCGGCCTACAAAAATCTTTCACCAAGCAGCAGCAGTGATAAATCTTTTTTTTGCCCTGAATGACATTGGTTTGTATCTAAAGTATTGGAAAATGTTTCAGAAGCAGACTACTTTAAGCCAGTCAGAGCAGTTTTAGGAATTGCCATAACCGGCTGAAGATATTACATCATCCACAAATAGACAGGAAGTCAGTGCATTATGTCTTCACTTCACTCATGGCTTCTGATCCTGTTCTAAACACTTGAGAAACTACAGTTACTCAGCTTTGACTCTGTTACACTGAAATGGTTTGAGTTCTGTTACTGGGAAGTTGTCAGGATGTCCATTGCCACATGCATTTATGTTGTGCCACAGGGAAATGTGCTTGGGTCATGGAGGTTGTGCATCTATACAAATGACTTTCAAACAAGAATGTAAAATCTATAGATCTGCATGCGATCCAGTTCTTCGCTGCTCAGGGAAATGACAAATAAATGTCAGCACGTTCTTACACGGGAAGTTGAAATTAGCTGTCTTGTCATTTAGAGCCCTGCAAACATCCAAAAATTCAAGGTCAGGGGTCACTGTGTCCTCACGTCCGTTTCATTCTCATGAATGTGAGAACGCCTTGAGGGGATTTCCTCAAATTTGACGCAAACGACCGCTTGTACTCAAGAATGAAGTGATTAGATGGCGGTGCTCAAATGTCGAGGTCACTGTGACACAGCAAAACCTATATTTGGCCATAACTCAAGAGTTCATACACTAATTGTGACAAAATTTCACACAAATGTCTTAATAGGATAAACGGATGAAGTGATGACATTGTATATCCAAAAGGTCAAAGGTCAGCTTCACTGTGACATTACAGTGTCCTGCAAAAACTCTTTTCTGGCTGTTATTCCAAGCTATAACTCAGGAACAGAAGTAGAGACATTTGGTCTTGGATGTTCACCTTGAAACTGTGCTGATTTTTTTTAGCTCTTCTGGAATGAAATCTTATTTCTGTAAATGTTATCTCTTATCTGCAGGTTGTTAATGAAATCTATCCCGTTTGGACATATTCCTATCTGGCCTTGCTCTTCCCCGTCTTCCTGATCACTGACTACCTCCGTTATAAGCCTGTATTGCTCCTGCAGGCCACCAGTTTAGTAGTGACCTATGTTATGTTGCTGAAGGCACAGGGCATGGCGGCCATGCAGCTCCTGGAGTTTTTCTTCGGGCTGGCCACAGCCTCGGAAGTGGCCTACTACTCCTACATCTACAGCGTGGTGGAGCCGGCACACTACCAGAGAGTGACGGGCTACTGCCGCAGCATCACTCTGTTTGGATCAGCTGCTGGATCTCTGATGGGACAGCTCCTGCTCTCTTTGGCCAAAGCTCAGCTGGTCCACCTCGTCATTATCACGCTGTCGTCAGCCGCTGTGGCCTTTGTTGCGCCCTGGTTTCTGCCCATGCCCAAGAGGAGCTTGTTCTTCCATAAGAGTGCAGAAGCAGTGGAGGAGAGGCCACGCAGCAGCACAGCCCTGTTGGAGAAGGCTGAAGATTCAACGGGCAGGTTGCCTCCAAACAGCCGGGACGCCCCTACAGTGAGTGCTCAGGTCACACCTGACAGAAATTCATCCGTTAAAATATGAATAAGTGTATTTGTATAAAGAGATACACTCAGTCACTCCTTCACTCTCCATGCAGATACTCAGCACCTCTGACACAGGAAAGCATCGCAGTGGTGTTGCGGAGGTGTTAAAGATACTGCTTGATGACTTCCTGAAGTGCTACAGATGTCAGTCCCTCCTGGCCTGGTCGCTGTGGTGGGCTCTGGCCACCTGCGGCTACTTCCAGGTCATCAACTACGCCCAGGCGCTGTGGGAGAAGGTTCGTCCATCGCAGGACTACGAAATCTACAACGGCTATGTAGAGACACTGTCCACACTGCTAGGTAAGGGGTGCCACTTTGTCAGGTTTAAAACAATCTGTGGCCTTTTGTTTTAGGTGTGAAATGTATTATTATTTTTTTTAATTTAGTGATGTGCTTGTGTGTCTGTTGTGCTGATCCTCAGGGGCCCTGGCGGCGCTGCTGGTGGGTTACCTGCCTGTGTGCTGGGCAGTGTGGGGGGAGCTGGCTCTGTTTCTCTTCTCCCTTCTGATGGCTGCATGTGTGTTTGTCATGGACACAATGAGGAACATATGGGTGTGTTACAGCTCATACGTTCTCTTCAGAGCCACATACATGCTGCTCATCACCGTGGCTACGTAAGTACAATGTCAGACTTTAGGCAAATGTGGTTTATCTTGATTATATGAAGTTTGGCTTTCTGCTTTAATGTTGTTGTTATGATGTTGTGGCCTAAGTTTGGTTTATGTGTAGGTGAAGACAGCAGTCAAATGTTGGCGATAATGCTCCACCACCCGTTTGCAATTTGCAATTTAAAAAGAGAAGGCGATGAAGAAGAGGCGGTTAAAAAAAGCCACTGCTGTTGAAATTAGTGCACCTCACAAGAAGTACGTAGTGTATATAGTGTACTACATTGAAGTGTACTAACGGAAGTACGCAATTTATCCCAAATGCAAAAAAAAGGAGAATTTAATAGTGCGTCGAGGTAGAGCCTTCGCCGTAACCTGACGTGTACCTCCTCGGACTTGTAACTACGCGTCGCGGTGACGCAGACCTCCTGTCTGTCTTCATATGAGCAGAGGTCATCGCTAGGCTAATTTTTACAATGTAAAATGCCATAGGCTTGTGCTAATAACGTTGGTATGTTGTATTTGTTTGGCACATGTGTTTAGTATAAGACAGTTGGTATGTCGGTAAACTTTGTGAGTTGTAATGGAGCTAAATTGTGTGTGTTACCTTTTGTTACAAGAGGGAAAGGGGGAACAAAATTGCGACAACCATTGATTCTAATGTCTGAACATGAGCCATGAGGTCCTCAGTTAGAGGCACATTCCTCTTCTGGTGTTTGAATACGATCTGGACTGAAAAGTGTGGGAACACTGTTGAATCAAAACCCCAACAAAGACCAACGCGAGCTTAAACAAATAGCTGCTGGGTCTGTTTTTCTTTCGTTCTGGCTCTCGACGCTCTGTTTCTCCTTTAGTCGGGGTGGGTTTGGATGTCGGTCAAGTTCTACCAGTGTGTAGTATTTGAGCTGTATTATTTCAGCCACCAGTGTGTGTAACAGTCCTTCATTTACACTGTGATCTTGACCCTCCTCACATGTTTTCTGATGTCTGCCCCCTGACCCCTCAGATATCAGATCGCAGCCAGTCTCAACATGCAGCGCTACGCCTTGGTATTCGGAGTGAACACCTTCATCGCCCTGCTGCTGCAGACCCTCCTCACTGTGGTGGTGGTGGACTCAGCCGGCCTCGGCCTCAATGTCTTCACCCAGGTGAGGAGGAGCATCGAGCTCTGTGACAACACACACCGTCCCACTCCTGCAGTGTATTTGATTGATTATTGATCGCTGATTTGTTTCCTCCTGCAGTTCCTCATCTACGGCGGCTACTTTGCCGTCATTTCTGGCATCTTCCTCTTTGCTGGAATTTTCAAATTGGCCTACAGGCGGCGCTCCAAGCAGCAAGAGGAGGAGGAGGTCAGTGATAACAGCCCAGCAGAAACAACTCAGACTCTCCTCCAGTCAGGGACTCCAGCTCCCATAGAGAGGACACAATAACAGATATTGATTAGACGATAGGTGAGTGAGCACTGCGGCTGTATCTTTGTCTACACGGACTGAAACACTAAGACCAAACGACAGAAAATGTGAAGTATATGCAAATCAAGGAGCAAAAAGAGCGGCACAAACGAGAGAATTCTTCAAAGGTTCACACGTTTGAACGTCTTGTTTCACTTTAGTCTTTAAAGTGTGAAAAGAAAAGATGAGTGCACCTTTAAAAAGAACTGATATATATACTGTACGTCATGATGTTACAAATGTTGGTGTTGCCTTTATGTACAGAGACATAAGGATTGTTGCCTTAATAGCACTGCTACTATTGTGTTACAGCTGACACCAGCCGGAAAGATATTTTTATATTTATAATTGCGTAGATCGTGTATTACACTCAGGGCTTTGCTGAATAGTTTGAAGCTTTATTCATAACATTGACATTCGAACGCTGCACAGCTGCAGATACAGATTAGGCTACAATAACGTTATTACATTATACTAATAGTAGAATTAGATTCTACTGGTGACTAATCCAAACATTTCCAATCACATATTTTAATCTAATGAAATATTCAGCTTTAGTTCACATCTGTTGGTGTTTAGCCTTGAAAATAAATGGTCAAAAACTATCTTCTCTCCCACCTGCTGGACACAAAGGGAGGCACATATAATTTATATACTAAGAAAATAAATACTTGGCACTGTGTGACGATATATCGCCACACAAAAATATCGCAATACCAATCATTTGGAGCTTCAATCGAAAATGTAAAAAGAAGCTTCGAGTATTAGAAAAATGACAGGTATTGGTAACAGGTCTATCAATATGTATCTGAAATGAAAATGAAACACTGCTGTTGAGGTTTGAAATGTTAAACTGTTTACCTGCGTCACATGTTTGATATTGTTGTGACAACAATAGAGCTGTATGGCACAAAGACATACAATATTTGTTAGTGGATTGCTGCTGATTCGGCCCTGCACATGTGATTTGTTGACTATAAGACAATTATCGAACATAACCATCTTTTATGGATAAAAAGTGATGACCTCGTTATCATCAGCTAATTAATTTTGAAGAAATAAGACAAATATGGGCACATAGAAACTACAAATACCTGCAGTAGAAAACACGTCTTCCACACACACACTCAACTGAAGTAAACTAAGCTAGCTCGTGTGTAGCTTTATATAAATACAAGCTGTTCATAACAGTGTTGGATTAGCAGCTTTGCAACTGTAGCACTTGTTTAACAAAGATTTTGTTATACAGATTAGTCACACAAATAGGTGCCTCGTGTTCATGTTCTGCAAATACATGTTTTCAAATGCCTTTTTATGTCAACAAATAGCTTGAATTATTGTAAAAATAATTTACATGTCATGTGATCCGTACGCACAAATTGTAAGACTTACGCATGACTTGTACTTTTCTTGACTGATTCGGGACCTATGTTGAAACTTCCCTGCTGACTTGACACGTGACTTGGATTTCTCTCGACTGATTCAAGACTTGACTTGGACTTGTCTTACCTGACTTGTGACTTGGATTTGTTTTGACTGACTTAAGACTTAACTTGGACTTGTCTCTGTTGACTTGCTCATGACTTATCCTTTTATTGACTGATTTGGGACTTTTCTTGAAGCTTTTCTACTTGACTCGGACTTGTCTCGACAGACTCAAGACTTGACTTGAAGTTGTCTTACCTGACTTGTGACTTGGAATTGTCTTGAGTGACTTTAGACTGGCTTTAGACTGACTTAAGACTTCACTCAGACTTGTTTCTGTTGACTTACGCATGACTTCGACTTTTCTCGCCTGATTTGGGACTTGTCTTGAAACTTTTCTCTGCTGACTTGAGACTTGAGACGTGGACTTTTCTTGGCTGACTTGAGACTTGACTTGAACTTGTCTTACCTGACTTGTGACTTGGATTTGTTGTGACTGACTTAAGACTTGACTTGGACTTGTCTCTGACTTACGCATGACTTAAACTTTTCAAATAGTTTGAATTATCGTTAATAAATGTATGTCATGTGATCCGTACGCACAAATCGTACGACTATAGACTGTGTTAAAACTCGACAGAACCTCACAGACCTTTTTAGATATTTATGTGCACAGCAGGCATTTTGCTGTATGAGACCATACTTCGGTCAGAGGGTGGCCTGCCTCTCTTACCTCTCCCCTGTGTATTGTGTCTTTATGTCTGTTCATTCCAGATTTCCGTTAAATTCTTTGTACTGTTTTTTTTAGAACTGATCGAACGTGGAAAAAATGTGTGTGATTTGTTATTTTTCTAGAAGGTGTATTGTGATGATATGAATATAATGTATGGGTGTGTATTTTCACTGTTCCTTTTTTATTTTATAATCATACTGTACCTTTAAATAAACAGAAAAGCACTTTGAGTTACCTCTGTGTGAATGTGCTGCCCTGCCTAGTCTTGAAACTTGTCCCAGCTAGCCTAAGACGAGGCTTGGATTTGTCTCCATTACTTTAGCGGGACCTGTCTCTCTTGGCTTGATACCTGACTTGGACTTGTCTCAACTGACTTGAGACTTACCTGGACTTGTCACAGCTGATTTGAGACTTGACTTTGACATATCTCTTAAGTGTCTTGACTGACTGGAGGCTTAACTTGAACTTTAAGATGTCTCTGTTAACTCGAACCTTGGCTTGGACTTGTCTTGACTGAACGAGACCGGTCTTGAAATGTTTCTCAGCTGACTTGAGATCCGACCTGGAATTGTCTCTATTAACCTGAAATTTGACTTGGACTCATCTTGATTGATTAAAGATTTGTCTTGAAACTCATCTTTGCTGAATTGAGACAAGACTTGGACTTGTCTCTCTTAACTGATACTTAAACTTATCTTGACAGACTCAAGACTTAACTTCAACTTGTTACAACTGATTGAGAAAGAACTTTGACATGTCTCTGACTTGTCTTGACTGACTTGAGCCTTGACCTAAATTCTCTCAGTCAACTCAATGCTTGACTCAAGACTTGACTTGGACTTGTCTTGGACTGATTCGAGACCAATCTTGAAACTTTTTTCTGCTGACTTGAAAATTTTACCAATAATGAAACTCTCAAAGTATATCCGTCTGCACACGCCCACATTCCTGAGATCTAATCAGACTTAAACCCGTGTGGGTGATGTGTGTGGATTTTAAGCTTTTCTTTTCCTTGTACGGGGCAGCTGAGCATTCCCACCATGTCTGTCCCCTCGTCTACACTGTGGCCTGATAAAAAGTTTGGTCCTTAATCACATCAAACATAGACTCTCAATACACTCTCTCAAATGTATTAAATCAATAATAAACTAAGGAAAGTGGTGTAAAGTTAAGAGCCTTGGTCAGTCTGCTGCAGTTAGGGAACAGTGCCATCTACTGGCTACAAGGGTAAACTACCCAACAGTGTGCACTGGTAAAGGTTTGCCTGACTCTGTTTTGAACTGTGTTTATAGTCTGTGTTAATCTAGTCCAGGTTTGACCAGTCTAGATATTTGGTCTTGGTCTGGTTCAAAGGGGATTGGATTAAGAGAAAACTTCTGTGTTTTAAAGAGTGTCAAGGCTACTACTAGGATGCCGTCAATCGGATCAACTCTCCAGGAGGAGGTTGTTGAGGTACCACCCGAGGAAATGGCCAAAAATGTACAAAAATTACTCATTGAAGTCAAAATGGATGACTTCTTGTTGGGAAGTCAGCCATCCAAGAGACTTTTTTGCACATCTCGGCATGTTACATATGTCTACCAACTTTCGTAATCGTAGGTTTAACGGATTACGATTATCCTGGCCAAAATAACTCAAACTATTCGTGAAAGTCTCACAATGGCGCTGAGACATGCTGGAATAACTTTACGTTACATCACGTTGAGAAACAAATATCTTTATTGCATCACAGACAGGACACAGCTTTCTCAGTGAACTTTAAGTGGAAAACAAACAATGCTATCTCTTGAGAACTGTGCATATGCCTGGTCTGACGTCTCACCGCACGTTCGTCCTTTATAAATACCAGTGTACGTGAAGGAAAAGGCACACGTATCTTATAGACATCTGAATCATACACAGCCCTTTGTATACTAGCTGTTGATAAAAAACAAGTCCTACAAATACTTAATATCAAACTTTCCATGAAAACCTTTTATTTGAATTTCATAGTGAAGAATGTCCCAGTAGCACTTCTACCGAGGGCGTATCTGTATGTCAGGTGAGGCTCCAGATGACAGTGAGCATCCCCATAACGCCATTAAGGACAGCGACACCATAACCAATGTGGAATCGATGGCCGGACACACCTCTGGAAGAAAACACACACACAAATGTTGAAGTCATCACCTGCTTTCTGCGAGTGAGGTTGAAGCACACTGTGACTCGGTGCGTTACCTGAGGTGGGCCAGTGTCAGAGGTGTTCCCGACGCCATGCCGGGCTGGTACGAGTCCAGGTAGGTGAGAGTCCATGAGAAGGCACAGCAGATACACCCTGCTAGTAGTGACAGCACCAGGATACTCCAGAAACCTGCACACACACGCAAATGACTTACATTTTGGGGACGTTACATAGACTTGAATTTGCGACCCTGCACTCATGGCACTGTTTGGGGCCCCCTTATTTTTCTACTTTTCAACTTTTAAGGAAGGGGAAAGGGGGATGGTGGGATGATTTGCAGTTATCCCTCTATAGAAATGTTGCATTGACAAATACAGATCTCATGCACATATTGATACTCACCCAACATCCTGTGTTCAATCCCATCTGCTCCTGTCACTCTCTCTGCCCGCAGCTCTGAAACAGTCACAAGGAATCGGTATCAACATCGACAAGATTAGTTTGACAACATGATTTACTCAAGGTCTACTTATTATCTTCTTCTGGATCTGTCAACCTCATCTCAGTCTTCACGAGACATGGGGTAGGGAGGCTAACTGGTACAGTACGAGTAAAGACTATTTTGCTGAACTTCTTTTTCCAATGTCAAAATGAACGTTCAGTCTCACGTTGCAGTCGAGGTTCATTTTGGATCATGATTGGATTTGGAAATCCATGTTTTGCTGTCCAGAATCAGCTGATCCATCTTACTTCTGTGCCGGCTTTTCAAAGCAACATTGGATTGGATCACCCTGATCCAGATACAAACTTTTCAAGATCACCAAATCTGGAGAATCAGTGCTTTGAATGGGACTACATGTCACAATGTAGGCTGCTGCTGGCTATGTAAAGAGCAGGTAGAATAGCCAGTGAGGGGTCACCTTTTATTTAAGAAAGGACAAAATACTTCTTTTTTCCTTATGAACAATGCGTTTCAAGATTTGATCCAACTGATATCTGAAATCTAATCAGATTACTTCTGAAAGACTGGGCCTGATGATTGTCGTCTTCCTGTTTTGTTCACTACAGCAGTGCTTTAGGCCTGAAAGTCACAAAAATGTGGTCAAACTGACTTGACGGAACACAGTGAACCTTTCAAATTAGATTTTACACAATATCTTACTATATAATGACGAAAACTCTGTCTCTGTGTGTGTCTGTTCCACGTTTTTCAATCCATGTGAAATTTGGCACAGTGGTAGAGGGTCATGGGAGGATGCGAATGAAGCATAGTACATCAATTGGCCAAAGGGGGGCGCTATAGCAACCGACTGAAATTGCAAACTTTGAATGGGCATATCTCATGCCCCGTATGTCGTAGAGACATGAAACTTTGCACAGAGATGCCTCTCCTCATGAGGAACACATTTGCCTGAGAACCCATAACTTCATATAGATTTTCCGCCATTTTGAATTTTTTGAAAAACACTTCAAATGGATTTCTTCCGAGGAAGTTTGAGCGATCTGCATGAACCTGGGTGAACATAATCTAGGGACCAATATCTAAAGTTCCCTCTTGGCAAAAGTTGGAAAACTTACTAAAACTGAGCTGGTGAGGATAACATTTCAATTTTATAGTATTAGAAGTAAAAAAAAACAACGATCTGTTGGTTGGCAAACTACTAAAACTATTTTGAAAGTTTAAAAACAATGTCAATATTTTTATTACAGTTAATATTATTCTGAATCTTCAGTGGCAAAAGCAATGAGAACTAGTGAAAATGTGCCAACCGACCCCAGTCTCCCCTACTGTAGAGAGTATTGTACTTCATTACATGGGCTGATTTCTACATATTGATTACATGCCATGACACAATGCTTCTACTGGCCGATCTCGCCATCTTGTGTGCTCACTGTACCTTTGAGTATCGGGTATATGAGGGCGCACACGCAGCCAACAGCAGCCACAGCTGCCGCAGAGCCCAGCACTGACAGCACGACCACGGACCAGGGTTTGGGGCCGGTGCAGTTGGTGCAGGTCGGTCTTTCTCTCCCAGCTGCTCCCTCCGGATGAGACTCTGCTTGATCCTGATCCTCTGACGGATCCGAGAGACCGAAACCCGCATTCCTCTGCATTGCGACGCACTTTAAAGCACTAACTTTGCCTTACGTCAGACGGGATAACTTTAGTAAACACACACGTCTCTATAAGTAAGAACTTGTGCGTAAAAAAAAAACTGCATGGTGGAAAGTGACCGTGTTGGAGTTGCATCAGTGGAAGACTGTGAATCACTTCCGCACACAATCTTGTCCCTCAGGCTGTGCCGTCAGTGTAGTGTTATTCCTTTTTCTCTCCTTGTAGTTAATGAGCATGTGTCAAACAATTACTGGCATCAATTAAATCATGTAATTTTCAGTCCCGACGTGCCAAAGCAAATGTTTCCCAGCGGAACTATGCAATGGAAGAAATAATCAAAGTTATTCAGCTCACCTGTCTGTGCTTTTAATGTTTTGTCTGACTGGTGCATGTGTGTGTCTTTTTAATGTGTGTGTTATGTGACGTAACACTGCCTGACGACTAATTATCTGCAGAATAACCAGCAGAAACATCTTAATTTAGGTGATTGTCCTTTAACTGTGACTGCAGCACGACCACCAGAGGGCGCATGCGCATTACGGTACTTTTATCCTGGCAGGTACAGCACAACTTAAACGGAAGTATGTACGTTTATTGTGAAAAGTGGTCACCGGAAGAGGTGTTGACGCAGATTGTTGCTGTCAACATCGCTGATCGAGTCTCCTGCGACTTCAGACGCCACAAAGCCCCCCAGCTGATTTTGAGCAGCGTCACATTCACGGTAAATATTTCACCATGTTGTGTCTTTTAATTTGTTTTATGCAACTCAAAATGGAGGCGGGAGCCTTCGTGGCTGTGTGTCCACAGTCGCACTGTATCAGGCAGCTAACGTTAATTTGTAGTGGTAAACTGGTTTGTTACACTGCGGTGAAACGCTGTAGCTAAGCGTTAATTCACTCTTCATCTTTATGAGTTAACTCCCGCACAGCACATGCACATTTGTGTCCTGAATGTTTGAATATTAATATGTCGACGTACTGCGATATTAACATCGCTAATGCACTTTGCCTGTGTTTTAGCTTTTTAACATCCCCATGCTAATGTTGCTAAGTTAGCCTGTGTAGCTTTTTATAAAAATGAACGCAAATATTAGTTGACTGTTTTCCCTCAGCTGCCTGTGTGAGCGAGAGTAAAGGAAGTCAGATACCTGACTGCTCACTTGTTGCTTTTATCAGCAGACATATCGATAGCTAACGCTGCACAGTTAGCTCCAGCAGTGCTGTACGGAGAGAGGGATGCGCCAAACTTAAATATCTACATTATGAAGTGTCCTTGCTTTCTTGTCCTTTGCACATTCCGTCAAACATAATTTATGACATTTTATTAATCAGAAGGTGCCAGTTGAAATACCTGCACACATCCTCTACACCGCAATGCTTTGTTTTCTTATCAGTTATCTTCAATGATTTTATAGGTGACGTTAGTTTAAGTTGGATACTCAGACAGCACTCTGGACCCAGCAGTGTCTTCTCCTCTTCCTTGGGAGTGTTCTGCACTTATCAGAGGAGGGGAGGTCAGGGGTCACCCTCCCTGGGGCTGCAAATATTTTCCCTCAGCTCCCTGATAACAGGAGTGAAATACAAGCCCCTCCATCCATGATAGATACAAGATGTAGTTGGTCGATGGTTGAAAGCTGCTTGAAAATGAAATCTTGGAGTCCTCTAGCAGGATGACAGCTTATCTCTCAGCCCTTGTGCCTAACTGCTGTGGGCAGACTTAAGGCCTGTTTATATTAATGCATTGGTGTAGATGCATATCCTACGTGGATTTATATGTCTACGCAGTACATGGAAGAGAAGTGGATCCACTATAGGAATATGAAAGTTGCTCAGTGTGCAAGAAGCCGAAAAAAGTCTATTTCCATGTAAGAAATTACCCGGATGATCGGCACCACCTCTGTGTCATTAGAAGGTGCGCTCAAAAACCTTGCACACTGATTCTGATGCATTTTATTGTCGTATTCGTCACTGAAATTTGCCATACACGACAAAATGAAAAGCCACATTTCCTCCTTTTCCTCTCCACCGGAGTTACCTCGCCGGCTGTCATCACTCCTTCCCTGTCTGGCCTTTGGCGCTGCAGCTGCATGAAGGGGGGGGCGCTGTCCTCCAGCCTCCTCTTCATCACCACCCACCTGAATACTACTCTCTGACCTGCACCCTGTTCCTCTGTCTTGTCTTCACTGATTCTTGGTCGGACAGCTGGTGGATGCGAAGCTTGTGTCGAAAATTTAAATGACAGACAAAAGTTTCAGACTCAGTGTGCAAACATGACTGACACAAGGTGAGGTTTTATTTTTTTAGATGTGAGACAATTAGTGTGCAAAGGCCACGGTTTGAATGGGGCATAAAACAATTTAATCGTGTGGCTCTGCCAGACTTTCCAAATGTTATCGGACCAACATTGAAACAAGTCATTTTGCAGGGAAAACCAACTTAATTGTGGTCAATTACCCAACTTTATGTTAGAAGCAGTTGCCACTGAGCAATAAAACAGAACTGTTGACCAGACGGTGACTTCCACTCGTGTTGAAGCTTTTATGGTTCCACACATCTGTCAGTGTGCTTTCATTTGTGTGTGCAAAGGGTGTGAGGCTACATTTTCCACTGGTGCCATCAGAGTCACAATGAAATGTTTACATAAATGCAGACATCAAAATTGTGACCAGAAACACATCATAACAGGGAGGCAGTGGTGACCTTGAGGTCAGAGAGAAGGGTTCATGAGCGCGGCCCTCAGCTGTTAAAGCCGTATAGCTCTGGTGGAGGTGTTCATTGGCCAACAGCTCAGACTGTGGTTGCACAGGGCAGCATCCAGATGTGACGGGGAAAAGAGAACTGCTTTTTATTTACCCTGGTTAAACAAAGGATTAAAAATAAATCCCTTACCCTTCCCTTTATGTAAATCTATGTCAGCACCAGCCTGGATGCAAACTGCTGGGACTACAGAATATTTCAAACTTTCAAAATAAAAACCAATGAAGTCCCAGGTCTTTTTTGTATTTGAAAATGAAGATGGACAAATGATAAGGCCTTACAGCGGTCTATCAGCCTGATAATTGACATAATTAAAAACATTTATGACATTAAATTGTTCGATAGGTCCTGCTTTCAGGGCCATAGACAGGATTTATAAATACTGTCATCAGTTAAGCTCCTCAGGTTAAGTACTGTCTTATAAAGAAATTAATGAAACAAACATGAACATGAACATTTTGTTTTGTTCAGCTAACTAATTGTATTGTCTGTAAATGTTTTTTTTAATTTGGAATGTAGCCTAACCTACAAATGAGGTTGGCAGGTCAGATGCAAGTGATAAGTCCTCATTTTTTAACTAATAGAAATATGTTAATCTAAAAGGGATTTCTAGTTGTGCACAGACCCTACGCACATCGCCTACGCCGTTGTGAGCATTTATACGGCTTCATTATAACTCACAGCATTCACAGACCAACACTTGTCTTTATCTGGACACATTTTCCCCACAAATACAACATGCTAATGTTATTAGCACAAGCCTATGGCATTTTACATTGTATAAATTAGCCTAGCAGCTAGCAGACTTTTCCTCTTCTTATGTAAAACCAGGGACAACAGCAACATTTAACAAAGGTAACAGCACATAATTTGACTCCATTACAACTCACAAGCTTCACCGACAAAACAACTGTTTTATACTAAACACATTTTCCAAACAAATACAACATGCTAATGTTATTAGCACACGCTTATGGCATTTTACATTGTATAAATTAGCCTAACGACGAGCAGAGATTTCCTCCGCTCATATGAAGCCACGATAAATCACACACACGACTTAAAATGCTACTTTAGCAGAGGCTTTATTTTCTTCACAATTTATTGTTTCTTATCTGTGAAATTAAAGTAAATAAAAGCTTTGTTTCCACTGAGGGAAATGGTTTCAGCTTACAGAAATAGACAGGAAGTCTGCGTAACCGTGACGTGTAGTTACATTTCTTGGAAGATGCACATCAGGCTACGGCATCAATTCAACGCAGAAGTATAAATTCCCTATAAGAGTCCACTGACAACAACCTCTATAGGTGCAGTAATGTATTTTTCCCACATTATTCTGGTTTTCTTTTTGTATTCATGGATGTAGCTAGAATGTATTTATCGCAGTATAATTGAAGAGATGACTGGAACTTGGCACATTGTGTTTCACGGGCTTAGATATCTAGCTATGTGGCAGGATGATGTCCCCATTCTTAATCTCATCTACAAAGTTGTGATCGGTCAACTGTTTCTCCAATTGGGGCAAAAAAGTGCACAACAGCAGACCTATTTAATTCAATAAACCTAGAGAGGACATAACCAGAAACAGAACCAGGTTTATTGCCCAGCAGGTTTTCACATAAATGGAATTTGCATTGGAGCTTTGGTTCATGACATCAACACATTACGAGAAAATAAAATTAACAATAAAAGCAAACATTGCCGAAACCAACAGACATGAATACAGAATTGGAAAAATATAATAAAAATATGAAACATTTTCTCTCCATCACTGAAATGATTCGCCAATATTGGCATGTTTTTTGTTCTGTACTCTCTTCCGTCTTCCTTTACTGTTGGCAACAGCTGCCTTCACTGCAGAGCAACCCTCTCTGCAGGATTCTCTGCCATTGAGTCACGCTTTCACGGAAAAGACGTGCACGCACATCTGCATTTGTAGAGCAGCAAATGGGAGCGCCCTCTCTCTGAACTGACCTGCGATCGGCCTCTGTGTCCCGTCGCAGGTGAAATTTTCTAAAGCCTGAAAACAGAGCCAAGAGGAGGTGGAGAGGTCTAGTTTTCTCTCAGACCACTTAATTACAATATGCTCAAAGTATGCTCAGTATGTTCAAATTTTAACCGCCTGCCCCAGCTCTGACCTGGTCCCTGTGGTGTTTTTGTCACATGAATATATTATAGTTTGCATCTTACATTAGCTTTAACCCAAAGATAGCACCGCAGATACAGTATATTTATATATATATATATATATATATATATATATATGTATGTGTGTGTGTGAGAGTGATAAGTGAAAGCTGCTGCATGTGACGTTACAGAGGCAACATGGTTTTACAGCATTATCATAAGAGACACAATGAAAGGAGGCAGTGCAATGATCATCTCTGTATTATCGGGAACGTTAATCCAGAGGTTTTTGTCTGCAGTATCGTTCCCCTGCCTCCTTTTTCTTCCTGGGAATCACATCCCCACCCCCTGCTTTCCTCTGACGCTCTCTCTGATGTGCTGTGATAAGGAGGAGGAATGAAGGCGGCAGGGTGCTGCTGCTGCTGCTGGATCCCTCCGCTCATGTGTACACACAGAGTCTGGTGTGTGTTTGCAGGGGTTGTATTGCAACAGGATGCTTAAACATTGACACCTGCAGACAGGTGTTGTGGCGAGACGGGGCTGGGCGGAGCACAGTGTGCTGCGCTCCTGTCTGACTGATGAGCTGAGTGCGTGCTTTGTTGTCTGCAGGGATTGTGAGTGTTGATCTGGAGATGTGTGGTAGTGGGATACCAGATAAGAATTCACTTGTTTTAATTTCCTAGACTGCAGCAGTATGCTGACTGACTGGCTCAGCAGCTGGTGATAGTGACATGAGGGGTGGCCCTCAGGGCACGCCACTAGGCCCATGGGCAGTCTGTTGCCAGATTGCAAACTAGTAAGGCGTGCAGTTGTTGAATCTGTCTTCATTTTACGATAGCAGTTAGTGTAGAAGTTTTTTGGAAGCTTCTAGAAGTGCAGATGTATATTATGCGGACCTGTCATTTCGCAATATACCCGCGTAGGAGCGTTCAAATGTGTCAGCTGTCCTGTCACAAATTGCAATTGTTGCTTTTTCACTGCGGTAAGAAAAAACCAATACTGTCACAGCCCTAGTGCCGGTTCTGGTTTCAGTTTCAAACATTAGCCGCAGTGTTCAACCATGTCCACAGATGATGTCACAGTCAGGCGGCGTGTCCTTGGCCTTCTGCTGTGACCTATGCAGGCTGACCTGCTGTGGGAGCACCACAGGGTTATGTTCAGGAACACTCAACACAAGGAAACTGTAACCAGTTAGTGTTCACATCAGTTGAAATCCCTGTCCCTTTGTCCTCTCAGACAGCTTCTTGGTCACTGAGAAACAGGCCAACTGTGTCCTAATGGTTGTTTTGCGCTATCTGTGTGTGTGTGTGTTTGTGTGTGTGTGGTCAGTAGCAATAGGCTGACTGTGTCTGTTGGTTAGTAGCGATATTTATTTAAAGCAACATGCTGTCAGCCAGCATAACATCACACAGTAGAAAGAGAACAGAGGCTGTGTGTGTGCGCGCGTGTGTGTGTGTGAGAGAGAGAGAGAGAGAGAAAGCAGGGTAAATAAGTGGGGGTTGGGAGATAAGAGGAAGTGTGAGTATAGAAAACGGGGAGAGCGGTAATATGTGAGAGGAGGAAGAGGGATGCAGTCATTCAAATGTTTCCAGCACCATACAATATCCAGCTCAGTGTAGGTGATGCACTGCAGTACATAAATGTGTGAAAGTGACACACATGCTGATGATGATCCCTCAGTAATTCCAGCAGTAGTTGGACATATCGTCAAAACCCAGCTGACCTGATGTGTCTCTGTCTCTTGCAGGACTCTGGCCACCACTCTGCAGAAGTCCCAGCTTTGTGTGCGAGTGGGTGCGTGTAGCGCCGTTCTGCAGTGCGCGTGATGTCGTCAGAGCTGCTGGTAGATTTGGGCGAAGACCCCGCGACCGCACAGTTGGGACAACTGAAGCTGACCACGATAGAGGACCAGCAGTGGCCCGCCGATGAGTCGACTCTCAGCAAGTCAGGTGAGCATCACAGTTCACAGCCCAGCTCAGTGCCAAGGTCTGAAACTTCCGAATGCATCATAGAGGTTCAAGACGACACACACGCTCACATATGCAGGACCAGACGAAACGTGCTGATGTGATTCACACTAATTTGGTGAAACAAAAAATGTGAAAGAGGATGTCCTCTGCCACACACTCCTTGCGTAATGGCCAAACAGGAACACACTTTGCTAATCGCTAAACACCAAATACTGTGCAACCAAATATTCACATGTCCCTGTTAAAGACGTAAAGGCTTCATTCCCAAAACCTTCTTTTTATAGTGTTCAGAAGGTGTTAAATAGAGGTCAGTAAATGAATGGCCGTAGAACAATGACATCATCTGAGTTTGGTGCAGCACAAGCCTGACTTCCACTTTGCGCTTGTGTCTGAATTAAAGCTCGATTCGCAGTACAGCGTGAAGGAAGTGCACAACCGAAACAGGAAGAGGAGAGGTCTTTGTGTTCCCTGGTAGCTATCGTTCATTTCTGTTTTTGAACGTATGAATACATTTTTGTTCAGTCACAAAAAAAGGATGTACATGGGATTTATATCATGTTACCTGCGGGGACAGATGAGTAGGCACTGCTCATCACTTTATGTGACGGCAGCGATAACGACTTTACCTGATGAAAGAACAATTAAAAAATCAGTTGAACTGTGACCTCACACAGCTGTTTGTGTGTGTATGTGTGTGTGTGCATGCTACAGAGACAGATCTCTCCCAGCGCTTTGATGCCAGGCTCCCCCCACCTGCCCTGGGACCATCCTTTCTACGACATCGCCAGGCATCAGATCATTGAAGTGGCAGGTCAGCCCTTTAATCTCACACCTCTGTTTCCTTTCTTCGCTCCCGTCTCCACCTCCACACTTTCAGTCGAGGGGTTTTAAATATAGTTGATGTTGAATTGTGTCTCTGTGTGTCTGCAGGTGATGATAACTTCGGCAGGAAGGTGATAGTGTTCAATGCGTGCAGGATGCCGCCACAGCACCAGCTGGACCATCACAAGCT
Source organism: Epinephelus cyanopodus (assembly GCA_026686955.1). Classification (NCBI taxonomy): domain Eukaryota; kingdom Metazoa; phylum Chordata; class Actinopteri; order Perciformes; family Serranidae; genus Epinephelus; species Epinephelus cyanopodus. The sequence goes on along the minus strand of CM048937.1, from coordinate 14,188,950 downwards.
GCTGATGTAAGAGCGACTGTACATCTAGATTCGTTATGTTTTGTCCTCAGCAGTTGCCATCGCAACATTTGATTGCAGCCAATTAGTGTAGCTAGACACACACACAGGACAAGGCCTCGGTCACACAGAAAGCGTTAAAGCAGCTGGAGGCGACTTTTTGTAATTGTGTTTAATGAGAATGAAGCTTTTTGCTCGCTGTTGTTGTGTTGCTACGCACCTCGCATTCCTGCTCTCGAGGTGCCTGGCGCTTTTGCCAGAGCGCTCAAGTTGAAAAAAACTTACATCTCCAAGCGAAAAAGCGCCCAGCATCATCTCCACTTTTTTCTTTTTACCATTGTTCAATTGGATGATTTGAGAGGTGGACAGCTGATCCACCCTCTTTTTTAGGGTCTCATGTACCCACACAGATCTCAGTTTCCCTGTGCCCAACAAACTATTTGCCGACAGCCTCTCACCGGAGCTACAACAAGTACCCTCTGCCTCAACATTTTAGGAACTAGACACTGATTACTGTGAAAATAAAAAGGTAGATTTAGCTAGCTTAGGTTGAAGGTTTCTTCAGAGAGTGCCTCCTCTACTTCTGATCGCACTTTTTTGTTCCACAAAGCCGTTTCTGCATTTATCAGCTGTCTGACTTCAGGGAGTGACAGGAAGAGATAATCTGCAGAAAGGTTGTTGGTTTGGAATAAACTGTAGACATTCTGCTTAGTCTACATATTAACTGCTGGCTCGTCAGGACGCATCCATGTGACTCAGTATGAAACAACAGGACTTGTTTCTGGGAAATCTTTTAAGGGAACCACCTCTGTGAACTGAAACATCTTGTGGCCTGATGGCTTTGTTAACGTGCTGAAACACAGTTGTCCAGCTGAGAAATGCACTCATCTACTTAACTGACGATGACTTTGTTTTATTCTTGCAGGTATCTCAAAGGAACGCTGGATCAGTACGTTGAAAGTGACTACACTCTGATCTACTTCCATCACGGGCTGACCAGTGAAAACAAACCATCACTCAGCTGGCTACGAGACGCTTACAGAGAGTTTGACAGAAAGTAAGCTTGGTGACATCACTTACATCTCTTAGCAGCCATGTTTTTGGTGTTAAAAACAATTTGGGGGGCTGGCTGGTGTTCCTGTTGTACATGCAGCTATACGGGAAATACCAGACCATCACATCAGAAGTGACTAGTCATGCCTAAATCCTTCACTTTGATCTGTTTAAAATAAACACTTTAGGGTGACCTCTGGCTCGCCTGGTGGGGTGTGCGCCCCATGTGGGCTGGGTCCTTTGCAGCAGCCTGGGTTTATCTCTGATCCGTAGCCCTTTGCTGCGTGTCTTTCCCCCTCTCTCTCTCCCTCCAACATTTCCTGTCTCTTCTCAGCTATCATATCATCAAAGGCAAATAAATGCACAAAAATACCCTTTAAAAATAAATAATTCAACCAAAGAAAATAATAATTAAATTATCATCAATAAAAAATGATCTTTGAGTTACTGACATATTATTTTAGCTTTCTAAAATAGCTGCTATCATTCTGTGTTTTTTCTGTATGAGTGGTACATATGTGTGGACATAAAAGAAAAACCATGACAAAGCAGCAAAATCAACCTGGAAATTAAAAACACACTATCAGTATCTCAACTCTTAAGCCCAGTTCAGACCAAATATTGGAGACAAGACGAGTTGAAACAGGCAGCTACTTGCACTGTGCCATTCTGCAACGTTCTGAAAACCTGCAGATTCACACCTATGCAACTAGATGAGATGGTGTATTATCTCTATGCAACAATTCTCTGTATTTCTGTTCTGATTTGCAGCTTTTCAGGCTTTAATGTGGCTGAATATAATTTGTAGCTTCTTAAAATATGAATGAGGAGAGTGATAGTGAGATACTGGCTACAGCTGCATTTGTAGGAGTAATGAAATGGTGAAAACAGAAACAAAACGAGCATCAGATGGACTGTATAATAAATACACACTATAATATAAATAATACACATTAAGCAGACCCACCATCTGACACCAGAAACACCGGGGGAATGCAAACACGAGGTCTCGGCAGGATGTAACATGTCGTCTTCACTACAAGCTGACTGGCTGCAGAAACAGTTGATGTGCTTTATGATCTGAGACCAGCTTCCTGTGATTTGACTGGCTTGAGTCGAGCTCAGACCGGCCAGTTCACACTGCTGCAAATCTCTTCTGCAGTGCCCTAAAAACAGTTTTGTCTCGTTAAGAATCTTTGGTCTGAACTCGGCTTTAAATACAAGTGAGCAAATCTGCCTGCCTCAGTGAAATGAGGCCATCTGTTAAGTACATTCCGTCACACTATCATCTGTCTGTGTTCCAGGTATAAGAAGAACATCAAGGCTCTGTATATCGTCCATCCCACCATGTTCATCAAGACCCTGCTGATCCTCTTCAAACCAATCATCAGGTCCGTGTAACGTCAGGATAGTAAAGATAAACGCCTAATTTCTGGCCTTTTAAGATGCACAAAACATGATGCATCAGCCGCTTTTAATAATAAAAAGTATCATATCAATACTGGTAATTTGGCCCTTATTTATTGATACTGGATTGCCACCATGCCTTCTTCAAGCCCCTTATCTGTCAACATAGCATAGTATAGTAGAACAAAGTGTTGCTCTGTGGTGGTAACTCTGATCCGTTCTCACCAGTTATCATAGTGAGCAACAGTTTCACTGATAAGAAAACCAACATAATCTGAAAATAGCACTCAGATCAGTGTCACTGTTTCCAAGAATGAGTGCAGTTGTGTCTATATTTGTTATCACGGTTTCCAAGATGTGTACCATCTGTCTTAGAAGAGTGCCTTTATGTCTCATGGATTTGAGGCAACTTTATTAACCTAAACGGTAAAGTCAGTAAGAAATGGCTCTGGTTACATCTAGTGGCTGCTTTTGAAAAGTACAAAACTGATGCAGAATATGTGAGTGTAAAAAAGTTGGGGTGCGTCCATCTAAAAGTGTTAAATGTGATATTGTAACCTCCTCCGCTGACTAGTTTCATTACTGCGAGAAAAACACACTTGGCTCTATCATCATAATTTTCACAAATGACAAGAAGACTGAAGTGAGACCATTTGATGCTGATCTTGTCCGTCTCTTTGCAGTTTTAAGTTTGGCAGGAAGATCAACTATGTGAGCTATCTGAGCGAGCTGGAGGATGTGGTGAAGTGTGAGCAGCTGCTCATTCCTGCCCGCGTCAAAGAGTAAGAGCTGATGTCACACTCCACTGTCCGTTCCACTAATCGATAAATCATGTTGTAATGCATTTGCAGAGATGATTTAAACCTAGACATATTTACTCTCCATCAGACAACTTTATGTTTTAAAATACTCAGTAGCGTATAATCTATGTCTGTGTGTCAGGTACGACAACAAGTTGAGAGCGTCTCTGAAACCGAGCGCCCAGCCTCCCATGTCTCCTCCTCACAGCCCTCCCCTCCCCAACCAGGTGTTTGGAGTGCCACTTGCATTGTAAGTCTGCTCAGCTCTCTGTTAGGGTCTGCCCTGGCAAATTGCACTCGCACTATTTACTCTAAATGCGTGTGTGTGTATGTGTGTGTGTCAGGCTCCGACAGAGGAGTTCAGAGGATGATCTAGTTCCCGTGGTGATGAGAGACACCATTGGCTTCCTCTCAGAGCAAGGTAACTCTTTTCTCGGGATGGTAGACACACAAACGAAATGCCTTAATGAACTGTGACTGTTGTCTCAGTAAGAACTGCGTTGTTTTTAACGTGTGTGTGTGTGTGTCAGGTTTGGAGATTGAAGGGATCTTCAGACGGTCTGCCAATGTGACTCTGGTAAAGGACGTCCAGGTCAGATACAACTCAGGTAGGATCATCAGGCCTGTTAACGTGCTCCGTTGCTTTGTCCCTTAATAGACAATTTTCTGCGTCCACTAGATGGCGCTCTTTGTTTGCAGAAAAAAGGTTAATGAATGGCAGTTCAGTGTGCTTTTGTTGCACAGAGAGCGCCATCTAGTGGACGCAGACAATAAAGAAAATGGTTCACAAGGCCTTAATCGACATGGGCAAATATTTTCTTGTTTCCATAAAAGCACTTCTCTGTTTGTGTGATTCGTAGGTATGACAGTGGATTTCAGAGAGATAGAAGACGTCCACTTGGCTGCTGTGATTCTGAAGACGTTCCTGAGGGAGTTACCTGAGCCTCTGCTCACCTACCAGCTGTACAACGACATCGTCAACTTCACCTGTAGGTTCAAACAGGCACTACTCATCAGAATTCCTAATATCAACCACTTCTAAGGCACTAATTATCAGTACACCATCCATCCTTTGAATGCTCAAGGTCTGTAGTTTGTGGTTGTAAATATTCAAGTTTAAGAGTCGATTGATTTGCACGATGTATGGAGAGTTTCAGGCTGACGCGTTAAGGCGCGCATGCCACACGTCTACATTGAAAACAATGAATTTGAGGGCGCAAAAAATACAGCATGTGTACGGTAGGTACTTTCCTCAGGTCTTCTAGTTTCATATGATACCAGTATCTTCACTAGCTTTAAAACTCAGCCTGCTACAGTCTCTAATGTCAGCTAAGGACACCGGTGACCTTAGGGGAGTGGAAGAGGCTTAACATTTAACTGATGCCCCAAAAAGAGAGAGGGAAAAATGAAAAAAGACAAAAGAGATGGACCTACTCCAGATCAGGTCCGAAAGCTGCGCCGCCTGTTCTCAAGCGGGTAGCGGTGACGTCTCGACAACCGCGCTTTTCCCCCCTCAAAAAGGCCGTGTGTGTTGTGAGACTCTCCTCACCTCTGTCTGCAGGGAGAAAGGCATTTTTAAAAGTCTCTGTGTTCAGCTCTCAGTATGTCTGTAGCTTCAAACTGAATCTCTGCCTTCTGTGTTTACTTCAGATATCTGCTTTATTATACTGTTTCATGATCACTATCATTGTATTAAAAGTTGTGTGAAGTCGCTCGAAAACATTTGCTGGTGGTGCTGGGCTGACAGGCCAAACCAAACCAAACCAAACCAGCCAATGACTGCAGAAAAGGGGTAGTGTCTGAACAGGGTGCAAGTCTAACTACACCAGTCAACACAGCTGAACAGTTAAGTCTTTGTGAATTTCAGACACTGGTGCCGTAGAGAGACACTGTGCACTCCCTTCACCACAGAGCTCGTCCTGTCTTCCAACACGCAGATGGCGGGAAGAGAAAAAATCAGGAGGTCGTGTTGTGTATCACTTACATACATGAAAACACTTGAAATCTGGTTACTGACATCTTTGTGTTTGGTGTGTTTCAGCTGTATCCAGTGACAGCCAGGTGGAGCAGATGAAGACACTGCTGGAGTCGCTGCCAGAGGAAAACTATGCATCACTCCGATACCTCATCACATTCCTGGCACAGGTACAGCTGATAGACCGCCCACTAATTACCTTCCTGAACCTTTATATCATCAGATGACAGTAACCTGTCCGTGTCTGTGTTTAGGTATCAGCCAACAGCGAAGTGAACAAGATGACTAACAGCAACCTGGCTGTGGTGTTTGGTCCTAACCTGCTCTGGGGGCGGGACGCCGCCATGTCACTCAGCGCCATCGGGCCAATCAACAACTTCACCAGAACCCTGCTGGACCAGCAGCATCTGGTCTTCACCTAAACCCCGCCCCCTTTACCCTGCAGTCTCTCTTCCAGTCAGAAACACCCTTTCCCATTTAAACACTATACACTCTCAAAAGATCCTGTGGACCAATCACATTTGCGTTAGTCTCCCACCAGTCCCTTAAACAGTGTTGTTAAGTCAAACGGTATCGACGTCTGCTAGCTTCTGGCCCCGCATTTCCATTTCCATGTTATTTCAGGCATGTGGGTGGAACGCTGCAGCCAAATAACCTTCAGTAAACAACGTATAGCACAAAATTCAGCATCCATTCACACTGGGACACGTTGGTCGGACTGTGGAGAGCAAAGCTGAGAGATTTAACCTCAGTGTGGCCAAGTCTGATCTGCAAGTCGTGGATTTTTGCTAGATTAACTAGATCATATGAGGTAAAAAAAAAAAAAATCCACTCCCTGATTTTTGTTTCCACATTTCATCTAGTCACTTTGGTGAAGCTCCAAAAGCACCGGCTCCTACTTTCCCCATAATGCAGCTTGACAGAGTCTTTCACCTGACCCTACCTGCCCGGTAAACCCCGTCTTGCTGTCTGTATCTTTCAGGACATAAGGGTGATCTATTGATTATGTTGATCCCAGTGTGAATGCATGCACAACCTCAGCTGCGGTACAGTCCCATAGAACATTTCTGACTCTTCCACCACCCCGTCACACCCAACACACCCTCGAGAACTTCCAGTCCTAAGTGCATGTGTTAATAGTATTTAAGTGTCTCAGGCCAACCTGAACACACTCTGGTTCTCATCTCTGTAGGGAGATTAATAGCAGTTGGACTTAGACGTCCCAGTCTGTCCCTGTATACCTGTGCCGTGCTGTGTCCAGTCTGTCTCTCTGCTGTTTTCTATGTAGTGCCAAAAAATACAAAACTGGCCTCCAGCTTTCACAGAAAGAGCAGGGTGATAACACACTTAGGATAATAACTACAGATAATGAAGCGGTGCAGTTACCAAAAGTCCCCTCTAGGTGTATGATCCCAGACTTAAAGAGAGAACAGATGAAGAGAATGGAGGTGGGAGTTTCCATCTCCATGAAAGTCTCAGGTTTAACGGTGAACTTGGTACCAAACGTTGTGGACAATCTTTGAAATGCTGTAATTATAGTAGAAACAGAGCTGTGTGATTCTACCAGTAGAAACAGCTGTGCATGTATGAAACGAGTGCTGGACCTGGTCTGATCCGACCGAGGACCCGCTGCTCTGTAATATACTCTGTAATATCCTGATAGTGATCTGACTGATATCTATGATTCCTTATGGCTCTCTCCTTACTATATTTGACTTTAACATTGTATTCATAATATTCTCTTTGGATTTCTACTCTATTTTTCCGCGCAACGATAGAATTATCCTAACTCCATTGTCGTTATCTTAACATGTCTCATTGTAGTTCATCAGAGAAGCAGTTTTTTTAACGGTGTACGGTGAGGTCTAGTGTTCAGTAGCATAAAAACACAACTAAGAATTATAATCAGATACACAAACAGTTCAGTGTGTGCAGGGCTTTTATTTAGCTAGTCCCAGTGTCCCCATACCAGCGTTGTCTCCGGCGGTGGCTTCAGAATTGTATCTCTGCTTTATGCAGATGATGTGGTTGTGTTGGTATCATCTCGCCGTGGCCTCCAGTATGCTTTGGGGCGTTCTTGAGCATAAAGCTGTCGAGATGAGAGTTAGAACCTCCAAATCTGAGGCCAGGGTTTGCTGAGGGGAGGGACGTCTGGGGTGCTTTGCTCGGCCTGCTTCTCCTGCGACCAAGCTTCAGATAAGCGGATGTGGCCCTAATCCATGTACATCACAAAAGTCTTCATATCCCTGCTGACTGAGACGGTATACATTTATCCTACTGAAATTTTAGTGTTGATATGGATACTGTTCATTACAGGAAGTGCTTTTATTGTACATGTTACCGGCTTCCCGCCCTCAGGATTTCTGTGTATTGACGTTTAAAGCATTTTGAAACCGTTACCCAAAGATGCCACATGTTCAGTGTTGCCTTGTGCAGCTTTAGTACGTTATACTGGTTGTTGGACAGTGGTATGAGTTACTGGTGCAGTCTATGTGTTGGGTAGTTATTGTCATTCATTCCGGCCAGCACCTTTAGCACATCACCTCAGTGTGCACTCTGTATCATTCAGTTTGTGTCTCAGTGCCCTATGAGAAAAGGTTGGACACTGGCCAAACACGTTGTACTTTCTGCAGGTGTATTATTTATCTGTAGCCCTGGTTGTGTAACTGGTTATCAGTCAGTCCAAACTGCCCAGCAGCTGCGGCTTTATAGAGGAGGGGACTCAGAGTATAGAGGGAATAGTCTTTTTAAAGTACCTAACCTAGCCTGGCCCAGGTTCTCTTTTTGTTGACTGATTTCCTTGTTTTAGGTTATATTTGATTTTTTTTATATGTATTGTATTATATGTGCTTGTTTCTCTGGTTTAAACAAACACCAGAGTAAGACTACTCCCTATAGTTGACTTATATTTTTAGTTGAGGCGGTCCCACTGGAGTGTTGTCCAAGTTGAGTATGATCGTTTCTGTGTCATTGGTGCAGGGTCCTCTGGTCTGGTCTGGTCTGGTCTTTTTTAAATAGCCACACAGATTTCAGTGGATGATCTTGCCGCTACACTACAGGGGCTACGTGTGAGCAGTCATTGAAGGCATACTTTGGCAGTTCTTGACCAGATCTGTGTCAGTGTGGTGTGGGGAGTAGGCTTCCCCTTGTGCCAGCAGCTCTGGGAACTTCCCCCGAAACATGACATTTTGCTTCACTGGTGAGGCTTTTTGCATCGTCCAGGGGATTGTGGCCCCACAATACTGTGACATAGACCTTGATGAAAACTGGCAAAGGATCCCTTTATTATCGCTCATAAATGATCCTAAAAACCAGTGATGAGGACGCTACATTAGAGCTGTGCGGTCATCGAAAGCCCCTCTCACACATGCTGTTTATCCTTGAAATGTTCAGGAACATTTCTTGCATGAGGTCATGTGCTATTTCCCACCTCAAGACTAGTAACACTTAAGCGTAAAAATTCCGATACGGCCGTTTTGTGAATGAAAGCATTAACATTGCCGGGGCAAGCACTTACATCAATCTGACGAAAGAGTGAGCCAATCACTTTGCTTTTGTGGGTGATTTGATAATCAACAACCAAAAATAAATACATCAAATACCTTACAAGCACACTGGCGTAGGTTACAGGCATCTTAGAGTTTAAGTTCGGCTAAATGCGAAAAATAGATTTGGCTTCAGAGGCTAGCACTTTCCCGCATTTTCCAACATGTTGGACTGTTTTCATTATTGTTCACTAATTTTCTTTCATTTATTATGACATAAAGGCCAAATAGTATTTCAGTACTTATCGCTGTACTCTGTGGTGCGTCTTCAAGCTTTATTGTCTTCATTCAGCTCCCAAAGCCTTAATTTAAAGAACCGTTTCTCATGTTCTGCCATCTGTCTCCAAATTTATCTCCCGTTAAGCTCTGCATCTATGTTAAATGAATAAAAAAGATTTCCGCTTGTCTATTGTTGGCTCGTGCATGCTGTGATGAAGGTCTGATAGACTGAAGAGGTGCGGAAATCTTTTCTATCAGTCTGGACTCATTGATGCTTCCGGCACCTTTGACAAGATTTAGCTGATAAAATCGTTTTGATGTCGAATAAAAATGAAAATAATTATTTTGAGTCGAGCAGCTCAGCGTACTTTTGACATAGTTGTTAACAGGTATGATATGTTATACTGTACATGACTTTGGCTGGAGGTCACAGGAACTGACCTTCGTGACCATGATGTCTCCTCTCTGTAGTCGTGCAGTTTATGTAAAGACTCCCGGCCAAACAATGCTGTCGAATCTTTTATTTTGTCAATGGCCAAAAATACTATCAGTGGGTGAATTTCAGTGTTGTTACGTTGCTATGGTACTTAATATGATGTGACTGAAAAGCACCAAAAGATCAGAGATTTAGTTTGACTGAAGCTGAAAGCTAAAAAAAACAAACAAACAAAAAAAATCTCAAATGTTTACCTGTCGTAACTCCTAGTCATGTCAATACCACGGAAATTGACATGCTATCGGTGTCTATTTGGGCGTGTGTGTGTGTGTGTAGGTGTAAATGCTAACTCAGCTGGACCCAGTATATTTGAAAAGACAAAATATTTCTGACTGCTGGGGTTTAAATATATATTAGTATAACTAGGGCTCCTGTCAGTTGAGACGTGTGCGTGTATGTGTACTTGTACTTGCTACGTAGTGGGGACTGAAACATTGTAGGAACAGAGTGAGGACTTTTTGGAAAGTTAGGACTTTTTGGCCGATCCTTAGTTCGTCTAAGGCCTGTTTGTGGGTTACAACTTGGTTTTAAGGTTCAGATTAATATCAGGGTTAGGCTAATGTAAAGCTTGGGGTTAGGCACTCAGTTGCGAAAGCTAAGGTCAGGGTAAAGGGCTAGGGCATGCACCATATCACTGAAGGTCCTCACAAGATAGAAGTACAAGAGTGTGTGTGCATATGTGTGTGTGTCCTTGAGCCTTTTTTGTTCCCCCAAGTGATCATGTGTTTAGCCATCAAAGTGCCAGTGTGCCCGTTCTGCCATAGATTAAAACGACGCGAGGTGCGTTCAACGAAGCTTTAGTGTCTGTACGTTAGACACAGCATGCTAACAGGCTGAAGGTGCCTTGAACAGAAAACGCAAAGGGGGCAGTGAAGCTCCTGCGCAAACTCCGAGGCTTGTTGAACACAGCTCGAACTGTAATGGATGATCGCAGGCTTGAGAAATCATAACTTCTTCTTTAATTAAAATCTAAGTTTTGAAATAAATCTTGATATTCTGCTGATGTATAATACATAAAAATGCAAAATTGTTTGAAATGTGGATTAAAGTTAGAATTTTGTACTTTGATTCTTTATTTTACAAACTGTTTAAAAAAAATAGTTTTTTTCTCAATACATTATAATTTACCTGTCGTCTAAGAACACTTTTTTTCTGTTTGTTTTGTGTTACAGAGTTTCCACAATATCGTCAGCCAAATACTAATTAATAGTTCAGACATTGTTTCAGATGTTATACAAAATGTTGCACAACCAAATTCTTTTATTTTTAATTTTTACAGTTCTATCGACCAAGTACAATTTCTGTTTATTTAATTTAGTAGCACTGTTTCTCCTCAACCTCGCTGATCAATTACAGCTGTGTCTGATCTATGGATCTTTGTACTGTAACTGTAGTTATGGTGGCAGTGAACAATATTTTTTTGCTGGAGAAATTATTTGGTTTCCAGGCTGAATTGTTGATACTTAGTGAACTTATTTTCTTAACTTTTTTCATCCATTACTTTTGATATGTTGTGATCTTAGTCGTATATATATGTATGATTATAATGGTAATATACTGTAATATCAATGTGTGCAAACAATAAAGAAATAGTGAATGAAAGCCAAGGTCTTACTGTTGTTAATATTAATTTTGTGTCTTTTTACCTTCCAATATTCAAAGTCTGTAATGCATTTTATCAGGTTGTTTTTAGGCCAAAGTCAAAGGGAGAAAGAAAGATATAGAGCTGTGTGTCATCTGCATATGAATGAGAGGATACGTTATGATTCTTGACAATATTACCAAGCGGGATCATGCATGGATTAAAAAGTAGCGGGCCAAGGATTGACCCCTGTGGGACTCCTGAGAGCATTAAGCCATATTGTGTTGGTCTCTAAACCTTTTTTTTAGGGCCGACGTCATTTTATCAGTTGGAGGCAAAACATGATTCGCCACCACAGGGCTGTAGGCTACACAGGAGTCTTAAAATATCTTCGCCACTGCCCGTCATCAAAAATGCTCACATGTGCTGCCCACTTAGCGTCAGGTTAGGGAAAAAGTATTTCTGTTGTAGGGATGAATAACGTTATGTGTATTAAGGGGTATCATGTCCACCTCATCAGAAATTAGTGAGGCATTAAGAGGAATATTTGAGAATGGCTAACATCAAAACACTGGACCTAAATTGTTTGATTGGAGTGATTGCCTCAAAAGGTTGTGCAACGAAATATTAAGTCAAGGGCACCATTGGTTTTTTTTTTATCCTCACTAGTTTCAATAGTTTCATTTTTAAAATGATTCTGTTGAAGCACAATTCTTAAGCAATGTCTGATATTTATTTGTTAATTTTCAGTAAATTTTTATTTATTATTACTTTTATCAGTTTCAAGTTATTTCAGTGACCATTGTGTATGTGGAGCAGTTGTTCACGCAGTGACCGGACGGGGCAGCGCTTTCATTAGTCTGCTCTGCCGGAAATGAAGGAGACGAAGAAGAAACCACAGTCGACACAGTTTTGTGAAGCTGCTCTTGTGTTGACATCACCGAGGAGACGAATTTCACTGCAGGTAACTTAGTTTACACGTCTGAAACATGTGCGTCTTCACAGATAGTGACGTTGTTGTTAAATGTCTGTGTCTGTCTGTCTTTTCTCAGTCGACTCGTTGTCATGGAGCGATGTTTTAGGTAGGAAGAGCACAGGAAGGCGCTTAACTAAGCCACTAGCTGCTCCTGCTTCAGTGCCAGTTAGCTTACTGTTGTGTCTTATTACGTGGTTAAAATAAAAAATATTGCATCACACGCAACCTGAAGGGGAAGTGTTGGATAAGATAACGTAGCTTTAGCTGGCTGACAATGCTCTGATGTGTTGTGGCTCCCATGCAGAACTCCACTCAATAACTGAGCAATTTAAAAGTTGCCTGCTTGGCTGCTAAAAGCAAACACATCTTATAATATCTGACTCAGTTGCTTATGTTAATCGCTGTGAGCCACGTCAGTACATCAAGCGTTTGGTAATTTATCCAAACACAGCTTGGTTTTAATCCAGCAAAGCTGTAAAATAGCTCCCTATATGTTCATCACTCTGCAGTCCTGTCTGCTATAAGGAGATGTATGAATCATGATCCTGTGTTACCTGCAGTGTCATGTGAAGACATGTTATATACCCCGAATTAACCTTTGGGTTTGGTTAAGCAAAGAAATGAGTCACAGCTGCTGACAAGATACTCGACATTTGCCTGGAAGCAAGAATAATTTAAATTGGCTGATTTTTGTGTGGAGTTTGGCCTGTTCAAGAGCAGCCAGGTATATGAACCACAAAGCCTCGTAGGGGTGGGGATCACCAGAGGATGTCATAAACATTATTTATTTTTATTAATATGCATTTATTTTAATGTCTGCAACATGTTCCAAAACAGCTGGGACAGGAGCGTGTTTACCACTGTGTGACATCACCTTTTCTGGGACCCCAGGACACTAACTGTTGAAGTTTTGAAAGTGAAATTCTGTCCCACTCATGCCTGATATAGGACTGCAGTTGCTCAACAGTCCGTGGTCTCCATTACCGCATTTTGTGCTTTGTAATGCTCCCCACATTTTCAGTGGAACTCAGGTCTGGACTCAGTCTAGTACCTAAAGCTGGTGACAGTGTCACAGCTTCCTCTCGTGTCACAACGTCCATGATTTTTGAAAACAATTTGAAATGCAGACTCGTCAGACCACGGCACACTTTTCCACTTTGTCAGTCCATCTCAAATGAGCTCGAACTCAGAGAAGTCTGCAGCATTTCTACACGTTATTGATATATAATTGTCTTAACTTGCATTTGTAGATGAAGCGACAAAGTGTTTACTGACACTGTTTTTCCAAAGTGTTCCTGAGTCCATGTTGTACTATCCTTTTTATACAATCAATACAGTGCCCTCTGAGGGGTCAAAGGTCACAACCATTCAGTGTTGGATTCAGTCCAGAACTAACTGCTTTCCAGATGGTGAAATCATTAAATTCTTTGCAGTTGTCGATTGAGAATAGTTGTTCTCAAACTGTTTGCCTGCACAGTTTTTCAAAAAGTGAGCATTCAACAACTTCCCCAGCCTTTTGTTGCCCCTGGCCCAACCTTTTTGGAACGTGTTGCAGCATCAAATTCAGAACAAGTGTACATTTTACGAAAAAATAATGCACAATAAATTAGTAAATTTATACTTAATACTTGGCACTGTGTGACAATACGATATTGTCGCACAAAATATCGCTATATTATGCTGCTGTATTGATTCCTCCACCCCTAATCCCATGTGCTGCTTTGGCTGCATGCCATCCTTCATTTCCACGAGCTAGAGCTTGTTCAACCAGGGATTCCCCAAATCTCTCAAAGCTGAAGAGGTCATTTTTCAGCTTGTGATCCTCACACATGGCTTCAGAACCAGCAACTTCATTTCGCATGTTATTCTGATAGAAGGGTTTTTTTGTAATGTGGCTTTCTCCGCCTTGTTCCATGTATTCACACTTCTTCTCTTGTTCCTTCTGAAGTGTCGGCCGGGATGGTTCTGGTCCCTGCTCCCCACCTCCTCCAGCATCACCTCCACCTCCTTCTCCTCCTCACGCCCCCCCTTCACCTCGTCACCCTCCTCCCCTTCCTCCCTCTTCTCCCCCGTCAGCCCTAACCGCTCCTCCCCGACAAGGACGGCTGGGTTTTGCGGGAGCCATGATGGACGTCAGTAAGTGGCCGCTCTTCTCTCTGCTGAACACGGAGGAGCTGGCCACGATCCGACAGGCCTGTGTCTTTGGGACCTCTGCTAATGAAGCCATCTACATCACGCACGCCAACGAGGTGAGGAGTGTGTGAGGCACCAGTGTATCCTGCCACTGTGGGAAGTCTTTATTATCTACATTTAAAGCCTTTAAAGGAAATACCGTGGAAAGTCCACCTCCCTTCCTGTCTAGAATGTCAGCATAACACAATCAGTACACCACTCTTACACCCTTAGTCTTTTGTCACACTCCATTGTTGTACACACTTGCATATTTGGTTTGCATCACATTTCTGCGTAGCAGTTTTATTTGTTGTACAGTGACTGCGAACTGTGTGCGTGTGCTCTTATTTCCCAGGTATTTGGGTTCGGGTTAAACAGCAGTAGCTGCCTCGGTACAGGAGACAGTCTGAGCACCATTGTGCCAAAGAAACTGGACTTCCTGCGCGGGAAGAAGGTCGTGAGCCTGAGCTATGGCAGTGGGCCTCATGTCCTATTGGCTACAGAGGGTAGGTACTTGTTTATATAGTCTGTAATCATCTGCTCATACCATGTATCCTCTTTCACCTTTAGCCTTGTCAAGCTTAAATGCTTCAATATCTCACATAACAAAGTTATATTATTATAATAAGTGTCGAGAGGTTCTGTCATCATGTGACCTGTTGCCATGACTCCTTTTATTTTTAACTGTCAAAATAAATACATATTATTTGTGTTTGCTGCTGCAGAAGCATCTCCGCTGTCCAAGTGCTCAGTATGTTCCAGTCACAATCCCACCAACTCATTATGGCTTAATTCTCTCGGGAGTCCCACAGGGGTCAATCCTTGGCCCACTACTTTTTAATCCATGCTTGTTCCCACTTAGTAATACCGTCCAAAATCATACGACATCTTCTCATTCATACACAGACGACACACAGCGTTATATCTTTCCTTCTCCCATCGACCTCAGCCTGATAACAACTTGATAAAATGCATTGCAGACATTGATTATTGGAAGATAAAAAAACTTCGACAGCTGAACATGAATAAAGCTGAAATTCTTCCTTTTTTGCCCCCCAGAAAACAGGAGCATAAATTAACTTTACATCCTTTATAAAGCATTGTGGCATATGCTTGATGTTTTTTGTTGGTTTGTGTTTATGTTCCTTTTTTAATTTAAGGTACATTCAGTCTTTTGTAATGAAATTCACACATTCGATCTCCGCTGTGGGACGAATAAAGGATTACCTTACCTCAAAATCTGTGTTCACAAGCCACCAACTTTTTCTGCAGTTGTCATGTTTATATATTGCAGATGGCCAGCTGTTTGCTTGGGGGCACAATGGCTACAGTCAGCTGGGGAATGGGACCACCAACCAGGGACTGTCCCCGCTGCTGGTCACCTCCAGCCCACAGAACAAGAAAGTGAAAGAGGTGGCGTGTGGATCGCACCACTCCATGGCCCTCACTCAGGATGGAGAGGTAGCTGATAGAGCATAGCTGGCCACATCATTTAATTAGAGAAAAACACAAAAAAGTTGACTTAATTTTTACCATAAATCAGAAACAGCATACTCACATGTACGAGTGTGTGTATTTCATATTTAGTCATAGATTGGTCACTTAAAAAACCTTGACGTAGCCACCTCTAGCTCTGCAGGTGCCACACTAAGCAGCTTATTTTTAACCCCAAGGTGTTAAACCTAATTAGGCTGCGTGTGTGTGTAGGTGTGTGTGTGTGTCAAGATTGAAAGGCTGCACAGAAGGAGATTTCACAGTGTTCTCTAAATGTAAATGTGAAGTTGTTACAAGAAGTACTGACCTGCCGCTCTGCTCCTGCAGGTCTATGCATGGGGTTATAATAACTGCGGCCAGATTGGCTCAGGCTCCACAGCCAACCAGCCCTACCCCAGGAAAGTCACTGGGTGCCTGCAGGGGAAAACCGCCATTGGCATCGCCTGTGGACAGACCTCCTCCATGGCTCTGATCGAAAATGGAGAGGTGATGATGACGAAATCTCTTTTTTTTTTTTAATTTTTTATCATTGTTTGTTTGTCTGCTTGTTATGTCTCGGCACCGGCGACAGTCGAGGCTGGAGGCATTATTTTATCGGGCTGTCTGTCCATCCGTCCATCCATCCATTCCTCAGTCTGTCCCTTGAGGGTATTTCTTCAAATTGGGTACAAACGTCCATTTGGACTCAAAAATGAAATTATGAGATTTTGGTGGTCATAGCTTAAAGGACAAGGTCACTGTGACCTTGTCTTTCTCATTCTTGCGGACTGGATATCTCAAGGACACCTTGAGGGAATTTCTTAAAATTTGGCACAAACACTCACTTGGACTCCTGTATGAACTGATTACAGTTTTGGTGGTCATGGCACAAAGGTCGTCTCAAACTCAAGGATGAATTGATTAGATTTTGGTATTCATAGGTTAAAAGTCAAGCTCACTGTGACCTTGTCGGTCTCAATTTTATGAAAGCGATATCTCAATAATGCCGTGAGGGAATTTCTTCAAATTTGGCACAAATGTTCACTTGGACTCATCAATTAAGTGATTGGATTTCAATAGTCAAAGCTCTACATCAGTGATACCTTGCATGTATGTCATTCTCGTGAACATGATATCTTAAGAAATTTTGTTAGAGTAAAAAAAATTGGAGTACATCTCAAAAGGATTCCACTGCAAATCAAACTATATGAAACCCCACTGATGAGCCCATACTCCGTACAGTAACGTTGTTTATGTTTGTCCAGGTTTGTGGCTGGGGCTACAACGGCAATGGGCAGCTGGGTATCGGAAACAATGGAAACCAGCTGACGCCTTGCCGCCTCACTGCTCTCCAAGGACTCTGTATGCAGCAGGTAAGACAACAACCTTTCCCAAGGTCTGTCTTCATGCCTGTCTGTGTGCATGACTCACTCATGACTCAATTGTTTTCCAGATTGTGGCGGGCTACAGCCACTGCCTGGCTCTGACAGATGAAGGGCTGCTGTACGCCTGGGGAGCAAACACCTACGGTCAGCTGGGGACCGGCAACAAGAGCAACCACCTCAGCCCTGTACAAATCATGGCTGACAAAGAGAGGTAGGGGAGAGGGAGGGGGCGGAGAATGCACAGGCAGATTCTCCCCATCCTGTTCAGGCTCCAACTTCCTGTTTCCTGTCCTCATTTCCTCCCTCTGTGCCTCTGTGGTCTTAAGTAGTTGTCAGTGGGCTGAAGAAACTCATTATGTAGATATTCCTCTTCATAAACAACGACCACACCCTGTCCTTCCCTGACACAGTGTCATGTCCACAATATTATGAGCTTTATATATAGTTGGAAATGAAAATATGCCAGTTAGTTAACACGTCTCCTCTTTAACAGGATTGTAGAGGTTGCAGCATGTCACTCAACACACACCTCAGCAGCCAAGACCCAAAGTGGGCAGGTATGTATACATGCTATGAATCTTGTCTACAATGGCTCCATGAGTGTTTTATTCATACACGAGTGTATTTTCTGCTGTCAGAGTTTGTCTGAGGGTTTCATTGATAAATTGGTTTCCTGATAAAATGAGAGCTCATCCTGACCTGACCCCAGCCAGTTGTCTGTTCGTCTGTCCATCAATACGTACACCAACCATGGCATCACGATATGTCGAGAACATGTCTTAAATTTGGCACAAACGTCCACTTGGACTCAGTAGTCACAGGTCAAAGGTCGTGTCATTGTGGACCCGTCAATCTCATTCGTGTGAACGTGATATCTCCAAAACGCTTCGAGGGAATTTCTTCAAATTTGGCACAAACATTCACTTGGACTCCAGTTTTAACTAATTAGGTTTTGTTGATCATAGCTCAAAGGTCAAGGTCACTGGGATCTTGCATCTGTCTCAATCTGAACGTTATATCTCAGGAACACCTTGAGGGAATTTCGTCAAATTCGGTAAAAATGTTCGCTTGTGGGCCGTTGGTGGCTTAGTGGTAGAGCAGGCGCCCCATGTACAAGGCTGTTGCCGCAGCGGCCACCTGTCTGTCCTATACATTAAAGGCTAAAAAGCCCAAAAAATATCTTTAAAATTGACTACTTGGATTTCGATGGTTATAAGTCAGAGGTTACTTTGACCTTGCTCATTCTCGTGAACACAATATCTCAAGTAAACCTTAAGGGAGTTTCTGTAAATTCGACACAAACGTCCACTTAGACTGGAGAATTATCTGCTTAGAATTTTGTGGTCTAAGGTCAAGATCAGTGTGACCTCACAAAACGTTTTGTTTTTGGCCATAACTCAAGGATTCATGCACTCATTATAACAAAACTTCACACACGTCTAATAGGATAAAAAAACTGAAGTGATGACATTTTACATCCCAAAGGTCAACATGACATAATGTTCTGCATAAAGCACTTTTCTGGCCGTTATTCAACATCATATCTCAGGTACAGTAGGGAAAATATTTGGTGCCTGCGTTACAGACTCCTTGACTCTGATTGGTTGTTTTCGGTGCACCGCAGTGGATTCTTCCAAACGCCATTAGAAGCAGGAAGTGGATGATGGACATGATTTGTTCGCTAGACTATCTCTTATGTACTTCTTTAAGAATATAGTGACAGTTGAAGATTTTATGGTTTTATCCTCCAGGTGTACATGTGGGGTCAGTGTCGGGGTCAGTCCATCGTCATGCCGCACCTCACACACTTCACCAACACTGACGACGTCTTCGCCTGCTTCGCCACGCCCTCTGTCATGTGGAGGCTCATGTCGATGGGTGAGATTCTTTTCTTTTTGTTTGTTAAGATTCTAAATCTGTTTTAAAGGGGGTGATGCTTGATTGTTGTTCTGCTTTCCTCCAGAGCACGATGACTTCCTGACTGTTGCCGAGGCTCTGAGGAAAGAGTTTGACAGTCCAGAAACAGCTGACCTCAAGTTCAGTGTCGACGGCAAGTGCATTCACGTTCACAAAGCTGTGCTGAAGATCAGGTGCGTGTGTCCGTGTGCACATGAGGCGCAGATGAAACAAAAACGTAATGACGCAAAATTATTGACAGCATGTCTTTTGTTTTGAGTAGGTGTGAGCATTTCCGTTCCATGTTCCGCTCCCAGTGGACGGAGGACCAGCAGGAGGTGATTGAGATCGGCCAGTTCTCCTACCCTGTCTACAGGTCCTTCCTGCAGTTTCTCTACACAGACACTGTGGACCTGCCGCCTGAGGACGCCATCGGTTAGCACGCATACAGTTGTCGAATGCTGTGATGTCTGGTGTGTAAGTGGATCCATTCGTCCGTTCACATGTGTGTGTTTGTGTGTCGGCTGCAGGCCTGTTGGACTTGGCCACCTCTTACTGTGAAAACCGCCTGAAACGTTTGTGTCAGCAGATCATCAAGAGAGGGATCACCGTGGAAAACGCCTTCACCCTGCTGTCTGCCGCCATACGATATGACGCAGAGGTATATATGATGATACAACTGTAAATGAAAGGTTGATAGGTGAGTTCTGTCTCTTCTGTTACTGTACATTACACTTTGTGTGTTCTAATCTTACATTATTCGCCTTCTTGTAGGACCTGGAGTTGTTCTGTTTTCGGTTTTGTGTAAACCATCTGACTCAGGTGACTCAGACCGGAGCCTTCTGGCAGGTGGACGGCGCGATGCTCAAGGAGTTTATCAGCCGAGCGAGCCGCTGCGGAGCCTTCAAGAACTGACCCGCAAGCGTTCTCGCAAATTCTAAACTCTGACCAAATGGATGTGGTTGCGCTCCGAGTGCGGCGGCCGGGTGTGTCGCTGCTGCAAAAAAAACCATCAGGTTGGATCACATTCCTTAGAGAAAGCTTTATGTTGACTTGCATATATACTGAGCAGCATCGTCCACAAGATGGAGCGGAATATCAGTGGAGTTATTGGAGGGAACTGACGTCTGCACTTTGGTCAAGTCCTGTGGAAGTCTCTCAAACATATGGCGCCTTTTTCTGTCTTACTGCATTGTATTATTTACATGCTGTATGTATACTTGAATTTTTGTTTCTGATATGTCTTCCTTTACCTGGAAAAGCTCATATGGGAGAACACAAACCTGGAGGGAGTCGGAAACTAGCCCAGCGAGTTGAGCCTGTGTCTGTGTTTCCAGTGTGCAGTGTCTGTGTTCAGGCATTAGAAGCTCTTGGATGTCTTGAACCTCATTGTTCTCTTAGCTGGTATTCTGTACATTTTGGAGGGTTCAAAACCGTTGTGGTATGTATTATAATTTCCTTTTTGTACTCAAGTCGGTTTCCTTTTCTATGTTCAGTCTGCCCGACTTAAATTGTCACGCTATTGCACTTTTACGAAACTATAGTTGCTTCTGAAACATCACTGTTCTGTTACATCACTTGCAGCTTTTGTTTATTTCCTCTGCAAGTGTTAAAGTTGCGAAACGTATCTGAGACAGGTGGTATGTTGCAGACACTTTATATTTCAAGATTATAGTCTTATGTTATATATCACACTGGGAACTAACAACACAGAAGGCTCAGTGAGGTTTTTAGTGTAGATACAGTGAACACGCACAAGACCCTGCGAGCTCAAGCAATATCATCTCTCTTTATTGCATTAGCTTTGGCTTATGACGACCAAAACCTGCCCACATGTCCCAGTTTTTACTTTCATTTGCATCACTGGGTGTTGTTGAGAGATAAAAGTGTTAATGACCAGTGTGTTTGGTTTGTATTTCTCGATGTGAAAAGAACCGTCGCAATTTGGTTCGGACTGCAATAGAATCTCAGTTTCATTCAGGTTAGAAAACAATTTCTGTGGCTGTTAAAGCTTGTTTTATATGGTATAGTATACCAGTATACGTCTTGCTTACTGTATTAAGATAAAAATATATATATTTTTATTGTTAAGCTTCCATTTGCAAAGGATAACATCATAAAACTGCTGGTAATTTGGTTTGAATTCAGCTCCCAGCGCGTCAAAACAGGATTTGTATGGCTGGTTTTCTGCTGTTACATTACCGAGGTTTCTATTTAAATATTTAGTTATGGAATTACATGTTGCATTACATGTGAAGAAATAAATAACTCAAAAAATCTGCTTTGTTTCCATATATTCTGCATATTTTGCTTTAAAGTAGACCAATTTTAGTTAATAATTATTGTTTATATATTCTTAGACTTCAGATTTTGTTGATAGAATCATGTCTTATTAGTTTTTCTTTTATTTAAATTAATATTTCTGTATTAAATTTGGTGTTTCTCTCTGTAATAACTCAGTGTGTGCTGCCATCTTGTGGAACAAGCGTGTTCTGAATTCGTTCCGCTGCTTTCTGCTTGCGTCAGAGGTTAATGCGGAAGTAACCCGGAACTTGATCAAGCAACCTGTCAGGAGCCGCGACAGGGACAAACATGAGGCCAAGCTTCCTTTAAAAAATGTAGAGAATAAATTCAACATATTAAACGCAGCTTTAAACACGTGTAAGTCAGCCAGTGTTAACGTTTTTGTCTTAGTTTGCGAGTTTTGACTTCGTCGCTAACTCCTGCTAGCTTTGTCGTAGCTTGAAATGTATATGTCGTCATTGACAAATAACAAGAAGAGGTATTTTTAGCGTGTGTATTATTTTAGTAAGCTCACATATTCTTCTCCAAGTGCAGCTTTTATGTATTTTTATCGCAATACCGTATTTGGGTCGCTGTCATGGCTTTTGTTTTGAAAGCAGCGACCGGAAACAGCGCTAGCTTGTGTAGCCTGACAGTGTTAAGCAGGTCAATATTAACACCGGTTCAGTTCTTCTCCTCTCGCTCGTTGCTCTTGTCACACTATAAGCTGCGAGGATAAATTGTCTCGCTAACGCTCGCTGGCGGATTGAATGGAAGAAAGCGAGATAAGGAGCCGAGCCGATCCGGGCCAGTCCATGCCAGGTCGACACACGAGGGACAGCAGCACCCAGACTGACAGCAGGCTCCAAGGTGAGTTCATGACTGGAGGTTGTGTTGCTTCATGACATCCAACAGCTGATTACTGATGAGAGAGGAGCGAGTGGAAGAGTCTGATTGTACAGCTGCCTATTGTCTAATAATATTTATGTCAATAATCAGTTTATCTAAGTAAACATGTAAACACAGTGCCACATATGTAGCTCTGTGAGTGTCAGTCCGTCCAGCTGAGTGGGTCCAATGTTTATAACTTTATAACAGTGTTTGAAACTATGGGAAGATGAGGAAGCACACTTTATATATTTTTATGGTGACACTCAGGAGTCCAGACATATGTAGGGTCGTCCTGAAGGAACCAAAGCCAGGCCAGTTTATTTACACAGCACATTGCAGCAACAGAGCAATTCAAGTGCATTAAACACCAAAAGCATCAATACAAGGATGAAAAGCAACAAGAACAGAATTAAGAACTTATAATACACAAAGATGCCAGTGTGAAGACGTCAGAACTGGACTGACACTCTATTTTAATACATTTACAAAAGCACTGCTTAAATGACACACAGGACCCAAACTGTTTCGCTGCGGCTGTAAGTTGTGGAATCAGCCCTTGGCCCTCTGCTCTCCCTCACGTACGTGACATTCTCACAAGATGATCTTATGTTGTGTCCCTCCCACAGGTCATGGCCCCAGGCTATCAAAGATAAACCTGTTTACACTGTTGAGCTTGTGGATGGAGCTGTTCCCACAGGAGCAACCTGAAGACGACGGCCACAATGAGGTTGGTGGAATTTAGTTCATCTGCTGCACATCTACAGTGAGTTGTTGCTGTCAGGTCACACAATCTGCCCTGTTCCAGATCCGCGGGATGGGTCTGGTGGTGGTGCGGGACAGTAAGGTGATGGGACTCCACTGTTCAGGACCTGAGCTCCACGCAGGACAGGCAGCCGTCATCCAGCATGGCGCCGGCCTAGCCGACTGTCAGCTGTACTTCTCCAGGAGACCCTGCGCCACCTGCCTGAAGATGATCATCAACGGTGAGGAGAGACCAGTCTTGCACGACACAGGGCACAAACCCACACAATAAAAATACCAACAAATAAAGCCGCAAACATATTTCCAGGGTGTAAGCAAGGAAGCTATAGACGTTTCTTTGGGTTCAAGCCAACACAGATCGTTAAAAGTTTACAGCAGTGAGCGATTCAGACCTTTGACAGTCTCTAATACCTGCATTAAAGGTAACAGACAGGTTTATAAAGGTCAAACAGATGCTCCAATTATGACTGATCAGTCTGAGCTGGGCCTCGCCCTTCTGCGGAAATGCCTTCACCCACTGTTTGTCAGTTGTGAAATATTTTGGGACGTGTTTCAAAGGTTTAAATAAATATAGTCCCAGAGTTTGGCAATGTTTTGACAATGTCGTTGACTTATATTTTTGGACCCTATTGAGAGAAAAACCACACGTGTCTCAATATTGTATTAAAACATGTCCTTTCATTTTTGTAATAATTGGATAGTCGGATGGATGGTATGCCAAGCCCATTTTTTGCATTTACAGCACCCCTTAGTGGTTGATTTGAATGAGACTTTCAGGGTTTGTTTCTGGTACTTATGTGGACATATCCTTCAAGATCTGTGAATCCCGCTTTTTCTTCTTTCTCTTTCACTCTAACTTTTATACTGGGTGTTTAAGCGATAGCTGACAGTTGTCCAGCTACTGTCACACTGTTGTAAATACCTGTACGTCACAGTCAAACTGACCTATCACACACCAGCCCTGAGCTGACCTTTGGAACTCCTGATCTCACGTTCGTCTCCACCTCCTCTGGGCAAAGTTAACAGTAAGTAGAAACAGATACTGATGCTGCTGTTCACTCCTCTCCAGCCGGAGTCAGTCAGATCTCCTTCTGGCCCGGAGACCCTGAGGTCAGCATGCTGAGGTCCACCTCTGCAAACCACTCAAACTCCCACTCCCACAGTCCACCAGACGGCATCACGGAGGACGCGGCGCTGGACGCCGTGGCTACAGAGAAGCTGAAATCCAACAGCCGTCCCCACATCTGCGTGCTGCTGCAGCCGCTGGCTCCCGGCCTGGCGCAGTTTGTTGGCGAGACGTCCAGAGAGTGTGATTTTATGGAGAGGGTGACTGATGATGAACCAGGGCTGAACAAAGAGGAGCTCTTCAACAGGTACCACACTCTACTTTACTTACACTGTTCACCTGTATTTGCACATAGTTCATCTGTAAAAAGAAGAATCCTTTTTCCCAGAGAGCGAGTGAGGCACCTGAAGGATTTCTCCAGACACCTCCTAGTCAGGACGTCCCAGCTGCACCGGGAGATTTTGACCCACATGGGTCTGGAGAACTTCTGTGTGGAGCCGTATTTCTCCAACCTGAGGAACAACATGAGGGAGCTGGTGGAGGTTCTGGCTGCAGTGGCCGCCGGCGTGCCGCGGCAACACTACGGCTTCTACAGGTGAGAAACATCCACAGTCCTTCATGTGTTTGCGTCCCACTGCTGCGACTTGTTGCTGATTGAGTTGTGCCTGTGACCCAGGGAGCAGCATTCGACCCCTGAGCCATCACCAGCCACCACCAAGTCCTCGCTGCCTCCACGTCACGAGGGACTATCTCAAGAAGTGGCTCGCCATTGCATCATCCAGGCCAGGCTGCTGGCTTATAGAACAGGTCTGATTGGTTTTTCTGTTTGTCACAGAGTAATTTACTTGAGTGGGGTTCGGCATACCAGCGCTCATACCCTGTTTGATGCTCGACTGAACAGCAAGAGGTTTAAACTCTTTAAGATGCAAACATTCAGTTAAAAATCTGGGAAACTGATACTTAAATATCCAACACTATGATCAAAGGAAAGACTACAAGAAACTAAAGTCAACAGTAGATGTCTGTGTGTACGTTTCATGCCGTTCCTGAATGACAGGCTGAAAGGTCACAAACAGACTTCTTGTCAGTCTGGCTCCAGCTTCTAACAAACCTGTCTTTATCATTCCAGAGGACCCCAAAGTGGGCGTGGGTGCTGTCATCTGGGCCAAAGGACCGTCGGTGAGCTCACCTTTCTTCCTGCCTTCTCTTTGATTCTAAATTGCATTGTGTCTGTTAGCCGTTTTGCTCAG
This sequence comes from Epinephelus cyanopodus, assembly GCA_026686955.1. NCBI lineage: Eukaryota > Metazoa > Chordata > Actinopteri > Perciformes > Serranidae > Epinephelus > Epinephelus cyanopodus. The sequence continues at coordinate 14,163,722 of CM048937.1, read as the reverse complement.
GATTCGACTCTTAACAGTTACGAAATGGGCTTTTATAGAATGAACTAATAATATTTATTATGGTTCTTTTCCATAGTAAGGTGTGCCAGGGAGTCAGCATGCATATAGCAGAGCTCTGACACTGGCACACGGAAATATAATGCAGATATAATTGGTATATTCTGTAATTCATTGTCATGTCATTTTTGTTGTGTGGCATGGTGCGCTGCCTTGCTAGGGGGTTACGAGCAGAGGGACTTGGTCTATATCAACGTTTAGATGTGTGGAGTGCGGAAAGGGGCGTCCACATGAATGCCTGAACGGTTTTTATACTGTGTGCATTATTATTCATGTCATTAATGAAATCTGAACTGCTCTGTTGTCCCAGGCTGGCAGTGATGGAACCGGGTGTCTGTCCCTGGTGGGTTGCGGGTACAACGCCTACCCAGCAGGCTCCCAGTACGCAGAATATCCACAGATGGACAACAAACAGGAGGACAGACAGAGACGCAAATACAGATACATCATTCACGCAGAGCAGAACGCCCTCACCTTCAGGTCAGGACATTTACCCAGCAGATGAAGACAGACTGTGATCTTTACACACTCCCCACACTGAGATGTTTCCTTCTCCCGATGCTTTCAGGACTCGACACATCAAACCGGATGAGCCCACCATGCTGTTTGTCACTAAATGTCCATGTGACGAGTGCATCCCTCTGATCAGAGGAGCCGGCATCACACACATCTACACCACAGACCAGGACAGGGACAAGGACAAGGGAGACATCTCCTACCTGAGGTTCAGCAGCCTGAAGAACATCAGCAAGTTCATTGTGAGTACACTGCTTGATTTCTTGAGTTGAGGAAAGTAGATGAGAGGAGAGTGTGACATGTTTCTGTCTTCACAGTGGCAGAGGAGTCCTTCAGGTTGCTCAGCGTCCTCTCCTCACCGAGCCAGTAAGCTCCGCCTTGTTACCCTAAACGTCTTTAGATGTGTGTGTGTATCGTCTGGTGTTGTAACAGCGGTGTCTTCTGTTTCAGACGGTTGTGTGGGGAAGCACAGCAGGCAGGCTGAGCAGGAGAGCCACAGCACTAAGAAGCTGTGCACCAACAGATCCCACGACTCGCCTACAGTCAGCTGAACATCAGCTGCGGACTGATGGACAAACCAAAAACTACTGAAACAGCTTTCACGACACAGATTTGATATTTTACGGCTGCATCAACTCGGCCACAACTGGGGGAAATCTGAAGATCAAATCTGTGCTGCACACAATTTTAGATTATTTATTTGTTCCTTCCTGAAAACCTTGGAGTGGTTTTGTGAACCTGATGTTATATAGTCAGGACATAGACATTAGCTTCTTTCCTGTGTCCCTTCTGACTGTTCAATCTCATGCTGCATGTTTGTGGTTTACACCATTCTGAGTGCTGAACAACAGTCGACAGGTTTAACTTGAAGACGCTGCAGAGCTGCGGTGAATCGACCAGAGGCTGCTTTAATTAGGACCTGTTGGTGGAGGGTGATTGGTCGACGTGAAGAAGTGGGTTTGAGCAGCAGGTTGGAGAGATGAGACCGAGCTGGAAACCATACAACATGCTGACCTCAAAGGGAAACCACTAAGAAGGGATAGATGGATGGATGGAAGGAGGACGGATGAATGATGGATGGATGGATAGATGTAAGGATGAATGATGGATGAATCATGATGAACAGATAGGTGTAAGGATGGATGGATGAATGACAGATGGACGGATAGATGTAAGGATGAATGGATGCACAGATGGATGGATGGATGTAAGGATGGATGGATGGACAGAGGGATGCTGTATGCTGTAAAGTCTCTGAGGCAAACTGTAATTTGATATATTAGGCTTTATAAATAAATTGAACAGAACTAATGGGTGGATGAATGGATGGACAGACATATGGATGGAAGAATGAGATGAATGGATGTAACACGTGGATGTTAGATAAAAGGATCCACGGCGGGAATAAAGATCCTCCATCTGTTTATGTGAGGTGGTGTAATGGTAGGGTACAAACCTGGATAACTCAGGTTGTCACGGGTGGAGCTGCTGTTCTACAGGATGGTGACTTGAAGGTTTACAATCACGTGTCGTCATGTCTTTTTAATTTAAAGGCTGTTGCTGTGAAGATATTTTACTGAAGATTATATTATTGTTACATTACAAATGAAATCACACAGATATGAATAAATAATGCAGCTTTCAGAAAAGGAACTTGATTAATGAGATTGACACTGGTGTCATTATTTTCATTTATTAATCCATTTATATCCTTACTTTTTATCTGCTCCTGTTTACCTTGATGAAGTTAAGTTTAGGTATTCTGAGATCTGAGGTTCAATCCTTAGCCAGGGTGAGTGAATTTTTAAAGGCCACTGTCCAGAGGAGAGAATGAAATGCTCTGTGAAACACAACAGAAGTGTGAGGAGGAATAGCTCAGGCTGTTAAAGCGCTGCTGGTGTATTCTGAGAGCTGATGTTTGATCCTTATCCAGGGCACGTGAATTTATAAAGTCCAACTCCCAAATAAAAAGGATAAATGCACCCGGAGAAAAGGTGATATGTGCAGGAAGGATAGCTCGGTGGTTAAAGCAACTGACCTTAGTGCGCAGGACTGGGGTTCAAATCTGCTCAGGTTGAGGTTTTGATCCTTATCCAGGGCAGGTGAATTTATAAAGTCCAACGCCCAAATAAAAAGGACAAATGCGCCCGGAGAAAAGGTGATATGTGTAGCAGCAGGATAGCTCAGTGGGTAAGACTAATGGCCTTAGTGCAGGAGACTGGGGTTCAAATCTAGTTAGTTTGATGGTTTGATCCTTATCCAGGGCAGGTCAATTTATAAAGTCCACTGCACAAATAAAAAGGTTAAATGCGCCCGCAGAAAAGGTGATATGTGTAGCAGCAGGATAGCTCAGTGGGTAAAACTGCTGGACTTAGTGCAGGATACTGGGGTTCAAATCTGATGCTACCATATGCACGTCACGGAAAGTGGGGATGTCATCATCCCTCACATTGAGTAACATGATTAATGCACAGTTCACTATAAAAGTTTTAACAGTAACACTAATAAGCTGTTGGAGGAATAGGAAACAGCGGCAGGTGAGAAAGGATGATAGCTGCCGAGGCCATGAGTGTGTAGGTAGCTAGGATGGATGATAGGAGAAGCAAGATGGATAGGAAGGAAGGTAGTAGGAAAGGTAGGCTAGGACTGTGCAAGAGGGCCTTGAAGGCTTGAACTGGATGATAGTTTCTTAATACAAGACATTTTAAAAGAAAGAAAGTTAAAAATGACTTAGATCTAGACTTTCTCACATTTTTAGACATGTATATTTATTATATATTTATTAAACCTAAAATAAAAAAATTCAGCTGAGCTACCTGCTGTTACCTATATTAAATGCCTAACTTTCTAGACTTCCCACCTTAGGCTAGCTAAAAGAAACCCTGCCTATCATTCCACAAACACAACACATTCCTATTACCTACCCTACCCACCTACTACCCTTACTACCTTCCTTCCTATCCATCCTCCTATCATCCATCCTAGCTACCTACACACCCTTGGCAGCTATCATCCTTTCTCACCTGTTGCATTCCTGTTCCTCCAATAGCTTATTAGTGTTACAGGTTACTGTTACACTTTTTAATAATAATTTAATTAATCATGTTAGTCAATGTGGGGGATGATGATGATGACATCCCCACTTTCCCTGGCGTCCTGGCTCCCCCATGCCGTGCTACGACGTGCATATAGTAGCATTGGATTTGAACCCCAGTCTCCCGCACTAAGTCCAGTAGTTTTACCCACTGAGCTATCCTGCTGCTACACATGTCACCTTTTCTCCAGGCGCATTTATCCTTTTTATTTGGTCGTTGGACTTTATGAATTCACCTGCCCTGGATAAGGATCAAACCATCAACCTGACCAGATTTGATCCCCAGTCTCCCGCACAAGGGCCAGTAGTCTTACCCACTGAGCTATCCTGCTGTTACACAGATCAGGACTTTATAAATTCACCTGCCCTGGATCAGGATCAAACCTCTGACATCAGAATACCCAAGCAGCACTTTACCAGCCTGAGCTATTCCACCTCACACTTCTGTTGTGTTCCACGGAGCCTTTCATTCTCTCCTCTGGACAGTGGCCTTTAAAATTCAGCTGACATTGACTAAGATCGAACATTAAACGTAAAAATTTTCAATCAGTCCTCTAACAGCCTGAGCTACCAGACCAGAGACACTTAGCTTGTGTTTCTTAGACATATTAATTTTCTCCTTCAGACATCAGCTTGCAAAACAGACTGACTGTTCACCTGAGAATTGAACCCTGATCCTGTGAACTTCAAACCAGTCTTCTGTCCCCCTGAGCTAATGAACTGGAGACAAACAACTCTGCCTCCTTGAACCATTAAAAAATAAACAAAGGAAGTCCATGTATAACTAATTTAAAAATATTTATAGTATATTTATCATGGAGTCAGAAATTACATCATCATACTCGTAGTTGACAGATCCACCAACCAGCAAACGAGTTACAAACGAGCACACACACACACACACAAAGAATGCATTCCGATCCTTTTATTTGTCGTGAATGTGGTACAACAGCATCAATGTGGAAGATACGGTGGCTGCTTCAGAGAGAGAGAGGACACTGGGAAGATAATGTCGGAGTTCTGCTGGGACCAAAGTTGCTCATTGTTTTAGTTGGAGGACAAAAAAAAAAAAGTCAAGGCTCAAGTCTGATGTAAAGTCGGTCGATCTACTTTTGCATCTGATGACGTATGACATGTCACAGCTTACACCATCAAAAAAAAAGGTGGCGTTTTTATTTTTCACCTCGAGAACGACACATGGAAAACTCTTTCCTTTTACACCAGAATGGTGCATTTCAATAGCAGCTACTGAAATTTACTAAGTGTCCGAATTGAAGAAGGTTGTAATTTTCATTGATCTTGGCTTCATTGAATATTAAACTAAACTAAATATTAAACACATCACATATAGACATAATTGCCAATGTCATTTTTAGGAAGTCGAATATAAAACTAAAGGCAATTTAAAGGTGGAATTTTAACCACATTTGGATTTTTTCACAGTTACATTTCACCATCAAATCCAGTCACAACTTTGGCCTCGCTCGGCGACAGAATCCCACACATGGTTTGTAAAGTGAAACTCTGACCCTGGTCTGTACACAATGGCAATCAGCTGCAAAAAAGTTTAAAATGTTTCTCTGACGGCGCAACTCAAATATAGTGAGTTAAGAGGTTCACTGCTTAATCACAACAAATATGTTCTGTCCAGAGCATATTTTCATTAACAGAATAATTAAGCTCCCCCTAGAAAGAAATACAAAAAGAAGAAGGGAAAACACACCAAAAGAAAAAGGCACCTCTGAATCTTCTCACCTGTCTCTAACCAACATCAGATCCAAATCAGAGCAAAAACACTTGTTACAGTGCAGAAAGAAAAAGGAGTGGAACACAAACACACGTCTACAGCTGCTCTCCTCTCTCCTCCGCACAGCAAAGTGCCTCCTGGTAATGTTCAGCGCTCTCACTCAACATGGCACTCACTTCAGGTGTACAAACCAGAAACTGTACATGACAAGAAATGAAACTATATATATAAAAAAATACCCTCAAGCAGTGAGAAAACAGTGATCAGCTTAAGATGAACAACAAATCATATTATTATTTTTATCATACAGAAAGTGCTATCAGCCACCAGCAAAGAGAACCAGTGATCAAAAATGATTGAAGCTTACTGTACTGATAGCAGCCCAATGCTCAATTATAAAGGCAATTCATTTCTCTGACTTTAAATATTCATACAATTGTTCTTTTTTGTTGGCAACAGTGACTAGAACTCCTCTAGTCTCAGTCTAGTCTTGCAGACAAGTGCCAATTTGTGATTTTTGGAAAGGTATTATCATAAACAAATCAGCCTTTATATGTGTGTTCTCAATTTCACACAACTGCTTCAGCCTTTCCCAGAGGTGGGACCAAGTCATTGCTTTACAAGTCACAAGTTACAAATCTGAAGCCTCGAGTCATGACAGGTAAGTCTCAAGTCAAGACAGGTAAGTCCCAAGTCAAGATAGGCAAGTCTCAAGTCAACACAGGTAAGTCCCAAGTCAAGATAGGCAAGTCCCAAATAAAGTCAGCAAGTCCCAAGTCAAGACAGGTAAGTCCCAAGTCAAGATAGGCAAGTCCCAAGTCAAGATAGGCAGGTCCCAAGCCAAGATAGGTAAGTCCCAAGTCAAGACAGGTAAGTCCCAAGTCAAGATAGGTAAGTCCCAAATAAAGTCAGCAAGTCCCAAGTCAAGACAGGTAAGTCCCAAGTCAAGATAGGTAAGTCCCAAATAAAGTCAGCAAGTCCCAAGTCAAGATTGGCAAGTCCCAAGTCAAGATAGGCAGGTCCCAAGTCAAGATAGGTAAGTCCTAAATCAAGATAGGCAAGTCCCAAATAAAGACAGCGAGTCCCAAGTCAAGAAAGGCAAGTCTCAAATAAAGCAAGTCTCAAATTAAGACAGCGGAGTCCGAAGTAAAGAGGAGCAAGTCCCAAGTCAAGATAGGCAAGTCCGAAGTTAAGACAGGCAAGTCCCAAGTAAAGACAAGCAAGTCCCAAGTCAAGATGAGCAAGTCCCAAGTCAAGGAGGGTGAGTCCCAAGTCAAAACAGGCAAGTCACATGTAAAGACAGGCAAGTCTCAAGTCAAGATTCGCAAGTCCCAAGTCAAGAGGGGCAAGTCCTAAGTCAAGGTAGGCAAGTTCCAGTTCCAAGTCAAGACTGACGCATCCAGAGTGAAGACTGACGCATCCCAAGTCCTTAACCTTGAAACAAGTCACAAGGTGCTCTTCAATAAACATAATGCCAATATTAAATTTACAAAAATCACAAATGCTTTTTACGATTTGCATTTATCTCTTAAAACAAGTTTCTGAAAAAGTCAACAATTAAGCTAACGTCACAAAGCATTAGCTCGCTAACTATGCTGACATTAGCTTTGACTTGCTGTTCTTTGTGCAACTTCAAATGTCCAACCAAGTTGGGAGTTGCATGTTATCGTCAGTAATTCTCAACCCCCAGGTTTTGCATACTGCAATTAGTTTTATTTTGACCACTGCATATTTTTTGTACGTGAACTAAATCTTTGGGCTTGGGGGAAAGTATCAAGTGCTTTCAAGTCAAAAGGCTCAAGTCCAAGTGAAGTCGCGAGATATTGGTGTTTAAGTCCAAGTCAAGGTTTTTTTTTTTATTTTCTTGAGACTAAAGTAAACTCATTTGTGACTCGAGTCCACGCCTCTGGCCTTTCCCTTGTTAAACTAGCAATGCTAAAATCTGCTAATAAAGAAGTCTGATGATGCTTTTCAGTTTCAGAAGAGAAAACTAAGCAAACGTTGGCTTTGGCAGTACAACAAAAAAGACGTTTGGCTAGCAGAAGGTAACTGGGAGTTACCGCTGCCGTTTGGCTTACAAAGCTTTTAGCAATGACCATGAATGTGTTTTTGCCTGATCCTGAACAGACACGCTGACCCAGCTTAAACAAAACAAAAAAACAGAACAGAAATTCTTCTCTTGTTTTTATATTTGCAGCTACTTCATTAAAACAGTTAAGGAATTAAATTGTGTGCAGCAACTAACAGAGCGCCCGCAACTGGCGACTGATACAAAAATGGTCACGTCTGTTTATGTCCGACCATTTTGGCCGAAGCTTTTTAACCGCTGGTTCTCCCAACAGAGCAAATCAGCTGCCTCCAACACCATGAGTTGTGGCACTACATGCTACAGATGAAAAAAAAAATATTCATGAGAAAAATTTACAAAAGAAAGATCAGTGATTGAGAACTACTCTTGCACAAGTCTTAAATGAACCAACAAAGAGAAAAAAAGAAAATGTCGAGAAGATTTTTTTGAAATAGAATAACCGTTATTGTTAATGTGTTTTTTTTCTACTGTATGTCTTCCTATCGATAAAAAGTTGAGGGTCGAGGGCGGGGAGGGGTGCTTCTCTAAGAAGCTGGTTTCTTCAGATCCCTGATCTGTTTGATTAGGTAGGTCTTCTCGTCGTTGAACTGCTCGTCATCTGTGCGATCCTTCTGGAAGTTGCTCAAGAAGTCGATTAGTTTGGTCTGGTTCTTGAGCAGGATGTCGACGATTGGCTGCGTCTTGTTGGGGTTCGCTACAAAAACCTGACAAAAGACAGACATTTTTACATTTGACAGATACAAAGAATTTACCATCTGTGCATGCTGTGTCTGGGTTTCAATAGACTTGCTAGATGATTGCTGTGTTTAGAGCGTGGCGTTTTCACCTTGAAGACATGGAAGGCCTCAAACTGGATGTTGGGGCTCTTGTCTCGTAGCAGATTCATCATCAGCTTGAGATTCTCGGGCTTGCTGATGTAGCGCGTCATCACCGTGAAGTTATGTCTGTCCAATAACAGCTCGCCCAGAAGCTGGAGGGGAGAGAGAATTAAACGCAAGGTGGCAAATATATTAGTGAGGTCCACGAATTAATGCTCAAGTAATGATATATATTGTGGACGGTGCTCTGTAGAGTCAAACCTTTAGAGACTGCCTCTTGGTGACGTAGTTCTCAGAGTGCAGCAGCTTCTCATAGTCTGCAAACACCTGCAGTTACATAAAAAATACATTTTGTTATGGAATTTGAATCCCACCAGCTGGAGCAAACTTCCTCATTTCACAGCTCAACAGTCCACTAAAATATGCTTCTGGAAACAATTCAGGTGAGATATCGTCAATGCGGTAACAGAATTCGTATTTGATCAGTGCTAGCTAGTTTGGTTTGTTTTCTGAGACAGTTATCATACCATGAAAGTCTCATATCGTTGCAACCCTACAGCGGAGCCAGAACAAAGCACCACCCAAAAGCTGGAGCAAACTTTCTCGTATTACAGCTAAACCGTACACTAATAATGTTTCAGAAAACATCTGATGTGAAAACTTGTCGATGCATATTTGATTAACGCTGCCTAGTTTGGCAATTTGACACAGTTCGGTTTCACGGTTTCAGCAAATAAGACAAGAATTGTTTTTTATAAACATTACCGACTACAGCTTTAAAGACAAGCCATAATGACCAAAAAACGACTGAGACGGGGTGTTTAAACAAGGAGAAACACTTATAACAAAGAGGAAGTGGATAAAACGGGAGATTCCATTCTTTCACTTCCTCCAAACCTGCAAACAAGAACTTTCTCTGACGTTTTCATTCCAGTACCATCCTGTTATCTTTATCTAACAGATCATTACAATGCCTCTGTTTATACTGTGTTTTGTGTCCCTTACTCTTGATAGTTCTTTCTCTCTGAACTGCAGGATTAAGGGAATAGTATAGTTTTGTAGTACATCACAGGTAACTAAATCACTTAGAGCTAACTTGTGCTGCTGTAAATGTACCTAAGCAGGTCACACAATTAATCAAAGTGCCATATTTTGGCTCCTGACGGGCTTCACGGAGGCATCTGTCAACATATAACATCCAGGTAAAAAGGCAGTGTTGTGTGGGGTTTCTACAGCCTGAGACCCCTCGGGGCCCTCTGTATAAAAGGGGCCCCTCTGCCTGGGGAAATGACAGCACAGAGCAGCGCTTTCATCGAGACGAGATGTGACAGTGAGTGGAATTTTCACTCATCTAGCTTTCCTGGAACTTTAAATGTATTAGTAAATACATTAAGTGTCGTCTATTCTGGACACTTGACTGGGCCATTGAACACGGCAGTGACTGACATCTGATCCCGTTATGTATCTGAGTGTGCTCCCTCTCTTGGGGTCTCTTCTAGTCAAGCTGCCATTTAGAGCTGGGGACAGTGTTTATGTTTATACTTCCAAATTGCGCTCGGCAACTAATGTTGCGTGACCTACGTGGGAGGCATGTGTATGGTTCATGGTTGTGGTCAGGGATGGGGGGGTGACGCAAGTTAGAGACTAAAAAAAGTTCCACCTGGTTCAAAATAACAGGGCGAACTTGCATTAACATGTGGGAGCTCAAACATCCATCATGTGCTCTGCAGACTTATCCTCAGTGAGGTAGAACTACAAATCACTCACAGCATCGTAGTTCTGTTCGAGGAACTCGGCCACGAGCACTTTGTGTCTTGTCAGGAGATCCTGTAAATAAAGACCAAAAAAAAACAGTTATTCAAGTATGTCAGATAGCAGAGCTAAACATTAAACATTTGTGTCGTTTTCAGTGTCCCAACATGGCTGCTGGTCAGTTTTAACAGGAAACATCTACTCTCTGTCTGGAAAACCATATCACTGACAAGGAAGGACATCTGAAGTTGAATTCTCCCTGAGTGGAAACTAAGTTAGGAGAAGGCATTTTGTTTTATCATTAAAACACAGCAGAGCAAAAGATTTTCCTGCACTCCTCTTCCTCAGCCACTCTTTCCTGCGGGGTCCCTCAAGGCTCCATCTTAGGTCCTATTCTCTTTTCGTTGTGCCAAATTATTATTATTAATATTATTATGATTAAAATATTGGCAGACTTGAGTCAAATCCCACTGATTTTTGTTGAGATAACGAGAAAATTTGACATGAGAAAACAACTTTTGTTTTTTTTGTCATTTAAGTTTTCTATTTTCAGATAGTCAATACAAAAGACATACATAAACACAAACGGGACAGACTAACAAAAACACATCTCTGCAGTGTTCATAACAGTAATAAATGAAAAGTCAACATCAACACAGCACTAATTCTCAAGCCTGAAAACAGACATAAAATGATACACCCAAAGCCAAAGAAGCAAACTCCCACTGTCTCTATCAGTTTTTCACAAACTGTAGCTCATTTCAGTAAAGTGTCCAGCACCTATGACATATTTAGTCCCTTTATAAAAGACAAAAACTGTTTCCAGACAAGCAAATATGATGCATTCTCCGTCATTAACTCAACCCACTCTCTATATTCAGGTCTAACTTGGCTTTTCCAGTAGCGGAGGATGACTGTGGCAGCTGAGATGAATCCTGCATTTTCCAGTAAACCCATTTTATGAAGACGGACAGGTGTAAAATAAAATCAGTGAAGTATCTTGTAATGTGTAAATTTTCCCTAACTTCTCGTGTAAACCAGCCTGCATTGGAGATCCTTATCAATGTTCAAATTCAAACTCCCTCCAAAGTGAAGTGTATGCCTGCTTATGTGTGAAGTTTAGTCCAAAAACTTCTTTGAGTGTTGTAAAATTGTCTCTTTGTTCCTAGACTTTGGAAATGGGGTATTTTGTGACAAAGCTTCAACTGGACTGAAGGGGGCGGTAAGTTCTTGTTCTATTTCTGTCCATCCTTGATGATTGCTCTCATTTATCCAGTGTTTTGCCAATTTAGCAAACTCACGGGCAACACTGTACAGCTCTACATTGGGCAGGGAAAGCCCACCATTACTTCTTGTTGTGTAAAGTCTTTGTAAATGAATTCTGGGTCTGTTCCCATTCCACGATTATTCCTTTATAATTTGGTTGTACTGTTTAAAAACGTCTCCCGGTATTGTTAAGGGCAACATCATGGACAAGTGAAGCAGGAACAGGAGGTACCTTGAAGGTGGCGAAGGCGTCCGAGGCGATGTCAAAGGTGGACATCTCCACGTAGTTGAAGAAACTGTGGAAGTGTTCCGAATGGAGAACTATCTTGGCGAGTGGCTCGTGGCGGATGCACTCCCTCAGCATGATCCCGCAATTCAACGCTACCTGGGGTGTCTCGTACCTTCGGACGCAAAGAGAGTTTCTGCGTCACCTCTTTGGAAAGCAGACCGTGTACAGTGTGTGTGTGTGTGCATGTGTGTGTGTCTCACCCTTTCAGCAGTATAAAGAGGATCTCTTGATGGGAACAGAAATACTCGACAGTGGGGCTCCGCGTCCCAATCTGCCTCCTCAGGATGTTGTTGAAGATCTGACACACATCCTTCTTCCCCTGGAAACACACACACACACAATTAGACACACTTAACCCCGATTAAATTTCCAGCACAGAGCTTTTATTTTGAAGTACCGCTTCATGATCGGGATGATATGATGTAACTAAACAAGCCGGCTGGAGGATAGTGTCTGGTTGCCATGGAAATGACTGAACCCTTTCGCCGAAGCATAAATTGAAAACGCTCTGTGTTCTGTCCTGTTCTCGTCACAGTCATCTATCCCCTTCTTTCTTTGCCCTTCTCTTTCGCTCCGTAACTGAAGGATGAAGACGTGAAGACGCCCCTCCACCCCTCCCTCCTTACCTCGAAGTCTATGACCTGCAGGTTTTCTACCAGAGACATCAGCAGGCCGCTGTTGTACAGCTCCTGGGCCAGCTGGGCCACCGTCTCAGTGTGAGGCTCCTTGTCATTGCTGCCGTACAGAATCTCCTTCATGGACACCAGACACTTGGACACCTCCTCAGACGCCTGGAGAACAGAGAGAGGGATGTTTGATAGGTGCTTCACAAGCAGGACACGATGTGGAGGAACACAAAAGCAAATAGGGACTTTAAACAAACATTACAGGGAAAGGAAGAAATCTGAAACTGACATGAGCCTGAACTCTTGTGTGTGTGTGTGTATGTGTGTGTGAAAGAGAGAGCGTAAACTGTTTTGACAGTGAAGTGTCAGGAGATGACAGGACCAGGCTGTTCCACGGTCCCATTTCACAGAGGACTGTCACCCTCGAGCCCCTGGACACCCAGACATTTACACACACACACACACCGACACACAGAAACACACTGTCCATCTCTACCTTGTCTGTCTTCTTGTCCTGTTTGACCAAGATGGCCAGGTTTTCCTTCAGCGTCTTGACGATGTCCGCCGGAGTCTTGTGGGATTTACCGAACAGCGGCATGATGGACACACACTCGCCTTGGGACCTGGGACACACACATACACACACACACATGCAGGGCACATAAATGAGCAGTCAAAGACAAGCTGGATGTTTAGTTCCTAAACCAGAGAAACTTGGCTTTGTGTGAACAAGTGCACATCTGCTTCGTAACATTTCAGTGACATTTAGGAGCTCGCCAGGTTTTCTAGGAGACAGAATAATAGACGAGAGCCCAACCAATACTTAAATTTGAGGCTGACTTCGACAATGTTTAAAATTTTTAGCAAACACGTGACACATGGGACGCACTGTACTGTAGACCAGGAAGTGTGTCACAATGTTTGACACAGAAGAAACACAAATAGTTTCTCACAACAATCTAAATGTTGTTTCACAGGTTTTTCAGCCTGCAGAGAACACTGTGGTCCTCGGGGAAATTTACACCAAGTGCTGAATTGTTTTCTGCATTATTGGACAGGAAAATTAGCAAATATAAATTATACAAAATCAGAAAATGTCAGTCTTTAGAGGCCCATCCCAGCCCGACGAGTTCATAAAGAATTCCTGGAATGGATGAATTTTTAAACTCTTTCTTCATGCAGTTGGTATGACGACTGAACAAAGAGACGCTCAGAGAGACATAACATGACATGTGGTGTGTGTGTGCGCTAGGATTCCCGTAGCACCTTAAAGACACATTCCAACGTCATCTCTCGTCTGCATGAGCGACAACTGCAGCCCCTTTGACACCAAACTCTTCAGACAGTCAAAGTCATTACATTGGATTGGTATATAAGATCAGGAACAATGAGGGATTTACTGCTCAGGAAATCTTAAATTCCTCCTAAACACTGCACCATGTCAGTTTCTGAATCATTTTGAGGCAAAGCAGGCCTGCACTTGGTCACTGTCTTGAATGCATATGATCCATATCATATAGTTATGCTTTATTTCATACGATCTACGTCGGGCTCAGGTTGTATTTTGCCCTGGTGCTATCAGAATGTCATAGACTGTTTGGTATCAACAGTAAAGGATGGGCCGTTAGATTGTAGGTTCCTACAGTATTGTGTTGCAGCCACACACGTTACTGACGCACTGTTGAGGAACGGCCAGAAAAGTGTTTTATGCAGAACATTATGATGTCACAGTGAAGCTGACCTTTGACCTTTTGGATATTAAATGTCATCACTTCACTGTTTTATCCTCTTAGATGTTTGTGTGAAGTTTTGTCATAATTAGCATATGAATTCTTCAGTTATGGCCAAAAACATATTTTGTGAGGTCACACTGATCTTGACCTTTAAGCCTTTGACCACAAATTCCTAATCAGTTTATTCTACAGTCCAAGTGGACGTTTGTGTCAAAATTTTAAATATTCGCTTACCGTAATATTGAGATATCTCCTTCATAAAAATGGACCAGACAAGGTCACAGTGACTTTGACCTTTGACCACCAAAATCTAATCAGCTCATCCTTGAGTCCAAGTCAACCTTTTGCCAAATTTGAAGAAACACCCTCAAGGCGTTCTTGAGATATCGCGTCCAAGAGAATGAGACAGACAAAGTCACAGTGACCTTGACCTTTGAACTACGGCCATCAAAAACTAACCAGTTAACCGAGTCCAAGTGGACGTTTGTGCCAAATTTGAAGCAATTCCCTTCAGGCGTTCTTCGTGTTCACAAGGATTGGACAGACGTCCAACCCGACCAAGGCTCTCGCCAGCGCGAACGCGTAAAAATACTGGTATGAGAAAATGTATTTATATTATCTACAAACTGAAATCTCAATGTGTGTCTGACCTTCACCCACATATACTGAAAAGATCTTGGAGGTGGGGCCTCGTTTCTGCTGCATGGTTCAGCTGACCCGACTCACTTTTGGCATTGACCCATAAGTGGTATCCGCCTTCTTGGATCAGCTCAGCTCGCTTGGAGGGGTTACCAAAAAAAGGATGAGGTAACTGTGGGACCTTATAGACACAGGTGTGTGTACCTTTCTACACTATGTTCAGCCAATTCAATTTGCCACAGGTGGACTCCACCAGGTTTTGGACACACCTCATGGATCATCAAAGCAAACAGGATGCAGCTGACCACATTTTGAAGTGCCACGGCATAGCGTACTATCAAATGAGAGATTTCAATTTTGTTTTTTAATACATTTGCAAAAACTAAATCTATAACACCATGAAGTGTGCAGAAAGTGAAGGTGACTAGTTTGCGAAGCCACTGTGTACCATTGTACCATCTATACATGCAAGACGTACAGAAAAGAGAGAGAATCTGGTCAAGTCCACGACTTGAGTACAAGTGTTTAAAGGATCCAGGAGGCAGCGGCGGCCTTCAAAATCCAGGCCGGGTCAGGAACAGGCAGAGAACTTGTGACTGCTAATCCTCATGTGGGAATGTAAAAGGGCATTACCCTCCCTCTCCCTCTTAACTCCAACTCCAACCTTCATTCCTCTCCATCTACATCTGCTCCATTCCTCAATCCACTCCATCCAAGCTGCATTTCTACTGTACACACCTTGAGCTGTACACCTTCTCTCTGGTTACACTACTGACACAAAGCGGTGAACTCCAAGCTGTACGACCCGACTTATTACATCAACTTTGCCGCACTGCAAAGATCACATCAAAAGATATAAAGCTGCTCAATTAATACCACTTTGAGAATCCCAAAGGGGGCCGGAGGGAGGGTTCTTCAATGCCGACAAAAACAAGAAAACAGCTCGAATTGGAATCACAAGGTTTTCACCTGACAAAGACAAAACCTCAGCTGAGTGTCTTCACTTCATCTGGGAAATGCAAAAATACTTTGTCCACGAGCTGCTAAGTGCACAAAATATTTCAGTCGCCATCAGAGACAAATATAAAAACAAAAAACACCCTTTAACATGATGCATCCATTTCCACTAACTCACTTCATTACAGGTTACGTCATGCCCACACAGCTACAGCCCGGTCAATATTTGTCAAAGGATAAGCAGGCAATGAGGAAGTAGTTATCAAACTCTGCTGCCGTCTAATCCAATCATATTGTAAACTACTGTGTGAGACGTCTAACGTTTCCACTCTGTCGTCTGTGACCGAATGTTTCTGGTTATTACAAGAGTACTTAAAGGGGCCATTTAATCATCTAATAACACCTCTTTGAGTCCTGGAAAGCTTAAGCTCGAGGTTAGTGTGAGTGAAGCCTTCATTTTCACTTGTAGCCTGCTTAAGACTGGCTAAATGTTATGTAATGGAATTAATCTGGTGCCCACTGGGCCTGAACGCACACAGCTAGCTGCTCTGTTTAAGTGTAATCTGACAGAGAAAGGCTCCACGTTGACCCAAATATTAATTTTTCAGATGTAATTATGAGAGAACAAATACAGTACAGTTTAAATCTGATTGTGAAGAATGATTAAACATGTAGCCATATTTAGGTAACAGCATCATGTCAACAAGAAAAAACAAGTTAATTGTTTTTATTTAGAATAAAGTTGGAGCAAGTCTTTCAGCACATGAATTTATGTTTTATAATTTAGAGATTTTTTTGTTTTTTTCTGGAGTTTCAACAACAGCAAAATTTGAAAACAATATGGATGAGATGCGGCTATGTATATATGATTTATTATGAATACTTTGCGATGAAACTTGATCACAAAAAAAGTCTTTCATCACATCTTAATTACAGAGTTTTCTTTCCTTTTTGAAAATAAAGTAGTAAAGTGATATATACAATTAAACGTGTTGTATGACTTTCATATATGTAGAGATTAGTGAGGTACTAGTGGTAAAATAAATAAAAATAAACTTACAGAGGATATTTCAACCCTTGACAAAACTGTTATTGGTAAAAAAAATATTAGGCAGGAAGAAATAAACTAATTAATACATTTTTAAAAAAGAAAAAGTAAAAAAAAACAACAACAAAAGTACTTAAATATGAAAGAGCAGAACTGAAAATGGCAAGCAGTAATAATAGATACCACTTTATTAATCAAATTAGTTCTGGTACCTCGATACATGATTGGACATCTTGCTGACCAACTGCATAATGCAAGAAAATATAATAAGTAAATAATCAATAATAGGAGTAGGACTGAAGCAATATAACAGTTTTAACATAGTTATCATACCATATATAACTCATCTACGCTATTGAAAAAAAAATGTTTTGGACGGACAAGTTCACCTTTATTTTAGTTATTTTTTACATGTATTTTCGTAAACAAAATGGTTTTAGTTATAGTAATAAAACGTTTGTTCAACCAAAAATGACCCTTCTGTTCCTGTCACGTTAAGCGTCGATATTTTCTGAGACAGTTATCGCACCAAGAAAGACTCATACCGTTGCAACCCCACAGCTGAGACGGTACAAAGCACCACCCAAAAGCCGGAGGAAACTTTCTCGCATTACAGCTAAACTGTAAACTAATACGTGTTTCAGAAAACATCTGAGGTGAAAAAACTGTCAATGCATATTTCATTAACGCTGCCTTGTTTGACAGTTTGATCGCAGTTCACAAGCAATGATTGACAACTGATAACTTACCAACTGCAGCTTTAATGGTTTTGTCTCGAAAAAAATGTTAGAAATTGACCTAAAGCCTAAAGTTACATCTTTACATTGCTTGTGCTTTCTGACCAACTATCCAAAACCCAAAGATACTCCGTTTATTGCCACATAAGACTAAGAAAAACAGAAATTATCCACAACTTAGAGCTTTACAATTCTGCAATGACTAATATTTTTGCTTGAGAATACCTTAAATAACTATCAAAATTACTTTTCTGTTGATCAATTAACTGATTAATTGCCCTAAAAATTTAAGAAAACATCAGATCCCAGTAACACACACTGTAACCAGTAGTTACACTGGTAGTGGGTGGCCTCCATGACTAATCAAAGTCATTCCAGTGTTGCAAGATAGTTATCTGTCACACCTAGATGTCAGTCTGCCACTCGAGTAGTGAATACAAGTCAGACATTTCATGGCTCATGCTAAAAACAGGTTTCACATCGGCCCATGGAGGAGACGTCATGTCCACACTGACTTGCATGAGTTGTAATATTCTGATTCAATCCGCAAATATCAAATCGATGATTCAGTTATATGGCTTGTATTGTGTCTCTGCACGCCTTTTTTGAAAATTGAATGTGTTCAACAATGTGACGAATGTATCGCCTTTCAGGAAAGAAGAAAGGTGGCTGCTTTTAATTTGACAGCGCGTCCTCCTGACTGTCTTGGAATGCAGAGACAGTCATTCATGATACAACTGGAATTTCAGTAGTCAAGGAGGAGCAAGGAGGATATTTAACCCTTGAAACCTTCACTCAGCATGAATACAACAAAGTCTTTTTTTAATTGAATAAAAGTTAAATTAAACAGGATTTACTTCTTCCTAAGAAGGCATCTAAAACATTTTCAGAACGTCTTGAATCTCTTTTTAAAGGCCTTGAAACACTCTGGCTCACTCCTAATTCCACCTTAAAAACGTAGCCCTGCTCTTTCTGTGCTACAGAGCCAGCTCCCAGAGATATCAGGATCTAATTGTTTGAACTACACCAAAACCCCATCTCTAACTACAAAGAGACGTTCACAGGGAAATCATCCTCTCCGAGGCAACACGGCAGGAACGCTCCCTGAAAAGGACAAACACCGACTCATCAAGTCCAATCCTGAGATTGTTAATGATGTGAACGGGAAACAGAAGGATTTCACGACTGACACAAATGCCCCTGTGCAAAAGCAGCCCATTAATACGACGAACCCTGACACCTGCCTGTATTTAATGCGCTTCAATGAAGCATTCGGCACAACAATAAAGACCAGTGCTGAAATACATGACGTGGGGTGCGACTGTACATTCAGGTCCTTCAACGGCAGGCTCGTCCAGACTGACAGACCTGCAAGCTGCTATACAGTTGCTTCACCAGGGGGGTTTAGAGGTTGCTGTGGTTATGTGCAGAGTCATATTCAGATTGTGGTCTGCACAAGTGGAGAAAGTCAGAGTTTAGGGCAGTGACGTAGCTTTAAAAATAAAAGCCAAGCAGATTTTTGACAAACATGACAAAAAAAAAACCCAAAACAACACTGAAATTATGAAAATAACAGCCTTATAAGTGTATACGCCTTCTCAGATACACAATAAGTAAAGAAATCAATGTGCTTATTATCAATCATAGAGCTGCTAATATTATTGTCTGTCCATTGTTTTAAAGATTATTAAAGATGTTACATCCATCAGCATTTAGAGGCTCATCCTTGCAAAGGTAAATGACATTAAAAATGTTAATAGCAGTTGCAAAAAAGCTATTAATTGTATTCAATGTTTATTATTCCTCCAATTGGTCTATGATTTGATCTACGAAATATAGGAAAGGCTATATTTACTTGGTTATTCTCCCAAATTGTTAAATTTGTCGGTGATTAACTTTCTGCAGATCTATTAATGATCTATTGAATTAATAGCTAACTCAATGGCACATTTTATTGTGAAATACGTGGCCGGAAGCTGCATTGTTGTCGTTCTCGCCAGCATGACGCGGGTCGTCTAAAGTAACATAGCAAGGAGGAAAAAGACAAACACCAAAAACACACACTGTATTCAGGCTGCTGGAGAATTAAAGATCCCGTGAAACAGCGTGTCGGGAGGAATGGCAGCCGAAAACGCAGCTGGCAGTAAATAACACATAAGGCCGCATAAACAGTCCCGGACAATGTGATTTAACAAGGCTACACCCCTCTCGCCTCCGGGCTAAACTCCCTTTTTGTTTGACAGATTTCCAAAGCTAATCACAGTAGTCTGCACCATTTCACACACAACTGCCACAAAGGACATTACAGGCGTCTCACTTCTCAACGTAGCAAACATTTCAACCTGAAGCGAAGTTACAAAGACTGTCAAGGGCAATAATATCTCTCCATTAAGATGACTGGAAGCTACTGCTCCTCGACAGTAGGGGCTAGAAATGATACCTACAGTGGAAGATGTTTGGTGGGGTGTCTTTAAATGTCTTGACCGCTCCTGTCCCGGTTCACAGCGCAGCCGAGCCTCCCAGATAGGCGTCTGCCGTCACGCCAGGGCTGTTTGTTGGCAGCAAAGTCCGCTAAAAATGTGTCCGATACAATTTGAAATGTGAGGAATCTGTTAAGGAGCCAGTGCAGAATCCCATCTGGTCGCTTTCCAGTCGTCTGTCAAGCTGGCGCGATGAAAACCAGAACGACTTCCGGTGTTAACGTTCATCTTAAAAACTGCGAGAGACGCCTTCCGTTTAAAATAACGCAGAAACAAGAAGGAGAGAGGTCAAAATTAAAACTTACACAACTGCTAGTAAGCGAAACGCAGCCATCTTTTAAAAATTCAACCAATATTTCGCCTGTTTGTACACTATTTCGACGGTGCACAGGCAAATTTGCTTTATTCAGTAAAGCCGTCACTTCCGGTCGCCGTTTGGCTCCCGCGTGCCAACTTTACACATCTGTATCTTTCCAGCCGCGGCTGAGTCTCGTTCGCATCCTCTCCGGTCAAGCCCTTCTCGCAACCTTGCCTCGCACTTCACAAACATAAATGGCACGCAAACTATTACAAGCACAACTCCAGTCAGGAGTCTTTAATGTAAGACACGTTGCGAGATTTACCTTCCCTTTCTGCGCCACTGACAGGGATTAATAAAGGAGAAGGAGACACGGAAGGTCGGATGCTGTTCATATTGGAACGCAGCCCGTGCCAAACCATGATAGTCTAAACTGGAGAAAGCTCATTGGACGTTAGAGTCCACGTGGTTCGCATTACACTTCCGGATCACAATACATCATTTATAGCACTGACAGTGTTTATTAAACTAGTAAACGATTAGAGTCAGAGAGTCAGTTACAAATTATAACAACAATAAAATAAAATACTCCTGCAAAAAAGGCAAAATCCAAAAAAAAGGGAAACCATCTCAGACTTTATTAAAGCTGCTTTTAATTTTTACATACAATTCAGAATTACATATGTACAAATATACACAGATATGTCTCATTATTATAATATCTTTATATCAACACCATACTCAGTAGATACAATAGGAAAATAAAGACAGTGGTTGCTGCAATGTGCTGCATAAAACTAAAAAATAGAACCCTTCTCGTCTCTCCGGCCTCCAGGTCAAAAAGTACAAATCACCCGACGAGCTTTATGTCGTGTGATCGAGATAGAACACTGAAAAGTTTAGTGCCCATGTAAACTTTCAGGAGGGCAGAAAATAAACTCTCACAAAATACAACAGTGCCTGGTAAAAAGACTCGCCCTGTTCAGGACTTTGACATGAGAGGTTTATGAGGAACATGCGACACAGAGAGATGGGACACAGAGAGACAAGGAGACTCGTAAAATCCTCTTCACAATGTACATGCTCTCGAGGAAAAACAATGTGAGGTATAGAGGACATGTCTGTACAAGTGTAACATACATTTCTCAGTCTTACAGAACTTACACAGATCAACACATAAAGCCAGCCACAGTTTACTCTCTGGTTTAGCTCACAGTTTGACACAGAAAGGCCTTCCTTTTTTCTGGAGAAGAATCTTCCCTTTCATAGGGACGACACGCGTGTTGTGATTAGAGGAGAAAAGTGGTTCTCAGAGAAAACAATCACAAGCACTTATCATAGCCCGGGCTGAGTTTAAAGGGATAGTTCAGATTTTTCTAAGTGGGGTTGTATGAGTTACTTATCCAAAGACAGCATATTACATACAGTACATTTAAGTCGGCACGCCCCCTGTTTGGAGAAGCAGGCCAGAGTCTGACATGGAAGCTAAGCAATGTACTGCTGCGGATGGGGTCCAGCAACAAAACATATTTTAGCCACCTAAAAAAACTCACTTAAAGAAAATTATCAGTTTAAGAGTACGCTATATTGAGAATATCTTAACCACTTTGCCTTTAATAGCTTCAGTTCCCCAAAGCCACCAGACCCCACTGACAAAAGCAGTCATTTAAGCTGCTTGAGTTACTTTGTGTTATTGTGTGACTTTGGTGAATCAAAACGAATCTGTTTAAAAGTCACACAATGACATAAACAAACTGACTGACAGAGGCAGCAGTAAACCAGCAGCTCCTGTGTTCAGCAATGTTAAATCACTGTTTTTCTCAATGGAGTCTGGCTGTGAAGAGAGAGCGTTGTAATGGCTTAATTTTCCAGTTGGAAATCACTGTCTGACATGAAGGTAAAGTGGTGAAAATATTCTAAATATAGCACAAACTTAAACTGTGGGAAAAACCTGAACTATTCCTTTGACATAACCACAGTGGTGTTTATCAGTGGCGGAGTGAACAAGTCATTTTCAGTAATAAAACAGGTGGGGCTGGTTTGAGTAGAACAGCATGCTGCATTTTTTTCTGTTACAATAACAGCGTCACACATTCAACATTGAAGATGGCAAAAAGGAACAGATTGTTTTACAGTGCACCGTGTGGATACAGTAGAAACTCTTGGGGTATAAAAAATAAGTTCAACCTTGAAAAACAAGGTAAGAAAAAGGTGTCATTCAGTGTTAGAAATAGCTTGTGTGTGTGTCTTGTCACAGCAGCTGGTTGTCAGAGGTGCGCTATGCACCCGTATCTACATCTTCGGCCAGCTAGGGCCAACTTATGTTACTCACCACCCCTGCTGTGTACTTCACACCACAAGTCAGACTTTTGTCAGTATTTTTTTTTGCACCTCGTTTTTCGATTACTCAGCGACATCATGGTAATTAAACAAATACTGTCACGGAGCTGGTGGTGCAAACATGTTAAGGAAGGTCCGGGCCCTGGTTAGCCCTGCTTGCACAGAAGTGGCTACTGTCACATGCCTTAGTGGGGCTGGGAGCAGAGGGAGTGGACAAAGCCTGCTTTTGTTGCTGCAGTGCACACCAAAGATAGGTGAGTGCAGCGGCCTTGGAGCCAAAATTAGATTTATATGCAGAGTATTAAGGGTGGTTGTTTCTAGTTTGGATTTTTTTAAAGTGGTGTATAGGGTACTGAGACATAGTCAGTGTATTACAATAAGTAGACGCCACCTGGCACGCCCACAGTTTGGAGAGGCAGGCTGGAGGCTAAGCAATGTACTGCTGTGGATGGGGGTCAGCAACAAAACGTCTTAGGTGCCTAAAAAAGTCCCACCTATGAAAAAAGTCAGTATCAGTTTAATAATATGCTGTATTGAGAGTATTTGCACAACTTTACCTTCCCGTCAGACAGCCCACTCATCAAAGCCACCAGACTCCATTGAGAAAAACAGTAATTTTAGCTTGCTGAACACAGCAGCTGCTGGTCTACTACTGCTTCAATCAGTTAGTTAGTTTGTGTTATTGTGTGACTTTTGTGAATCTAAACCAACCCGTTTAAACCCTGAAGTCACACAATTACACAAACAAACCAACTGATCGAGGCAGTAATACACCAGCAGCTCCTGTCTTCAGCTATGTTAAATCGCTGTTTTTCTCAATGGAGTCTGGCTGCGAAGACAACGATTTAACAGCTTCATTTTCCAGTTGAAAATCACGCTCTGACATTAAGGTAAAGTAGTAAAGATATTCTCAATATAGCGTACACTTACACTGATGTTGATTTTCTTTAGGTGGGGCTTTTTTTAGGTGGCTAAAATACGTTTTGTTGCTGGACCCCATCCACAGCAGTACATTGCTTAGCTTCCATGTCAGACTCCAGCCTGCTTCTCCAAACCGGGGGCGTGCTGACTGACATCTACTATATGTAACACACTGACTATGGATAAGTAACCCAAATAACCCCACTTCAAAAAATCTGAACTATCCCTTTAACTTTACTCGGCAGGTAAATGCATGACGTAGCTAAAACATCCCTAAATGGGAACTTTTCTGACCCAGCTGCTGTCTGCAGCCAAATAGCCACCCTGGGAGCCTGTGACATCAGCTTGTTGGATTTGTTCTGAAGCATGACACGTGCAGGAATGCTCACACACAAAGACATGTAGTCAACACAAGCAGGTATGCAGTCACACCTGCCTGCCCACGCAACTTCTTGGGCTTCCTGAGAGGTAAATCCAGAGCAGTTCAGAGGCGAGTTAGACGATTACTCTTGGGGGAAAGAAAGAGGTTCAGGAGTTGTTCCAAGCTGCCGCACTCTGTGTAAGTGATTTGTATGTGTCGCTGGAGAAGTGCATGACATCTGACCACCAGGTCGTGCTGTTGGTGACATTCACCCGGTGATACTTCTTATAAACTGTGAAACTAGGGAACAGGAAGCTCTTATTAACAAGGGAGGAATACAGCATCCTTGAATGAGAAATGAAAACTACTTTGACACCACTGGCCCGCCAGAAACTACAAGGGATTCAACACACTTCACCCAGTATGTCTCCCACATACAAAAACAAGACTTACAGTAACGCGCCCTGCACATCTGACCTGCTCACAGATGCTCCACGATGCACCCAAAGCATTTCTTCTTGTTGCAGCCAGCTGCCAGTTTTCACAGTGTACGATTAATGTTTGACACTAAAGCATCATGTGAAATACCGGTCTGATAGTATCTGTACCTGTCCATGTTTCACACAAGAATCTGCCGCTATGCTGCGATGTTAACCACTTGAAGGGGTTTCGTGAGCTGGTGAGAGCTCACGTTTAGTGCAGATATTCTTTAAACGTGTCGCCTTCAATGCTACATATAAGGGATTAAATATAAGACTGGACATGACTAACGTGTGTGTCGAGGAACTATTTTTCCCTGATACTTTCTGAATTTTCCGCCACTTAAACTTCCACCCACGTTCAAGGTAAAAAGAAGAGCTTATTGTCCGTTTGCGTGAGACTCACAGGTGGCTGTAAATACACTGGTAACATTCGCAGATACAGTGATGGTTTTTTGATTTTTGGTTCGATCCGACAAACTGTGACGTTGATGCTTCTGTCCTCCTGGAGGTTTTTGTAATTCCACACAGAAATCAGTGCTCGCAGGTCAGGGTTTGATGTCGGAATAGCTGGTGTAGGTCTCGCTGCAGCTGGAGGAAGTGCTGAGGTTTCCGGAGACGCTGCCATCTGCAGGACAAACACACAAACAACAACAGTGCTGGCTTTATTCGCTCCAGGTTGATCTCCTTTAAGTCAGTTGTACTCTTGAAATGTTTAATGTGACTGAAAGTTTTTTAGGCTTGGCTCATGCAATTAGTGAAGTTCAATGACGTCAGCATTGTCAACAACTCGTAATTGCGCCCTCCCTGCAGCACCAAACAGGAAGCAGCAAACCAGGTAGACAGTAAACACGGAGGGGACTCTGGGGAGGTGCAAGAGCGTGAACGTGAGAAGTGTCAGCTCTCACGTTGTGGAGTGAACAAGAGATGTAGGCAGTTACTCAAGAGGACGAACACATCAGCAGTCGTCAACAGACCCTGTTTGGTATCTGTGGAAACATACCTGAGCTGCTGAGTGACTGGGACGACTTGGACTCTGAGATGAGGCTGAGGAGGTTTGCGGCGGCCACCCAGCCCTCCTTGCTGCTGCGGAGGTTCTTCACGAACCTACAGAGGGTTAAACAAACAGTGACTCCACCCGGCAGTGAATTTAAGGACACGTTCAGCCCAGTGAAATCAGGAATCGACAAAGATATTTACCACTGCCCCTCCTCTCCTTCTCGGATCAGCTGCACCATGTCTCCACTCTTGACAGACAGCTCCTGAGGTCCCGCCTTCTCGCAGTCTGCCACCACTGTGTACTTCCCTGGAGCCTGACGGGTCAAAGGTCACCAAGGACAGTCTATTAGAGGCGGCAAAATATGGAGAATCATATACTGTGAACAGGTTCAGGCTCACCAGCTTCCTTCCTACGTCATCCTCGGGGTCAGAGTTCATGGGGTCCTCGCCGCTGGAGTACCCGTCGTGCTCTTCGGAGGCGTCCACCGAGAGAGACGCCTTGTTCCAGCCTGTGAGCGGGTGGTGGTGCAGAGAGTGTCGAAGGGTACACGGTTAGGACATTTTAGAGGCAAAGAAGGGAATGTGATGATCAGGAGTGGGAGGTGACTTGAGGAATCTGTTTCACACACGCTCCCGCTCCACGTGGCATCAAAATGCGTCCTAGGTCACTAATTTGAGAACTCAAAACATGTAGAGAATGCAGACAGAGTGTTTTCTGTCACTATTAAAGGATGGACACATCACATGTTCGTGAATGTGAATTTTCCAGGAGCACCTGAATGCCACTTGGAGAGAGTCCCAGTTACACAAAAACAAGAGATCTCTGTCAAAACATGTTTATCTGACAAATCAATACATTCTCACACACACATACAACCAAAGGTCAAACCTCCAAAATCCCAGAGAGGATCGATGACAGCGGCAGACAGACCCCAGTAAAACACAAGCCAATGTAAATCAAGGATTCACGATCAAAGGACGCAGAGATCTGAATCACCTGGTTTTATTTCAAAGCTGCTCTGACTGCGCTGAATTCTTAATATTGTCCACGTTACTCCACCACTAACCCAAAGCACCCAATAGTAGAAGAGGAGAGAGTGATTGATTTGATGAAGAGTAGGTATCTCACAAAAATCAGTGTCCTGTAGCCTTGCATCGAGACTTCAAATTCCTTATTTACAAGTTAAAATGGACAGTAACTCTCAATACAAGGCGACATGACATGAATTGATTTTTCGCTACACGTTACCTCTGGTCAAATCAACCACGACCACCACAAACCACAGCACATCTACGCCCACAGTGGCTGATCCTCACAGCGGCGCTGTACCTTGCCGCTTGCTCTGTAACAGACTAGAGGTGCTCATCCATTTGACTCTGCTCAGAGTGACATGGGGAGCCGGCTCTAGACGGGGGAGAGACAGCCAGCGGGTCAGTGAGACAGCCAGCTCGTCCCGCAGTCTCCCCGTTGACATGGTTAGTGAAGAAGTCAAACACTTTCTCAGTCAGTCATTCATCCATTGACTTTTGTTAAGTGTTCCCCAGTGAAAATGGACACAGCATACATAGAACGATAGAACAATAGATAGATAGAACGATAGACAGACAAATAGATCATAGAGCATCTGCAGGTTTCAGGGAGCCAATGTGTGCAGACTGGCTGCAGTTTGTACCTGATTGGCAAATACAGCGAACGAAATCTATCATGACACAAATACAGCTGGGTTTCGGACTTTTTAAACCCTTTATATTACTGATCTGAAACCTTCCAGGACCTGCAAATAGTCTGTGTGAGCACAACACATTCCTCTCTCCACACATGTACAACACTGTCATGGTAAATGGAAGGTGACAGTACGAAGAACAGTGTCTATGGATGGATCAAGGTTTACATCATGTCGAGGTACGTCCTTCTATTTGAGACACGGGTGAAGTCTACATGATGGAAACACAAGACTGGAGTATGCTTTAGTGGTAAGATATGGGACCATGAACGATGGCATCTAGGATTAGATGGGTCCGATGTTACGGGATGACATTATACCTTTGAACCCAAACGGTGTGGGGTCACTCTTGACCAAGTGGCGTTTGGAGCTGTGCTCGGGGCTCAGGGCCGAGCCTGGCCACACAGGCAGAAACAGTGAAGGGAGGGAAGAAGAAGAAGAAGAACAGAAAGGTAAGAAGGAGAACAGCCTCAGAGATTTAACACTTTCATTAGATGCTTCCCCAGAATGTTATGCCTCCCCTGTGCAGGAAATATTATGCCTCCAACCACTGTTACGCTGACGACACCCAACTACCTCCCGCTTATTTTATCCTCTGTAAAGCCCTTTGGCCAGTGTTCGATGTTTTTAAATATCTAAACCAGTGAGACGCTTGTACGTATTGTAACGAATGTGA
The DNA here is from genome assembly GCA_026686955.1 of Epinephelus cyanopodus. Taxonomy (NCBI): domain Eukaryota; kingdom Metazoa; phylum Chordata; class Actinopteri; order Perciformes; family Serranidae; genus Epinephelus; species Epinephelus cyanopodus. Next base: position 14,136,076 of record CM048937.1, on the reverse strand, counting down.
TCTGCAGTCTATGATCAGCATCAGCCAAAAAACTACATTTCCTGTTTACAGATTAGTGCTTTCCAACATTTTCCCTCAGGGACCCTTTTCCATCATTGATTGAACTGACAGCCCCTAATTAAGGAGCATATTTCATGCATTTTTCATATAATATTCAATGTATAACAATAACAGTACAGGACAACTGATAAACTATGCAATCAACCCAAATAGGTAGTGCAATACCTGCAGGAAGTTTCTGTTAAACAAGTGATTTGAATGTTGAGCAGATTATTTCCTGTGAACATTACACATCAGAGGAATTTCTATTTGCCTCTCTGTCTGTATTATGCATTTCGTTTCAAGTTTTAACGATCAAACAGACTTAACAAGCTTCTTTTTTGACAAGTTCAGTGTTTCCTTCTCCCTTCTTCTCTTGCTGTATGAGCTCTTTGGTTGCTTTAACGGTGTATTTTTCTGATGCAGGATGAGGCTCTTAGGAGGAGAGTAATCTAAACATTAAATATTATGAATTTCATTTAGTTTTCTTCACAAAAAAATAGTGAAATTTTGAGACACAGGCCTACTTTATATTTTTATGAAACGTTTTCTTTCACTCCTTAAAATGAGGAAGGCCCTTCGAAGCTTCGGTGGCCCCTAGCTGGGGTCAGGACCCCTAGGTTTGGAACCAGTGCCCTGCTTTTTGTCTTTATTTGATAGGACAGTTGTTTAGAGTCAAAGAGAGGGACTGACATGCAGCATCGGGCCGCGGGTTCAAACCTACAGCTCCTGGAGTAAGTCACACATGTGCAAGTCATAAGCAAGTCCCAAGTCGTAACTTTTAAGTCTCAAGCAAGTCACAAGTCTTTAAGTACATTTTTCTGATTATACTCACACACTTTTACTTAAGTAACATTTAAACGCAGGAATTTAACTTATCTCAAACAGGCATAAAATATGGCAACTGGACTAACCTCGTGTGAGTACTACTCACACGAGGTTAGTCCAGTTGCCATATTTTATGCCTGTTTGAGATTTATCATGACCTGGATGACTGAGAATATTCACAGATTAATTTAACTTATAACAGAATATTTTTACAGGCTGGTTTTTAGTTACTTTTACTGGAGTAAAGAATTTAAATACTTCCTCTCCTGCTGCTGCTGCTGCTGCTGCTGTGAGCTGATGTAAACATGTTAACTTCTGCAATCAATGTCAAAGACCTGGAGAATCTAATGCAGAGGAAACTACAGCAGGCTTAATGCTACACCTTCACCACCAGAGGGCAGCGTGTCTGCAGCATAACATCAAGGGACACAGTGAGGACCAATTATACTGCATCAAGCTCTGACTGATGTTCGATGGGGGGCAATGACAGACCTTTAATTAAAAGGCTGACCTGGCTGTATGGAAAACACTGTCCATTCCTATCTTAGCGCCTCCTGAATTAAACTTTTCATCAATTAAAAAATAATGCAAGCCTAAGCTTCGTGTGCCTGTTTTAGGTCTGCCAACGTTACCTTTGGGACTCTTGAGATTGCTGAAGCCCTGCAAAGTAAAACGCTTTTTAGCCACTGAAGACCTGTCAGTGGTCGGACTGGTCACTGGTTCATCTGGAAACAATGGTTTGAAATGGAGAGCAGGAGGAAAGGAAAGAGAGAGCGTTGTAATAACGGAGGAATAAATGTACCCCCACAAAAGAAAAAAATATAGTATAAAGACGGAAAGAGGAACCATGAGGATGAAGGTGACGAAGAGAAGAAGACCAGTGAGTTTACACTGCAGCTTTCAGCCATAGTTGACTAACAATGAACTCAATGTATGTCAGTGCACGAGGTTGCATAACTCACCTTTATGTTTGGGTGAAGACGAGGAGTCGGACACCGAGCTCGTCTCCGCCTTCTTCTCCTCTTGCTTCTTCTGGTTCTTCTGGCCGCTGCTGCGAAAGGGACTGGGAAAGACACGAAAACACAGCGATAAATAAAAGGCATCTTAGCTGTGCGTGTGCCTTGACATACAGTTTATAAGGCAAGACACCAACCTTAGGGAGATGTTGCTGGTGGGACTCGGGGAGACAGAGTCGGAGCTCTTCTGCTGACTGGCATCTGAAACATGAACCGCACTTTAAAGCAGAAGGTTGTGCGAAAGACAAAAACGAGCATGTGCAGCTGTGTTGGTACGATACCTCTGCAGGCTTTGAGCTGCTGCGTCAGAACTTTACGGATCTCGTTCAGCCACGCTGTTTTAATCTCTGGTGTCGGAGCCTGGGTGAGACAAAGGATGATAGTGACATTAACAGTGACGGAGGTTCTGCATCGATCAAAGCAGCGACGCCGAGTGATCGTACCTGGACGATAAAAACTTCATCTCTGGAGTTGCACCAGATCTCAAACTTCTTGTTGTCTCCTTTGGCGCTTTCTGTGATGCCCACCGCACTCATCTGAGAGGACAAAGACAGCACAGTCAGCCCTGAGCTCTCACACACAAATATGAACTCAAGTCCGACCAATGTGAGCTTACACTGAGCGAGTGTTTGAAGCTGTAGGACGGCGCTTTCTCATAGCCCTCGCCATTCTCTTCTCGTTTCTTACAGAAGAGCAGCGCCTTCTCGTGCAGGAACAGGTGTCTCTGCATGGGCTTGAACCGAGCCAGGTCCTTGACCTTGGCGTGACCTTTTTTATGCTCCGTCCACACACTGAAGGAGCCCTGCATCAGCAGGCGGCCCAGCTCTGACAGGTTACCCTGAGAAAAGACGGAAGCAATTATGGTCCACTCTCGACAAGCAAATCAGCCAATCAGCTAAACGACACCTCTTAGAGTCAAATCATGTCTCTGACCTCGTATCCTGTGATGGCGATGAGGTGCATGGAGTCGTTGACAGCTTTCAGGATCCCCAGGATGGAGGAGAGCGCTTCCTGTAGGTCGTCGCAGCCATCACAGCCTTTGCTGTACTTCAACAACTCCTGCAAACGCACAACAGAGTGAGTTCGATATAAGCGCACATACGGTGTGCACAGTACGTGGACACAGCTCACCTTGAGCAGTAGCTGGTACTTGGTGATTCTCTGGACAGGTTTAAGGAGGTAGGAGTCCAAACCAAGTTTATGTTCCAGCTTCTTCTGGCACTCCTGGTTCACAACACATAACAGGGATTCGCACACTTCAATTTAATTCTTTTTAACACCTATTTTTAAGCAAATTTCAGAAGGAATTTTCCGACAAAAGGTGTCACTGCGTTTATGAGGAGAGAGGTGAGACCTGGAAGAAGGCACAGTCGGAGCACTGTCTCCACAAGCTCTCAGAGCGAGGTTTGTTCTGGCAGTACGCCTCGTAGATCTGTAGGTCCTTCATCTGCAGAGACAAAAGAAAGTATGTGAATTCAGCTTTTCGAGATTAACAGTTGTTACTGGCTTCAGAGAGCAGGAAGTGAGCACTTACCCTCTCTAAAAAGCAGCGGCCCACTAGCTCTGGGCAGTCAGTGTATGCTTCCAGTTCCTTTAGAATGTCCTGGAGACAAACGACATGACATTTAAGAGTTTAATTAGATGTGCAGGGTAAATATGCCGCTAATTAGCTTAGCTGAGCATAAAGACGCATACCTCTTGTGAAACTCGTAGATTTCAGACATGTTGCCAAACAGGACGACCTTCTTGCTCAGCAGGGTGCTGGGGATGAGGTGAGCCATGGCAGGGTTGTCCATCTCAGCTGCGTAGCCCTGGAGTTTAATATTACATACAGTGCGTTACGTCAACAGACGTTCTGACACAGAGAGCAGATGAATGTGTGACATGGCAAACACTCACCTCCAGCACACACAGTAGCTCCTCCACATACGCTCTCTCCGTCTCCAGCAGTTCATTCATCACGTGGCTGCAACACAGAAACACAAAATACAAGTTTCAGCAGTGGTAACCGAGTGTCTGTTAAACATTATTTAGCTTTCAGTTAGTTGATACACACAAAGAAAAGTGAGCTCGGTATCACTTTGATCCCTTACCGCCGAAGCACTGCCAGGTTTTCTTCTTCCTCTGAGAGAGAAGCATGTCTGGTGCCACCGTTATGAAGGGGAGACTCCACCTGGAAACACACATTCATATACAGTATTTGCTTTGACATATCTTTTGATAACCTCTAAGAAAAACTCTTAATGGATGATCAGTGGTTACCTTTTTGATTGCATTATCTGCAGAGTATCTTCTCTCTTTTCTCTGCTGATCTGAACGACAGAGACAAAACAATGTTTTTATCACCAACCAGGTGAGACGAGCTCGATTTTAAAACCAAGCCTCGCTACAACTGCTGCTCTCTTTCATTAAAGGGGCAAAACCCAGAGTGTGTGAGTGTGATGACGAGGTAAAAATAGATCTTGATAATAAAAACTAAGAGAGAATCTATGTTTCAGTTTTGTTGACGAGATGAGATGTGACGAAAATGTTAGTGGTGGACTATCAGACACTGAAAGAACGGACGAGCCTGCAGTTTTCTATAAATTCCGCACAAGAGAGGCTAGTAAACTCCTTTAAATAGTCTGCACCAGGATGTTTTGCTAGCCGGCAAAGGCTCTCACATTGGAGTAGCGTCAGCCTTTGGTGCAAGTTGTGAGCTGTAATTCGGCAGTAAATAAACCGCCGTGTGTGTCTGACTGTGAATGTTAGAGCTGTTGAATAGACACACTGACACCCACAGAAACCACAGCTCAGGACGCCATTACTCGGCTATATCTTTCCATAGACAACAGTGGTTTGCTGCTGTGTTACTGTTCTGAATATCACAGCCTTACTGGGAGAGGAGAGCGGCGACTTCACTTCAGGCCTCGGTGCTACTGGCTGGACTGGTCTGGTCTGTTTGGCGGCGAGTTTCTTCAGGCTGACACGTCTCTTCTCAAACATCTCCTGGACAGAACTTTGCTTCTGGAAAACTTTCTCTATCTGGTCCTGATGACACGCAAACACACAGTTATTTCAGTGAGATAACTAAAAGGTGAACGAAACATGATGTCATCTGTGAAATCCACTTCCTGCTGACCCTGAGTTGAGTAGTTAGCACTGCCTCATACTGGCAGCAGATGGCGCTGCGGTCGGTGAGGGTGTGCAGCGGCGCCGTGTCCAGGTATCGCTCCAGTTCTTGCAGCGCTGCTTCGGCTCCGTCCTGAGACTGACAGCGGTCCACTGGCTGGCTGGCCAACAGGAAGATGCCCTCCTCACACCACCGTGACGCCTGGAAGGAAAAGTGTCTTACTCTTCTTCTTCTACTACTCCTATTTCTTTACATTATACACACACAATCTGAGCCACACCATACCTTCTCCAGAGCGTGGTGGAGCTCCATGGCCCTGAGCAGTAGGCCCTTCTTGCTCCGCAGCGTGGAGTTGATCTCCTCGCACACTGCTCTCAGCTCGCTGCATTTCGGCCTGATGGAGTCCTCGGCGTAGTGGGAGTTCTCTATCAGCCTGTCACCTTCACCAGCCAGGGACATGGCACGGTCTACTGCGTCCTATTGAGACACAGGGATGAGATTTGTGCTTAATATACTCAAGGATACACCGAGAACAGTGGCTTGTCAGTTAACAGTAGTGGACATGCCAATCAATCAACCACTGACTGTAAGACGACCGCTCGTTGTCCTCTCCTTGCTTAATGTATTATTATATTTGTCCATCTACTTCCACTCGTTCCCAGCGAGTGGGGGGATGAACAGGGCGTCACATTGATTAAATCATTAGCCATATGGCTTCAAGGATGCATCAAAGGTCAAAGTGTTTTCTGTTCCACGTGTGTGTCTTACACAGGCTTTGTCCTCGTGGCCGCTGAGCTCTCGGAGAACGTGCTCAGCATGGGCAGGGCTTATGCTGACCTCTGAGAATCCAGACAAGCGCTCGGATGTCACGTCAAGCTGGGCCCGCACCTACGAACACACGCATTGTTAATGCTGCGTCATGAGTACAGGTTTAAAACTACTTTTCCCGTAATGCAACTCACTTCACGGAAGTGCTTTTCAAAATGGCGGAGCTGTAGACACTGCTCCAGCTTGGTGCGGTGACGCTCCCAGAAATCGTCGAACGCTGTCTCTGTTTCGTCCAGCTGACCAAGGAGTCTGAGGAAGAGGAGGACAAAAGACGGGAGGAGAGAGGATTAATGAATGCGTGCGGGGACATGTCCTCATTTAGCTTTGTGTCCATTCATCTCCTCGTCTACCTTTGTACAGTAGCTAAGTTTTCCTCTTCATCGTAGGTCATGCTGTACTCAGGGTCTGTCTGTAGAGGCTCATTGATGCACTCCAACAGACGTTGCCCTTGAGACAGCGCCACCTGCAGGTCCTCCTGAAAATTGAGCAAATTATTTTGATCAACATTAAAGAGACAGATTAAAACACATGGCTGGTCACCGCGCATGGAAGAGACAGGAATCTGACCTTCATTCTCTCCTTCTTCAGAGTGTGTGTGTGCAGCAGGTTGGTGGTGGCCTCGGCATCGTTGGGTAGTTCTGTCTCTGCGAGCTCAGTGCCAAACGCCTGCAGGGTCTGAGCCGTGGTCTTCACCATGAGGGCGAATGCCTCGATTGCCTGTAGAGGAGACATTCGGGTTGAACATGAAAAGTCAAACCGGAAAAAGTCTGCAAGTGTGAGAAAATGCACTTCAAAAGGAACAAGGAAAGTTTGTGCGTGCGTGTACATACAGTGCGGTGTGAGATCCAGCTGTCATGGCAGTATTCCTGCGAGCCTCCCAACTCCGTGGTCAGTTGTCCGGGTCGATATAGGCGTGGAGCTCAGTCACCGAACTCAGCATCACCACCTGATAAGACAAACACAATCAGCTAATTAAATGAAGCTTTATTTGGCTCCGAAATGAAATATCAGCATTGGCCCGAAATAAACATTTCTGCCAATATGACAGAGACAGTGATGACAAGATGATGCTTTCATTATGTGACTTTAATATCTGGATGTGACAAGTCTCAGGACTGTCTCAAGGAGAGCATCATCTAATCCTGCGGAGCATGTGGATGGATGAATTAATAAATCATTAATGACATTCTGTGAAATGTGAACGTAGCAGAGATCAGAGCGGAGCTGCAGAGCTGCTGTCCGACTCTGAATTAAGAGACATTTTGTGCACATTTAAGAAGCAAAATAACTTCACAGATTATTTCAGAAGCTGAAAGTTCAGCCAAACGATATGTACATGTACCTTCATTTTGAACTCATCCTTGTTGTACTTGAACAGGAAGTCTGACAGAGTCCGCTGGAGCAAAGTAGTGGGACGCAGCACCAGAACCAAGTGTAAGTTCCCTGGAAATGAACCCTGACAGAGAAGAAAGAGAGGTTATAAAAGCTTTTAGTAATCTGCTGGTATGTGTATGTTACAATTTTAAGGGAATGCAGGTGTGGAAACAGTCTGCAGGGGTAAGATAGGTGACATGGATCAATTTAGACAAGACAGACAGATGCCCCAGTTGGTTAACACAAATTCTTTCCTCTGTCTGTCCCTCTGCTACAATCCTGAACCATGAAGAGGTTTGTCTGAGATTTAATATCCACCAATTCTCCTACAAATCTTCACAGTTGCTCCCTCGTCGCACCTCCTGTCAAGAAACCTCCGACTACACGGCAAATTAATCCCGTGGCTTTGGGACCAACCGCAGTTTCTGTCTCTGCACCTCCACGCTAACAGGTTAAAAGCGTAGAATTGCCTTCACACACAGACACCGGCCCAAGAGGCCACTCAGCTGCGAGGCAATATTGCTTATGGCTTCGTCTAAAAACCCTGGGTGAATTACTCCACCCTGTTAGGCATCATAAATCGATGTGGGGTGACATGTTTGCACACTTCTCTCTACACACACACACAGTGAGGGATGTGTGACAAGATGTTGCAGAAAACACAAAAATACTACACTGTATAATCTGGAAATGTTTTGTTTTTTTACGAGGTTATATTGCATCATTTAACCATTTAGATGGCGTGTATTTCATACGTGAGGAGGCAACACGGTAACAAAATGGTGCCACCCATCACCTGCATCCGACATCATCGCTAAAGAGCTGATACTCATCGAGAACATCCCATAACAACAGGCGCGAGGGCTTTAATAGAATCGGTTAAAAAAAGCCTGTGCGTGGTTTTAATTTAGTCTGCGAGGAGACCTGCGCTCACACACACACACACACACACACACACACACACACACAGCGGCACACACATACATCATAGTCATGAAATGCCTGAACTGCGTTACCATGGAAACGGTCTCCTTGGCAAAACGCATGGGGAGAGATGGAGAGTGCATGACGGCATGCAGGCGAGAGTGATGATACAGACAGGCAGTGTGTGTGTGTGTGTGTGTGTGTGTGTGTGTGTGTGTGTGCGTGGGGCAAATTAAGGGAGAGAGATGTCTTTTTAAAAAGTGTGGATGGTGCTGCACCTCCACTCATTTATTTTTGGCACACACACACACACACACACACACACACACACACTCTCCGCCTGCTGTGATGTTGATGAAAGACAGCCAGGTTGGAAAAATTCAGCGCTCGTTCTACATCGTCTCCAATTTCCTCCCAAACTGACGGCACATTTTGAATAACACCGACGCCGCACTTGCTGCTCTGATCGCAGCAAATCACACCTGCGGATAAAAACTGCAGGAAAGAGCAAGAATAAATAAGCCAAGCAAATTATTCTCCTCCCAACAACACAGGACGCATATATCCCTTGTTGGAATCCATTAAATTCAATAAACCCTGAGAGGTCTTGCTTTAATTTGTACCTCCGCATTAACATGATAATACACAATCTGCTCGGTGCTTCCCCCTGACACATGAACACACACATGCTAATGCGCTACCCCTGGACACACACTTGGACATTAAAGGGATGCACGCGCACACTCCTCGCAGATAAAAAGCGCACATAAATAAATGATTAGGATTAGAATATCATTTTCTGTTGACCGGGCTGATTTATATTCTTCTGGGGAGGAAACCCACTCCAGTGTTGTCGTCTAATGACGTCCACATTGTCCTCGTGGGAGTTATAGCTCCACCATATTAAACCTCCTCCTTCCACATGCTCACAGTGTCCAAATTATGACAAAGACATCGACAGAGGCTGCTGTGCTCTGCGGCTTTTTTAACCGGGTAGCACCAAATTCAGCCGTCCTCTTTGCACCAGCTGATAGAGCTGTCTGTGCTGTAGCCCCGCAGCAATGTTCCTGTATGCTTCACTGAGTGCATATTTATTAGGCTAAATCACAAAGATGGGCTGCAACAGTGACGAAGGTGCAGAAGCATGTAGATTCGCCCTGCTTGCCCTCACTGAAGTCTGGGATTTGGGCGGGAGATCAACAGGAAGAGTGTGGACGACTGAATGGAAGTTGATTGTTGAAGCATCCGGAAGAGATTCAGAAACTTTGACTAATAAAGAAGATGAAGATGAAGCAAGTACAACAGGCAGAGCTAATGGTGAGAGGTGAGGCAGGCTAATGTTAGCAAATCAATTTGACATCCACTGGTACCAACCATGTGAAGCTATCTTGTCGGAGAGGGAGCCAAATAACGCCTTAAATTTATTCCTTGCCTTTTAATTACATGATTATCAACTAGAGGTCAAAGCTCATCATCCATCCCTGTACATGAGTCTAAACGCTGCTGGTCAGCCAGCCAACATGCCGGCCTGTAAGCATCTGTGCACACACGCTAATCACTTCTCTTTCCGGCAGGGGAACCGGCAAATGGCAGCAGGCGACCTTGAACGGCCTTGATGAGCAGAGAGCCTCACGGGAAGATGGAAGACCTTCATTCTCCAGCAAGACGGCGCGTCATTGGCTGGTGGACGAAGCAGGCGTTGCCCGAGACGGACGCCCGCTGCAGGGGACTGAGGAGGAGACGCTGCTCTCGCCACCTGCTCTTCATGCCTGCAGGTTGCATTATAATGCTGCCTGTGCAGTCGTGGACATCTCGGGATACAATGCTCTCTACATGAAACCTGCAGGATTTAAAGCGGACACACCTGCTGTATCTTTCTGAACAGGTCTCATATAAAAGGATCTTCCATAAGACAACAAAAGGACCTAATTTTGCTGAGAATAGTCTAGATCTTGAGAGGCTTCTGTTATTAGTGCTGTCAAGATTGTCAGCCTCTACTCAGCGAGCAGCTCATTGGTAGATGATGCTTTACAGCACGAGATCGGAAGCTGTAGAAACAGTGACATCAACCATTTTCTTTGTTTACAGTTGTCACGCTATGATTTCATCTTCCAACGATAAACATTCCCACAAATATAGCTGACGATGAAAACACAGCGTTCCCACTTGGTTCACTTTTTAAAGTGATGTGTGGGAGGGACGTGGAAGACGAATCCAAGGAGCAAAGAGACGGTGGAAACACAAAAGCAGAACAAAGAAGAGAAGTACTGGAGGGAGACAGAGAGAGGTGATGAGCAGGACAATAGGAGATCCTGCAGAGGAGCTTGTGCTGCCGTGCTGATACACTCCCACCTGCCTCTCGACATCACAGGGTCAAAGACTGGGTATGGAAGAGTGTGAGACTCATTGCCCTGGTTTTATTGTCATCAATGAGAGCAAAAAATGGTTTTATGTTGATGAAACAAACAAGATATAACATGGTAATTTAAAGGGGAACTCTGGTATTTTTTAATCTGTCCTATTTTCCCTGGTTTTGAGTACTGAGAGAGAGTTTACTGAAATAAGCTCCAATGTAACCACAAGTGCAGGTGCGCTGTGTTTATTTTTGCAACCTGGTCTCACTCGAAAGTCGTCGAAATCAAGCGCTTGGTCAGTGACTTCCAGCGCCAGACACTGGCGAAAAAAGCCGCCCTTTCACGTCAGCATGACACACGGCCGGTCATCATTACTGTTTAACACCACCTGCTGGCATCAGGGGGGAAATGCAGCAGGACGACAACAAAAGTAAAGGCAGCGGAAATCCAATAAGGCAGAAGGAAGGGGCGGTGGATGAGTCCAATAACCACCGACTTTAACCTGGATTGTAAATCCAAATCTTTTTTTCTAAACCCCAACCACATGTTTTCGTAGCCTAAACCTAACCATCTGCCGGTGTTGGCAAAACCTAACCATGTGCGTTTGTTTTTGAAGGAAAAACATGTCAATTTGCAGTGTTGTACCAACATAATGCTTTTATTTTGAAAGAGACTGTATGCAAACTGTACATTTCCAGTGAAAACGGAGGTGTATTTTGAAAAGACAGACGATGCATGTAACAGGCTGAAGTTGACAGGGCGTCCCAGAACGTCAACAACCAACACACCCAGGGTACCTTGCACATCGTATCTTGTCCATGACCAAACGTCGACATGTGACGAGGTCGGAGTGAGAATGTGGTTTTTGCTGCAAACAGGCTCAGATTGTTATTATGAGTGTCTTACAACATTATGCAAAGGACTGGAAATGGAGAGTTTTTCTGCTCCTTTCCCTTGTTCCTGTCTGTTTTGTGCAAACGAAAAGCCTCGTCTGGAATTTCGCACGAGGAGGAAACACAAGAGAGTTGGAGAGATCGTATCTTACTTCTCTTTGAAAGGTTTTCAGTGTCATGCCTGAATGTTTAGCTGATTTCAACAATGTGGAAAAGTCCGTTTTCTCTCTGCAACAAGTCGACTCCTGCAAGATTTCAGAACAAGACTTCTCTTTAGTGAGACTTGGACGCGAAACAGTCTGGAAGAGGTGAAAGATACGGAAAAAGTTTCATTTCCCCGCAGGTTCCTTCCTGTAATGTCGTCCGAGTAAAACCGAACTTTTAAAATACATATAAACACGTTAGTCCAACTGATATCGTACTAAATCAAATTTCTCAAAGTTGGCCAATCAGACCCAAGGACAGTAGTCAGGCTAGCAGTTTCCCTCTGTTTTCAGTCTTTATGCTGCTGCTGGCTCCTGGTTCATATAGAAAGGAGAGTCATTGATGAAAACAAAAAATAACTTCTGATAAAAAGGTTTCGTGTTTGAGGAACATTTATACTCGCCAGTTGTTTCCATGCATCTCAATTTGTGTTTCACTCTTACACCTGCAGTAACACTGATTATAACAGAGAAGCTGATTGGCTCTCTGCTATCAGCGCAACCCACAGTCCATCAACGTCCCCTTCAAGGACACAGACTGGGCCAGTGGACTGGGACAAGATAACAGACCTGGAATGGTCCATTATGGCTGTGAGGGGGATGCAGATGTTTGTGTGCACAGGTTAAACTGACTTGGCAGAGTCTTTATGAAGCAAGGAGCTTCATTATGACTTATTGTCACAGTGAGGATGGTTTCTAAGAAAGACCATGGGAGGACCATGCGGCTGGATTGTAATCAGTGTCCAATTAGCATACATTAGCATATATCTGCATATATTGAACATGCTAAACGGTGTTATACAGGACGAGCATCTTAACAACAGATGTGCAGGGTGTGGTGGAGCTCAGATAGAGCTGTTTCCTTTTCTGCTGTTTTCATTTTTCATGTTAAAGGACCTCTGAGAGCAGCGATCGGTGACTTTGATTCTCAAGTCTGTGTGATGTCAGTCTGCCTCGCTCTGCTTCATTATTTCTCTGTTCCTGATTATCTTTCTCCTCATCATCCCTCGCTCTCACTCTTCATCATCTCAGAGAGGAGTGAAAGTTTCACACCGTCCAAGAAGTAGGCTAGTAGGCCAGTGGCACAGTTACAAAATCGGTTTGCACAGTTTAGACGTTCTGTGTCTTCGAGGACGATTTCTCAACACACACACATGCACGCGAATTCTGTTCACACGTTGCGAGGATCCACCGCCCACTCCAGCACAACACGCTATTTTTATCTCCTTCTGCTTTGTTTCATCCAAAGAGAGCAAAACACAGTCGAATAATTGTCACTACATGTCCTTATACACAGATAATGAATCAAACACACATGATGTACAGTTTGGATGAGCGAGAAAACACACACCAAACACCAAAACATCCATTACGAACCAAATTTATACACACACACAGCTGACACCAGCAACTACACACAGACCCATGTTCAAACAGGCATTAGCACCAGGAGAGTGATGCTCACAGTCCAAAACAGCCATTTGTAGTCGTCAGAGGTACATCATCAGCAAATGATGCACACAAACAAACTGATCCAGTCTCACACACACGAGCACACAGGGGCTTACTGCGATGCGGAGCAGGGTAGCCCTGACAGCAGCCCATCGGTCCAGTCGTCTGTCGATGACCAGGATGAATCCCACTCCTGATGCTGCAACGCTGCGGGAGAGACGCACACACCGTTAACACCTGGAGATATATCAGTATCAGTTATGATATTACTGCACTGCATTTCCCGGAGTTCATAGAGTTCAGCTTCAAGTCACTGCCTGGTTAAAGCTAAAACTAGCTGTGAGCTGTCACTATAACTGACTCATAATAGTGTGTTTAAGATTTATCGAAAAATGACTCATTAAAGGGAGAGTTCAGATTTTTTTGAAGTGTTGTTGTATGAGGTGCTTATCCATAGACAGTGTATTACATTTAACAGATGTCGGTCAGCATGACCCCAGTTTAGAGAAGCAGACTGGAGTCCGACATGGAAGCTAAGCAATGTACTGCTGTGGATGGGGTCCAGCGACAAAATGTGTTTTAAGCACTATTCAGACGGGATTAGTTTACACAGGGATGTGGACGAATGTCAGTTTACCACAGGATGTCTGTAATATAGATGTCCGATTGGGACGGGACAAGAAATCTTGAATTAATTAGAAGAATGTCCACTAACACGACTAAATGCTTCTTCAAACACCTCCATCATCGAAAATGCGCAGAAGAATAGTCGTAAACAGGACGTGATGAAATATTTACATACAGTTTTACAGAGGATCGTGTTCACATGGGATTAATACTACCCGAGGTATTTTCTCCGGACCGTTTAACAAAAGGTAAAAGTCGCCGTATTTTTACTGACATTATCCGTAATGGTTACAAACATGGCGCATTCGGACGGGACTAAGATCCCCAGTGATAATTACTTACCCCACATCTCTACGTGAGACTAATCCCGTCCAAATAGAGCTTTAGCCCCCTAAAACTATCAATATCAGTTTAAGTGTACGCTATATTTAGGGTATTTTCACTGCTTTACCTTGCTGTCAGACAGTGATTTACAATGGGAAAATGAAGCTGTTATGTCTCTCTCTTCACAGCCAGACTCCATTGAGAAAAACAGTGATTTAACACAGCTAAACACTTGAGCTGCTGGTCTCCTGCTGCCTCCATCAGTTATTTTGTTTGTGTTTTTGTGTGACTTCGGCGCTTGAAAGGGTTTGTTCGGACTCACCAAAGTCGCACAATAAGACAAACTAACTAAGCGATTGTGGCAGCAGTAGACCAGCAGCTCCTGTGTTCAGCAATCTTAAATCACTGTTTTTCTCAATGCAGTCTGGCTGTGAAGAGAGTGATATAACAGCTTCATTTCCCATTTGTAAATCAGTGTCTGACAGTGAGGTAAATAAGTGAAAATACTCTCAATATAGCGTACAATTAAACTGATATTGATTTTTTTTTTTAGGTGGGACTTTTTTTAGGTGGCTAAATTACGTTTTGTTGCTGGACCCCATCCACAGCAATGCATTGCGTAGCCTCCGTGTTGGACTCCAGCCTGCTTCTCCAAACTGGGGATGACATTTACTGTATGTAATATACTGTCTATGGATAAGCACCTCTTACAACCCGCCTTCATAAAATCCATACTATCCCTTTAAATGGTGTTTTTTTGGTCTCCAAATATTTTGGGGGTGTTACAAAGCAACGCTACGAAAGCAACAACTGTCTGTAGTAATCATCTGTCATCAGTGATGATTATGAGCGACCCTTGTGATTACCATGGCAACCTTGGCTCTGCATTGATGTGTGTGTGTGTGTGTGTGTGTGTGTGTGTGTGTGTGTGTGTGTGTGTGTGTGTGTGTGAAAATCTTGCCATTCATTCTACAGGCAGCACCATATGCAGCAACCTCATTAAAATAACGTGTGTGTGTGTGTGTGTGCCAGTGTGTGTGTGGATGCAGTAATTCTTGCAAAGGTCCCGCTGGAGAAATTGACATGCACCCTGACAACTAAACACAAAACGGATTAAGACACAACACACACACATACACACACACTGTGGGGCCAATGTAGGATACTGCTGAGTCGGCCCATCTGGGCGTCATTATTAGCCAATTTTCATCCTGACACACACACACATTGAGGAAATGTACACACTGCACTACCAAATGAACGCTGCGGCATCGAATCCTCAATCCATCTTCACTGGGAAAAATATTCCAACCACATGAATGAAGCCGGCTGAAAATCTGGGGGAATCTTTGCTATTCCACACACAAAAAAATCCTTAATATGCCATTGTTATAATCCAGCAATAATCCAGTCCTCCTCAACGTCTCCTCGCTCTGTTGTCACTGTCAATTCCTGCATCCACAATCATCTGTTTGCAGCCCGCGGATGGAAAGAGGTGACCGCTCACATCCTTACAGAGCATCTCCCTCCTCCTCTCCCTTCTCCCTCCGCTCCTCCACCACCTGCCTGCAGCCAACAGCCAATTAAATCCAAGCCCCGCGTCTTGCTGTTCCCCCACAGCCAATCGGAGCCAAGAGTGCATCCGATTGGCAGCTGGGTGCAGAGAGCTGGTGGGGAGTAAGGGAGGGGACTCAGAGGGGGCTAGTGGGATATGAAAGGTGATGAGCCACAGGAAAAAAAGAAAAGGCCGCCATGACACACACACATGAACACACACAAGTACATCTATATACACACACACACACACATGCATCTCCATCCTTTCTCCTCCCCGTAATCATGTGTGTGTATGCATGAGTATGTGTGTGAGGGGGTGCAGCGCTCAGCAGAAAAGCAAAGGTGAAGGAGACGGAGGGGAGGTGAGAGGGAGGAGACAATAAAGGAGGAGAGAGAGAGGAAAAGAAGTGTGTATGATGCAAAACTAATTATGCTACATTTAACCTCAAGAACATCTGAAACCAGGTTTAATGAGGTAGTTTATTTTGAAAAATTCTGTCTATATCTGGAATAAATTAATTTGCTATTCACTGGGAAGTCTGCAGAATATAAAATATCTGAAATATCCTTCCCTGCAACCTTTCTTTCTCCCTTAAATCTATTTCTTTATGTCTTTTGTGGCAGGCCTTTGGTGTTGTGCTGACATCCGGTGGCCGCACGTGAAATTGCACCCCTACAAATTGGCCGCATCCCTTTCACAGTTTGTTGTCAAACCAAATGAAGCTGCCGAGAGTGTGTCCCCGTGCGTGTGTGTGTGTGTGTGCTAACCTGGGGATGCTGCTGAGGTAGCCAAGGACATTTTGGATCTCCTCCTCCTCCAGCTCGCTGAAATCGGGGAACTCTGGGAAGATGATGATGGGGCTGCCGTTCATCCCGCGGCCCCCTGGAGACACAGAGGTCAGGGAGACAGAAACAGGCAGCTCTGTGACATCTGAGCAGTGTAAGACTGATGTTAGTAACAATCTATAATAATGAAGTCCTTAACAAGATTATTGCAGTCAACCCAAACTCAACTAAAAACAAAAAATAGCTGAGAAAAAACACATGCATACTTCATCCACTGAGACCACATAGACCAATTTTTGTCTTTTTTTGGGGAGGGAGGACAGATCATTTTGGGGGTAAAAGTATATGCCACACAGAAGTGGTTTCTATCAACTGAAAGCTGGGGATCTGAAGATTAATTTGACATGCAGCTCAACCCTGTGTGTCAAGAGTTTCTAGTCATAAATCTGGAATAAACTTTTCTTTTGGTTAGGCGCTTTTTCAGATTTGAAAGGTTTAGAGTGTATAGGGGCTGAGACCATCATGATCGAAATGTGCGGCGGCCATTCCCGTGATCATTTATGCCTCGTAAGTTGTTGCAGCAGTTTTTGGGTTGATCATGTGTACAGGGTTTTGGGAAGACCTTGAAGGACACCACAGAAAAAACCCAGAGGTCACTCCAGGTCATTTTCATGTTGTCTGTTTCAAATAAACAGCCTCACTGCAATGGATTATTATCATCACACATGACTGAGATCACTGAGCTCACTGGGCTCACTGACTCCACAAGAGTCTCAGCTTTCCAGTCAGACCTGATTTATGTAATTCAAAGAGTGTTTAGGGATCCCAGTCTGCAGAATATTCAAATACAAAGTCATGGGCTTTAACATTCAGCCCTCTATAGCCCCTAAAAGACAGGAATGTTGGCCAAGATCGCAGGTGACCTTGCGGGTCTCTAAGAGGTTAACAGAAATAAAAATAAATCTAGGCTTCGAAACAAAGAAACAAAGAACAGAAACAATATAATCTACTTACAAAACTAACTCAAATAAAATTAAAATATACAAGACGGTCAAATTTGTCGACACAACAATGTCTACATGACCGTAAGTCAACTGTGTTTGTATTGAAACAGCGTCATATTATCACAACATCAATACTGTGAGCTGATGGAAACTAAACTAGAATTAAACATTGTGAACTAACTGACACTGAACACATTTTCCACTCATGTCCCTACAAAAGGACAAAAACTAAAAGGACAGTATATCAAATCAAAAGGGCCTCACACACACACACACACACACACACACACACACACACACACACACTGGGCCTTCTCTTTCGTCGATGGGTCGAGTTGCAGAGCAGATCATTGGGGTAATGAATTATTCACATGCCGTCACTCGACAGGCATTATTGTCATGGTAACTCAACTCTGGGCCCTAAGTGTGTGTTTCTGTGTGTATCAGTGTGCATGTTCTTCTTTTCATGATTCAACATGAGCGGTTGTGTGTGTAAAAAACATAAATAAAATGTCAAACTTTGCAAGACAAGCTGACTTTGGAGGAACTTCTTCAAGAACAGAATTTGCTGTTTGTCTTTCTTGAATTTGAAACAGTAAAAAAAAAAAATGTCTAAAGTAAATTACAGGGCTGAGTGAGAAGTGACACGTACTTGGCTCACCATCACATCACCATGGATGTACAAAGAAAATTCAGTGTCACATGAAGTAAAAAAGTTTGACTTCCCAGGTGTAAAATGACCTGGATCTTGTGCATCACTGGGCCCATACAGCACGTGCACTAGAGACTTCACCAGCCGAGTCACTAACTATTTCCTGTTTAGCCTTTGCTGAATGAAGAGGGGATAAAATGTGTTCGGACCAAATGGCTCAAATCCTGACAGTTAAACCAGTTATTTTGTTGGGTTAAACTGATTTATAGACGTCTCTTTCTAATGGTAAGTCGGACTCCCTTTGTGAAGCCTTTGCCGTTGCCATCTTGGATTATTGGAGCCAGAAATGACAATTTTGGACGGGAGGATGGAGTTTCTATCTTAGTTAACACGGTGCGTTTACAGCTGTGGTTAACTTTAGCCCTTAATAACATTTAAGTAAGTGAGTTATACACAAATTCATCCCCATACAGTTGTCGTGAATGAGGAAATTAGCTATAAAGACAAAAAAAAAAATTGTACCAGGCTGTACACATTTCTTTTTCTACTGTAAAATTGGGCATTTTAACTTGGAGGTCTATGGGGATTGACTCGCTCTTGGAGCCAGCCTCTAAGGAACTGCAGTTTTTGGCTTCATTTTTTAGCCCTGGAAGTTGCTGCTTGTTCTCCAACTACAGCACAAAGGGCAGGGCAGCTATTACACCTCAGTTGAGTTTAAACTAACACACATATAGAACTGTCAGAAGTCCAGAATAATTTTTCGAGTGATGTACTTTAAGTGACTGAATGAAGCTGTAAAGAAAGAAAAAGTGACCAACTGAGTTACTAACGAAGATAACGCTCATTATATCCACAGCAGAGGTGAAGAAAGGTATTCAAATTGCTCAGTATGTTCTATCCTTACATAAAATCCCCCTTTGTCTTACATGAATGTGATTTCACACCAAAAATCCACTTCTCCAAAATAATGTAATCTAATCCACGCTGCCTGTTTAGAAACAGGACCCATCTTGGGTTACAAGTTCAGCCTGAACTTCCCCACTTCACTTACCTGCAGGTCTAATAATTTAACAGTATTACACTGTGCATTGAATTTAATTTGTTCAGCCTACTCACTGGGTCTGGAGCTGCAGTTCATTAGCCAAATTTGCTTAAACTGAGCATCACTTGCGAGCTAATTATCTCTTCACTCTCCCGTCCATTTACACAAGAAAACACAGAGTTATTTGAAGTGGCTAAATGGTGCCACACACATCCTCAGAACAGAAATCCAACCAACCTGGCAGGATGGCGAACTGTTTCTGGAGTTCGGAGCCGATTTCTGCTGCACACAGAGGACCATCCTCCCTCTGCATGATGTCATCTGAGGGAAAAGACAGAGAGATGGATATAAATTCATCAGACACACAAAACACATCCTTATTATTTGCTCTCTGCAGCTGAGGACGGCTGATTGGCTGATGAGGTTGGGCAGCCGTTACAAACGTTACCCATGGGATGAGACAACAAAGACGAAGAAGTCAAAATCAGGCTGTGGGGAACATTCTGGCTGATTAACCACATTCTGACTTGGAGCCAATAAACCAGTGTGACCCATTTTAGCCTCTATGGCTGACCTTTGTAATACAGACACATTCATTCATATTTGAATTTCATGGTTCATGATCCCACATGGACACATAATTATTCTATAACCATCTACTGCTCTTGCACGTACATTGACGTAATTCAATCAAGTGTTTATATAGTAAGTGTTGTATGTTATTTATCCAGGTTGCATATGAGCAGAGGAAATCTCCACTCGTCGCTAGGCTAATTTATATAATGTAATATGCCATAGACTTGTGCTAATAACATTAGCATGTTGAATTTGTGGGGAAAATGTGTCTGAATAATGTTTAATGTGCTATAAATGCTGACAACGGCGTAGGCCACGTGTGTAGGGTCTGCGCACAACTATAAATCCCATTTAGTTCACTTTGGAGTCACACTGTAACTTTACGCAACATGACCTCTGATAGAGAAAGTTGGGTCATCTAAAGCAAAGTGGTTCCCGACTGGTGGGTCGCGGTCTGAAAATGGTACGTCTTTCGTCTTGGCTCAAGCAAATACTGACTTAAAAATTGTCAACGACCAACAGCACCAAACAGGAAGCAGCAAACCAGGCAGACGGTAAATGCGGAGGGGACTCTGGGGAGACGACTTAGCTGCGCAAAAATATTGCAATAGTCAGTACGTTTACGTGACACAAAAAAAAGAATTATTGCCTTAATCCGACTATAACTGGACAACTGAAGTGCATGTAAATGCGTTACTCCAACTAATATCAGACTTCTTCAACTCCAATTAAGACACCCAGATAATGCAATTGGAATTCCCAAGAACTGACAGACCTGTCAGTCACCAAAACAGAAGCTGTTTCCTGTCTGTCTCATCTTGCCTCTGCTCCATTCACTTAAGATACAGCACTGAAACACTGCAGTCGTCTTTACTGACAATTAACGAGAGGATTACTTCCAAAGAGGGAGGAGAGGGGAGAAAGTGAGGTAAACAGCATTTGGATTTCCTCCTCTCTCCGGCCAAGCTGGATTACAGTAATCTCATTACAGCCTCAGAGACATGTACAGACAGAGAAACACAGAGATAGAGCAAAAAAAAAACATTACACAGCACCCAAGTGGATGCCATGTGTGACCCATGTATGCCAAACACAAGGGGGAGAATTGTTAATTGTGTGCAAGCGCATGTGCATGTGTGAAGGAAAACTGTAATGTGTGTCATGTTAGCGTGTGCAAAGGAGCATCGCTGTGGAGTGCATGAGTGTGTTTGGGAGTATAGACAAAGGCTGGCACTGAGAGCGGTGTGAAGGGAGTGTGGCAAGGTTTCCAAGCAGTATGGTGGGGCTGGCAGGGAGAGGCATTAATTACCATCTAAGTGCAAACCAAGCAAACTGTTCATATTTTCAACCCCCCCCCCCAACACCACCACCACAGGAGCAGCTCGGACTAATTATAAGGCTTGATGAACTTTTATTGTGTGCAAAAGTATGTGCAGATTTTACTGTAGAGGGCTGTTTCATATACAAGACAACTTTTCTGAGGTGTAACTGCTCGTCCTGATGCTTGCTGGTCATTTATTTTATTGATCTTCGAAAGCTGTAATCGGAGCACGCTGTCGTTTCCTGCAGCAGCTCCATACGATGAAGACGCCCGACAGATTAACAGCTTAGATCCCCGGTAATGCCGTATACAGTGTGTCAGCGCAGCATTGGCGAGACGGTGACTCACACCGCATACTGTAGTGTAGCTCCCATGTGTAGTCTGCAACATGTGTAGGCAGCTGTTTACAACCATTAAACATGCAACACATGGAGTTGTGGTCGGGAGGGAATCTGTTACACTGGAGGTGTACAGCCCTGACATTCACACACACACACACAGAGTAATAATAATGCAAGTAAGGCACTGGGCACGACTCCTGATATCAGGGGATTACATTAAGATGACAGAGCAGTGACTCAGGATGCATGGACACAAACACAGCACCAAATACCACACTAACATACGCTTCTGTCATCTGATGAAGAACACAGAGCAAAAGAAAAGCAGCAGTGACGGGGAAGGTTGGAAAAAGGAAGGAAGGAAATGGGGAAGAAATGAGCGAGGTATTTAAAGACGGACTGAAA
Source organism: Epinephelus cyanopodus (assembly GCA_026686955.1). Lineage (NCBI taxonomy): Eukaryota > Metazoa > Chordata > Actinopteri > Perciformes > Serranidae > Epinephelus > Epinephelus cyanopodus. Next base: position 14,114,418 of record CM048937.1, on the reverse strand, counting down.
TGATGAGGTATAAAGTACCAAAGTCAACACAATCTCACGACCAGCTCGTCAAATACGGCAGCTGGGTCAACTGTAGCCATTTTTAGATAGGAGTTGTGCAAATTTGCAGAAAAACCCAGTCAGTCTTTTTTCAGCATTGGCAGTATAAAAACAAAACTGGGGAGTGCAGCAAAATGCCGCCTGCCTACTTTTGTGTATACAAAATGCGCTGTTTTCGGGGCAAGTAACAAAACGTGTAGCTCAGCGTGTGACGTAAACAGTGACGTGGGAGGGAAGCCGCGGCTGGTCAGTCCTTCGGCGATTCTCTCGTAAGTCGGCCCGTCCTTCACCGTCCCCGTCATCTTCGTTTGCGAGGACAAGGAGGGCGCGCAATTCCTTGTCTCCCCAGTTGCTCATCTGTACAGTGTCTGTCAGGTTTGTGTTTCCCTCTTGCTACTAGCTGCTCGCTAATTCCTGCTATCAGCCGTTTCCTGTTTAGCGGCTCGCACATGTGGCGTTATCAACAGCTCCTCCTGTTGCAGAAGGCCGCTTCGGTCTGTTTAAACTAAAAGGGTTCCGCCAATATCTACCCTACGAGGCAGAAAATCCGGCTCTGTGTGTCTAAACGTTCGCAACATTTGCGGAAAATCTGGCAGTGTAAAAGGGGCTTGTGACGCTTTAGGTACCCTTCTAGCAACAGTTTTGGATGTGTTCGTTTCCGCTTGTTATATTCTACCGTGTCTTTTCAAAGTAAACTTCTGTCGTCACAGAAAATGTAGGATAAGATCAAGATTTGGGTTAAACAGTTGTGAAAGTCCTGTGCATGTTTGACCAATCCATCCACCCCAACCTCCTCCCCTCGCTCTCTGTACTACGTCAGTTGCTCTGAGCGTATGTGTCATGAAATCGTACAAGGTAAAATTCCACTCGCATCCAATCCAGTCATGCAACTCTTCTTACATCGTAGGCTGCTGCCTTATTATTGTCCACGTTCCCACACTGGCTGCAGGGTGTGTTGTTTACAGCGTCCAGGGTGGTTTTAGCAACCCATGGTTTCTGGTTGTGGGGTAATTTAACTGCGCTTTTCTGGTACAGTTGCTTCTGTGGGTTTGCAAATTAAACCCATCACAGACATCAATTCATTGGTGACGTCAACAATGGTGTCCTGGAACGTGCTCTAGGCTCTGCTTAGCTCCATGTCTCGCATCACAGGGGACATGCGTCATAGTTCGTTTACATACCTTGGATGCTCCCCGCAAACACAAAGCCCAGTGCGTCTCATTATGACGCTAAAGGGTGGCTTGAGTTCATCGGTATCCGACACTGACGAACTGACTTGGGAATGAGAACGGGTTGTAAAAGTGGAAAAGAAGAAGGGAACGTTCTAAAGAAGGGGTTTAAAAGAGGATATCCAGGATCCCACATAGTCTTAAATATCAAATTCAAGGACTTTCCAGGTCCAGTCTCCTTAAATTGAAGGACATAACACGGCATGGTTTAAGACACGGATCAACATCAATTACAACAGCTAAACAAAGCCGATTCAATCATGTTGTCAAAATAACTTGACCTTTAAATACTTTCAAAAAAACAAAAGCCTTGATTTTTTCCTAAAATTCCCAACCAAGGACCCATGGGAACCCTGGGGTATGTACGTGATTTGAAGCAGGATCCAGTTCAGAGAGATGGTTAACTTGGCACTAATGCAGGTCCACTTTAATAGACGTTACCAGACCACAGAGCTTCCAGCGAAGTCGACCAGCCTGTAATTTAACCCAAAACAACAACTCCGCCATAATTACTGTATTTTCAACAACAGCAGATACCAGAACGGAGGAAGAGACGGGAGAGGGTGTGCTGTGGAAATGTGAACAGCTCTCTGAGACAGTCGATAAAGCTCCAAAGAGTCACAAGTCTGTTGTAGCAATGCTCAGATGTTCAGACTGTGTGTGAGCAAATGTGCCGTCAGATGTCAGGGTGTGTGTTTCAGCGTGCTGTCGGGCCAGCTGTCAGTTCAGTGTGTCAGGCAGTAAGCTCGGGTTAAGACCCAAAGTCTGGAGCACAGCCAGACATGTGAAGCTCTCTTGACGCTACTGTATCTGTGTGTGTGTGTCTTTGACCCCAGAGACTGAAACCAAGTAGTCATCGCCAGAAGGCAGGCCTCTGTATCTGTTTGCAATCACCATATACAAACTATTACAACACTCTCTCACGATGTTAAAATACAAGCGATTAGATTAACAGCCCCGAGTAACTGCAGGTGGGAACCACACAGCTGATTGAAGTTTGATAATTAGACCTTTTCCCACCTTTCCAACTCTTTATTCTCCTTCAGTTGCTTCTTCCTACAAAGTTAAATGTAACTCGCAAAAAAACGTACAGAAATTCTTTTAATTTGAAAGTCAGTGACACAAGTCGAACCTTTGACCTGTTGTCACATTCGTCACCGACGTTGAGGACTCAAGCGATGAAACTTTGCCGCCTGAGGATGAGGTGGCATCCTACACTGAGTTCAAGACACCAAAGGAGGATCCTTTTGAGGTTGTAAGGTGGTGGAAGGAGGGACGTCTCCCCCGCTGGATTTGTAATTCAAGAACAAGGGTGCGGCATTGACTTAGACGTAACAACGGGTACCGGTTGGATTTTTATCTGAGCTTTACTGATACAGGCGTGCGGGCTTTCAAAAATGGACCTGAGCAGGACTCTGGTGAAGGTAACCGAGTCATCTGCTACTTGCCCCTCAAAGAACGACAGATGATTGGTCAGTGACGTTTCCGTAAACTACTTACGACATGTTATCGTTAATAATATAAACTAATTAGGGCTGCCCCCTGAAAGTTGAGACCCCTCAGTTAGCTGAGATATCCTCAAGTCAAACAGTATTTTGTTAAATTATTATTACTTATAATTATCAATATTATTGTCCGTCAGTTGACCCCACTCTGTCTTTTGCTTTCACTGTGAAAATCCACTGATTCCACTTGGGCATCTTGTCGGAAATGTATATATCTTTGGAAAAACTGCTCTTCTTCCAGTTGAAACAAAGCATGCATGCCTGTAGGGGTGAATGGTGCCCACATATCAGACATTCAGGCGTCGGGCTGCTTTTCACCAGTGCTGAAACTCCAAAACTCCCATCTTTGTCCTCCGCCGAGTGAATGCAATCAAACTATAGCGGTTAGGCTGCAAGTGAACCCCTTTACCCACCAAACAACACACACACACACACACACACACTCACTGGAAGTGGGGCAACGCAGCCAAACACAAATAGTGATTATGGGGGGCCTGGAAAGAATGTCCCTCCGCCTCCTTGTACCCTTCCCCCAAGCCCTGACACCCCTTCACTATTTCATTCATCCTTTTTTACAGGGGCTTAGCTGAGGGGCAAACTGATACATAACCCAACGATCTGCCCATAAAAACTAAATATAACACCACTCAGCTCTATTTTATCTGGGTCACTTCAGTATTTCTATTCAGCGGTTAAATTTACTTTGGATATACCACATAATGCAATAACATGTCATAACTTAAATATGAGAAACTCGAGTGTCTCCAGCTGAATGCCTGTTTGTGTGTGTCTGTATGTGTGAGAGAGGATTTAGAGAGGTGAAAAGATAATGAGGAAGAGGAGGAGGAGGAGGGGAAGAGGGAGAATGAGGCAGTCGGAAAAAGAAAGCAGCGCAGAGGTGCTCTCGTCTCAATGGGATGAAATGGAGGACAGGGTTTCTTTACACATGCCTACATATTTAATGTGTTGGCCTGGTGCTAGCTGACACTGTGGATGTGTTTTCTATGTGGTCGGGGGTCAACAGCAGTATAACTCTTTACTGTAAAGTACACACCAGCAGAACCTACATTCTTTTTAACCATTTCTTCCCCATTTTCATTCACTGTTTCAAGAACTGTGATGTTTTAGAGCTGCAAACAATCGATTTGTTCATATTTACAGGTACCAGCTTTTCATATGAAAACGTTCTCTGCCTCTTATGTATAAAAGGAACAACCAGAAGTTACCAGTGTAACGTTTTGATGACGTAGGGGATTTAGAAAGGAGCTGATAGCAGTTAGCAGCTAACTCAAAGAAGAGCAGCAGCTGCGGATGAAAATCAATGACGTCCAGGAGCTCCGTACCCTCCGAGCAGGGCACAAGATCAACTGCCATGATAATACCATTATTATTGTCAATAAAGCACTGCTGACACGTATGTTATAAGTGACACTAGGGGCAGATGCTGTTGTGTTACACGTCACGTCTCTTTCGATTCCATGACACCGGCATGCTTTCTAAAATCACACACTGGAGCGCCGTCATGACGTCGTTGTTTGGCTCTGTGCATAAATGCAAAGCTGGTGTAAAGTAATTTCGGCATTCAGTAAATTATTTACCAGTTATTTTGAGAATTTACAATGCAACATCCAAAAAAAAAAAAAAATCATAAAAACGTACTTCTCATGTCTGAGTTTTTTAAAGATTTTTTAAAGATTGATTTAAAACATTTAAGTACCAGTTACACCATGGATACGTTACCTAACAAACGTTGTTACCATGGTAGCAACTTGTCAACAGATGGCCACATCCTTAAATATGCAAAATATTAATCTTTAATAACATTTTAAGGAGGTATATAAAAATTCCTTTGTACAGACTGCCAGCCAAGTCGCTTACAATCGCTGGCTTTTTCCACTTTCGCTTTCGCTAACTTAAATGGGGTTAAATAATTCAACTGTGTGGCTCTTCTAGACTTTTAAAATGTTTTCGGACCAAAGTGGATCAAATCTCGACAGTGAAACAAGTCATTTCATCTGGGATATGACGCTTAAAAAAAAAATCTATCGACTGATTTTTAGACGTCTCTTTCTAAGGGTAAGTCAATGGGAAAAAGGGTCCAATTACAGCTAAAACTCCTTCACAATGTAATTCATAGAAAGAAAAAAAAAAAAACAATTTGTGAAACACACTTTGGTTAAGTGAGCACACACAGGTGAAAGAGAAGCAACAGCCCTATTAAGTTCCATAAAGATACAGTCCATTACACACACACAAAGCCCTGTCTGTGACTGTCTCAATCACAACACCACCTCCTCTTCCTTTGTTCTGCAGTCATGTTCCTACAGGTTCTCACTGCTAAACACACATTGTCAGTTCAAAGATGGCAGCCAGCTGTTACTCTGCTGCCTGATGGCTGCCAGCGCTTGTGTGCTGGTCAAAGTTCAAAGCCACAGGAAGCTGGAGAGCTGTCTGATGTTCACTCAGACACACATGAACACACATGCAGGACCCTGGCTGAGGACTATGCAAACAAAAACAAGCATGACATGGTCGAAGTCACTCACCAAACAGACGTACACACACAATGCAGTGGTTCAGGAAATGGACATCTCTCATCAGGGTCCACTGATCAGCGTATAAGGCATCATATTACCTGAAGCTTTCTCCATTTAAAATGTGTGTGGTGAGGTTGCAGTGCAGATGTACTTGTAGGTATAAAATATCATCACTTTATCATTGTTTCCTTTCAGATATTTGTATGAAATTTTGTCATAAGTAGCGTGTTAATCCTTTAGTTATGGCCACAAACATGTTTTGTAAGGTCACATCTTGACCTTCGACCGACAAATTCTAACCACTTCATTGTTGAATCCAAGTCGACGTTCGTGCTAAATTTGAGGATACTGCCTCAAGTGCTTCTTGAGATATTGCATTCACAAGAATGAGGTGGCTGCAAGGTCACCACAATCTTGACCTTTGACCGACAAATTCTAATCACTTCATTGTTGAATCCAAGTCGACGTTCGTGCTAAATTTGAGGATACAGCCACAAGGCCTACTTGAGATTTTGCATTCACGAGAATGAGACAGATGCAAGGTCACAATGATGTTGACCTTCGACCAGCCAATTCTGATCACTTCATTGTTGAATCTAAGTTGATGTTCGTGCTAAATTTGAGGATACAGCCTCAAGGCCTTCTTGAGATATTGCATTCACGAGAATGAGACAGATGCAAGATCACAATGATCTTGACCTTTGACTGACAAATTCTAATCAGTTTTTGTTGAGTCCAAGTGGGTCTTAAAATGAGACACTGCATTCATGTGAATGAGACGGACGACGTCACTGCAACTTTGACCTTTAACCAATGACCACCACATCCTAATCAGCTCATCCTTCACTCAAAGTGGACGTTTGTGCCAAATAAAATGAATCCCTCAAAGTGCACTTGAGATATCTTGAATGAAACCGACGCAAGGTCACACTGACTTTGACCTTTGACATTTTTTTTTTCAAAGATATCTTTTGGGCCTTTTTGCCTGTCTTTGATAGGACAGGAATCGAATCTGCGGCAGCTGCAGCAAAGACAGATGAGCTGGTGGACGAGTCCAGGAGGAAAACTCACGAGTTAACGTGAGTGCCACAGGAGTGTATTAAGATCTGGAGTATTTCCTACAAGCTTACATATTGATCCTGCTTCATGATAAAAAGTAGAGAATTGAGACTTTCACATGACAGATGTCCGGCACTGTGGCGTCACTGAGACTTTCAGCCCTCCATCTGCTGCTCCGGTATGCACCACATGGACAGGACTGACTTGAAATGCAGACGTGAGGGCACTACGTTGGAGAGACGAGGTTTTCCTGAGGGTGTGGCAGCGGGGTTAAAAGTTGCTGGTATCAAATGCCAGCAGAGAGGTGGTCAGCTGCGTTGTGTGTATTTGCATGAAGCAAGGATTTGCAAGCCGCTCTGCACAGCTGCACGTGTGTGTGTGTGTGTGTGTGTGTGTGTGTGTGTGTGTGTGTACGTGCACGTGCGCGTCTGTGAGGAAATCTGAGCATCTATTATCTGGCATTATAGCCAGGGTTTACCAAAGGCCCATCTGTCACTGCTGTGTGGGGTATCTGTCACACACACACACAGGACAGGGGAATACATATACCCCATGCCAAACAACAACTGGGTCACAGGACCAACAGTGGCTTGGAATGAGTGTGTGTGTGTGTACCCAAACCCAAAGCCTGAATTAGTGTGGATCAGGAGAAACAGCAGCCAGACTAACATTATGATATTACTGATGGTCACGTGAGTTCAATCCTGATTATTTGGGGTCTTCAGGGGACACCCAGGGGTCACTGAGGCATTTCAAAAATCTATGTCGACTTCCTGCAACAGTTTTCTTGGCTGGGTCCTAAGAAGCTGAGAGTGATGTGCTCCTTCTCCCTCCAGCAACAGTTACTAATCCAGAACAATGGCTTCAGGCCCGACTCCGTCGCTGGCAGTGAGCCCTGATTTACTGAATGGATGGTGGCATCATCATCTCAGCAAAACAACACACTACTGTCCCCCTGTCTGCAGTCTGCGCTGCCGTCACAACACACACAGACACGCAATCGCTCGGAGGCTGAGTTCCCATCCTTGTAAATACTGACTCAGATTCTGTTACCTGGGAAGCAAGTATTGGGCTTCCTCAGAGAACATATGACTGAGTATATAAATTGTGTTAAAAACATACAAAAAAGTTCATACTGATCCCTGTTGTTCCGTAAATCGGTGAATCATCTACTGTAAATGTTTCTCTAAAGCTTCATAAACATATGAAAGGTGACCAGGTGACTTTTGTTTTGACAAAATTAAAGACATTTCCATCAAAAATTGTTGCCCGAAAAATTCACTATAATGAAGGAAATTCAGTGTTTCCCAAATTTCACATGTTGAAACAAAACCTACATCCTTGATTCTTAGTGCCAACAATGACTTAGTTCAGCTTAGCAGACAAGAAACAAGAGGAAACGGCTACCAAGGGTAATATATACAATACATAATAACTACCAGCGCCTCTTACGCTCACTAATTAACACATATATATTTTAACCCTTTGAAACCTGGAGAAACATAACTTTTCTTGTGTTGCTTTCAGACACCTTTTGCAAGTATTTAAACCATTGAACCTTGCACAGATTGGTGTAATTTCTTTCAGAAACTTGGGGAAAAAGTGCATTAAAGTGCTAAAAAAAATGACTAGATTTAAAGAAATATTTTAAAAACTAGGGAAAAAAGAAAAAGCTAGAAAAAAAAAATCTAATTATTAAATTATTTTAATTTCTAAGCACTCTTTCCAGGTATTTTTTTGTGTTGTTTTTAACTTTCCTCTCTCTTCTTTTTTTGTGCTAATTTTCTTGTTTTTCTTTTGTTTCTTTTATATATATATATATATATATATAATATATATATATATATATATATATATACCAATTTATTGCTCTTTTTTGGGTCATTTCTTTTTCATCGCTCATTGCCTTCTTCCCATGTTTTTAAAAGAAATCAAACCACTTTGCTCAGGCTTCGAAGGGTTCATATAAAATGGAAGGGTAAAAATGACAAATTGCAATTTGTGGGTCGGACTATTTCTTGGTTAGGAGTAGTTAATACTGGATTTCAGAAGGTCGGTTATCTTTAAAATCTGCACCCACCCTTTCTGCAAAGAGAAGGTCACCATGTATTGTGCCAAAGACACCTGCCAAGCTGCAGACCACTGTTCAAGACCAACAAACGACAAATCCGGTTGTTTTTTAACAAGTCACTGCCGTGTTTCCAGCCTTTTTTAGCCAACAAACATGAGTGTTTTCTGGCGACCTCTCGCTGTTTTTCCAGTGAGGATAGAGTCACAAACAGCAAGACATTGCTGCAGTTCCTGCCAACAAAAAGTGCAACAAAAACCAGTTGTTTTTCACGACAACACTGCTGCGTTTCAGCAAGGACTGCACCCCCCAAACATGATCCTTTCATAACCACGACTAAGCGGTTTTGGAGCCTGAACTGAACAACAATGTTGTTAAAACCAGGTTTCAATGTTTCCGCTACATAATATCGTACGAATCTGTGGTTTGCAGACATGTACAATGCCAACGTCTTTCTGCCAGTTGGGTTGAGTGCACACAACAGATGTAGTCTCGGGGAAATTTATGAATCAAGTACCTCCTAAACACTGTGAGTTAGTGAGGCATCTGTGGTGTAACTCACTAAAACTACAAAGCATGTACTCGCAATCTTGCGGGTTTAAATCCAGGTCCTCCTCCCTTCCTCTCTCTCTCCACCATTAGAGTAAAAAAACAGACTGTAAAAGCTCAGCTGAGAGTAAAACCAGCGGATATAAACAGCAGCAGCCTTTTTTTAGCTGCCTCTGGCCATAGCTACCAGTCATTACACTACACAGAACAAAGAAAAACATGAAAACTGAGGAAGACAGAGAGGGGGAAGGAGAAGGAGACTGACAGAGAGAATAAGAGGAGGGCAGCGAATAAGTAAAGAATCCAGGAGGTCTGTGTTTTTACTTGCCCTAAAAGAAACTTGCAGCTGTAGGAAAAACCTGACACTACTCTTTTACACAGTGACATCATGCACTGGAAGCAAGACTTATCTTCTATAATAGCCTTTTAAGGTCACAGAGGGCGTGCTGGATTCACTTCAGGATGTTTTGAGGGTAGTAGGACTTATCACGAAAAGCTTTTTGACAAAACCACCTCAGTGTTCATGGAGCAGAGTGAACTGGTCTGATCTTACAGCACAGAAATGTGACCCAATCAGTTGGCATTGAAGTGTATCTGTGCTGACGTAGAGTAGGTCATGATCAAAGGTCAACAATCCTCAACAGAAAGTGATCTGTCTCTTCAAAGCTTACATGTAGGGCAGGATGAAAAGAAGATCACTGCTCCAGGGTATGACCCAACACTTTAAAGGGTTCGTTTTAGTTCATTTCAACACATTAAAAAGACTACCCTCTAACATCTAAGAAGACAACAAGAGTTTTCTTCGGCTTCTTCTTCTGTCAAACCCTGGGGCGAAAACTGTGGAGCATGCGCAGAATGCCTAGGCCAGTTTGGGTCTGACTGCCTGTATACATGCAGGAGTACTTTGACTCACAATTGCATTGTCTAGGTGTGTTAGTGTGACTTTGAGAAATTAAATTGAGTACAGTTTCAGTCGGACTAACACATTTACATGTATTTCAAAAGTCTGGTTTTAGTCGGACTGACCCAATGAACCAATTTCCTCGAATGTCATGAGAACATGTCGCGCCTCCTCAGAGTCCTGTCCAGGTTTATGGTCTACCTGGTTTGCTGCTTCCTGTTTGGTGCTGAAGAGAGAGCTGCTATTTAATAATTTGTTGACAATTTTCACGTCACCAAACTTCTCTGTTTGCACGAGCCAAGACGGAAAACTTGCGGTGATGTTTAGGGGTGGGGAAAACAATCGATACAGCAAACAATCAAGGTCACAGGAGTGCGCACCAACTGAGGTAACTTGAGAAGTGCTTGAAAGGTTGTTCGTCTCTCGCAAATCCGCTAACTTTCGAAAAGCGCAAAATGGACTCCAGGCTCCAGCGAGAAGTCAATGGAGCTACATGGAGCTGTGTATTAGTCAGATAAATAAGATGCCTCTTGAAAAATCAATCTGTTTGATTTGTTGTACCATCATCCTATCCCCCCTCAGGGATCATTAAAGATTCATCACGTCCACTTAATCTAACTATCTATTGAGTTATTGGTTGTGTTGATACACTGCTGCTTGATGCTATAAAAACAGATCAATTTAAAGCAACAAGCAACATAAATGCGTCCTGTTCTTCTGGGACACTCACACACACACACACACATGGATCCACATCCCAGGTTGCATTATAGGAGCTTAGCTGAGACTTGTCAACGTGTAATCTTGATTTGGCAAAAAGCAGCAATAGGATAGGCTGATACCTTGGAACGAAGTGTGTGAGCAGGCTGCACAGGCTCATAAGATAACCTCAGACCATCTGTCAGTAGAGCAAACACTCTCTTTGCACAGCAACACAAAACAAAACACACCTGAACAAGCCTGCAGAGGGCCAAAAAAAGCACGACGAGATCTCGGTGGATTATTATCAACACCGTGTTTGCCATCATTGCACATCAGAGTGGCTGAAAACTGAATAAACAGGATGGAGTCAATGAACACACACGACCCAGAGTGGAAATAAGTGGGAGGAGATGTTGACATTCAAACTCTCTAAAGGGTTTTGTCCCGGCGCTGCCTCCAACTGACAGGAGGAAAACACATTGTGTTATTGGGACCAATGTGATTAGCATGCCGTCCGCGTGCTCTGCTGTGTACTGTACCGAGGAGGATGCACGAACCTCACGTTAACATACATCTCCACACACGGTCAGAGCCTCGGGAGCACTACGCTGTAGATTGGCTTATGTAAGCGTCTGATGGATAGTAATGCCTTCAGCAGGAGAGGCATGTTTGGGGAGTGAGATGAAATCAATGTGGATAACAAAGTCAGGTCACTCATTTAGCTCCGTCATACTTACAGCCATTTATAAACTGCTTTTAAGGTCCATTTATAAACTGCTTGTGACAAGAGATTTGTGGTGATGACTTCAGTGTTTGTGTTTGTGCGCTACGACGTGTGGTTTTGTCTCTCTGTCCAACACTTAGACCAGAACATCTTTACAACTAAAAGCTGAAAAGAAGATGACGCATTGTTTAAGGTCCCTTGAATACTGCGACCAAAACTATGAGGAACATTTTACAGTTGAAACACAGACTCATTGCTCTCTGGTGAAAGCTCCATCATAAAGGGTCAAGTAGGCAAGTCCAGGTTCTTTACAAGTAGACCTTTAGTTTTACGAGCAAATGTGCGGAAAGAAATCAATCTTTGTAGTTAGCTTTTCACTTTGTGTCAAGAGTGTAAGATTTAGGGGGATTTAGCGGCATCTAGAAGTGAGGTTTGCAGATATCAAGCAGCTGAAACTTCTCTCGGTTAGGATTCCTTCAGTGTTCATTAGGCATGCATGATAAACATCGGCACGTCATAGGTATCGGCCGATAAATCGGCTTTAAAACGAACTATCAGAATCAGCCAACATGCTTTTTCTTATTTTGCACAATGAATGAATATCACATACTTTGAAAAGTATTGTATTTCATGTCTCCATCTCCACTACAGAAGAGACTTGATGATGCCTAAAATTAGGCGGGGAAAAAAGTTGATATATTGTTATCGTTACTGGTTGTTGTTCAAAAGAGTTGTTGCATATCGGAATATCGGATTTCGGCATAAAAGAAAATCCAGAGAGGTTTCGTCTGCTCCAAAACAAACACAACAGGTGAATAAAACTGGTAAAAATATTGAATGAAGCAGTTTCACATTACAAGTCAGTGATTCTCCGCCACTGTTCGGCATGTCAGAGATGGGCCGCGAGCCTAGCACCTGCGAATGTGTGCTAAACTGTGGGTCTCGGTTCACTTGCAAGTGAACCCTGGTGCGGTTGGGTTACAGTAAATGAAAACAGACTATCCAGCGAACCAAAGAGAGGAAGTGACATAGAGTGTAGTGAATTTTGGGTAGGAAAAAAAAAAAGCCAACAGTTAAAAAATGTCTCGTGGGCAGACGTGGAGTAGTGAGGAGGTGCAGGAGCTTATTGATATATGGTCAGAGAAGTATGTATCGCAGTTGCTTGTGGCCATCCACAATGGATTTCCATTTTCGGTGACGTTGTCCAGGCGGTTTGATCCGTTCTAAAAAGTGCAGTGTGAAAGTGAACCGCACCAAATTAAGGTGTGAAATTTGAGCCAATTGAACCGAGTCCCCCGGACTATCCTGGTGTGAATGCGCCCTAAGATCCAGACATTCGGTAGGTTTTTACCAAGAGCTGAATTATCGGCAGAGGTCTCTTTCCCTCGCTCTTATTGCAGAGAGGCTGCGAACTTCGGTGCCCAATGGAAAAACGCAAATGTCCCATCTAGAGCCAGTGTTTGGTTTGTCCGTTCTGGGCTACTGTAGAAACATGGTGGTCTGACATAGTGATCTCCATAGACACGGACCCGCTCCCTGTGTAGATTTAAACGGCTAGCTCTAAGGAAACGGAAACGCCAGGATTCTTATTGTCAGGTGATTATACAACAAAGAAAACATACTTAATATATTCCAATCCATGTTTAACGATATATCCTCCTGAACCCTACACACTGGACCTTTAATGTCGCTGCAATGTTATTTTCAGAGCAATTTTTGAGCCACTACTTAAAGGGATTTAAGTAAAAAATATAAATAAATGAACAAATAAATAAATAAATAGAGTTAATTCTGTTCTTCACCTTCAGACAAACATGAAACACTGGCTCTGTTTTAACACCTGGTCAACCTCTGATGCCACAGACACACAACAGCTGGACAAGAATGCACAAAACACACACACGCTACACAAGAGAGCACCTGCAGTATTCACACACACTTCTGTATCTACATTTAAAACTCATGCAAACACAGTCAGTCCCTCGGACACTCTACCTGTCATCATCTTCAGCTGCAGCCACAGCCTGGTGATATCGTGGCAGAGTTGAGACACTCGGTTCAGAGCCATTGTTTTGCCGGTACATGTATGCACCCTGATACACATGTACACACACACGCGCACACACACTGTTGAGACACATTCACACAAAGCCCCTATATTCTGTCAGAGCACGTCATGGTGGAAGTTCAGGCAGTCCATTCCGCCGCAGCCGAGGACTTCAGCCGCTTACTGAGCTGTCACTGCACAGCGCAGCCCACACACACACACTCACACACACACCAACACACACACCTCCCCCCTCCCCATCTGTACCAGCCAGCGAGGCGGAGTTTCACATGGTCCTCCCCCAGTTTCACATGTCACAGTGTTTTCACTGACAGATAGAAGGGAACTGGATGTGACAGAATGTGGAAGTGTCTAAAAACTGAACAATAAACTGGAGACGGTGATTTCTGAGGAGATGCAGTGTGAATGCTGGATGTTGAATAGCCATAAGGTGAATAAGGTGAAGTCAGAGGAATAGTTAGACAAGTGGAAGCAGGTTGAATTAGCGTGAATGCCATAGGAAAGCTGTTTCATACCCATAATGTATGAAAGATGTTGAAGATTTTAAAGTAAAATCTGACACAAACTGAACTGCTGGTTTTAAAGCTACAGTTGGTAACTTTCAGTCCACTAGATGGTGCTGATGTTACTGCTCCTGGTGAGGTCAGCAGAGGTCTCAGTCAGCCGCATTTGGCAGGAAGTTCATCAAAACAAAAATGGAAACACCGGAGAAAGAAATCAGAAATTTGCTGACAGCGTTTATTTTGGATTTTTTAACATGGAAGGAAAGAAGGATTTGGATATGACGTGCGATTTGCAAGCAGTGTCATATGAGAATATGCTGCTGTCCCTTCTCCCTTTCTTGCAGACCTGCCCAGGTGTGCTGCATTAGTTAACGAGGTGCAGTGCACCTGGCATGGAGGAGGTGGTAAGGAGAGAGGCTCTGGTGTGGGGACTGCTCGTCCTGCCGCCTCTCACAATGTGATTTGTGTTGTCTGTGTTGCTTGTTTTACTTGTAATAAATCCCAGAGATTTGAGTGTTTTAAAGGTGTTTATGTGGTTATTTGGGTCAGTGGCTGCAGTTACATGATGGCTTCTCATTCAGAATTAAATAAATCTGAATGAAATCATTGGGAATTAAAGTTTTTCCAGGTAGTCTACATGGGAAATATTCATTCCGAAGGAGGGTTTACACGGGAGATCAGTTTAATCGCCTTTATTTGGATCCATGCAAGGTTTGGGGCAGGGAAGGTTTCTGATTTGTATAGGAGGCGGGGTGGATGTTACGTGTTTACGTTTACCGGAAGAAAACTGTAGTCCTCGCTCCGGATAACAAGATGCTTGACAACTCCGTTGACTTTTCAATCACATTGGCTGTTTTCATTCCGAATTAGATGTTTACAAGATCACTTTTAATAGGAATGAACTTTCACTCTGAATGAAAAGGGAAGTAAACTGTGGGGGCACGCTTTAGTGTTTTACAGTTGGCTATTTCTATGGTCTTCTGTGACGCACTGAGTTTAAAAGCTGCCTCGAGCTCGGCAGGCCACTGAAGACTAGCTAGGTTACTTAGCTGTCTTGTATCAAGTCTCAATAATTGCGGCTGAATGATAAAAATAAAGAATATTTGCTGCAGAAGAACAGACAGAATTAAAGTTTGATGACAGACTGCGATAGTTAGAATCGACAGCAGCTGCTATTACATAATAATATTCATAATTCATTAAACATGTGATTACATTTAGTTGATAAATTAGATCACTGCAGGATGAAATATGGTCTGAATGAGCTGAGACCAAAGGATCTCTTCGCCGATACTAATCCATTTAGTCTGTTTACATTTTCATGGTGGATCTCTCTCTCTCTGTCTCACTTAATTTGTATTTCATGTTTTGGCACATTATGACTGTGCTTAAAATGTGCTAGTTGTCATGAGAATATACAACCGAATGTGCCCAGGTTTGCACAGCTTTAGCAGATATGCTACTCCAACACCAATTGTAAAATTCCCACCAACATTTGAACGAACCAAGCTGGTACAGTAGCTAGTCTAATGTTAAGTAAACATGACTGTGTGTAGCTGCTGTATTCAACTCAAACAGACTCATGATGATGCCAGAGGGAACAGAGGCTTCCTTCTCTCTGCTTTTCTCACACTCTCTCACAGACACTAAACACACACACACAATGCCAGTGAAGACAGCAGGGGGACCCAGTGCGCCACACACACACACAGAAGCAGCGAGAAGTCGGACTGGTGGAAATGTGAATAGACCCCTCGGGAGCTCGATTCATAAGACACTGCCCTGCTGAGGAAAACACGCAGTTCTAAAGTGTCATTGTGTTGCTTCTGTTTATCCGACAGCTTGTTTGCCCTCCTTCACATCAACAATAAATACAGTAACTCCTCACATAGTGTTTTTTAAAGCTGTCAGTCCTGCTTTTAAGCCCATGATGACACAAAGAAACTGTATTCTCTCGTCCTGCCCAAAACTTGGTCAGCATATTTCTGAAAACGGGTATTTATCTTTGTGTTTGCACCTGTCATTTACACGTAACTGGCGTTTTTCTCGAGGAAAACGCAGATTTTCAAAAACGGCTTCCAAAGTGAAAGTTTTTTAAAATATCCATTTCTATGGAGACGTGAAAACAGGATAGACATGGAATTTGTAAAACCATGACGTTGCCCATTAGGCGCCTGGGAACCACAACAACAGTGGCGGATATGTGCGGGTTGTTTACGTTTTGTTAGCACTTTTGGGACTACTTACGAGCTTACAAATGAACTTATCACTGCTGCATCAACATCACAGCTACATCGGCGCACAAAGACGTCTGCTGTGCCCAATATTAGTAAGTGCATAGCAGCTAACTATGGTACATAAGGTTAACATGTAGTTTATCATTGTTTGTATCACTAGCGCCAAGAGGAAAACGAATCACTGTGCATGCGCAGAACGTTCTTCTACAGTGTTTGACATAGGGCGTATCGCCACCTACTGGCCTTGCATGCTAATTGCAGCAAAACGCTGCCGTGTCTGCGTTTTCGTGTAAACAGGGATATTGTTTTCACAACTGATGGTGTAAACCCAGATTTTTTTTATACAGGATAAATAAAAATCCGTTTTTATTTGTATCAGTATCCATGTAAACAAGGCCTAAAAAAAACTCTAAGGAGTCGGGAATTCAGTTCATTAAGTACTTTTTTTATATAATTTTAAGCCTGTTTTTTGCTTTTGAAAATTACCAGCAGCATTATCACAGTTAACCATAGCTGTAAATGCACCATGCTAACCAAGCTAGCAGCTAACATTAAAGTTACCTCACTTTCCTGTCAAAATACGGGCACATTTGGCTTCAAAGTCCAAGATGGCAATAGCCAGAACGTCAAAGGCCTCAAAACTGGAGTCCACAACCTACGTCCATCATTTTATACAATCTACGGAAGGATTCAGCCTTTTTGGAGGTTGTCTCGTAGGAAAAAGTGTTGTCATGATATTGGAATTTCTGATCACCTTCAGTCAGTCGCTCCGTAACTATTCTACGAGCGCAATGCAAAGGAACAGCGATAAGCTAGCCAGGAGGATACACACATGCATTACCACAACAAACCACTATGCTATGCTCAGGACACCATTTCTCCACTATGACTTAACACAGCAAATAACACCACGATATTAATGCTCTGAATGTAAACAAAACCTTTCAGTACTTCTTATGAGAGAACAATACGAAATTGCTGAGTAGCCCTTTAAGAACACTTCCCATAAACCTCTTGTCTTCCTCTTTGGTGTCAGAAAATAGAAAGATTTGAGTCTATAAAGCCTGATTAAACTCAGGACACATGCTTTAGCCTAACTGTTAGAAATGCTTTCATCACCAGAAGTCAACATTTATGTAAATATGGACTAAAATATGCTAACGTCATGGAGTTACGGAGGCAGAAATGATAGACGGATCGAGATTAGCGCGAGGAGATGAAAAACAATGAATGTGTGAGATTAGGAGTTAGATTACGGCTGAATCTCTCAGTCTAGTCTGAGATAAGATTATCAATAAATGAAGGGATAAACAGAGTTGGAGCCAACCGGATTTAAAAAGACCTGAATGTAAGAATAGAGGTCAGTCGGAGTGGTGTCACAAAGCCGTGTCAAAATGCATAACTCTGTGAGTGTGTGTTTACCAACTGTCAGATTTAGGTGATAGAGCACGTTTGGCTGTGGGACAGGAAAAGGCAGAGGGTTTTAATGGCTCATTTCCTGTCCCTGCGGATTTATCGTCCAGTAGCTCTGACAGCAAAGGGGTGGCTGATTTACAGTTCCACTCTCAACAGTCACATGTATTAGGTAAGTTTCACACTTGCAACGAACTGTTTTTGATCCTTCCTGATGTTAAACGTCTGAACAGTTGACGGTGAGAGATAAATGCCAATCTATGAATCCAGTTATTTATGCGCTACTATCCCCACTGATGACCTCATCTGACTTCATTTCAAACTCAGTGAAGACATAAGAAGAAACACAGGTGTGTGTATCAGTTACGACGGCACGTGCAAAGCCTCTCAAATCAACTTTGAGTTAAAAATACTGAATGACGTGTGGCTGTGCATCTGTGGGATGCAGAGCAGACACTAAGGTGTGTGTACACGGGATGTAAAGAAGACCTGTGTGTGTGTGTGTATGAGGGATGTGGTGCAGACGACAGCTAGAATAACCCCCAGCTGCATTATTTATTTGAGACTTTCCCCCCCTGCGCGTCTTTGTCGGCGAAGACGAAATGCTATTGACTCCTTCCTCCGCAGGATCAAACACTATTGGCCAGCTGGAGCATAAACAGGAAGACATCAATTGAGAGGTGACTCACAGGCCGGGACGAGCTGCAGAGGGTGTGCGGGAGGACAAAACAGTGTGAACAAGTCCAGCTGGAATCAAGGTAGTGACCATGTATCAGTCAGCATCATAGACGATAACATAATGGACGCAGCTACCATGATATCATTCATTGGTTTATGGTCTTGTAGCAGTTAGCAGCTAACTCATAGATGTCCGCAAATTGGGAAAACACTGAGATCCGTGAGCTCCTTACCCTTTAAGCATAAGACGAGATCAGCTGCCATATAAGATGGACGGTAAACGACTGTTACTGCCATGTTTTGCCATTGTTTTTGTTGTTGTTTATAAAGTGCTGCCGGCACGTATGTTGTTTGTCACACTGGAGGACAATCGTGTTGTGTTACATGTCACGCTTGTCTCTTTGGCATGCTGTCGAAAATCCCACACTGGAGTAGCGTGATACTGGCATTGTTTATTTCTATGTAAAAAGGGCTTGCGATCATGCTAATTTTTACTGGCAAAAGACTGGCTTGAAACTATTTAAACAAAATATACTTAAGGGAAAAACTCAACCTGACTCCTGAGATGGTCTTTTAGTACAACCAAGGTGACCCAGACGTTAAAATTAACTTTAATTACAACTTACAATTAACAGCTACAGCTACGACAAACACTCTTTGAATCTGCAGTTACCCACGGTTACATTATCTAACCGGTGTTGACGCTGTGGTAGTAACTAGTCAACGGAAGGCACCCACCCGTCACTCAAAGCCGCCACACCCTTAATTATGCCATTAATGACTTTAATCCAAATACATGACATGTTAATCTAAATCCTGCCGAGCTCCGCTGGCGCAGGTTTCACTGAGGAGGCCCTGCCTTCACTTCCAGAAAGAAGGACTCCTTGACACTGGAAGTCCTTCGGCGGGGGTCTATGACGTAGCATCCTTCAAATTCGTCCGTTTGAGGATCCTTCCTTGAGTTTAAGAAACACCCAGTGACTGAACAGTGGTTACACAACACTCTGGAGGTGCTACAACTAATCGTGAGCATGCATGCACGCACACACGCCTCATAGGTGTACTCTGGTATTTAGACAAACAGCATTACGCCCCGGCCTGGAGGTTGCTGCCTGGTAATCACCACCAATTCTGGCTGTCTGGTTTGGAAAAGGGAACTCAAAAATATCCACAAACAATACAGTCGATCAAGCGATGATCACATTTAAACTTGTGCTTCACACGTGACAGATCTGCCACAAGTTTTATTGTTGTATAAGACACAATCCTCAACCAGTGTCGAAAGTCACTGATAGTCAGTTATTACTGTTCTAATACAAACCAATAAAACAAAGTCAATACTGCAGGGAGGCTCTGATGACATCACACACCTGCGCTCAAACAGCAGATTAATGTGTGTCTTTGCTGTGCAACAGTGAAGGCCCAAATCCAGCTCACAAGCCTCTAATAAATCCCTGATCAGGACGAGGACGATGAGTATGACGCGTGTGCGGACGGGTCAGGGTCGCTCAACAGCTCGGATGATGGCCGGGGATTTTATCTTAAAAGGTCAGCAGGTGTCACACAAGTCAAAGAATCAGAGAGTGTGACAGAGGGAGGGAGATCATGGGAAAGACAAGTTAAAATCATGGGAAACACAACATGCAAAATCACGAGAACACACTAGAAAGAGGAAGTTTTGCCATGGGGGAAGATTATCTTGATGGATCATCATTTAGGGAAACACAAAGGGAAGTTGCAGCAGATGACCCTTATAAAACGTGAAATTAAATAAAAGAAAGAAATGTTTAAGCAGAGCTACAATCATTTTGGATTTTTGCACGAGATTTAAATAGAGAACTACACTATAAGAATTACCACCTTGCAGTTGTATGACCCCGGTGAACCTGTCAAGGTGCAGTTACAGTTTGCATCCATGTCTGTACAAACATGGATACTTCACACACATATCGCCCCGAGCAGCACAGATCTATTAGCGGATTTGCGTATAAAGTGAGTTATGGCCAAAAACATGATTTGTGAAGTCACAGTGACCTTGACCTTTGACATTTGATCACTAAATTCTGATTAGTTTGCACCAAAGCAGAGGAAAATCCCTCAAGGTGTTCTTGAGCTATCCCATTCACAAGAATGAGACAGACAACATCACAGTGACCTTGACCTTTGGCCACCAAATTCTGATTAGTTTGTGCCAAAGCTGAGGAAAATCCCTCAAGGTGTTGGTGAGAGATTGCGTTCACAAGAATGACAGATGCAAGGTCACAGTGACTTTGACCTTTGACCACCGAAATCTTATCAGTTTGTCCTTGCCTCAAAGTGGACATTCATTCCAAATTTGAAAAAATAAACAAAAACAAAAACTCCCTGCAGGTGTTCTTGAGATATCGGATTCACAAGAATGACACAGACAATGTCACAGTGACCTTGACCTTTGAGCGCGTCACATCTAATCAGATTCACGTTCACTGTCGACTCCAAGCAGACGTTTGTGCCAAATTGAAAAGTTCCCTCAAGGCAATCTTGAGATATCGAATTCACGAGAATGACACAGATAATGTCACAGTCACCTTGACCTTAGAGCACCAAAATCTAATCAGTTCACTGTCGACTCCAAGTGGAGGTTTGTGCCAAATTTAAAAATTCCCTCAAGGCATTCTTGAGATAACGGGAATGGGATTGACATACAGACAACCCAAAAACATACTGCCTCCAATCATCTCCATCGTGGAGGTATAATAAAACATTAGAAATTTAAGGCAATAACAGGAGGCTTAAGAAAAATCTAAAAAAATATCTCACCTCGAGGCTCAGCAGCAACATTTTAACAAACATGTAATGGGAATATGAGTGAATAAAGCGACAGTAAGCAGGAAAACAAGCTCAAGAACAAAAACACAGCACCTGTCTCAGTGACACAGCACTGTGAGAATAGCTCCTGCCAAAAATACATATCGTTTCTAAATACAGACCAAAGCCCACAGGAAACGGACCAGAATAGACCTGAACCATCACTGCCAGGCGCCAAGATCTAAAAATCATCAAGCACACACGGCACAGTCCTCAAACACATGCAGACACGTGGGAGTCTGCGTGATCGATGGTGTACAAATATTCTGTCACACACGTATCCAGGCTGTCAGATAATTATGCCACCTTTTATTGAACCACCTTGAGTAAATAGGATGTAGTAGGATTCTATGCTGCTCCTTTCCCACATGTACTTTAGTCTCCTGTGATGGGCTGCAGGAGACATTTATCAGAGGGAGCGTCGGTATGTTTTTTGGGCATTTTTTGTCCTTGTAAAAAGGACAGTGAGGGAATTTGTTGAAGGCTAAATGCAACTTAGCCATGTGAAGTTTCTGTGCTGTAGTTCCCCTGCTGACTTTGCAAGCACTTGAATTCCAAGGTCAGTGAACTCAACAAGTTATTTCATTTTCAATTTGACGAGAACTACTTCTTGTAAGTGTGACGAACACTTTGCCTCAAGGGAAAGCAGAAACAATCTGTCAATGGAAACAAACGTCAATTGTCTGAATGTTTTAAGCGTGTATGTCAAGGTTGCAGCAGTTGCAAGTAGTCATGGCGGGCTTTAAGAAGAGTTTAGGGTCAAAGGTGCATCACAGACCTGCGATCATCATGTGGCAAACAACCAGCTATGCACTCTAGACTTCCATCTCTGACCCCTAAAAAAGACAGTCATGACAGTCACTTACTTAACACAAGCCCTCACATGCATAGACACGCCAAAACACAGTGACATCCCTGCAAAACTCACTACGCAGCCGCTGACAGCACTGGACACATCTGTAGTAGTAGCTCTCCATCTCCTCCAGTGAGATGCGGACGAACCTCTCCCCTCCATATTCCTCTCTTCCCGTGCATTCCTTCATCTCGTCCCCTGATTGCTCTCCTCTTCCTCCCTCACCGTCTTCATCTCGACGGGCACGGAGAACAGTGTCGCCCGCCTCGTCCTGCTCTCATTTGTGTTTCCAAACCCTGTCCCTCCCTGTCTGTCTCTCTCCTGTGCACACACACACACACACACACACCTGTCAAAGTTCCTTGAGTGATTACAGCACTCCTGTTTCCTCTGCCCCTCCCTGCTGCTGTGGAAATCTGCACGCCTTTATCTGAGCAAGAGACTAAAAATATGAACTGATCTGCCATGGAATTTAAAGAGGACACACTATGCTTATTTTCAGGTCTTCTGTATCTACCGTATTCCTAGTCACCATGATACCTTGTGTGAATTTATAGGCGTGACTTTATGTGCAGTGGTAGCGGTGCTTTAACAGTACACTAATCCTCTTTCCCAGAGTGATTGGGAAATAAAACATGTGAAACAAAACATCTGTTACACCTACGATGAGGTAACATGATCATACCTCTGCCATCTCTGACAGCCGTCTCAAAGCACTGGTTGTTTTCCTTTATAAACAAGCATGTTAGCGATTAGCCAGCCTGGCTAATTAGCATAATGTTATATGTTACTAACAAGCTACATCAAGCTACTTGACAGTGACGCAAACTATCTCTGCAACATAGACTGTTTATTTCCCTTCTAAATGGTGCTACATTTGTAAGGACCATGCATTTGTGGGATGAGCAGCAGAGCTGAGTATGTGGGTTGCGCCCATGAAAAATTCGCCAATTCGCCAAATCTTCTCTGCCAATGCCAAACAGCTTTTTTTTTTTTTTTTTTTTTTTTTGCTGTTGACTGTTGTTTGGTGTTGTTTGGTGGATTGGATGACAAGACATATTGGCAATTTAAGAGGAGGAGGAGGTGCCAGGCTGTTGTGGCCGTATATGGTTCTTCCACACAATACTGAGGCTCCTGTTTGTTACATGAATAAATTGTGAAATTGTCAATATGTCTTGTTTATTCAGATCTACCAAATCTACCAAACAACGCAATCATCCAATCTACCAAACAACGCAAACAAGAGTCAATAGCAAAAAAAAGCGTTTTGGCATTGGCAGAGAAGATTTAGCTAATTTTTCATGGGTGCACTCAGCTCTGCTGCTCATCCCACAAATGCAACACCATTTAAAAGGGAAACAAACAGGTTTCCAACGGTTTAAGATTTAATGCCATTACTTTTTGTGCTAAGTTTCTAAATCTGTTCGCAGGAGCTAAACAGCGAACTAACATTAGCTCGAGCCAGTAGCCAACAATGTGGTTTATAAATCCAAAGACTTTCTATAAAAATGAACTGCTTGGCAACTAGACCAGGCCTCTAATTGAGACAGGCCTTTATTTGTCTAAATGTGTAGCTACACCAGGCTAGTAAAAGAGACCGGGCGTTTAATTGGGGCGAGGCTTTTAACTGAAGTTTTACGGTAGTTCAGTCTGATTGTTACAGGGTCCCTGCAGACTTTTTAAAGTCAAATTTTATACATTTTAAGACCTTTTTAAGACCTCAAGAAAGAAAAATGAATACCATTTAACACCAACAAATGGCATTAATACATGGCAGTAAACATCACGTTCACATCTCATCGGTTCTCCAGTGCCTGATGCTTTAACTCCCATCGTCCCAAGTTTTTCAGTGTATCTTCTAAGTCGCCTCGATGTTGTTACTTGCGACCGCATTACGAGTAATAAATTAATAAAATCATGTTACTAATCATGTAACTAGATACAGTAATAGGTAGATTTGATTAGGTATTCAGACATGTCTCCGTTAGTCTACATTTCATCTCAAAATTTAACACTTTCACAAGTAAAAATAAGACTTGTTAAGACATTTATGGCCTTAATTTTCAAAATCAAGATTAGCCTCTGGAACAAACCACAGATGGTCAATGCAACCAACTAGTTCACTGCGACTTCTGCTAACTCACCAGAAGTTTTACCCATATTCATCTCTACAGCAGCACCCTCAGGAATGAGGTGGATATATAAGACAATACGTGTAAAAGCACCTTTCAAAATAAAGGTAAGGTTTTAAAACGAGCACTTGTGTTGAACAGAAGAATTACATAAATGAAAGAGTTCATAGTCCATCTGCGACCTTATTGTCAGTGTCTCTCTTTTCCCGCCTTAACCTGAGGAAAGCCTTTTGCAACAAGCACAATTACACAAACACTCATGGTTGCGTCTATTCTCATCTCTCAGTATTGCCAATACTGTGCAGAACTCTAATCTAGACTCGTGTTTGTTTGAATAGCTTGTTAGCAGAATGTCTTCCTCAAGCTAAAACTCTACATCTCAGGCAGAAGTTCTTTAACTCTCAGTGTCACTGGTGGCAGTGCGTAAGAGTCAGCGACACGCTGCCAGTCAGATGTCCTTATAACACATAAAGAGCCGAAGAGGATTACTGTGTGTTTGGATAGAAAAGCTCCGCACAGAATCAGCCTCGTATCTAATGTCTACAAACCACGATTAATCCTCTGCCTGTCTGGTTTCTGGCCGGTGGGAAAGTTGTTCCTGGGCACAAATATTGATCAGGCTGTGTCACAGGGGTGAAATGTGAATTTTTACCAATCAATACCAACTGAATTTAACCCATTTATGAAGTGCAACCAGTGAAAACGTGTCCATCTCAGAGGTAAAATAACAGAAGTTCTTACATAAAGACGACACTCACCTCGTCTGTGAGTCTGCACGCTTTTATGATTCTGTTTCCTGTGTGCTGGCTGTCGCCCACAGCAGAGTCTGGCAGACATAATGAACACACCATCCAGTCTTTCTATCAGTTTCTTTGACTTTCTGTTTGTTCTATCTGTCTCTTGACCATCCAATTTCTGTTGCCAGTGTATTGAGACATTGGTTATCAATTAGCTACTCACAAGGGCTATATCAGGTAATCAGTTACAAAGGTCAAGCACCAGAGAGGGCTGCGTTCAAGGCATTACCCTCCAGGGTAGAGAATCTGCATGTGACTGCTAATGCCCCTCCTGGTCTGCTGAGTCTGCACTTACAGGAACACAACAACTTTTTGGGAAGTCCAGTGCTTTTGTTTACAGTCTTACTGGATGCTGGATGAGAATATTGACAATTTCATTCTTGCGTGTGCAATACAGAGGCAATACGTGAAAACAAAACTGGAAGATGAGCTTCCCTTTCACACAAAAACACATGATCCCAAACGACAAGGCTACATTTTAATACTATGAATCATGATATTATACACCATTAAATATGAATCAAATGTTGGCATTTAACTATTAATGGCGGAGAAATGAAACCATTGCTTGTTTTGTTCAGGATGGCCTAAAGTAAAGTCTTATGAATGATGATCCAGTTTGCAGTAAGAGCTCATCCACCCCATTTATATCAGTGAGCGATGGTGATGATATAACACAATCGATTTTATGTCTGTGTGTGCAATACGGAGGCAACATGTGTTTGGGACAACGCAGCATCAACACAGCGACAACACCACTTAATGGCAGAGAAGATTTGGCAGTTTTCATGGGCGCAACCCACATACTCAGCTCGGCTGCTCATCCCGCAAATGTATGTCCCTTACAAATGTGGCACCATTTACAAGGGAAGGCTTTCCAACGGTATGAGATTTATTGCCAAGAAGCATTGTAACAACAAAGAAATAATCTACCAAACACAAGTTTCCTTACTTTTTGTGCTTAGGTTGTATACTGTAGATCCCAGGATACATTTCTTTATATTTGGGAACTGTTACAGGCGTAGTTTTAGGTATGTACGCTATGGATATGTCCATACCAAAGCCACGGAATCACGAATTGTCCCAACCAAAAATAATGCTAAGAGAAAACTGTAGCCTACTTCGAAGAACTACTTAGAAGAAGAAGAATGCGAGACTTGTTTTGTTTCCAGTTCTGCGGAAAACTCGTGCGAGTTCGTAGTTTGCACCGAAGTCCGTACATTTAATGTAAACACACAGGATTCGTATTTCTTTTAATGCGCATTTCCCAATGATTCGAATCACTTTTGGATGGAAACATAACTAGCGTCTCGAGATGAGAGCTGCGCAGCTCAGAGTCAACGCGTTTGATTAGGCAGCAAGTAAGATTGAAGTTATTGAAAATAGGGAATAAAATGTTGAACGACTAGTATTTTTCTGTATACAGTTGTATCAATGCTAATAGTTTAGTTTGCGTCCTAAATGCCTATGTAAACTGTAACGCTGCTAGCCGGTAGTGCAGCTAGTCAGAGAGCTAGCACTAGCTACTGTAGCTAGCTATTAGCTCATAGGTCTCGTAATGTTTGCTGAGGCAGAGACAAGGTGCTGTCATGTTGTCATAACAGTTGCCTTTAGCTAGTAGTAAATCAGTTTTGGTATGTAACGTTAGAAATAACTGTTGCAATCTTCTAGGTAAGGTTTAAGCAAAGACTAGGTTCACCCGTCCAGTGTATTGCATCTGGTTTGTTTATGCAATTCAAATGATGATTCAAGATCATGTGATCTGTAGCTCAAAACAGTATGCACGCAAATCAATGCTGAAAATTTGTCACAGGAACAATTTGCTTTTGTATAAAATGAGCACAATCCTGGTACACTGATGGAAAACTAAGGCTGGCTTTTTACAGTCCACATACACACAAGATCAAAAATGCAGTTCAATTAATACAGATGATATAATTCCAACTAGGAGACTGAATTCCTCTTTTGTGTTCGTCTGTTTTTGGCTTTAAAGTCCCTGATTAATTATGATTTAAATGAGGTATTTTCAGTCATGAGGTATTTTCAGAGAATAAGTTTTCTGAACTTGCACCTGAACAAAGAGCGTTACTTTTTCAGTTCAGTGCCGGTAAACGGACTTGCACATGTATAGCACCTGTCTGATCTTCCGGCCGCGCAAAGTGTTTTAACACTACTGTCACATCCTCCCATTCACACACTGGTGGCCGAGGTTATTATCCAACGTGCCACCTGTTACTCAGCTTAAATGCACACACACACTGACAGAACAGAGCAATTTGGGGTTCAATATCTTGCCCAAGGAGGCTTCGACATGTGGACCTTTAAAGTCCTTAACACATTAAGACTCATTATATAATGCAGTATTGAAACTTCACCAGACAGACAACGCCTCTATACAATCCTTTTTGTACCCCGACCTATGAAAAAAATGACTATTTCTATGATTTTGCTTGCAGCCAATCATGGGAAGTTCTTCTTTTTAATGCGACATGTGACAGGCCCACTCCCACAGCCAGCAGCAACGTCCCATACAGTCTGTGGGGTGGTGTGATGTTGTGTTGACATTATCCAGAGAGAAGTTCAAAATAAAATGCAAAATAATGAATGATGTTCGTTTCCATCTGCAGTCCCTCTGGTCAAATCTCAAGTCAAACTACAGCAGAGCTTCTGCACTGTAGATCAGCAGGAAGCTAAATAGTCAGGTTCTTCTATTATGTCTGAATAATGAGGGGGAAACACGGCGGGGAGGAATCTCCCCGTGGCAACAGGACGTCCTGTCCTCTCGTCCTGTCACATTGATTCAAATAACAGACAGACCAGAACACTCTTTGAACATGTTCACAGAACACACACGCCCGAACCTCAGCGATCACTGACCTGTCAGTGCACAGCTCCTGCTGTGTGAGTGTCGGGTCAACAGACTGATAGACGCAGACAGATTGTGGAGCAGTCCGGTCAGCACCTCTTGACCCTCTTGTATCAACTCCAACAGAGACATCGTCGTATCACAGCAGGGCTCATGCTACGTCTACGAGCTCTCTCCTGTTTTCTCTCTTGTGAATGTGTGATTGTTTATCTCACTTCATGTCTGCTCTGTGTTTATCACAGGAAGAGAGGGGTGGAGGGATGACCTAAACCCTCCTGCAGCTAATTATACCAACAAATAACTGTGTGTGATTTTGACTCTTCACCAGGGTACAGAAGTACAAAGTAAATACAAATACAGTCACCTACATGTTTGGTTTGATTTTCAGCTTTTGAAACCTGGATTGACATCACTTATCTTGTGCTGCTTTCAGACATCTGAAACCTTTGAACCCTGAGCAACTTGTTTTAATTTTCTTCAAGCAAGGAAAAAACTTGTGGCCAGACACATCCCACAAACTGAAAGAAAATAGAAGATTTAGAAAATAATAATCATATAAATAATAAAAATTATAATTAGAAATAAGCCTGGGGAAATGTCCACAAAACTGTTATTTTTACGGTATTTCTCTTGTACTTTTTACTTTTTTTTTTCCAATTTCCAAGTATTTTTCCTGTACTTTTTAACCATAGTTTTTGCTAACTTTCAGGTAGTTTTCTTGTACTTTTTTACACTTTTCTTGCACATTTCAACTTTTTTTTGCTAATTTTCAGGTGTTTCTTTTTTGCACTTTTTACTTTTTTTGTTGTTGCTATTTTTAAGGTTTTTGTCTTGTATTTTTTACTACTTTTTTTTCCAATGTCCTTGTATTTTTCTTGTACTTTTTTCACTAATTTTCATGCCATTTTCTTGCACTTTTTATGTTGCTATTTTAAAGGCATTTTCTTGTAACTATTTTTTGCTAATTTTCAAGTAGTTTTCTTGCACTTTTCTTTTTTGTGTGTGCTATTTTTAAAGGTAGTTTTCTTGTACTTTTTTTCATGTAATTTTCTTCCACTTTTCAACTTTTTCTTTGCTAATTTTAAGGTAGTTTTCTTGTACTTTTTTTTTTTAAATCTTTTTCTAATTTTCATGTCACGTTCTTACACTTTTTACTTCTTTTTTTTTCTTGGCTATTTTTAAAGTTATTTTTCCTATACTTTTTTATGCCAATTTCTGAGTATTCTTCTTGGACTTTTTTCACTAATTTTCATGTCATTTTCTTGCACTTTTTTTTTTTTACTTTTTTTGTTGCTATTTCTAAGGTATTTTTCTTGTAACTATTTTTTGCTAATTTTCAAGTACTTTTCTTGTACTTTTTAAAAAAAAATCCAGGTCATTTTCTTGCACTTTTCTTTTTGTTGGGCTATTTTTAAGGTATTTTTCTTTTTGCTAATTTCTTCTCAAGTTGCTCATTGACGTCTTCCATGTTTTTCACGTAATTTAAGACAATTTTCTAAGGTTTCAAGGGTTGAAATTACATTAACACTACAATCAGGTGTCTGAAGTCCAGCAAGAACAGGGAATCAGACATGACTATATCAATAACTTGTGTTTCTGTGTGTGTGTATACATAAGATAAAGAATGTGTCAGCTATTCGATATCATCTTCACAACAGCATCTATCAATTCACTGCCCTCACGAGGAAACTAGTCACTAATTTCTCACAGTAAACATGACCCCAAGGCTGTTTTATTACCACGAACGATTAAATTATACGCTATTAAATATAGATCAAACATGGGAAGCAGTATAGTTTGGACAGATGTTTGGGTGGGAGATCATTATTGCACAGACTCTGTCTCAGTCTCTAGTGCGCTCATTGGGCCCAAACAAACACAAGATCAGGAAGTCACACGATTTTGGCGTCATGCACCAAAGCAACTTTCATAGGAACGAATGGGGAACCACCTCCAGTGCTGCATTCAGTTGTCTTCATACATCCATTGGCTCTGCTGGTGATGGGGAGATTACACTGGTGCCATCTGTAAAGGCCTCCACTTACCTTAAACTATCACATTATCTTTATTCCAGTTCATTAAGTTATCAGCGCACATTTGCACAAACATTCCCAGTTTAAACTTCTAAAGGCAGCGAGCAAGGATCAAACACTTTCATTACGTGTCTGAAGGATCAAAACCTTTGCTCTCCTGCTCTGAAATCAACGTCAGTCACTCTCAACAACAAACTCGATTATTGTGGCTTGTTGCTGGTAGAGCCAATTCTCCAGCTGCTCTCTTGGAACTTTAAACGTGATTTATACTGGTTATAAATACTAATATGGTCTATTCATGCTGGGCATAAACAGTTTGGAGAGGTTAAATTTCTCTGTGTTGTGAAATCATTTTCTCTTCTGTTCATCCTGACACACTTAACTAATCAAATGAAACACACGTCATACTTGCAGCCCCTACTACATCATTTTTTGGAATTATCTCATTTTAGTGCACGGCCCATCATCTGTGTGACATCAGAACATGACTCAGACAACCCTCTGGCTACACCAGAGTGATAAAACAACACACACACACTGCAGGGATCCCTACCGCTGATTGTCGACAGCGCCTCCGCCGCTTGCTCCAAGTCGTCTGGCACCGACAGCGTCTGTCCCATCCTTGACACCAGAAGTCAGCAGACTCTCTTCACATGCACTTCACAGCACCTAAAAGAAACCAATATTAAAACAACAACTATCAGCGTTCATCTGAAAATAAATAAAACAATACTGAGGCATGAGCGTACTTGAGCCGCAGACTCAGGTGAGAGAACACACAGAGGGAATAATGAGAACAGAAAGAGACTGATTTCAATTTAATTTGGTCAGCAGTATACAGAGAGGGAGGGGAGGAAGTAAAAGACACACACACACACACACACACACACTCACACAGGGGTTTTTTTGCACTTGCGTAACACATAACAACATCCATGCCTCTGTGTTCCAAACAGACACGTCTGTGCTGAGTGGTGTTAACAACATTACTGACGCTAAATTTATCTTTACATTCAGCTGAGCCGTGCAGCAGTTTATCTTAGCGCTTGGACGGGTGTGATCGACGTCATTCAACCAGTTAATCTATGAGAGAGTTCTGGAGCGCCATCTCCTGCAATTTTAGCCCTCAATATACGAACTAACATGATTCTAACAAGCAGAATAATTCATGGCAAGATGCTGAATGCAGTGGCGAAGCTAAAGGGTGGCCGAGGGGGCCATGGCCACCCTGATACAATGACCCCACTTGCTGACATTATGGTCTTTAAGAGGCTTTTACGGTCGCGCAAACGTAATGGTTTTTTTTTTTAATAAAACCAGAAAATCCAAGGCAAAACAGGGGTTAAATAATGCTTCAAACCTTTTTATCTAAATGTTGGTGGGGGGAAACTAACATGGTCATTTTCAAAGGGGTCCCCTTAACCTCTAGCATCAAACACTGGCGCTAAAAACCCAGCGGACGGCGTCAGTGTGTAGCACGGCCAGATGGAACTTTATTTTATGGTGTTACACCACCAGTTGGCCAAACAGCACCTATCATGGTGATATGATACGTCACTGGATGGCGTCAGTTTGAAAGGCTGTCACCAACAACGTCATATAAAGGAGCTGGGCAGGTCAAACCAACCCGGGACTTTCACCTGGAAGCCTGGTGTTTGCTTCCTGTATGAATGTAAAGTCAAACCTATATATTTTAAACCTAACCATGTGCTTGTGTTGCACATGGAAATAACCATAAATACGAGTTCATTAACCAACATTTACAGTTTATGTTGCAAAACGTTGTCAGCATTTACGGAGCAGAAAACTGTACATTTCCTGTAGGGCTGTAGTCTCCTGGTCGACTAGTCGGTAATTTGGTGGATATGCTCTCCTTGAATAATCACCGTGTTACTGTCATAAGGAGAAAGCGCTACATCAATAGCTTTCCAGGATTAATCCATTATTTCCTGCGGTGGGGGGACAGGCTAAGTTACCTGTGAAAAATCGTTGTTGACAGAACATGCTCAGCGTTGTGGTGATGCAGACCTCCTGTCTGCGTCTGAAGCTTGTATTTATTTGTATTTCACAGATAAGAAACAAATTGTGAAGACAGTAAAGCCTCCACTAAGATGGCATTTTACATTGCGTGAATTAGCCTAGCGACAAGATTTCCTCTGCTCATATGAAGCCAGGATAAATCACACACACGACTTTTCTGTGATGCAGAAAAACGGTACACCAAAGCTATAGTGAAGCTGATTTGTGTGTTTGAAATTGTCTCTATTAAACCATGTTTAATGTGTGTTTTGAAACAACTAAACTTTACAGCACTTCACAGAAACCTCCACCGCCAACTAGTGTTTTGGAGGTGTGACTGCAGAGTGACACAAATTTTCTTTGGTGACTTAAGCATAAATTGAGCGTGAATTTTGGGCACAAAACATGCAGTTTTTTGTGTCATTTCAGTCACATTAACTGTAAAATAAGAAGACAAATGAATCACTGTGCAACTTAGAACAATCAAAGCAAATTTATCCAAGTCTCCATTCAATTACCAGCTCCCTCGACAGTGGCTCCTTTCATTTCTTTGACAATAGAGCAGCAGGCCCTCGGTCATATGGACACAGATCTTGTGACGTGGTGATATGCCAGGCTAAATTAAGACCGAGGCTGGTTCCACATGCAACACAATGTGACACTTCTGACGCCTGAGTTCACAGACGTGGCCTGGGGGATGTCATCAGGAGCACATGGATATAAAAGAGTCAACAGATTTCAAGCTCTTAAGTGTTTTCCAAGGAGAGCACACAAACATCTGCATGCAAAGAATTAACAGCACAAAACACATGAAACCAAATGACATCACTGTATTTGTGATGCAGAAAAATGGTGCACCAAAGTTTCTCATTTGAGTTGACACAAGTTGGCACTTGAGTACATTTAAATAATGGGTGTGCTGGGGGCCCAAGTAATAATCATAGATGTGCTGGGTTTCATTGGAAGTCAATTAAAACTTCAAAACATACATTTATGACCAAATCCCAGCTCGTTTAATGAATATTATAAACGAAAGAGAGTCGAATTACAATGTTCTTCATCTCCACCAAACCTCATTCTAAAATCTGTATATTATACACCTGGTCAAACACTCACAATGCATCTAATGTGAGTTTTGTACGCAAATTTAATCAATATTTTATGAAAGTTGCTGCAGCATATATATGCCGAATTGTCAGTCTGATTGGAGTGATTAGATCTTCAAGTGTTGGTGAGTTATATTTGCTTTATTATTACGCAAACACTAATTTGCCAGATTACTAATGGAGTCTGGCGCGCTGTCTTTAGTAATAGCTCCATCGACACAGCTGCGCCGCCTCCATTAATACGACATCTTTTCACCGCACCCACAGTTAATGGCGTGTTTGTTGAGCTTTATTGTCTTGGTGTTTTATTATATGTGTCGTGTGTGCCAACTTACTAGCTGATATAAATGACCTGTACTTACCTGCATGTTAACCTGGAGCCACACAGCTCCGCCCATCCAGTTACCTGGGCCCAGCTGCTGCCTCCTCTTCCTCCCTCCTCTTCCTCCCTCCTCTACTAATGTCTGGATAACTTAAGCTTGAGATAAAAAGTAGAAGGTGTGTGACACTCAGGTAACAGCTTTATAATGAGCTGCACCTGTTTGCTCACCAGTGTCATCGTGTGTCAGGGTGATGTGACATTAAACACACCCTGACACATGAAGTGCATCATGTCTGAACAATCTTCAGCACCTTCAGCTGGAGAAACTCTGAAGCCATGTGAGACACCAACACACGGGACACCGTGACATCTAGTGGTAGTGTAACAGTAACTGCAGCACATGTCTGCTGTGTGTATTAAAGGTGGTGTCACACAGTTTCACAGCTGCACCATGAGGAGTGGAGGAGGCTGTTCTGCCTGATGCTCCAGTGACCAGACGCATGTTGTTCAGTTGTGTTTAGAATAACAATAGAAATTGGTGACCATCACTACTCTGCCATTACCCCGCCTTTCCTCTCCTGCTCCATTCCTCTCTGATGCACCTTTTTTTTTTAATTGAAATTTTTATTTAGACCAACATTGGTGCACAATTCTTACAGCACATCGTAGTTGCAAAGTGTTTGTTTTTTTGTCCTCCCTTTTCTTTGAAGGTGAGATAACACAACATTCAAATACAGACAAAACATCTGTGATATGATCATGCCTTCAAAAACAGTCCCAGTGGTATGATGAACAACAAACAACAACAAACATATTTCAACCCATGAGAAAACTTCGTATTAAAAAAAATAATAAAGGTAATCATTATTATTTTAATAATAATAATAATAATAAGAAAAAATAATAAATACATTAAAAATAAATGAAATAAAAAATAATAAAAATATAAATTTAAAAAAGGGAGAAATAATAAAAATAATAATAAAAAATAAAAAAATAAAAAAAAAAAATTAAAAAAATAAAAATTAAAAAATTAATGAAATTTAAAAATTAAAAAATTTAAAAAATTTAATGAAATAAAAATTACAAATTAAAAAGGGAGAAATACATATATATAAATTTTTTTTAAAATTGAATGAAATAAAAATAATAATAGAAAATAAATTTAAAAAAGGAAGAAAAGAAAATATATAAATTAAATATTAAATTATTTTTAAATGAAATAAAAATAATAATTAAAAACGGAGATAATATATTATATATATATATATATATATATATATATATATATATATATATATATGTATGTATAAAATAAATACATTTAAAAAATTTAAATGAAATAAAATGATAATATAAATAAATTTAAAAAGGAAGATATATATATATATTGTATATATAATGTATATATAAAAATCAAATAAATTAAAACAATTTAAATGAAATCAAAAAATAATAAAAAATAAATTTAAAAAAAAAAAGGGAGAAAAATTACATATAAAAAAATAGGTAAATTTAAAAAAAATTAATAAAATTGAAATATAATACAAAAAGAATTAATTAAAAAAATGTTAAAAAAAAAAAAATCTAGATGAAATAAACAAACTAGTAAGCTAAAAATAAAAGTGTGTGTTAATAATTAAAAGAAAAACAATAGTACTAAGTACCAATTTTGAATCAGTTAATTTCTGTACCTTGATACATTGTCTAGTGGACCAGAAACGTCCCTGCTGACTCATCACATAATGCTAGAAAGAAATAAAGAAAGATAGAAAGGAGGTCTGGCTGTATTCAGGTGCTCCTAAAGACAAGGACTTGAATTATAACAAGTAAACTGCGTACAGGTAACATCTGAGTCGCCCAACATGAACTTCAATCATGTCCAGCTGAAGTCAGATGAAGTTAAGGAAACAGATTTAGTCCAAGGTGTCCAACAATGTTTAAACTTCTCTTGTTCCAAAGCCAGAATACATGATAATGGTTTGCTTTTATTTCCCCGCTGGACCTCAAACATGGGATATTTTTATTTGCTGGTGTTTTGAAGAATCTAATTAATGTGTCAGTCACACACAGGCCTTTTCACTGTTGTTTGTGCAATGTTTCCACTTGTAAAGTAAAGTCACGGCACTATTACTAAGAAATAAAAAGAAAAATTGGCCTTTTGAGGGCCTCTCTTATTGGGGTCCTTGGTAATCAGTCACACTGATCCCCCCTGGCTGTGGGCAGCATAATAAACTTAGCAAATAGTTCTGTAGTAAATACTGTCTCTTCTTTCTGCTTCTGTCCTCAGCAAACTTCTTGCATGTGCATCTGTACCTAATTAACTGGTCCCGGTGCAGTCTGCCAGCGGGCCACAGTGAGGAGCTCTGCTACTGATTTCTATTTGCAAAAATGTCCCGTCTGATATTAATCACTCCGCATACAGCTCGTGGCACGGTGCATGCCCCATACATGCCTTGCATCCACTCCTCAGCTGCTGACAGCCATATTGAACATCTCCACAATTAGCTGCGTCAAGCGCGCCACAGGAACAAGCGACAAGACCGGAAGTGGTGAATTTTTTTTCTTGAAAGTTACTGAAAACACGAATTAATTTATGAGAAACTATTCGGATGGAGCAAAATATAGTACACGATTTTTTATTAGAGCACGTAGTTTTGGACAGTTGGCATATGACGCTTATGACTGAAGTTAACATTGGCCTTCATGCATTTTCAAATGGTTTCAATAAATTGGCATTAAATGTGAAAAAATCATTTTATGATATTTGCAGGGAAAATGAATTATAATTTGGATTCAGTGGAAGTGCATATTGATGGCGAAGTAATGAGTAAAGTTTCATCAACAAGATTCCCAGGGATATTAATTGATGAGAAACTTACTTGCAAAGAGCATATTGGTTTTGTTTGCAACAAGGTCACAAAATCTCTGGGGATTATTAGAAAAACTAGTACATTCATCTTGTTTTTTAACATTTACTATAGTTTGGTATCCATGTAATATTGTATGGGCCAGTACTTTCCCCACATATCTTCTTAAATTCTACTGCTGCAAAAGCGTTTTGTCAGAATGGCTACTTTTTCCAAGTCATGTGCCCCAACCGCTCCACTTTTTTTGAAATGTAATGCACTGGCTATTTTGATTTAAATATTCTTCAAATATGTACATTTATTTTTAAATTGAAGTTCATGGGTAGAGACTTGCCACAAAGTTTCCAGACACTTTTCATTTGTAATTCTCAAGTCAATTATTATTCAACCAGACAAATCAACCAGACATCTCGAGGACAGTTTTCATTAAGATACAGTGGAGTCCAATTATGGAATACAAATTTGCATTTATTAACCGATTCTATGTCTCTGATTTATGTTTTCAACATGTGTGCTGATTTGTGATTTTATGTTTTTCTCGATGTGTGAATTTCATTTTAATTGGGTAGAAGATATTTTTGTTGATGCTTCACACTGCATTGTTAGTATTATTACTGTTATTATTTTAATTTTAATTTTATTTTAATTTTCCTAGGTGGGGTTTCAACCTCACCTGCACGTGTGATGTATTTGTTGCTTTTATATTTGAATTTTCTTCAAGAATGTGTCAATAATAAACCAAACAAACAAAACAAACAAACACAAGAAAGGACTACATTTTCACATTTTATTTGCCACTTCTTATTTCTTGACTAACGTTAATAGTATTTTTAAGATTATGATTTTAAATGTTTCAGTAATTATTTCGTCGTCTTCTTCTAGCGGTGCTTTTATTTTTGAAGTGCACACCGGAAGTGGCGGGATCATATTCCGGCTGGCTCGACACCAGCGCCTCAAATCGCCTTATGGTTAAGACTTGAACCGTTTTTCTATGTGTGCGGGAATTTGTTTGGCCAAAACCACTAACAGACAAGGGACACGGCCCACTGAGGATTTTCCATCGTGGATGTTTTGCTGCGTGTGAACACACCAGGCTTCCCCGTCCATTTGAAGACACACTTCGTCCCCCCGGTGAGTTGCCTCTCCCTAAAAGATGAGCCTCAAGTTTGATGCAATAGCGGATTTCCTCGTGCTGCACCGATTCATATTTTACACCACACGGTAGAAACGACGACTTGACCAAGTTGGGGGCCTTAAAGTGTCTGTGAACGCAGCGCAGCTTTCCTCACGTAGTCACATTTTCCCGTGTGGTGCTTTTTTGGGGGGCTGGAAAATGTGAATTAATGATGGCCGGACATTTTAATGCTTTAAAACTTCTGTGCGTGAGCTCGGCAAACCTGTCCCGTTATGTTGTGTCGACTACACCCACTAACCAGCGTGGAAATGTCACTTCACGGGGAGTATTTTAATAAGACGGCTAACATTATTGCGCTAAGATGAAACTCAGTAAAAAAGGCGTTTTGTCACGTCAAATTCAAGCTGTGTTTGTTCTCCTTTTCGTCGAGTCATGTCTCAGTAGCTAACGTTTGGCCACGAGTGTAACCGTCGCTCACCGTTGGATGAAACTGTGGTTAAATTACAGTGTAACGGAAGCCAACTCTCGGCGGGTAAATACACAAGCTAATTGCTCACAAGCTACAAGTGGGCATGTCTGCATGTGGAGAGCAAACGCTGCAGCCATTCACTGCGCTTCATGTGATGGTAGTTTTTGTCTGTTGCGAGCTTTATACTCATTATAGTCCGTAATCATTGTAGTTTAAGTCACCAAAATGGAGCAGCGTCCTTTGATGGTCACGGTTAAAAGTATTTGAGCTGTAACCGAGATTTCTTCGGGTATTAATTTCAAACTAAAGTAGGATTAATCCAGTTGCCAACTTGCCACTATAGTACTAGAGCTGCGTGCCACTTTAATACCTCAGGAATGTCTTGTGAAGTGTCAAAATAGTTTGAAAATTGAAGGCTATAACTCACCTGGCTGTGAAAATGTATATTAATGGATGTTTGAACTATAAAAACAGTCCAGAGACTCTGTGTCCTCATATGATGACATAACATTTTGGGTTTAATGCACTATATACTTCATTCTGCTTAACTTGGCCCTGTTGTCCTCGTTCATGGACACTTTTTTATTCCATGTGTTGATCGTACACGACAATACTAATCCATGTATTAACAAAAATAGCAGCCATCTCTGC
Source organism: Epinephelus cyanopodus (assembly GCA_026686955.1). Taxonomy (NCBI): domain Eukaryota; kingdom Metazoa; phylum Chordata; class Actinopteri; order Perciformes; family Serranidae; genus Epinephelus; species Epinephelus cyanopodus. The sequence goes on along the minus strand of CM048937.1, from coordinate 14,076,106 downwards.
CAAGTCAGTCTGCAGGTACAGAACCTGATCACATTGTAGTTTGATGTCACACACATTTGACCGAATTTGGCCACAAGCTACAGTGCTGTTAATAAGAAAGTGCTCTCGTTGAAGGATATTGGGACTAGGGCTGCAACAATTAGTCGACCAATCGATGACTCATCAACTATTAAAATAATCAGTGACTATTTTAGTCGTCGACTAATCGGTTTGAGTCATTCTTCATAGAAAAGTACTATAAAAGTACCCAAAATACTCTCATCGCAGCTTCTTACGATCAAATATTGGCAGCTTTACACACTCTCCCAAAACCTTTGGCGTGAGTACGAAACAAGACATGAGATGGCATGATTTTGGGGTTTGGGAGAGACAGACTGACATTTTTCAACATTTTAACACATTTTTCGATAAAATGATTAGTCGACAAATCGAAAAAATAATTGACAGATTAGTCGACAAGAAAATAATCGCTAGTCGCAGCCTGAGTTTGCAGTTTGAGGACGTTTGGACTTTATGATCATTGACAGTATTTAATTTTTTATACTATCAGGTGTCACTGATCCCAAATAGCAAGCAGAAAGTGAAAATGCAACCAAACACAGGTTCAGGTCTCAGGAGGTTCAAGCCTCAGTGACAGGAAGCATAACCTCTGCAAAAGTGTCCTATAGCAAGACACAGTCACAAGTGGTGGGCATCACAAATACTTCAGTCACCATACAATATTATTGCGATAACATGTGCTGCAGTTAGGGATGCACGATAATATTGGCATGTCAGCGGTATTGGCCGATACTGGCTTTAAATGAAACATTGGAATCGGCTAGCACGCTTTTTCTGCAGTTTCACAGTGAATGAATATAAAAAGTATTGTATTTCATGTCTCCATCTAATAGTGGGCTTTCACAATAAGAGCATGCATATTGATGATCGCTAAAGTTAGGTGGGGATAGTGGATATATTCATCAGTATCAGTTATTGGTCATATGTTACATATCGGCAAAAAATCAAATATCAAGCATCCGTAATTGCGATTTATTATTATTTTTGGACTTTAAATTATGTCCCCAAAGGAGAATTTAGTCTGTTTTAACTCACAAGATAAAAGATAGTTAAAAGATTCTTACTTAAATCATTTTTATTGCAGTTAAATGTACTGAGTGAACTGAAAGGCAGTTGATGTAGTAGACTACCATAAGCTTGACTTGTATTTTCAATATTAATAAGTCGTATATATATATATTATATATATATATATATATATTTATATATATATATATATATATATGTATGAAAAAAAAAGATACTAGGCCACACAAAATGACAGTCAGTTGCAAAGAATGATGCCGTTTTTGCTCTATTTGCCAATAGACTGCTTAGTAAGCTTGGAGACAATGCATCTATAATACTGTTGGACCTTATACTTATTATATACTGGAGCATCCAGGTCTGATTGATGTGACATGCTCACTTAACAAAACTGTTGTTGTTTCACCGGATCATTTCAGTATCATATGGCAGTTCAGCCCAGGTCATTACCTGACTTGCAGGTGTGTGTTTCAGCTAAGCGTGCACCTAAACTGTCACATGTATAGTGTGAAATAATAGTGGGGTGGATTTGTTAAAAAGAAAAGTGTAGTCCCAATATCCAGTGATTTGTGTCAGACATATTGCCTCGAGTTGACTGTCTTTTAGTTTTCTTACCTGATATCAGACAGAATTATCAACCACTCTGTTTCCATCAGTCGACTCAAACTCGGTGTTGTGGGTGGATTCAAAGGTCTGGACCCCGGCAATTAGTTTTCTCTTCCACAGTAATTATGATCCAAGTAGTTTTCAGCCATACACGCTTGCAATAGTTACCATATGTGCACTGTGTACAACAACATGGCAGTGCATGTCGAGATTGAATGCAAAACCACTTTTCTGTGTGACTGGCTGTTTGGGGTTTCTGATGCTAAATTTAAAGATTAATTATTTAAGTTTCATGTATTGTTTCTTGTCAAGTTACAGAGGGAATTAAATTGTGTCTTTCGCTTTCAGGTCCTGTGATACAGGTGTTGTTGCCGTCCTGTGACGGATTTTATCCTCTCACTGTCGGGTGCAAGGAGGAGAGGAAGCAAAGATGCCGAAACCGGTAAGAGCTGAAAGGAGCGGCATGAGAGTTGGCATACAAATGTCAGTAGCTTGTTCTACAGAGGCAAACAGAAATGCATCGCTCAGGGGAAGAAGCCAGGAAAAAAACACTTGAGTTAGCTTCTTTCCCGGCTAATCGTTCCAGATTGTTTGATGTAAAACAAAAAGGATCCAGTTCCAGTGAACTCTTAACATGAAAGTTGCTTGTTTGTTGCTGCCTAGTCTGCTTTAAATTGAATCTTTCCAGTTGTCATAATAGCCGGCACGCACTGCTGCCGAAAGCCACATTTGTACATTCAGGGAAGTGGCAGTTTCATCCCTGTGGCTGCTCCCACTTCTCATACTCCTCTTCCAAGTAAACAACAGCCAGAGTGTGAAATGAACGCCTGGCCCACAGACTTGCAACTGCAACACTGCTGCCATTGTTGCTTAAAGGGTGGAGAGAATGCCAGAGTTTGAGCAACGCCAAAACAAAACCAATTTGATGCAGTCCCTTCATGGTTGTCCCCATGCTGCCTTTTCATCCTAAACAGACTTGGGTAGAGCTTACGCATGAATCTGGGGAAATAACGTTGCACAATTACTCTTCACGACAGTAAGAGATTTTAACTGGTTGCTAAAACTTTTCATGGAACTTAGAACAACAGGTTTCAGTCTTCGCACTCTCCTGATTAGCTTTCTAAGGTGGTGGGAGTTTGTGGTGGGGGAACAGAAAGCTGCAAAAGAACAGCCAGGCACTGATGTCATCCCCCACTTCCCCTTCATGTCCCCTGAGTCACCAGGGCACCATCCCAAAACGGCTCGGACAGCGTAGGGCCGGGCCACTGAGCTCAGAGCGACGTCTCTGTCACAGACAATCACGAACTGAAAGAGAAAGCACAGCTTGTCGCAGGGAGGCACAGACACAGTAAACAGAGGAAGCGGGAACAGGGTTCATCAGACGTGACCTCCTCTGGGATCTGTGCCAGACATCAAAACTTTGTTTTGGATCGAGCCTCTTATGCGTCAGTGTCAGCACTCATCTGTAACCAAAGAATAAAAACAGTCGCAAGGTTGAGTAACAGAAGAGTTTGGCTTTCTCTGTGCACATCCTGTTAAGTTTGGTTTGGCGGTGAAGTTGTCGCAGTTTTGATTGTTAGCCCTCAGCGGTTGTGTAAGAGGCTGAGAGGTTGAGATTGTGGTGATATTATTGGCTAAGTGAGGTGTCAAAGAGCACAAAGAGTCAAGTATAATATTTACTGAGAATAGTTTATTATCTTATTAAATCAGTGACTAAGCAAAAAAAAATGGCCATGAATCATATCAGCTGATAGGATCAACATCAGTGTGGATAAAGCATAAAACAGACTGTGAGAGGAAGACAGTGATCATGTTGGTTTTGTTCATGTGCTGTTTGCCTATCCTTCCACTTGTGTTCGGTGCTCTCTGTGGGCCGGGGGCAGGGGCTGAGGTGATGGCACCCCACAGGAAGAGAGCCCTCGCCAGCTTCCCTAGCTTGCGGCTGTTTTCCCGTTTTGCTGCTGGAGAAGGGGGCCCGCTGTGTACATCGGGGCCCAGTCTGTGTCAACATCCTGTCTCTGTGGAAGTACAGGAGCAAGGTGAAGAGAGAGGTTTATCACCAGACGACGGAGGGACTGTCAGGACTGGAATGAGTCAGATGGTGAACGTAAAACTTATAAGTAAATGGGAATTGAAACAGTTCGCGAGACAAGGATAAGCAGATTTTTCTCTCCTCTTGCGAAAGGGATGTTTCACACACTGCGTTCACCTTCCCTTCCCCCAAAGGATGACTGTTTGTGTTTGTAGGTAGCAGTGATTCCCTTTACGCTCTCACTCCTCCTTCCTGTCCTCCTCCCCTCCGAAGCCTGCCTCACTCTGCAGGGGGGTTAATCAGAGGGACAGACAGCTGCTCAGAGCCCAGCAGGCCAGATTAGCAACTCTACGGATTGTAGTATGTGTGTGTGTGTGTCTCTTAAGGCCTCTCTCGGCAAAGCTCCTCTAAACAGCTTACAGTAACTTAACAGCTGCTGCACATTTAACAAGGGGCCCGTCTGAGTGAGAACTCATCTTCGCAGTTTGAAATGGAGAGGGGGATTTAGAGGCATCCTTAAAGGGCACGTAGAAATAAAAAAACAGAAAATGTAAATGATGCAGCCACTGGTTTGGAGACTCACTGCCACAGCCGCACAAATTCATTTTCATTTTAAATCGGCGTATTAAAATGAAAACGACGACTCAAGACTTTAGAACGGTGTCCACAAACCAGTGGTGACGTCACAGTAGCCATGTCTCTCTGTGGACGTTAGCTAGGTGCAGGAAATACTACGAAGATGGTAGTGCTGAAAAATTGGGATTTGTTGCAAACCAAATATGGTCGGCAACGTATTTTAGCAGTAGTGGGAGCGTTATCTATTGCTGGAAGAAGCCATGGCAGTGGAAAAGAAGCACCCACACGCCAAGGGAAATGATGTTGACCTAGCTATAATATTTTGGCAAATGTGTGTGTCTGCATCATCATTCTCAAAAGTCTGTTTTGGCCCATCCTGACTGAGGGCGAGAGTGTCCATAGTTCCACACTCAACTTCTTGACTGTTTTTGGGTGCACCATCTGGGCCATGTTTACACGAAAACGATCCACTGAAAACAGAATCGTTTCTCATTTTCGTTTGGAAAAAGTTCCGCATTTCGACGACAACGTTTTGATAACAATCGCTATGCACACGGATCGACAAAAATTACCAAAAACTGCAGTAGTTGGCGGTGTGACATTTAGGCTTCCTTCTACAGAGCAGCGATGTATAAACAAACAAAATGGCAACCGCACGAAACGTTTGTCTGGACAGACGACGAGGTGGAGTTGCTACAGTAAATCTACACTATGATGGGGAAGCGTTGATAAATTCAATAGGGTGAGTGCACAAAAAAAATGCTAAAATGCTTCCATCATGGAGGCGGAGATGTTTCAGACTAATGCCACAACTGGAGCATGACTCAGCGAGTGTACATCAGGTGTTACTCTACTTTAAAGGTTTACTACCTTTTAAGGACGTTTTAAGACACGTCATCATGACTCATGACTCGACTGACTGTTAAATGTGTCTTTTGGTTTTTTTTTTTTCGTCTAAAGCTTACCTTTAACTTCATGATCTTACTCACTATTTATAGACAGTAATTTGGCTCTTGTAAGAACTGTCAAGTTGCCCAATCACTGTGTCTAGTATCACCAGACAGACAGTGTCGTGTAAGGACAGGCTTACAAAAGTCGCTCCTTCGGGACCTCTCAGTTGTCGGAGTGTGTGATTAGCTGTGTCAGTACCTCGGCATGTTGTCGTCCCTCCTCTCCTCCCCCCTCTCTCTCTCTCTGCAGGAGAGACGGGATTAACTGGCCGTCTGGTCCATACAGGATTCCACTTCTCTCTGCTCTGTGGGTCGGCTATGTTTTGGCAGACACACACACACACACACACACACACACACACACACACATGCAGCACAAAGGTTGGCTCTTTCACAGCTGATTGCTGATGGCAGGCGGGCCCCACACAAGTACAGGGGAGGGACATTCAAGGCCGGTCACTTTGGAAACCCCAGCCCGGCACAACATTCTCCATAACTACTACTATCTCAGAAAGTCAGTGAGGCAGCTTGCACAATTCCTTTTCCAGTGTGTTTGTCGTGAGTTGATTGAGATGTTCCCATCAACACCTGGAAGTGTATCATGCCTCCATCTTGTACGTGACATGGCAGCATGAAGCCTTTGCTTGTCCTGTAGCAGCTTTAACTTTCAGTGACTCATCGGCGGTTGTGGTTTTTTAACAGAGGAGCAAAGCCACAGTCTGTTTACTCGCTGTCAGGCAGGTAGTAAACACTAAATCAAGTTTAATATGAGAATAACACTAAAAAACATATTTCCATTTCACCCAGTATATCCTCCTAAATCCTACACACACAAAAAGCCCCCTGTCAACATTATGAATGAAGCTTCGAACTCTTCACGACAGCCCTATCCGCTTCTTTTCCTTCCACTGAAAATAACTGGCACATAATTGCGGCGTGGGTTGATTCCCAGACATGGATTAAGCTCTGGTCTTGATGTGGACGCAAACTCAAGTGCCTCTCTGTGTGGAATCTTCATTGAGAGACACATTGGCAACGAGCATGCCAGAGAGGTTTGATTTCAAAGCGCACCAAACACAGCAACTATACCAACTGAAAATCGACCCTGAGTGAAGGCAGAATGTTATTCAGTCATTTTAAACTACTTATGGTCACAGTTTCCAACCAAAATCGAGCTTAAGGTTAGACTGTGTACATGTGGGATTCAGTTTAGTCCCTTACATAGTGTTGTATATGAATGTATGGTCACACATTGTTCAGGCGAGATGTGTACAGTGTGGAGAAAGTGCTGCAAGTTTTCATGGGTAATTAATGAGAGGCAGATACGTTGTGGTCTGAGCTCCATGTGGCACGGGGGAGTCCAGTTATGTGCTGTATAGACACAAGTTTCATGGATTATTCATTGCAGGGATATTGAGAGGGATAAAGGCAGGAGAGACGGTGAGGGAATATTGAGAGGAGAGGGAGAGAAATGCAGAGTAAGCCTTCCTGAGGTTTGGGGCATAATTGCGCAGAGGAAAAGGAGGGCTCTTTCGTCTGTGTCCTTTTTCTCTCCCTCTGTTTTCGTACGGTTGGCTCATCTACAGTAACCTCGCTGTAACTCAATCTCAAAGCGAGCACACCCTAGATCATCTCGCTTGCTTCCTGTTGCGCGCCATCTCCCTCCTTTTTTTTTTTTTTTTTTTTTGTTGCACTCTTGCTAAACTTTTTGCTTCTGCACCTCCCGCCTTTCTCTGTACCTCTCGCTCACCTGACTCTCGCTTCGTGTTGTTAACCACTGCCGAGGCAACGCAGCTCAGTGTGCGTGTGTGTGGGAGGAAGGATGTGAGATGCCTCGGAGGTCAGCCCCGCTCTGCTCTGTGCCATCAGCTGCTGCTCGGCCTGCTGCCAGCGCTGTTTACTGGCAGCTCCACCTTAACAGAGGTCTTTGAGTAGTAGAGTGCATTGAAAGGTGGGGCGTGCTCACCCTGGTTGTGTAGGATGGGAAGAGAGACAAAGTTGTCCCTAACTACCTGGGTTGGGATTGAAGGAACACTGCACGCATACTGAATACTTCAGTCTCTTCTGCAGGAATTCTGTGATTTCCTGGACAATTGTTTGACTCAGAAGGAGCGATACAGCAGCGCGTCACTGGCCACATCTTAAAATATTATGTTTAACTTTTTTGTTCCATGACAAAACAACAGGGTGATTAATGTCAAAGTAAGCACAGACATGAAACAAAGGTCCCACGCCTGAAACAAACACTGTGGTATGTGGCATGCATCCTATCCCCCTCGGCAACTGGATGCCTAAAAAACTAACAAACTTTTAAAAGCAATATGTTAAATGAGGTATCCAGAGCTCTCCCCGAACCTGTTGCCTAGTGAGACACTGTTGTGTGCAGCTCGTAGTTAAATGGCACCACTGTGGTGTTTCTCCTCTCGCCACTCTAAATCTTTGCCTGTGGAATATGACAAACAAAGTGAACACCTTGCTCTGCTTGTTTCCTAGATCAATCCGTGTGACCACCATGGATGCAGAGCTGGAGTTCGCCATCCAACCTAACACCACAGGAAACAGCTCTTTGACCAGGTGAGCAAAAGTGACTGGAATTTATAGGTGCCTTGGAACAAACAGATATTCAATAGTGTTTTTGAAAACACAGGGAAACATTTAAATTGACGGGATAAATTTTAACGTTTTTGCTGGACTCATGGCAACAGTTTCAGATATGTATCGCTAAGTGTATGTACAATACTGCCTGAATTTCACTTTCGCTCTTTGCTGCTTACAACAGAAGCAGAAGTAGAGATTAAGCAGTCTTCCTCTTTTCTTGGCATGTCTGTGTAGGTGGAGCACTCTTAAGGGCCGTACACATGCCACCATTTTTGCACCCTCAAATTCATTGACGTAGGCACACTCGAACACAAAGCAAAGCAATAGTTTCTATTGTCAGTCAGCTACAAGACAGTTTTTTTCAACATAACCCTGATTTCCCTGGTTTCAGTGTCATGTCACCACATTTATCACCCACCACCTGTTTCCTGTCTACACCGCTCACTGTTTGCTCGTAGCACCTGTACGAATTCAGGGTTCATGTTTGTTTTATTGTCAGGTGGTGAAGACGGTGGGACTGCGAGAGGTCTGGTTCTTTGGTCTGCAGTATGTGGACAGCAAAGGCTACATCACTTGGCTCAACTCAACAAGAAGGTCAGTCCTCTATCAGAACACAGTTTCGTTTCACGTCTCGTTTAACAGGCTTCCTCTCTCGTTGTTGGATGATGATGTCGTCTCTGTCGTCCAGGTGACCCAGCAGGACGTGAAGAAAGAGACCCTCTGCAGTTTAAGTTCAGAGCCAAGTTCTTCCCTGAGGATGTCTCGGAGGAACTGATCCAGGAGATCACCCAGAGACTCTTCTTCCTGCAGGTAACGAGTCAAGTTACCGTCCAAATGTAATGCATATTTTACCTGAATTTGATATAGATATAACTCCTTCACTCCTCCTGCTCCACCAGGTGAAGGAGGCGATCCTGAACGATGAGAACTACTGTCCCCCAGAGAGACGGCAGTGCTGCTGGCATCATACTCTGTCCAGGCCAAGTATGGAGACTACAACAAAGATGTCCACAAGCCTGGACCTTACCCATGACAGACTGCTGCCTCAGAGGTGCACACACACACACACACACACACACACACACACACACACACACACACACACACACACTATGTCACAATTCATAGAGCTGTGCCGCTGAGCCCGAATCCAGACCTGTTGAAACCTGGAACGTGACTCATTCCCTGCTGGAATTTTCAATGATTTCCTCCCAAGGAAACAATCGTGTGCTACTCAACATCCCTTTCGGTGAAGTCATTGTGTTTGGTGCTTGTGTACACAGAGTCCTGGAGCAGCACAAGCTGACCAAGGAGCAGTGGGAGGACAGGATACAGACTTGGCACGAGGAACACAGAATGCTCAGGTATGTGTCACGCTTGTCTCTCAAAATCCCCCGAGAGAGACGAAAGAAGAAGAGGAGTTGTGTCTGAGCGTACGTGTTTGAGCTCGTTTATGTGTGTCATGTTAGGACGTCACTGTCTGTGTAGGTACGTACAGGCCAAAAGTTACCAAATATGGTGTTGAGTGTTCACCTTACTGGAATGGGTGATTTGATCATTTGTTTCAGTGATTATGCACATATAATATAAACATCTTCACACTCCTGCTTTTCCTCCTGTCTAGAGAGGACTCCATGATGGAATATCTGAAAATAGCCCAGGACCTGGAGATGTACGGTGAACTACTTTGAGATCAAAAACAAGAAGGGCACACAGCTGTGGCTGGGTGTCGACGCCCTTGGCCTCAACATCTACGAACACGAAGACAAGTAATGACACACACACACACACTGCCTGATTGTAGAGACCACAGCTTTCACACTCAAATACCACTCCCCCACCCTGAAGTGGAAGTGTTGATTACTAAACAGCAGCAAACATAAGGACCTTTTGAGTAGGTAGAGGCTTGTGTGATGTGTGGCAATGCGTGTCATCGTAACACCTGCTGTGTCACACACCTTCACCATAACATCAAATATAAAAACCCTTTATTTCAAGGGGCTAGTAACATTAAATGGGGGCGGCTTTTCAGAGGTACAGTGGGTCGTCCATTAATCGGAAGATCGGCAGTCCGATCCCCAGCTGATGTAGTTAGCTTGTTGCTAGCCGAAGCAGAGCCCCTAAACTTAAAACTCTTCATTGATCTTTTGCTCATAAATGTCTTTTTGTGTGTGTGGAAGTACCACATATTTACACTCTGCAGTGTGACGAGGCGCTGCGAATCCCTCTACTTTTTATTTCTGGTTTCTGAGAGCAAGCGGCAACCTCAGGCTAAAAAAATGTAGCCATTGCAAAGTGCCAAAAACCAGAAGCCAGTTAATCTCCATAAACCGCCATGTCAAAATGCCCAACAGCAGAAGTAAACATAAACCTTTTTTGCTCTCCATTTATGAGCAAGTAGGCTCTTATACCTAATAATCTAACATTAAAGCTTAATTATTAAAACAACCCAACAAATCTGAAGCATGTCTGTACTGCATTTTTATTTCATATTAACTTCTCATATCAGTCGGGCGAGCTCTGCAGTCTTCTCACAGAGGCTCGATGCTGCCAGCACGAGCTGCACAATGTTCCACAAGTTTAGAGGAAACAAAGATATTTTTAGAGGTGAAAACTGAGGGAGCAGTGGAGAGAGGAAGACTGTCCGTTGTAGGAGAGTCTTTCCTGTCTTCTCTGCTTTTCCCAGTTTGTTAGAAAGGATAAATTGAATCACAACGCCTGTAGCATTTCCTCTCGCTGCTCTTCCCTTCCTGTCCGTTATCTGAGGTCATCACACTGCCATCCTTGTCCTCTTGTCCAGGTGACAAAGAAAGGAAACAAGGGATCGTCTCTCTCTGTCATCCTACTTATCACTTGATCCCTTCTGTCTTCCCTATTTGTCATTTTTGATTAGAAAACACCCTCATCCTTTTAGCTCTTGGCAGGAAGTGATATATGAGTTTCCTCCACCTACTTGTCTTCCCTGTCACTATTCTGAACCACTTAACTGAAAAAATAAAATGGAGATTGAAGTTTGAATTGTAAAGTCTCGTGATTTCCTTCAAGATGGTCTGTTGTGAGGGCGCCATCTGCTGCTGAATGTTGTAACACCTTCTAGCCACTGTGTCACACCCCGTACTGTGTATCAGCATATAAGTGGTAAATGGAAATGTTTTTTTCTTCCAGGTTGACGCCAAAGATCGGCTTCCCCTGGAGTGAGATCAGAAACATCTCTTCAACGACAAGAAGTTTGTTATCAAACCCATCGACAAGAAAGCACCTGTGAGTGTCAGACTCATCATGTCTTATAAACTCAACAAACATTAAACTGTCTGCCTCACGTTTAAATATATCTCTGTCCCCAGGATTTCGTGTTTTACGCCCCACGTCTGCGCATCAACGCATCTTGGCGCTGTGTATGGGTAACCACGAGTTGTACATGAGGAGGAGAAAGCCCGACACCATCGAGGTGCAGCAGATGAAGGCCCAGGCCCGGGAGGAGAAGCACCACAAACAGATGGAGAGGTACTGCTCAGGAATACTCATAACTGTGTTGTCATTTTTGTTTGCTCCGAGAGTCAGAAGAAATTCCAATATGTGTGTTTTAAAATGATGCATATGTCTGTCCACTAGAGGGCAGTCTTGCCTCTCTTACACACATTACCTGAGGCAATAGCTGTATTGAAGTAAAATGGAAATGTTATCTGAAAGATGTCTTTACAAAACTTCTCAGGGCTCAGCTGGAGAATGAGAAGAAGAAGCGAGAGTATGCAGAGAAAGAGAAGGAGAGGATAGAGCGGGAGAAAGAGGAGCTCATGGAGAGGCTGAAGCAGATTGAAGAGCAGACGATGAGAGCTCAGAAAGGTACCCAGTTTTCTTTCTATCCATCCACCTGTTCACTTTGCTGCCACCTTCTCTTCCAGATCTCTCTGTCATCCGTCTGATTGTGTTCACTGTTTGTAGACTTTATGTGTGACATGTTTGGCGTCTGCCCCTCACAGAACTCGAGGAGCAGACTCGCCGCGCCCTGGAGCTGGAGCAGGAGAGAAAGAGGGCGAGGGAGGAGGCAGAGAGGCTGGAGAAAGACAGGCAAATGGCTGAGGAGGCCAAGGCCGAGCTGGCCAAGCAGGCCGCAGACCAGCAGAAGACCCAGGACAGCTGGTGTGTTTGATGGGCATTTAAAATAGACGGTGGTGTGTTGTCTGTTTAAATGTACAGTATGTGTGACGGCAGGCTCTCTGTTTTGTCCCAGGCTGCTGAACTGGCTGAATTCACAGCCAAGATCGCTCTACTGGAGGACGCCAAGAGGAAGAAGGACGAAGAGGCAGTTGAATGGCAGCACAAGGTACAGGACCCTTCTGCCCCAGTCTGACACAGGCGGACACTGACACCATTTTAAGATGTACTACAGTTACAGTGGTTGGAAACATCTGTGGGTCAAAACGTGAAACGCACAAGAAGGAAACAGCAGGTCTGAGATCAGTGCTCTTCCAATATCACAGGCTAATGCTACCTACAGCCTTAGCTCGCCAGCCAAACTGTCAGTAACTTCCTTTGTGACATTTACTGATAATGTCAGTTACGTGATTCAGTCGGTGACTCTGTTATCACACGAACTGAATCCTCTGACCTTTTATTACGTAACAAGTCGAGCTCTCAGGATGCTAACGTGTCATTCAGGATGGCAGCACCCGACTGTGTCGAGTAGCAGGAGCAGCGTTCAGACAACCTCCCGCTGTAGATTCAGACCATGCTTTGAGTAATAATGAATGCTGTAGAGCCTGGGTCTTTAACGGGGGTCATTCAGCTATGTCTTTTAACACAGATGCTCTACTAGCATACGTCACTCTCACCTGCCTGCTGTGAATCCAGTATGTGTCTCTGTCTTACTCTCTCCATTGTGTCCTCTGCAGGCTCTGTCAGCCCAGGAGGACTTGGAGAAGACCAAGGAGCTGAAGACCGCCATGTCCGTGGTGCCAGCGCCTCTGGGCGGCCAGGCCGAGAACGAGCACGACGAGCAGGACGAGAACCACGCCGAGGCCAGCGCCGAGCTCTCCAACGAGGGCGTCAGCCAGCTAGACCTCCGCAGCGAAGAGGAGCGCGTCACTGAGGCCCAGAAAAAAGAGAGGGTGAAGAAACAGCTGCAGGTGAGAGCAACGGTGAACGCTGAGAGTCTGGAAACCTCCTTTGAAGGGCTTTAGCAAAACTGCTGACAAACTGAACTGCTTTTCCCACAGTCAGATGAACCCTCACACTCAATATAATCATTTAAATCACCAAAATAAAAATACCATCTGATAAATGATACGGTCATGAGTCTGAAACTTAGCCTATGAATTAAACGTATAGATTAAAGTATAGTTTTTAAGAAACGGTGTACACCGATCAGCCAAAACATTAAAACCACTGGCTGGTAAAGCAGATCAGAAGACAGACCCAGTCTGTGAACCATTTGTTCATTTGAATTTCATTTAAAAAACTGTAAAATGGAAAAATTTGTTAATTCATTTTTTTTGTCCAACAAAAAACAGATTTTGACTTCTTTTTCAAATCTTTAATTTAGTTCGCAGGTCAAAACTAGAACATTTAAAAGAGCAATGGCAATGTTACAGAGTCAAAGTTGTGTTTGAGGTCGAGGCAACAAGCGCATAATCCTTGGGACTCCAAGGCAGCCACAATAAACAGCAGCCTACTATCACTGAGAGCGTTTCCATGGACAGTTTAATTCCCTTTTCTTTCTTTCATTCCTATTAAAAGTGATCTAAACACCTATCGGAATGAAAACGGCCAATGTGACTAAAAATCCAATCTGATGTAAGGGGCTGGAATTTTCCGTTTCTAATTCCGAATGAAAGAATTTCTTGCACTTGTATACACTCATTCCTCTTTAAGTTCATTTCGGTCTTTCTGCGCATGCTCGTTTCCTTGCCCTTATGGCACAATGACGTATATAGCGCGCATGTGACTCGTTGCACTCACCAGTTTCCATTCGCCAAAGCACAGTCATCTATCTCCCTTCTTCTCCTCAACAGACGAAGCATTAGCAGAACAAGGTTGTTGTCGTACTGCTGCTTCAAGAATAGAAGCAAAACAAGCCTGAAAAAGGCACTAAGAACAGCGTCGTCAAGCATCTTGTTATCCAGAACGAGGACTACAGTGTTTTCTTCTGGTAAACGTCCCCCTATCCAATCAGAAACCTTCCCTGCCCAAACCTTTGCTCGGACCCGAATAAAGGCGATTAAACTGATTTCCCATGTAAACTAGCTGGAAAAAATTTAATTCCGAATGATTTCATTCCGAATGAGAAGCCATCATGTAACCGCACCCAGTATCAGACAGTAAATTAAGTACACGCTAGGCTGAATAACTTCCGGGGCACAGAAATGAGAAAGAAACTGACATCAAACGGTAAAAGGAGGCAGTGCTGCTCAAATAAAAACCAAGATTCTGTCACTGAGTTGCCTGTTTCTCACTTCAAATGTTTCAGATACATTTTTTAACTTCCTGTTAAACTGTGAGTGATCAACTGCAGAGACATCCTAGTTTTATTAAAAGCAGTAAAATACTCCTTTAATGTTTTGGCTGACCTGTGTATTTCTCTTTAATCTGAACAAAAATTCATCGGTTTTATTTGAACGAATGAGATTTGCATCTCACAAACACAAATAACAACCAAATTATATTATTTTCTAACAGCAGTTTTGTTGCAGAGAAGAAACACCAGCCAAGAAATGGCATATCAGGGTAAGATAAGGCCTACCTCTCTGTCCGTTCTTTAAACTGCTGGCTTAGACTGTAGCCCGGCTTCAAAGCAGATCTACTGGTGATTAATTAATTGATCACATCAAACACCTTCATATTTTCCCTGACTTTAAATATATATCAAGGCCTGTAGATCTAAGCCGGGCTACTGCGTAAGCCAGGACTTGTACTGAAGCTATGGCAAGAAGAATCCAAACCGCAACCAAGTGGTTTTATTACCCTCAATTTTCAGAAACATACAGACCTTTGTCTCGACTACACCAGCACTTGTAAGCCGGTGTTTGGCTTCCCATGAACAGTGTTGAGCCAGAGGCTGTACATAAGTGGCTTTGCCTCATTCAGACGTTTACTTTCAGAGTTATTGATGCATATTTTCCCAGTTCAGCTCCTCTGCACCTGTGTCCTGTTTCTGTTCTCCTCTTCTTCTCCGCTGCTGACTCTACGCCCACTACGCTTCTTCTCCTTGTCCTTTTCCTCCCTCTCGTCACCCTCTCATCCATCCCTCTCTTTTATCCCTCAGACATTAAGCTCAGAGTTGGCCGAGGCCAGAGATGAAACTAAGAAGACACAGAACGACGTGCTGCACGCCGAGAACGTGAAAGCGGGCCGAGACAAATACAAAACGCTGCGCCAGATCCGACAGGGCAACACGAAGCAGCGCATCGACGAGTTTGAGTCCATGTGAGAACAGCACCTCCGTCCTGGGTACCTGTTCCCTAACTCTCCCCTCAGCGGCTGCTCGAATTTCACGGACAACAGCTAATGCCGTCCTAATAGTCCCACCAAGTCCCCCTCTGCACCCCGGGCAATGTTGAGAAATCATCTTGTCAAACTTTGCCAAAGTCCTGCCCCACATCTGCGCTCTGAGAGTTTCAGATATCTCCGCCACGCTAACCAAGCAAATCTCAACATACTGCAGAGATCATCTGTGGGAAAAAAACTCTAAAACCAAAATGGATGAAATTGGATTTTTTTTTTTTTGAAAAAAGGCCATAGAAAGCTACTTTTGTTCTTTTTGTTTTGCTCGATGACTCGTGTGCAAAGGTTTAGTATGATTCCATGTCTTCAGTTAAAGACGACCTGTCCTCTTTGTTTTTAAGTTGATTCTCTGCTTTAGTTTGACTCGTTTTATCGATGGTGCCCTTCTTTTTAGTTGTCTGACTGCGAGGTTTAGTCCCAGGCTACAAATACAGACGTTTGGGGACAAGTCGGTCAGTTTTACATCACGTAGAACATATCACAAACTAGTCATGCTAATTTTGTTAGCATCTGTAAGTCATTAGAGAGCTGAGGTCATTTCACTCCTCTCAACCAATTCAAACTGTTATCTGAATGTTACATTTAAAGGTTTATATTAAAAAAAGCAACACTGCAGTATTTTAATAGTTTCAGGCTGGAGATGAAGAATAGCAGCAAGTGAGTGACTCTCATTGGGAAAAGAGCCATCCAGCTTGTCTCCTGGCAGGTTTAGATGAACGAATGTAGCAAAGGTATCAAAGGGAAAGTGTTTTTTATAGCATGTAATGAGCTTGTGCCACTGAGCTTTTGCCCTCGAGCTTAAAAGTGTTACGAAGATAAGCTAACCAGTTGTCGCGTAGCCTCGTGTGCTTGTGTGTGTTTTCCAGTCGCATCCCAGTGTTTCATTCCCAGTCACCATCGATGGTTTTCTCTGCCTACCAGCTCACAAAGGAAGCCGGGGTCAAATGGACAGACAGAGGAACAGAGAGATGGTGTCCACGCCGTTTGTCTGTCTGTCCAGACGTTTGAGTGCGCGTGCATGAGTGTGTGAAAGCATATATGAATGTGTACAGGTGTGGACGCTGAGACCTGGCGCCTCTCTGGCTGGGGAGCTTATGAAAACATCAGTCCTCGACCAAGGACAAATCTCTACCTCAGTAATGTTAGCAGTGGTGACTGACAGTCAAACACTCAGGATGTCTCCCTCCTTCTCTCTCCAAAAACAAAAAGTAAGGTCATGATTTTACTTGGTGTCTGTTACATGTTTGAGTGGTGCTCCTGGGCAGGCTACGTGTTGTCAGTTGCTTTGTGGCTGTACGTTGGGTTAAGGATATCAAGAGAACATTACAGGGAGGAGTAAGTCGGGTTGTATGGGGAACTTATCCACAGACATCAGTCGGCGCACCACCATAGTAGCCCATACAACCCCACTTCAAAAAATCCAAACTGTCCCTTTAAAGGTCAATGTAAGGCTTAACTTCCAGGTGGGATCTGGGTTGAAAAGTGTTATTTCTTTAGCTAGCTCTGGTTCGTTCCAGAAACAAATCCCAAACAATGAGGAAGATTAAGATGTATTGAAGCTAGGTCGTTTAGTCGTTACCTGACAGCAAGCATGTGGTGGTGACACTGTGTCCGCAGAGCCGCCTGGACTCAAGAAGGCAAGTGTAAAATAGTTAATTGCCTTTATTGTCTGCACACAGCTTTGTCTCCTCTGTTGTAAAAAAAAAAAAGGAGAGGAGGCCATTTTCTTCCCCTAAAATCTCATCAATTCTCATCTGACATCGCTCAGACAACAAACTGACTTCATCTTCCGTGGGGCGGAAAATATGTCCCAGGGTGCATTTTTTTGAAATGAGCGAACAGAAAGTTTTCCTTTTTTTTATTAACAATATGGCGGAAAAATGTTTATCGTATTATTTTGTTGTGCTTCACGTGACAGCTGGTGCGGGTTCATATATATATATTTTTTTTTAATAGCCCGAGTTTTAAAGTCAAAGCACTTGTCTGAAACGAGACACTGAAGCCTGCCTTTTGTGTTAACGTCACAGTGTCCATTGTTAGCATTGTGTTTGCCATAGCAGGTGAAAAAAAGGATCCTGTGCTTCCAGCTCATTTTTGCATTGTGTTCAAAAACCCCAAACCAGCAGCTCGCATCGCTTTACAGGACCGCTTCATTGGAGGGGGAAACTCCAGTTGACACGTTCATACCCTCGAACCCCCCCACGCTCAAGCAGCAGGGGCCCTATTAGACTCCATTTGTCTTCACTGTCCCCTCCAATGAAGCCAGTGTCTGCGATGATGCCTGCTCTGGCACCAGCTGTCACGTTTTGCCGTTTGTTTGTTTTTTTTCCATATGTTCATGTTAGTATTCTTTAAGATAGAAGGCACGGATGGATTGCAGTCCAGTTCATTGGTTCACAAATAAAAGTTTTAAATTTTCAGCTTTTCAAGTCCAGTCTTTTGCTCCCCCTTGATGGGATGTGAACTAAAATTGGTGGGTACGTTCAGGACTGAGTGCTGGATGTCTTCACTGGGTTTAATCAGGACAACATGAGCAATGGCCTATAGGGAGGAATTTTTGATTGATGGGGATCATGTTTTGTTTTTTTTTACCAATCTTGGTCATTTATAGTACAAACGTGTATCTCAGTTCCCTACTGTTGTATGACAACTTTGGTGTTGATAGAGTCAAAATTAATTTTACTGTTGTCCACACAATGCAAATTAGCCAAACTCCATCATGGTGAGTTCTACAGTCCAAGCGTGGATGTTTTAAGAGAGCTGAATGCAGCGTTGGAGGTGGGGCCCCATTCATTCCATCAGAAGTTGCCTGCGTGTGGGGGCATGTATGTTATTACAGCGCACCTCTTGAGGGGTTTCAGGGTTTGTATGGTGTCATCAGCCATGTTTTAAGGCCTTATCCCTGGTCACCCAAACAATATAACATTTTAGCATTAACGTAATAGAGACTTACTAAAAATACTAACTAAAAACAACTGAAATAAAAGACCGAAACAAAATGCTCACCAACAAGCCATCCACTTCTCACCCCCTGGGCTACAGCTTTAAGGATATGGCAGTCGGCATTACAGATCATCTGCACGCTGATGGAGTGATAGTTTTTTCTGTTCATGTATTGCATTGAGTCAATCGATGGAGCTTTCATGCGCACATGGATACAGTCTATTGCGCCAGTTGTATTTGGCACTCCAGCTATGCCATTGAACCCCCTCTTCACATCGGTCTGATTATGTTCATCATATGGGAATTTGATATGTTCAGACAATAGCCTTAGGATGCTATTTAATACCTGTGGGATGACACAGCTCAGGGAGGGTTGTGAAATAACAGCCTGGTCTGCTATTGTGGCACGGGCTGCAATATCCTCCAAAACTGTTAAGCTTACATTTCGAAATGTACATTCTCATATATTCCTTTGTAAACGAGGACTGTTATCGTTGAATATTTTAATTGTCACAATGATGAGGGTGAACGTGTGTCAATTTCATGGTTATTTAATACATTTGGCCAATATATTAGTAAATTAATGATTTTAAAAAATGTTAATTAAATCTCTTTTCAATGAATGTGGTTTTATAGGCTCTGCATGTACTTAAAAGGTATGTGTTTGCATTTTCTAAGTCAATTCAGCCTTCCTCATTTGTGTGTACACATGGTCTGAGGCAGTTCTAAATTTGTTCACAGAGTAAAAACAAATTCGGGTCAGAAAATATTAATGAATCCCAGATTTGTGCGTCAAACGATCGTACGCACAGTTTCAGCACAGATTTGTGTGTACGCACTGTTTGTGAATGAGGCCCAATGTGCTTAAAAACAGAAACAAAGGTACATTGTACATGACACAACATAAACACTAAGAGTGACTAACATATGTAAAAACACACAAGATGTAATCAAAGGTGTTAGTTTAACAAGATATATTTCTTATCACGGTTAAAAACAGGAGATAATAACATTAATAATACTAATTCAGAAAACTTAACTAAAAGCTTGTGAGAATAGATATGTTTTAAGTTTGCTTTTAAAAGAAGACACTGAAGTAGCAGACCGTAGTTCAATTGGTAACGAATTCCAGAGAGTGGGACCATAATGACTGAAAGCACCAAAACCTGAATTGGAGTTGATTCTGGGTATTGTGAGGAGACCTTTGTTTGATGATCTAAGGGATCTCTCTGGTACATACTCAGTGAGCATGTCAGAAACATATTGGGGAGCTAACCGATTAAAACATTTATAAACAATAAGAAGAACTTTAAAATCAATTATTTGTTTTACTGGGAGCAAGTGTAGTGAAAAATCATGTTCAAAATCACAAGAAAAAAAGTCATAATATAGCAATGTCGTCAAAATTCATGAAAAGTGATAGTAAAGCATGTCGTCCAAAATCACAAGAAAAACATCACAGTATAGCATGTCGTCCGAAATCATGACAGAAAAGTCATAGTATAGCATGTCATTAAAAATCATGGTTTGATCCTTATCCAGGGCAACTGACCTTGCTGCAGGAGACTGGGGTTCAAATCTGGTCAGATTGATGGTTTAATCATTATCCAGGGCAGGTGAATTTATAAAGTCAAATGCCTAAATAAAAAGGGATAAAAAGAGAGAGTTCATGTGTCTCCAGTTCATTAGCTCAGTGGGCCAGAAGACTGGTTTGAAGGTCAGAGGATCAGGGTTCAGTTCTCAGGTGAACAGGCACTCCCTTTTGCAAACTGAAGTCTGGAGGAGAAAATTAAAATGTCTAAGAAACACAGACGAAGTGTCTCTGGTCTGGTAGCTCAGGCTCTTAGAGGACTGGTTGGAAGTCCTTAGCTTCAATGTTCGATTCTTGTCCATGGCTGCTGAATTTTAAAGGCCACTGTCCAGAGGAGAGAATGAAAGGCTCCGTGAAACACAACAGAAGTGTGAGGTGGAATAGCTCAGGCTGTTAAACTGCTGCTTGGGTATTCTGAGATCATAGTTTTGAACCTTATTCAGGGCAGGTGAATTTATAAAGTCCAACTCCCAAATAAAAAGGATAAATGCGCCCGGAGAAAAGCTAATATGTGTAGCAGCAGGATAGCTCAGTGGGTAAGACTACTGGACTTAGTGCGAGAGACTGGAGTTCAAATCCGATGCTACTATATGCACGTCATGGCACGGCATGGGGGAGCCAGGACGCCAGGGAAAGTGGGGATGTCATCATCATCCCCCACATTAAGTAGTATGATTAGCACAGTTCACTATAAAAGTTTTAACAGTAACCTGTAACACTAATAAGCTATTGGAGGAATAGGAATGCATGATATGATAGCTGCCGAGGCCATGGGTGTGTAGGTAGCTAGGACTGGATGAGAGGAGGATGGATAGATTTGGAGGGAGCTTGTAGGTAGCTAGGACTGGATGAGAGGAGGATGGATAGATTTGGAGTGATAGGCAGGGTTTCTTTTAGCTAGACAGCTAAACTAGGGAAGTTAATCATTCATTCAATTAAGTCTTAAGTCTGATGATAGACTTAAGACTTAATGCCAAACATTGTGAGCCTTAAATGAATGACTAGACTAGAAAGTTGAATGAAATCTGATCATTAAGTCATTAAGTTTTTAATTGAATGATTAAATTGATGATTAGTCCAGTCCAGTCATCCATTTAAGTCTAGAAAGTTATAGTCGTTCATTTATCTTTCTCATTCTCACAAGTACATAAAACATAAGTAATAACATAAGTAATATTTCTTAAAAACATTACCAAGTCCTAGCCACCTTTCCTCTTACCTACCCTACCTATTAGCCTTGCTACCTTCCTTCCTATCCAGCCCAAGCAATGTTCCCTATTTCCCCAGTCCTAGCTACCTACACACCCATGGCCTCAGCAGCTATCATCCTTTCTCACCTATTCCTCCAATAGCTCCAATGCATATAGTAGCATCAGATTTGAACCCCAGTCTCCTGCACTAAGGCCAGTAGTCTTACCCACTGAGCTCTCCTGCTGCTACACATGTCAACTTTTCTCCGGGCGCATTTATCTTTTTTATTTGTGCAGTGGACTTAATAAATTCACCTTCCCTGGATAGGATCAACCTTCAACCTGACCAGATTTGAACCCCAGTCTCCCGCACTAAGTCCAGTAGTCTTACCCACTGAGCTATCCTGCTGCTACACATATCACCTTTTCTCCGGGCACATTTATCCTTTTTATTTGGGTGTTGGACTTTATAAATTCACCTGCCCTGGATAAGGTTCAAAACTATGATCTCAGAATACCCAAGCAGCTCTTTAACAGCCTGAGCTATTCCACCTCACACTTCTGCTGTGTTTCACGGAGACTTTCATTCTCTCCTCTGGACAGCGGCCTTTAAAATTCACTTGCCTTGGATAAGGATTGAACTTTCAATCTCAGAATACCCAAGCAGTACTTTAAGAGCCTGAGCTATACTTTACACACTTTGATTGTGTTTCACGGGCCCTTCAACTCTCTCCTCTGGACAGAATGTTTAAAATTCACCTGCCCTGGATATGGATCAAACTTCAGATCTTGGAATAGCCAAGCAGCGCCTTATCAGCCTGAGCTATTCCACCTCACACTTCTGTTGTGTTTCACGGAGCCTTTCATTCTCTCTTCTGGACAGTGGCCTTTAAAATTCAGCTGCCCTGGACGAGAATCGAACATTGAACCTCAGGACTTCCTCTGACCTTCAAACCAGTCTTCTACCCAACTGAGCTAATGAACTGGAGACACATGAAACCTCTTTTTATCCCTTTTTATTTGGGCACTAGGCTTTATAAATTCACCTGCCCTGGATAAGGATCGAATCTCAGAGGACCCAAGCACCTCTTTAACAGCCTGAGCTATTCCATTCTCTTCTCTGGATAGTGGCCTTTAAAAACGTCTCAGTACAGTATGTTGAAAAAAAGTCATAGTATGGTATGTCTCTAAATGAGAGTTTGCCTCTGTGCATTGATGGCTCTTTTTTATTCTGTTTCTGCATTATGTTAAGCCCGCTGACAGTGCACACGTGCTATCTCAAAAATATCCTCAAGGACGGACTCAGTCCCTGGTAGAGTTTGGCAGGATTCAGTGATGTAGCATTCTTGAAATCCAGCAATTTAAAGATCCGTCCTTGACTTTGTGAAGCACCATCTGACATTTAAAACCTCTTTTCTCAGCCAAGACAGTGCAACGACCTATGACTCGTGCTGTGCTGCCCTCACATGTATTTACTCCTATGGCAAAGTAAATGAATTTGTGACAAACTTGTATTTTGGACTGTGTGTCCCCTGACATGTTTGGGCAACTGACCACTTAGACATTGGACTTCTGATATCAAAAAGCTAACTATTTGTTTTATAAAACAAAGCCAAAAAGCAACTGCATAACATCTGCTACGACTGCATATACAGAAGGGACAGATGCTATTTGGATGAAAATAGTAGTTGAGATTGACGATGGAAATGCAGGGAAAATCTTTACAGAGTACAATTTAAAGGCTAATAAACAACAATTTATGATCAATTGCTTGCCTAAGTAAGGAGAAATGAATTATACTCTATTAATGCTGTAGTAGGCAGTTTTATCTTATTGCCATTTCATTGCCACATTCTAGAGTGACTACCAATAAAAAAAACCATGTGGTGACTAGCAGCAAAAATAGTCAGCCATTGTTTTTGCCTCTCTGCCTACCCCAGGTTTTTAGGTTTTTACTTCTACTTAAGCACAAAAGAAAAAAAACAAGACTAACACAGTTTAAAAATCCAATGCCAAATTCATGGTGGAGGGAGGGTCACACACTTTCCCCCAGTCACTGAGGGAGGCTCAAGGACAAATATTTGGAGCTTCGCAGAGGGTCAAAAAACAAAACCTCTTTGATGAATAAAAAACAACCCCTAAATCATTTATTTTTTATATATTTTTATAACGTTGGGGTACACTAAAGGGAAAAAAATGGACTTTACTTTACCCCACACAGTTTTGGCAATATTAGAATTGTAAATAATGACTTCTGCAGTTAGTACGAGTTTTGTTTTAACTAGATAAAGTGGTGTTGTGTCAGTGTGACAGGTGCCATGCGACAGTTTTGTGTAAAAGGATTTAAAGGCCTGTCCCTAATAGAAGCCTGCTGAGTCCAGTGATTTAAGCAATTAATAGGCCGGGCTACTAATTGAAGTGTTACAATACATATGTGGAAACAATGCTAGTACTAGTAATACTATAAATTCCATGGTAACAAATTGATATGCTTTTTTTCCCTGTTTTTACAAATGCCATGAAGTGACATCTCAACGGTCTGATCGAACAAAACACATTGTTATTTGTTGATTTTGTACCCAGAAGAACTTTGCTCTCTTTACTCATTTGTTTTTTTACTCTGCTGTCAGACTGAAAACAGGTCACAGGTCAGTGCTGTGTGTGGACTGAGACGGGGATATAAGAAACCGTGTGGCCAGCAGGCAGTTATATTACCTTTGATTTAGCCATCACAGACACAGAGAACAAGACGACTGTTAAGATGAAGACAGCAATGATTACGGTTTGTGTGCTGCTCCTGGGGTGGACCTGGACCCTGCAGGGGGTCCCTGTCGAGGTGAGCCAGGTGAGTGGCTCTAGCCATTTTTGCACTTTTGGTAGATTATATGCTATTCCTTTTTTTCACTGTCTCTTTTAAGTTTGCCATACTGGTTCTATGTATGTAAAGTCTTTTAAACAATCTCTCTTGTGGACTAACATTACTAACTTTAAAGTGTTCAACCCAATCTTGAAAGCATTTAAGTAAATATGTGAAATATTAACATCAGAAATTTTAAATCTCGTTGCATCTCTGACCTGAGTCTGTTTGTGGCTGTGACACAGGAGGTGAAAGCTGAAGCTACTGAACATGAGGTTGCTACCGAGGAACCTGCTCACTCCCATGCAGCTGTGTCCAACGAAACTGCGTCCAATGCAACTGCATCTAATGCAACTTCGCCCGATACCCATGGGCATGATTCACATGAGCACGGTACCCATGGGCATGATTCACATGGGCATGATTCACATGAGCACGGTACCCATGCGCCTGATTCACATGTGCATGCTACACATGCGCCTGATTCACATGACCACGGTACCCATGCGCCTGATCCACATGTGCATGCTACACATGCGCCTGATTCACATGACCACGGTACCCATGGGCATGATTCACATGGGCATGATTCACATGAGCACGGTACCCATGCGCCTGATCCACATGTGCATGCTACACATGCGCCCAATAAAGCAGGTAAGCAATGGATAAACATTAAAGATGCTTCAAAATGTGACAGTGATAGACGTAATACTTAAACACTCTCTGAATAAAGGACTTAAAGTTTGTTGTGAACACTGCTTCAGAGTTGGGTCATATTCGGTTGCATTGCTTTCAGTCAGAGTTGGTCACATATGAAGTACTGTACCTTCTTGCCAGTGCATTTTTTTCTACATTTATATGTAGTAGTGACTTTAAAGACTTGATGGTTAAATGATTTAGCTTTTGTTAGAACTGATGCAGCTCCGTTGGGCCTCTTTGGTCACTGCAGGTGTCCCATGTTGCTTTTAAAACAGTTTTGACTACAGCTGACAAACGCTGCCAATTGTCATTGTCAATTTGATACAGATTCAGGTGTTTTAACTTTACTTACCCACTGCACAGTACATATATATCCTCCTGAGACCTCAACTTTTCTTTAGTATGCGTTTTTAATTTCTCCTAGCTATTTGGGATCAGTAAGACCTGGTAAGTATAAAAACGAAATATTGTCAGTGATAATAAAGTCCCAGTGTTCTCAAAAAAGGCGACAATAAAGCCTCAATGCCTGCCTAAACTCAACCTGGCATGGAGGATGACAGGACAACTCCGTTCATTTTTCCTTTTCTTTAATGAAGCAGTTGGTCTCCAGGGAAAGAAACAATCAGTAATAGGTTGATAACCTTAAAGAAAAGACCATAAAATCATGTTAATTAAATCAGTCATCTCAAATCTCTTATGTTCATCACTTTAGTTAAATCAGTAAAGTTTAATCAACAATCAGACATTATCCGTGAACAAAATATATCCAATAATTGATTAATTCTAACAATCAATTTAATGTTATACCAAATATTTATTAAATATATTTATTACAATTGCCAATGATGCTTGTATTATTGCAAACCAAATTACACTCCTTTAAATAAGTTCAATCTATTTACCTATTTTAAACAATCATGAAATTACTTTTAATCGCACTTTTAACCAGTTTTCTAAATATGGAAATTCTCTTTTATTACTTCCACTTTTTTTTTTAAACAAAAATCAATTCAAATAAAATCAGTAAGTTATTATCAATCCCTAAATTTAATCAAATACCATCTAGCAAACGAACTCACAATTGAATCATGTCAACTTAAACCTTTAAATGTGATCAAATTCAATCCATCAATAGAATAAACTTCTTCAGCCACCAAACACACGACGTGCTCGGCTAAATAAGGTGAACAAACATTTCTAACCAAACCAAAAAACAACCTGCACCACAATGAGTGAGGCTATTAACACAAAAACATATTCTACTTGTGCAGATCAAGTTAATAATTATCAATCAAAAGCATACATACCAGTAGCGTCTCTGCCTCATCTAAGCATTGATGGATCAAACATCTCCCTGCAGGCCACACTGTGCAGACAAAGCAGCTCACCTGTCCAGCTGATCCTCTTAATCAAAGCCTGAGCTTGAGCTGCTACATCTATTCAAATTACCTCAACACGATAATAAAGTCCCAAGTCCTCAAATGAGATGACAGTAAAATCAAAATGTCCTCAAACAAGACAATAACAAAGTCCTGATGTCCTTCAACGAGTACTTTCTAATTGACAGCTGCTGCCATTGTTAAAATAGGTTAAACTTGATCTCATATCAAACTACAAACATTATTAATCACAAATAAATTAGTTTCAACCATTACATTTGATCAGGTTTTGTACCTTGTCCACTTTTGTGTCAGGATCAGCTGAACACTGACTTGGCAGAGATGGCCGCCATCTTGTTTTTACATAGATTGGTGTACTGTGGTCTTACTACCACTAGATGGCAATAAAAGTGTCTACGAACGAGGGCAACAGGAGGCTACATGTGTTCATGCAGCTAATCCCCACCTACATGTGATTAACACATGAAATGTATTTTTGCTCTTTTACAGATGAATAGCTCTCCAAGCCAAAGTGTTGATGTCCCGATGAAGGTCTTTCTGAGGCCGAACGACTGAAGGCTGAGAGAGATGAAGAAACGTCGCCGCTCATCTTACAGATACTCTTTAAGCACTGACAGAATGACCAATAAAGCAACTAGAATTAAACTGAAGTTAAAAAGCTTTTTATTCAAAACATGGCTGCTTACATTAAAAAAAAAAAAACACCAACCGGTTTTGACTCTCTGGTCTTCATTAGGGTGCAAAAGGGTGGACAGGGGTCAAGCAAGCGTTTTATAAGCTTGGCAGGGGATGTCACAACAATGGGTTATAATGAGAAAGCTTCATAGTGTGAGCTCTGATATGAAAAAATACCATCAAGGTGTTGGTACTGTGAAGCAAAGAAAGTGGTTTTGACCTTCATCATCATTGATTTGAAACCAAAGGGTCTCTGGGTTTCTTCCATTATTGGTCTTGACGGTCGTCACAAGCCCACAAGACAATAAACTACACCTGAATCCTTACAAATCTCAATTTGATAATAAAAAAATAAGCCCTATAACAGGCATGGTGGCCAAGTGGTAAGGCGTTGGTCTCGTAAACCAAAGATCATGGGTTCAATCCCCATCCATGCCTGAGCTTTGCAGAGCTTTGGACTCCTAGATGGATATCCTTGTGGTGGGGAATAAACAACAGTCATAATGTGGCTGAGTTTTGCACTTCCATGACCGATAAAAAGAGGGAACTGGACATAGCAAAGGGGGGAAAAGGGGAAAAAGATTTAACACTCATTATTGAGACTTGAGACCTGGGACCAAACCATACATTTGGGCTTTTTCAATTTTTACTCTTTACCTAGGCTGGGAAAACACATTTTAAAAGCTTAAAGTGTTGACAATTAAACATTGTAAAGGGCCAACTGCTCTGTAATTTAATTTCTTTTCTTAAATAATATACATGACAAAAGTCAGAGGTTAGATCAGATGGAGAGCAGTCGTAGTGAAGCTCATGGGACCTAAGATTGAACAGTGATAATGAATCTGGGACACATCTTTAAAAGGTAAACATTTTACAAAAAATAATGTATATTTAAAAACAAAGATGATTAAATTATTACACATTTTAAATTGTTGTAGTTGTGAATTTTTGTCTCGGTATTTTCTGGTTCAGGGCAAGTTTATTGGTTAAAAACTGAAAGCAGATTAAAATATTTCATAAATCCCATTCATGCGTATAAATCCTTTAAAAATATTGTTTCACCCCGTAAATTAAATGTTATAATTTTAAATCCTAGAATACAGAGCAAATTCTGGCATAAACGCCACAAAATAATCTGATTATTCAACCATACCAGTGCTAATAAATTGCTTCTCTATCAGACTACGAGACGTAGACGTTAAGAAGGTAACTTCTGTCGAGTTATTAATGCCTTGAAAACAGAAACACATTAACGGCTTTGCAGACAGAACCAACGTTGCCATCCTTGAACATCGGACAATGAAGGACGCAACGGACGGGGTCACAGTGGCCTTGACCTTCAACCTCTGACTACCAAGTTGTAATCAGTTCATCGTTGACTCAAAGTGGAAGATTTTGCCAAATTCAAAGAAATTCCCTCAAGGTGCTCTTGAGATATCACATTTACGATAATGAGACATGCTATGCTAGGTACATAAAATGTTCTCACAGTATAAACTAAAATTGTGAAATCTGAATAACAACAATGGTTAACGTCACATTTTGTAGCAGTACTCTTTATTGAACAATCACAGTTACAGTTGAGTGTCACAATAATCAATTAGTTACAGTTAATCTACTGGCAAAATGTAAGTATAATCTGAAACAGAAGATGTCGCGGCCTGTACAGCTTTATATCTACAGCACAGAAGTCAATGAATCAGTATGGTGTCCATTATCACTGACCGTGGCCGAGTATACGAGAAAAGTGGGATGCATTCCAAAACATGCTTCCTGGTCCTTTGGAGTAAATGTCAAGCCTTATTTAAGTCTTGTTCTGAAATCAATACTAACTGATATATGAAATTAAACACTAACAAGCAGAAAAACAAGCCGGTTTTGATAAGTACGCCTGGAAGTATCTCGACAGCTACAATCGCTGCAAGACGAAGCTTCCAGGACAGAAACGCAGCTATGTACACAACTTAAACGCAAGGAAACATGCAGAAAACCAAAACAAATCAAAACATGCATAACAGTTAGCTGAACATAGTTCAGAGTATTGGATGTGTCATAAGCACAATGCCATGAAGAGGCATTACTTTGGGCCCACGCTCAGGTGCCACGCTGACACACAGTGCCAGGAGGCCGGAGAGAAGGCGCTTCTTCAATACACACAAAGGTTCTCTCTCATCAACAGCACGTGTTATTGTACCATTATTCATCATTTGTACAATGTGACACGTTGGACAGGAAAGAAACCAGTGGGCTTTATGGAGCTGGCTTGTGATGAACTGTATGACGAGCTCACTCTGTAGACTTTGACTCCTTGGCGGCCATTTTGAACTTGGGGCTCGACCTGATCAAGCACAGCTGAGCTAGTCGAAGACAAGCTAATACAGCGTTCAGAATATTTAACGTCCAACTAATAGAAGTGCAGCGTATTTCCAAATTTCAATTTTTGGGCCATGATAGCGAGGTCAAGGGTAAGAGAAACTTCAGCTGTTAGCATTAGCGAAGTAAGTGCTTAAAACATTTTCTTCATTTATATGTAATTTTTTGTCAAGCTACCATCCTAACGACATTTCAATAATTTGTCCTTAAAATATCAAAATTTGCACATTTGTGTTTGGAAAGCAGCGAGGAATAGCGTCGCTATTCCCGTCAAAAAGCCTCCGATTAGATTTTGGATTATTGCAGAAAATACGATGTGTGGCTAACGTTTATGTGTGTTTTGTTCAGTAAGATAACCTTAAAAAATTAACACCACTTTTATGATTTCTGAAGCGTAAATGCAATCGGCAGAAGTAACAAGCTAACATGGTCACATGCTAATGTCGCCACCACAATGAAGCTTTAAAGCTTTGTTTGGCGTTATGATGCTCTGTGGTCTCATTTAGCTGAATGTTAGCAACCGTATTTTTAAGGAAAAGGCTACAAAAATCAAGAGTGGCGTATTTACTTATGTTTTTATATCGTAGAAACCAAACCACTTTCTTTGAGACGAAAAAACCAGGAGTGCTAAAATGCTAACTCATTTCGGGTTTTCCGACTCACCCTGAAGCACGACACTTGCAAATACTCTCGCTGGGTCTTTGGTAGACTGCTACAAGCATTCAAAATGGCCGCCATGGGATATGGGACTGACCCAAATGTAAATCTTTACTTATTAAACATGGTTGGGGTCTGTCCACTCAATTCATGATGTAAAAGAAACAATAGATTAGTTAATGATACAACATCAATTCTCTATTATTTCAAGCGTAATGTCTAATGTTACTTTAAAAGATATCCACTGCCGGACTTAATAAAGAGGCTAAAAAAATGTTTAATGAACTGACCCCAACCTCACCTTGAAAAACAGGCCGATTCACGTCTGTTTTCAAACGGGCATTTAACCAGCCAACCACAGCGTATTCCTCGCACGTCGTTTCACTGGAGCTCCTGTAGAAAATAAGCCAGCTTCAAACCCAAAATGCAGATAAAGAAGTTGCGGTACCTAAACATAGTAGGCAGACAGCTCCTTTTGTTTCTTAACAAACCTGAAATAATTGTCTCAAAGCAACTTCCACAAGATTAAAAGTTGGAACATCTCGATTGGAACACAACTGTTGTCAATGCATTTCATCGTATAGCAATACATTAAGAGTGTTTGATAGATACGGATCAACAAGTCCATGTACGTAGTTTAATGATACAATTTGTATCAAACAAGGTTTTTCTCTGTCTAGCATGGATTCAGCTGGGATCTGCTACAGACAACAGCAGCCGCTGTGGGCCAAAAGCACAGCAGGGGAGTCCGTTAAATATATTTACAATACATACATGATTTACTGATGTCCACGTGTTCTGTCTGTAGCAGATACCAGAGTTGACCCAAAATAAAGGGCCAGAGAGAGAGAGAGATAGAGAGAGAGAAAGAGAGAGAGATGTCCCTTACTAAAACTAAGGTACACACGACAGGGTCACCCATCTCTACAGCTACAACTCTGACCAAAATACTCACGTCATCTCAAATGAGACGACTATCCTTCGAACACCCATTTTTACCAACATGGAAAAAGCCCCACAAATGGCCGCACGTCACACAAAGAGATTAATATAATACACAGACCTCGGTCAAATAGTCGTTTGAAACTGTCATGTGAGGATGGAGTACCAGATGTGGGTTTGCCACATAAGAAAATCATGTTTAGATACTTATTTCTTTATAATTATGGAGTAAAAAATCCCGTCCATCTAGCGCACACTGTATCTGGTCAAAAGGTGATGGATGCTTAAATAATCCTTCATATCCCTCAGATTTTATACAATACCAACTCACGGATTTGTAAAACAAAAAAAGTGCCTTTTGAATTTGATGCATAACAAGTCCTGCATGTGAAAGACACGTCTAATAAGCTACTTAATAAATACAAATTAAAAAAAAAGGCTAACTGGGCAGGTCTGGAACAATCTCCACAAGTTGCACTTTGTGTCATAGATGTCGTCAAATGACTCGTTCTGCCTGCACTTCCTACAGTTGAGCTGATTTAGTCATTGCTGCGCAGTGACCAGAGCTGGTTTTGGATTATCTTCAGCATTCAATATCCTTAAAACGTGGGCATTAATGTCATAAGGAAAGACAAAGCTCTCCCTGCTGACAATCCAAAAGCATTCCAGGATTTAAAATTCCACCATGCGAAGGCCCAGCTTGTGTTTCCCTATTTTCACTCAGACTACATAACTGCTGTTGTTTCGTAATGATAGACGGACTCGTCCTTCAGTCGTCAGTATCCCGTTTGAGCTTTCTCTGCAAGTATAGCGGCCGCCAGCTGCTGGGGGTCTGTGATGTGGGGGCTCCTGGCCATCACCCGGCTCACCAGCTCCGAAGGGAAGATGTTACACAGGTTGACGTAAACCTTCTCCCTCATGTCGCCGTAGCGGCTGTGTGCAGGGGATTCTGGGTGCTGCTGCATGTAGGAGGGAGCGGCGTGAGAGGGCACCGTCAGGTGAGCGCTGTGAGGCGGGTACGGTGGGAGCGCAGTGCTCGATGGGTGAGGCGGGTGAGGAGAGTGGGAAGGGGGCGGAGGGTGGTTTAGGTAATGTGTTGGGGATGGGTGGAGAGCTGGGTGGGAGGAGTGGTGCTGCGTGTAGCCGTCCTGTGCCCAGGGAGGGGCGTGCCAGGATGACTGGCGTGTGTCTGGCAGGCTCTGATAGGCAGACGGCTCGTACCTGGACGGCGGCAACGGAGGCTGTCTGTAGTATGTGTCCCAGCTGGGCAACGCTTTTGTCCGGTGGTGATGGTGTGACGTGGAGAGGTGTTCATACAGATGCGAGTCCGACACACTCTCTCCTCGTGTGGGGGCCAGGCAGCGGCCGAGAGGCGAGCCGGGTGGGTGAGGGTTGGTCTGCGGCAGGGAGTGGTAGTCGCCTGGGCAGCTGGAGCGAGCAGCCAGTGGCTGGTGCTGGAGGTGAGGGGGCAGGGGGTAGAGAGGGCGCTTTGGTGGAGCCTCTGGTGGAGGCTGATCGTGAGCACAGCTCTGCCCGCGTGCCAGGTGGTAGCTGTGCACTCCGGTATTAGAAGCATGGCTGTGCTGGATGTTTGTGTAATCGGCTGGATGAAGGCCACATAGTTCATGGTTTGATGCTGCGTGATGGGGATACAGCCGGCTGTGGGGGTTAGCAAAATGGACGCTGTCTTCCAGCAAGGTGTCCGGGGGGCACCCTGGACACGGCCTTTCACTGTACGAGTCGCAGCTGCTACCGCAACTCACGCTGCTTTCGCTGCCGCACTCGGAGCCCGCTGAGCCCACCGAGCCCAGCCGCAGGTCTGTGTCATTGGGGAAGCGACAGTCCGGGCTGCGTCTCGAGGAAAGGCTCAGGCCAGAGTAGGCACGCGTTACCGAGTAGTAGCTCAAATCCGGAGACTCACAGTGAGGGTAGAGGTCATGGGCGGGAGCTGGGAGACTATGAGGGGTCGCTGCTCTGGTCTGCTGGTCCTGGGGGAGGCTAAAACTGGAAGGAGGGCCTCCTGGGGCTGGAGACATGCTGACACTCCCGCTGCTACTGTTGCTGCCACACATGCTGCTCTTCTGGCTCTCCAGCCTCCCTTTCGCCAGCAGCTTCTCCTCAGCGTCGCTGTACGACAGAGCGCGGATGCTGGGGTCCGACTGCCGCTTCGGGGCGCCTTTTTTAGCGTCAATGCTGCCGGCCGGCACGCTGTGGCTCTTCACCAGCCCGGTGTCGCCCTGGTTCTTTGTGGTGACGCAGGTCTTGGCACTGGCGCGCAGCTCGTCAGCCACTGCACGCTGGGGCTGGGCACCTCTTTCTGGGTGGTAGTACTTACACTTGTGGCCGTAAGTGCACTTCTTTCCTGGAGACAGAAGAGTAAATATGATGCAAATGGACAGAAGATAAAACGCATTGTTATTTCTGTTTGGTGTGTATCTGTGTTCTCACCGTATGGACACGGCTGTTTCTTCTGCTCCGGCATGACAGGTCTTTTCCTCAGGAAGTTGTCCAAGCTCGGGCCATGACGACCGAGAGGGTCATCTGGGGGCATGAACCTGAGAGATGAGAGGGAGGATTATTAGAAAATAAAAAGGACCCGGTGATTTCAACCAGTAAAAACACTGAAATTCTTTTAACACCACGTCACTGTGATCTGTCCCTCAGTAACGCACTTCACTCACTTGTCATTGACAAAAGAATACATGAGCAGCCGCTCGTCAATGAACTTCTTCCACTCAGGCTTCTCATTAGCCAGGTCTCGGTAGTTGTCATTGGAGACGATGATGCCGTCTGACTCATAGGCCAGCTTGACAATGAAGCGGTCGTCATAGCAAACCACGCGCCGACCTTGGACGCGCCGTGACGGAGTGAAGACCAGAATCTTTTCCTTCTCCAGGCGACGCAGGATCTCCTGATCTGTGTGAGGGGAGGGGTATGATGAGGTCGAGAAAAACAAACACTGTGCTAGAACAAACTCGCCGTGTGTGTTTGTGTCAGTCGGCCTCGTGTACAGACCTGTTATGGGGGCGTCCGGGCGGGACTGCTCTTTCCTCCACGCTGGCACAAACACAGTGATGTCATGATGGCCACGCTCTAGGAACCAATCCACAGCCAGCTGGATGCCCTGGCAGGAAAACACTTCCTTGTTGCCATGGCTACAGGACATAAGTAAGAGGCAGAAGGTCATAGAAAATTAATATGGTGGGATTTGATGTTGGTTTTTCAGCAACACATGCGCCATTATGTAAAATTGTGCTGCGTGGAATCGATAAAAAAGACATTTAACAAATATTTAAAGGTCCCATATTGTAAAAAGTTTTTTTTTTTAATTACGAAAAAAAAATGCAAAATAGCGTGAAATACAAGAAGCCTTTTCTTTAGTCTGACGTTCCGCTGACATTAGCGCTACTCATTTAGAGGTGGTGAAATTTTAATATTTTGTGTTGTGAATGTCTCGCCTTTTATTTTCTGTTGGTTTTGCATTAACGTGCGGATCAATGGTGCCCACCGCCGACCCTCCAGTCTCCACTGGTTAGCCTTGGTCACTCTGCACTGCACTGCTAGCTAGCAGAGCCAGTCATTCGCAATTACTGCTGGTAATGCTGTCCTGGTGGCGGGATGCGTTGGTGGCAGCTTCATTTTTAGCCGCAAAACACCTTTAGCATCGTTAACTATATTAGCGCCACTAGCGCTAGCATGTCCGAAACCTAACTATGAAATCAATAGTACGTAAATTGCATACTATTCCTGGAACAGACGGATGACATATTACAGGATTATTTAGCTTAGCTGTGGGTGCAACGTGATTTAAGCTTTTTGTTAGCTGTGCTGTTGGCGTAGCTTCACGGATGTCGGTCAGTTGGTCCATCACTTTGATCCAGAGTGAAATATCTCAACAACTAACCTGAAGTACAAAAGATACAAACGCTGAAAAGATGCTAAATACTATTATACACGAGGGTATGTTAAGCGATGGTATATATATTGAGTACATAGTGCAGAGTACACAATTTCGGATACAGCGAAAGATACGAAATGGGTCGCTTTGTGTTTCCTGTTGAAATACTTGTTAATGAAGTAGCTGACAGGAAGTAAACAGGAACCAAAGCTGTTGCCCTACTAACAGAACAGTAATGAGACACAAAGAACACAGATGCTAAAGACCTGGAAACACTGACCAATCAGCGCAGACTGGGCTTTTTAGGGAGGGGGGGGCCTTAAAGAGACAGGCGCTAAAATGGGGCGTTTGAGACAGAGGATGAAAACAGGTACGTTCACGCAGACATTATGTGCAAAATAAAGTGGTTTTGAACATTAAAACATGTCAACGTGTTCTAGTAGAAACCCTAAGTTCAAGTGTGAACATGAACATGAGCAGAATGCGTTTTTTATTAACCCGTTCAGACCCCCTGTCCCCGAAGAGTCTGCTCACCTCATGGCTACATTACTGCCGTCCACCACAATCGGCCGCAGGTTATCCTGGTCACACAGAGAGTCCGACGGACAGGGTGAGTCCGACCTCTGGCTATCCAGCAAATCAGAGCAGCCACAAGAGGAAGAGGAGGATGAGGAAGATGAGGTAGAGGCTAGTGATCCAGCCGGCTGCTCACTGTCCGACTTGGTGCCCAGTTTGACCAGCTCTCCCAGTATGTCATTGATGAGGGTATCAGGGCCAAGCTTCGACAGCACCAGCCTCACCGTTTCCTCAGAGTAGCCCAGCTTCAGGGCAAACTCCAGCTTCGCCTGGTACTCCTTCCCGCCAGCCTCGGGGGCGCTGGCTCTGACGAGGACGGGTTGGGCGGCGGCTCAGGTGGGTGCTTACATGGGGAGCAGGGTGAGGACTGTGCAGGGGTGTCGGGTTCAAGCTCGGATGAGAGTTCAGATGGGAGCTCAGGAGGACCCTCAGTGCCTAAGTCCACACACTGGGTCCGACAAAGCGGCTGGTGGGTGTTTTTACTGTGAGTAAACCCTCCCTCTCCTCCATCCGGGTCGGGGCCGACAGCAAGGGCGGCGCCGGAAGACGCCGCCGGCTTGCACTCTGTGTCAGACCCGGCATTTTCCTCCACCTCGGCCGGCGGAGGGGAATTGGCGGTGCTGCTGTTGCCGGAGCTTTCCCCCTGCTCCTCCATAGCAGGGGGCCCGTCAGCGCAGCCAGCCTGCCGGTCGGCCCCTGCTACGTGGAGATACTCCAAATCCAGCCCCAGGTCAAGGATGTGGCCTGCTCCTGCCTCCACATGGTCCTTCTGGCCCATGGGTCTGTCACAGACATCCAGCACACGGGGCCGACTGCTCCCTTCTCACAAAGCTCGACTCATCGGTGCCTAAAGAAAGACACAGACAAAGTTGATTTAAACCATGAAAATAATACATGTATAGCAAGGGCACGTGTGTGTGTGTGTGTGTGTGTGTGTGTGTGTGTGTGTGCGGAATATTAATGCACTGTTTTCAGGAGCTGCACAGCAGAACTCGTTGTACAACATGCAGTAACAATAACGTCTTTCTATTCTCCTGAAATGCACGAGGAATCATTTGCAAAGTGAGAATTTGCATTCAGGCTGTATTGTGACGAGATAATTTAAAGTCAACACAGACTGTCATTTTAGGAAAATCTGACCTTTTGCCCTTTATCTTCTTAGGGAAATTTTCGCCTAAGCTGTTCGCACACTGTGGCTCTGAGCTGTTATTTACACTGGCTCTGACTCTGGGGCAGTTGGGGACTCCACTGAGGCACAGGCTGGCTGACACAAAGAGCCAATGGGGCCTCTCACCCTAATTAATGGACTCCCGCGTTTTCTTTTTTTTTTTTTAGTCTGGCCCCAGTGTGTTTTTACAGGGCCACGCCACAGCACATTAATCTAAGGGGGGAACAGAGGGTGAACTGTTTAAAAAAAAGACAGCGAGCCGTTGGCGATGGACCCTTCCCCCTCACATTCTACCTGGTAATTAAGGTCCATATGCTTCTTCCCACTGGGGTGGTGGAGTCACTCATTACAGCACCGAGGGGCTCCGAGGCCACCGAGCCAATCAACATTTGTGCAATCGAGCACCGAGGACCTGGATCTGGTTTGGCTAATCTGATTGGCGTCAAAGGTTTAGCTGCGCGCAAATTACAGGGAGCACTTTGGAAAGTTAATCTGAGATCAGGAAAGTGATAACGTTAATCTCAAGAAACAAAATTGCAGGCCTGGTGTATGCTGACTAGAGTTAAAGGGATAGTTTTTGAAGTGTTGTTTCATCATAGTCAGTGTATTACACACAGTAGATTTAAGTCAACACGCCCCCAGTTTGGAGAAGCAGGCTGGAGTCTGACATGGAAGCGAAGTACTGTACTACTGTGGATGGGGGCCAGCGACAAAACGTATTTTAGCCACACAAAAAACATCAAAATCAGTTACTTAGTTTCTGTGATTGTGCAACTTTGGTGAATCCGAACGAACCCTTTTCAATGCCAAAGTCACACCATAACACAAAATAACTCACTGAGACAGTGGTAGACCAGCAGCTCCTTGTTTTTTAGCAATGTTAAATCACTGTTTTTCTCAATGGAGTCTGGCTGTGAAGAGAGCGATGTAACGGCTTCATTTTCCTGTCAAAAATCACTCTCTGACATCAAGGTAACAGTGGAAATATTCTAAATATTGCGTAACCATTAAACTGATGCTGATTTTTTTTTTGTGAGCCTGTGGCTAAAAGACATTTTGCTGCTGGACCCCATCCACTGCAGTGCATTGCTTCGCTTCCATGTCAGACTCCAGCCTGCTTCTCCAAACTGGGGGCGTGCCGACTGACATCTACTGTGTGTAATATACTGTCTATGGATAAGCACCCTGTACAACCTTGCTTCAAAAAAAACTGAACTGCCCCTTTAAGTCTACATTAAATTTAGGTTTCAGTATCTATGGCGCTTCCAAAAAGTTTCCACAAATGCAAATGTGCAGCTCGACATTGGCTCAAAATCAGCCCGGGCCCGTGTTATCTGGATCAAACACATGATGGTAGGGGAAGTGACTTAAAGAATGGCGGGTGGGGGGCGGGAGGAGTGAGTCCGCATTTTATGAAAAAGGGCTGCCTAGCAACGCGGCTGAGCTACTGTTGCTAAGCTACAGCTGTTGAAAGCATTCTCCCCTCTAAATGCCAAGACAGAGGCTGCAGCGCGCAGTCGGCGACCCGCCTCACACACACACACACACATGAACACACATTACAAAAAGAGCTGGTGTGGGGGAGGGAGGGGCTTAAGTGTGCCTTACTGGCAACCCACCCTGCCACCCAAGACAACAACAGCGCTGCAGGAGTGATGAGGACTGGGGCCTTGGCACCAGCGAATGTGGGCGTTGATGGTGCCCATGCACACGTGAACACACACACACATCTACCTCAGCTAGTGACTCATGCTGCTGTGGAGAGAGTCGGGCTACTGGGAACATTTCATGCACACTCTGCTCTGCTGATGGTCCAAACTGACACATCCAAACTATCTTTCTATTAAGTGTCTCTCAGGCATCGGGGGACTGGTGTGTGGCAGAAAAGTACAACTTCTGCCGGGGTCTGTACCAAGCAAGTGCGTTCCCTTCGATTAATTGCACAGCCCTCGTTAAATTCACTTAGTCACAGCTGTATCAAAACACATTTGAACGCTACACTAGTCTGTAGCTTCATGTTACCTTACGTAAAAATGAATTCCATACACTGAGGTGCACAGATTTTACATCAGGTAAAAAGGGAGCACCAGTACTGGATTCATACAGGTATAGGAACCAGTGGTGGGAGACAAAAAGTTGGCCCGTGCCCCCCGATACATGTATGAAACCTCACAGAGCTAACTGTGTCAATAGCACCAAATATTATGGATGCATTATGTACGATTTTTTTGCCGATATCTGATATACTGAAATGCTAACAACGCATTTAACCGATAACCAATGCCAAACATATTTACTTTCGATAGGGTGAGGAATGCCGAAGAATTTCACACCTTCATTTGGTTCTGTTCACTTTCACACTGCACTTTTAACGGACCAAACCCTGACAACGTCATGCAGTTACAACAGCTGCTCGTTTGGGGGCGGTATTGCAAGACCACTGACCACGAGTGTGAGGAAGAAGAAAACCCCGCTTGCCGATTGGCCAGGACTGAAAACGGAAATCCATCCCCTTCAACTGGCTTGGTCACCACAAAAACACCAAAATGCAATGCGCTCTACGTCACTTGCTCTCTTTGGTTCGCTTGATAGTCCGTTTGCATTTCCTACTGTAAGCGAACTGCACCAGGGTTCACTTGACCCCCAGTTTTCAAGCGGACTGGAGTTCGCTCATTTGGTCCACACCAGAGTTTGAATGAGTTCACACCACTCCAAGCCAGGTTTCGAACCAAATAGCGCCAGTGTGAATGCGTCCTAATAGTTTAATTTTAATTTAATTTTAAAGCCCATATTGGCCGATACAAATGACGTGCCGATATCATCGTGCATCCCCACCAAGTTTCTCAAAGTGCTATCTCATGTCTGCTCAGATTCACGTCATCATACAGCTCCTGATTTGATTTAAAGTTTGCAAAGCTTACACCATTTTACTAAGTTCTCATACTGCTGCTTTTAATTTCCAATTTGAATTTTGGTTTCTTAGTCAAAAAGAAAAACAATATGTAGATAAATATCTTAATATTCCTCAATGTTCCTCAGCTGATCATCAAAGGCAAAAAATCCCAATATATGACCGGATACATTCACAACAATGCAGAATAATTACGTGGAAATGGATTCTCCAGGTTTTCACACAGCCACACAGATCCTGTTGTATCTAATCTAGGGCGACAACTAACGACTGCTTTCAATGTGATTCTGCTGTCGGGCTGAAACAATCGTCAACCAATCGATGAGTCAATCAACGGGAAAATAATTGCCAACTCTTTTGATAATCAATTTATCATAAACGTAACTGAATACAAGACTGGAAGAAAATGCTGCTTTTCTCTGTCTGATATATTAAACTGAAAATCTTTGAGTTTAGACTGACAAAACAAGACATTAAATGGATGCACGATGCTGGATTTTTTTGCTGATAACCGATACTGATATCGACAAATCCTTTTTTTCCCCCACCTAATTTTAGTGATCATCAAATCTCTTCTGTAGTGGAATTAACATCATATCATGCATGTAGCTTATTTTAAAGCCAATATTGGCAGATACCAATGACATACCGATATTATCATGCATCCCTACATTTTATGTCATAACCCTGGACTTTAAGAAGCTGGAAAGAACATTTTTAGACACATCATAGACAAAACAATTAATCAATTAAAATAAATGCCAGATTAATGAAAACAATCTTTAGTTGCAGCCATATGCTGCTTTTTGTCCGATTAATAGATTAAATGTTTGGTCTATAAAATCTCAAAAAACAGTCGGAAAGTGACCATCAAATATTTTACAGCCAAGTTCACATATTGTCTGAAATAAAACATTCAAAACCTACAGATATAACTACTCAAGGGAGAAAAAAGAAAATCTATACAACTGAGCAAAGATCCAATAGTCAACCCTACAATATTGTTAAACCCAGCACTATCGTCCAGTGTGGTCCAACTCAGAATAATGCATTCAGTTGCATTGTGGGATTCTCAAACCAGGCTTAGCGTTAACAGACCAACGGCACCGCCACCTCATCACACCATCTCCAGACCTCCAGGCTGAGTGGGTGCATCTTTCAAACATCAGCGCGCCGGCTCCCACACACAGCAGCACTGCCGGCTTTGATGGAGGCAGTAATGAATATGTAACACAGTCCTTACAGCGCTTTGTATGTGGGAGCTTTGTGTAAAAAGTGTGTGTGCCGAGGGTGAGAGAGGGGGTAAAGGGTTCAGGGTGACGGGGGGGAGTCCGGGAGGAGGGGGGGAGGCTGTCTGGCGGTATAATCGCTGCATGCCTGATACTGTGCAAAAGTTATTGTTAAAAAAAAGGGGCCGTCCCAGAATAATCAGCCGGGGGAATACGATGTGTGTGTGTGTTGGTGCATCTAGATGGCGCGCTAGGCTTCCCCCGCCAGCAGCAGGGCAACAGATGTCTGCTGAGCGCTACTCGCAACTGGTGTCTCCCCACACACACACACACACACACACACCACTGCCTCCAAACAGCCAATACAGCGAGGATAAAGACGCAGCAGGACAGACAGCCTCACACACACACACACACAGAGTCAGATGTGAAAGCTGCACACACACTTTCCAAAGCCAGCATCTTCAGCCGATGCTCTGTTTGCCTCCTCTGGCCTCATGTGACCCAAATAAGAAGCAGCTTGCCCCCCAAAAAAACACCGACCCATCCCCCCATCAAGCCTCATATCAACACACATCACACTGTCTGAGATTCAAGTGCAGCGTCGGTGTTACAGCTGCACACTGAGGCAAAGTTCACATGTAGCCCTGTGATGACTAACTCCTACGAGTCTGGGCTGCACAAACAGTTCTTGTGATGTGTGGTATGCATGATTTAAACATAGACCACTTCATCTTCTGTGTGCACGTGCAAAACCATCATCAGGCTGCACCTTCTGCACTTTAAAGAAGCGTGAAACTGAAATATGATGCTGCAGCTTTGCAACCTGTCGTGCAGGTCGCAGTTGCTTTTTTAACACAGCGATCACAACAGGAAGCTCAAGATTTCAGAAAAAGAATCGCACTCACCAGGCCGTTACGGATCAACAAACAATGACGAAAGAGATCAGCTCATTTCCGCACATTTAAATCCCTGAAACTGACGAGAACCAAGTCCTAAAGTTCCCAGGTCCGAGGCCGCCGCTCGTGTTTGCATGCAGGTACAGCCGAGCATCCAACTCGGGCCACCTCTGTCCTCACTGCTCCTCCAGAGCTGTGTTGTTTTATCTTTCACACAGGAGCAGGCAAGTTGGACAATGCGTGGCAGAACAGATGGAGCAACAATGTCTGCCATTCCCTCGTTTAGAGTGGCTGCTTTTCCACCAATCGGAGCGCAGCGGCCTTACAATGAGGCGCAGAGACAAGGAGGAGGAGGAGGAGGAGGAGGAGGAGGGGTGGCTGTGGGCGAATGCCTGCAACAGCCAGTTTCCCCAAGGCACGCGTACTCAAAGTGCACCAGCACACACACACTCCCCTCCTCGGCCTGAAAGGGCTTCCCCTGTGTGGCCGATGAATCAACGAGGGGTGGGCGGTTGACAATAGAGCCACACAATGGGAGGCTGGGGAGGGCAGCTGCAGTGTGAGGGCTGGTGCTATTACGGCCCGGGGCAGCAATGGAGAACACCTGGCTGCAGAGCGCCACAGTCACTCTCCACCCTTTGTCTTGTGCTGAGGGGGGGGTCAAAACAGAAAGAAAAGACCAATGCTGGCTGAAAGACTGGTGGCCTTTAAGAGAGTGCAGGAGGAAAGAGGAGAGTGTGGCCCGGCTGAAAGGGAAAAAGGACAAGTGTGGGGGGTGACGGACATCAAAAAGTTTTATGTCCCAATGAGTGTGAGGAGGGGACCTGCTCCTCATTGTTGCAGCACACTTAGGGCAGATGACTCGGAAGCACAAATCTTTGCCTTTCTGTCCTTTATGTCATCATAGAGCACTTGTGCAAATAACAGAATCTGAGTGATTTCAAAATAAAGTCACACCCACATTCGTAAGACACCAAAAGTAATTCAATAACATGTTCATGTGCACCAGTGTCATTGATGCAAATGCCAATTAAAGACATAAAAGTTTGCAAGATCTGTAGGATTTCATGGGTAGGGTTGGAAAAGTAAGAAAAAGAGAGGGTTAAATAAAACGCACAGAGCAAACACAAGGAGAGTGTGTAGTAGCTTTGCATCAGACTAAATATTTGAGCCATCTCCACATACCAGAGGCAGTTTCTCTATCAAAATAAAAGACCGGCTCAAAGCCAAGCAGCAAAATAAATTCAAAAAATGTAAGTTGTACTCAAACATCATCAGCACGTCTTAGAGGTGGGAATCCCCACGATACGATATTATCGCAATCCTGAGATCCGATATTATCACAATATGTTCCTGTAATTTTAAATGTTTTTTTGATATGCTGAGTATTGCGACAACATATACTGCAAGGAAAACTTTGTCAATATGTGTTTTATTTTATTATGACGTTTTTAGCGCAGCAAAATCTATCTAGTGCGCTGAAAAAGTAATTTATTAAATTATTATGTAGGTTAGCAAAAGTTGAATTGGTATTTGCAATAACAATAATAATAATAATTCATATTCACGATGGGCTGTATGCGCGATATTGGATTTTTTTAGGGATGCACGCAATTAGACGTCTAAACGATCAAACGTCAGCCCCCTCGCTAGTCAGCACCAGAAATTTTAGTCACTTAAACCAATTAGTGTATTATTCATGTACAAGGCAGCTTAACTGTCATGCAGCCGCCCGCCACTAGTGGGTGCTAAAGAGCCGTCAGACAGCAGTCCCCCTCCCCATGGTAATGTTTCAAATACTTAACAATAAATTGTGCGAAAATTTAAATGTTTTCTGAGTGCTTCCCTTTTTTGGATTGGTGGACGGGTCTTAATTGTTTTTTTGGTTTAGTCAACAGGGAAATTAGTCGCCAGGAACATCCCTATATCCAATATGCCGATATGTAGGCTGTTTCGGTCCGAGAGGCAGACACCGTCTCCACATTTAAGACTGGACTGAAGAGTTTCCTTTTTGATAAATCTTATAGTTAGGGCGGGCTCTAATAGTTAGGACTGGCTCTTGTAGTTCGGACTGGCTCTTGTAGTTAGGGCTGGCTCTTGTAGTTAGGGCTGGCTCTTGTAGTTAGGGCTGGATCTTGTAGTTGGGGCTGGCTCTTGTAGTTAGGACTGGCTCTTGTAGTTAGGGCTGGCTCTAATTGTTAGGGCTGGTTCTTGTAGTTAAAGTTGGCTCTTATAGTTAGGACTGGCTCTTGGAGTCAGGGCTGGCTCTTGTAGTTAGCGCTGGCTCAGGCTTGCCTAGTACCAGCCCCTAGTTAGGCTGACTTAAGCCTAGTCTGCCAGGAAACGTCCTATAATATACGAGCCCCTTCTGTCCTTCTTAAATTCTGAAAAGTTGGTTCTTCTTCATTTGTTAACATCCACGTCCTATTACTGCAGGTCACTAACTCGCTTCTTCTCCAAAGCCTTTGTGCTCCACTGTCTTGTAGGTTCCTTCATTATTTCCCCGTTAAAGGTTCCTTTAGGAGGGATGTCGAATGCTGTAAAGCCCTCTGAGGCAAAATGTGATTTTTGATATTGGGTTTTATG
Organism: Epinephelus cyanopodus; assembly: GCA_026686955.1. Lineage (NCBI taxonomy): Eukaryota > Metazoa > Chordata > Actinopteri > Perciformes > Serranidae > Epinephelus > Epinephelus cyanopodus. Next base: position 14,032,161 of record CM048937.1, on the reverse strand, counting down.
AATAAAATTAAATTTAATTGAATTCTCACATTTGAGAAGCCAAGACCAGAACATTTTTATTTTTATTTTTAGCTTTAAAAAAATGACAATTTATGCAGAGTAATTGATCTGAGTAGTTACAGCATGATCCAGGCTTGGAAGGCAACACGTCTGCCAACACAAATATCAATTTAGCCAGATAAGGTCAAATATAATCAGAATTTATCTTGGCAGCGAGACGATAGTGTGTAATCTACAGCAACAACAAGCAGTCAGTGGTGTCGGAGTGTTTCAGTGTGTGTCCTCCCTCGACTTACCAAATAAAATAACAGTTCTTTCGGCTTAGTGGCTCAACAGGAAAGCAACTGCCTGATTAAATAAGAATGTGTTCGGAGTCAGCTTGCCCGGCGAGATAAGGCCGACGAGGGGAGATACAACAGCTGACCGACTGCACGGCATCCGCGCACACAGACAGAGGAGCGCTCTGTCGACCATCTGTCCTAACAAACAGGTGTGTGTGTTGCTCCCGACAACTGCAGCGGCAGCAGGATGATCGTTTTTCCTCTTCGGAGACAGATGACAGTAAATGCACACAAAACAAACACAAGCTACGATTTCAGTAACGGCATAGGAGCAGTTCTTTGAGGGGACAGAGAGTCTGGAGCTCGGAGGTACTTTGCCTTTTGCTTAAAAATGATTCATCACTGCCAGTTAATTACTGTCTTTGTAGGTTTTTCAGCATTAAACCCATCTGGCAGCTTAAAACAAACACTCTAAACCATTTGCATACACTACATGACCTGCAGGTCTGAGCAACAGAAGGAGACCCCCTGCCCTCGTGACCTCCCTGACACGTCCTCTGACCCGTGCACTTCTACCGAGCACTAAAAACACCTAAAACAGCCGTATAGATTAAGTCACCATATCAAGGCAACGATCAGCAGCTCGGTGTACGTCTGCTGCTTCCACGTGTCATCCAATCAATACTCCCAAACTGAATGGTGAGGCCGAACATATGAAACACCACTGCGGCAGCTCCAAATCAATCAGATCGTTAAAACCACAATGAAGAGTTCTTACATTTGCAAGTGAATCTCCAGAATCTGACGTGAAAGCTAAGCTATATACTGCTGTGGATGGGGTCCAGCAACGAAACATATTTTAGCCACCTAAAGAAAAGTCTCACCTTAAAAAATCTAATTTAAGTTTGAGTGTATGCCATATTTAGAATATTTTTCACTGCTTTACCTAGGGCTGGACGATTAATCGAATTTTAATCATGATTTCAATTTTGGCTTCTCACGATCATAAAAACATTATAATCAAGAAAAATGATTAATGCACCACACGTCGTGTATGTTCCTGTGCTGGAAAAGCACCGTGAATTCACCTGTGTTACGTGCAGCAGCAGCAAGCGTGTGACGTGTGTGGATCAATACTATGTGGAGCGAGCGATTGAGAACATGACAGAAAAGCAGCCTTTGGTTGAGAAGAAATGTAGGACAACTTCAGTCACCTGGAAACATTTTGGCTTCAAGTTGACGGACGTTGAGCAAACGGAAATTGTTTGCAAAGTTTGTCACGCTGTGGTGTCTGCGCCCCAAGGCCACACGCCAAACTTATAATCATGTTTATTAATCGTGATTTCAATATCAATCAAATAATCGTGATTACTATTTTTGCCATAATCGTCTCTTGCTCTCTTCACAGCCAGGCTCCATTGAGAAAAACAGTGATTTAACATAGCTGAACACAAGAGCTGCTGGTCGACTGCTGCCTCAATTAGTTAGTTAGTTTGTGTTATTGTGTGACTTTGACGTTCAAACAGGTTAGATAAAATTCGCCAAAGTCACACAGTAACAGAAATTAACCAACTGATCAAAGCAGCAGTCGACCAGCAGCTCCTGTGCTCAACAAGCTAAAATCACTGTTTTTGTTAATGGAGTCTGGCTTTGACGAGAGCACAAATGGGGAACTGAACCCGGAAGATAAATCGTCAAAAATACTTTCAATACAACATACACTTCAACTAAGTGGGACTTTTTTTCAGGTGACTAAAACACATGTTTGTTGCTGGCCCCCATCCACAGCAGTACATTGCTTCGCTTTTGTGTCAGACTCCGGCCTGCTTCTCCAAACTGGAGGCGCGATGTGATGTGTAACACACCTGGCTGTGGATAAGTAACACATGCAACCCCACTTCAAAAAATTCCAAACCGCTCCTTTAAAACCTGCACACAGCTGCAGCCAGATCTCCAGCACACTTTAAGTTAAGAGTCAGGCAGGATGCACAGGAGTTAAAACAGAGGATGGCATAAAGACAGCAGCTGGGGCTCGTGCTCCTCATCATCACCCCCACCCCTTCAAAAGCTGGACTGCTCCTGCTCTGATCCTCCATCAACCATTGTGTAACAGAGACCCAGCTGTCAGAGGCAGCACATGCACGTGAACACTGCACAGGTGGGGTTTAAAAACACAGTCAGGGCTCCTCCATGAGAACATGTGCAAGCTCTCCGCTCAGGCCTGCTTCACTCCACAGCGCGCAAACTCCATTTCCTCTCCTCTGAAGACATTCACACCTGGTTATGGAGGCAAACAGGTGACAGAGAGCACAGCAGCATCCCGCGTCACCTGCCTGTTGAGCAGCAAGCCACAGAAACTACATTATGGATGGAGGGGAGCGCGCAGGGGCGTGCACGGTCACTGCAAACCAACACCGTCACGACCTCCCTGCAGCTTTCACCCGCACCAGCCCCGCGGCTCCTCCGGCTCTCGGGTCCGCTCGGCAGACGCTGTGCGCGGCTACTCACCTGGATCAGGGGCCGCCGCCGCCGCCGGAGCCGCTCGGTTAGCTTTGCGATGAGATGAGCAAATGTTCCCATCACATACTGGCGACGCAAAACATCCGGCTGGATTTGCAGCGTGACCCAACCAGGCTGCGTCAAGCTGCAGAGAGTGACGAGGCTGCTTCCGCTCTGGCCTTCTTTCACAATAAAAGAACACGTGTTATTTCTTTTACGCGTTTCATTTGAAAAACACTACTTCCGGTACTCAAATTGACCTGAAGTCCTCTCCTATTTGGAAGTTTATCACATGCTGCTGATAAAGTTTAAAATAATGCCATTGTTGAAGAATTAGATTTACTACAAACTCCATTATGAAGTATTGAAGCTGGCTTTACCACATTATTTGCAACATGGTTTGGAAGCATCCAAAATGGGGTGGACCATGAGGTGAGCAACGCCGCCATCTTGTGGTCAGCCAACATATTAAACTACAGACAGGTGAAGCGGATCGAGAAAACCTTTGGTTGTGGCTTTCATGTGGATCCCACCTGACATGTTCCACCCACTCCAACACAGTTGCAGACCATGTGACCCCCCTCAAGGCAACGATGGCCCAAGAAACCTGACAGAAAGCTCAAGGTGTCGAAATTTCCCAGGTCCCAATCTGCTCAAGGATTCTTGAGATGCACCGGTACCCCAGATGTACCTCTAATCCAAGGTGGGGCCTCCTTGGATCAGACTTGACCCTTGACATAGGATCCCTGAAAGTGTCCTGCAGTGTCTGGCACCAGTGCGTTGGCGGCAGATCCATTAAGTCCAGCAGGTTGTGAGGTGGGTTCATGGCACGTGCCGCAGATGCTCATTCAGATTGGGATCTGGGGGATTTGGAGGCCAGGTTGACACTTTGAGGTCAACAGTTCCAACATGAAACTGCTCACAACAAGGTCTGTGGATTATCTGCAACGAGACGTTGCTGTTAAGTTTCTTAAATGAATTTTTTTTGGTGATCTGGTTCCATTATATTGGAGAGAAGGCCGACATCTCTAATCTCTATAAAACTATCCCAACTGACAAATATACTATTATCGAGGAATCTATTAAAATAAATTTCTACGTGGAGGGCTAATATTGCCAGACGAGCTCTGGACTCAGTTATTTAACGTGGGTCAGCAAGCCAAACAAATATTTAAATGTTCTATACAACAAAATGAACCTTAATAGATAAATACATGTCACGCATTTCCATTTAATATAGTTTTATGCTACAATAGAATTCAGATGTTGGTATTTTTAATCCACTTAAAAAGTATGATTTTATGTCAAAAACACAACAAAGTCCTTTGACATACTTGACCTCTGTTAAAAGCAAGACTTGGTCACAATGGCAGCATAAGGTAGTAGACACACAGTCACATAAAATATTCAATTAACATTTAAAAAATGGCGAATAGTTGAATTACAAATGATCCCGGAGGCATAGAGGACAGAGTTGGTCTATTTTAAAAGGGTCAGTGTTTCAGATTTAGGGTGATATAGTGTCAGACATTGAGTGTAATAATTATGTTTTAATGTTTAATTACTTGATAATTGCGTTGTTTTTGTTATCTCAGAGGGACCATTTATCTCTAAGAAAAACACTGATTTTTAATGTGAAGCTGCGTTATTCAGTGTTTTTATCAACGGGTCCATTGCTTCTAGAGAGGAAGAGACCTCTGTGGATACTTCGGCCCCTGGTAAAAACCTCCTGAAAGTCTGGATCTTTAGTTACTAGAGTAAAAAGGTGAGCAGATGTTAGCAGGCGGCCCATCTGTGACGAACCAAACAGCGATGGGGAAGCACGGAGGTTATGTGAAACTGCTTTATTTGGTGTTTTTGCTGGTTTTATTTTATTTATTTTGCAGAGGAAGACACATCTGCGGATAATTCGACTCCTTGTAAATGAACACTTAAGGAATTCTGACCAGGACGCCATGCTGGGCACACGAGAGCAGTTTTGCTGGTTGCAGTTTGCAATCCTCACCACTACATGTCACTAAATTCTACATGCTGCTTGTTGAAGTTCGATTCCACATGAAACATGTTGCAAATGTGGCTTGTACGTACCTGGTGTGAGGTATAGTTGAAATAAAAACAACAACATCACACTGTAAATTACTTCTGATTTTATTCAATGGAAAAAAAGACCTTCAGGAAAATACAGTAATTCCCATAGTACACACAGAGAGGACATAAATTAGAGAGGCATGGCAGAGAGACGTCTGAGGGGGGGGGGGACATGTCACCTGGCACCTGGGTGGTAGAAAACATTTGATCCAGACTGCCACACGGCCAGGGGCACACTGTGCACGATGCAGGATGTAGAGGAATCAGTGAAATCACACTCTATAGACTTGTGTAATCCATAACGTGAGCAAAAGTCGATTATTCCTGTACACAAACGTCTAAATGATAGTACAAAAAGGGAATAATACAAAATACAAAACAGGGAAAAAACTGCCCTCAAAATAAACCATAAATATTCATATCGATGCACATTGGTTTAACAAAACAATTGCTTCTGTAAACATTTCCAACATAAGGTGTGCATTACAATTTAAAAACCACTGCAGTCGCATACTTATCTGAAGGGTTACATAATAAAAATCGCAGAAACAAGACTAAAAACTAAGTCAGAGTTAAAAATATGCCGCTTAGTTCACGCCGTCTGAAGTGGTTCTGTAACACTGCTATTAGAACGTGACTTTCTTTGCTCTCCGCACATGATCAGACAGTGAAAGCGTCGCATTCCCGTGTTCTGCAGCTCTCAGCAGGTCCCGCCTTGGACAGTGAAGGCACCACCTTTGCTGAGAGCAGGGTCAAAGAGTCGAGTTTATGGTGGAGGGGGGTGGAGGTGCGGGTGGGGGTGGGGGGTGAGTGAAACCTCGCGAATCTCATGAGTCAAGTTTTCACTCGAGCAAACGCACAGCTGCAGGATGGATTCTACATTGTAACAGTGGGATGAGACTGTCTCGTATGAAGTGTTGTCGAGGGTGAAAAGGAAAATGAAGGAAATTCTGGGATGGAATAATGATCCAGTTAAAGTCTCTTCAATTCAGACTGGTCTGAGTAAACGCACGGCCTGTCCGAAGCTCAAAATGGCAAAAAAAAAAAAAAAAAGAAAGAGGTCCAATATTGAATCACACGGCTGGTTCCTACAGTACGCGAAATCCAAACTTCACTTTTAACTTCCTGTGGAGGATTTCTTACAATTTCAATCAGCTGGAGACCCCTCTAAGGCAACTGTTTAGCTCGACATTAAGCTAACGTCTCCTTTGAAATAGAGTCACATGATAGATGTGGAATTCAAACGTCGCTGTGGGAGGACGATCACCCGATCCTTTAAAGGAGTGTGATGTTCAAAGCTTCGTCTCAGCCCTCTGACGCATGCCGCCTTCATTCCCTTCCTGTCACTTCTGCCCGCTGGCCTCCATGCTACCTTAATGGCCACCTGCTAATTCTGCATGTCTAATTCACAGTTTATCCTAGCCCTACTTATGACTGATGTTAAAGGAAAAATCCACCTGGGGAAAAACAAGCTTTTGGTAATGCATGTCACATTTGGGGTTTGGCTAGCAACGGAAGCAGATCGAGGGCAAGAGACGCAAATCACAGAATGAAATAAGCCCTAAAAAAACGACATCTTCATGATAAATAGGGTGGATTTTTCCTTTAAAACTCATCTATGGGTGAGTCCTGCATTCTTATGCTTTATTTATGTGCAGCAAGTCACATACAAAATATACAGTGTATGAAAAACTGGAGCTAATGTTTGTCGCCAACATGCTGCCATAAACAGGGCTACTTCTGTCCGACATAACCTACAGTACGTGAGGCAATGTGGTAAAAGTCGAGATAGTGTCTGTAAAACCTGGGACAGTCTGAAAGTCTACAAGGTTGATGTCGTTAGTATGTACACGCTGATATCCAGTACCCTGTATTTAATGGATATATCAAGAAGGTCCCTTAAAAAAATCTTCACTTTAAGGAGGAGAAGGCAAAGAAAGTGAAGATACAGAGGCAGATTTACATGTCAAGCCTTACTTATGTGGCTGTGAACTAGTGTTAAATGACATGCTTGACGTGGAAATCTACTGGTGGGAGTTAATTTCACCTGAACAGGATCTGGACTAAACACAGCTACAAACGGCTACACTCGAGGTGTGGCTCAAAAGTATTCGTCGATACAGTAACAGCCGCATTTAGCCTCTTATCGTCCCCTTCAGTCATTCACATGCTCAGTGTTTCCTCCATTCACACATACACGATGCAAAGTTTTACTATGACACATAAAGATTAACCATCAACAGGCAACAGATCCCGCGTCCTGCAGAGGAAGAGGAGGAGGGGGATCGGCTCGAAGGGTGGGTGAGGACAAACCTGGAGGCTTGTTTGGGGTTTTCTGCTGGAACATACTTAGTGAACTCGTGACGATGCACACAACCAGAATGCCCCTCCTCGCCCCCAAACGCACACCCGTCCCTTGCTTCGTTTCATGATTACAGTCCAATCCGTTGTTTGTTTGCCCGAGCAGGCCAGAGAAAGCCGTTCTCTCGGTTCTCTTCTTCATCGTCGTTGGTCATAGTCACAATCGTCATCTGTTGGTCACTGCTTAGGTCTGGTCGTCGTGTTGGTTGGTGTGGTAGGATGGCGACTACCAGCTCATGAGGGAGGAGCGTCCCAGGGTCATGAAATACACCTGGCTGGCACCTCCAGCGCGCACAGAGGCAAAGAAGACCTGATGGAGAGGAGACAAAGGCAAAGATGCAGGACTCAGTGGGCGTAGTCAGGATGGTAAAGGGTGTAATCCAGATAGTAGTTTGTGGAATATTTTCCTTGACAACAGACCTGAAAATCAATCAAGACAGTTGGAAAATAGAGAGAGGAAGGAAAGACAGGAAGAAGAATTGCTGCCTCAATTCTTGAGTTACGGCCACAAACATGTTTTGTGAGGTGACAGTGACCGTTGACCCTCAAATTCTAACCAGTTCATTCTTGAGTCCAAGTGGACGTTTGTGCCAAATTTGAGGAAACTCCCTTAAAGTCGTCTTGAGATATCGCTTTCACAAGAATGCGACGGATGCGAGGTCACAGTTACCTCTGACCACCAAAATCTAATCAGTTCTTTTTGAGTCCAAGTGGACATTCGTGCCAAATTTATACAAATTCCTTCAAGGCGTTCTTGAGATACCACCTTCACGAGAATGGGATGGACAGACCTGAAAACATAATGCCTCTGGTTGCGTCTATTACCGGTGCAAAGGCACAAATAATTCTTACCTTGTCATTTCTCTCACAAAGGAACTTGAGTCTCTGGGCTCTCTTGTGCATGAAGACGCCGTCCAGGTGGCCCGTCTCCACTGAGCGGATCTCTATAGCCTTCTCACCCCAGCCCATGATCTGGTTTGACCTAATGTAGGCTGCTCAGACACAGGTAGAGATAAGAGAAGAGGTACAGATTAATTTACAGAGAGACAACGGCTCCCTTGGGTGCAGAGCAGATAAGAGTCGAACTCATAGTGAGTCTTGTTCTTTTTAATCGGCCCCACTTACCCACTGAAGTTGGCATTTCTCCCCACTGCAGCACCACGTCTTTGGTGATGCGCCCGTAGGTGTTGACGTAGACGCCCTCGTCCTCGTAACACACCAGCAGCTCGATCCCGTCAGTGTTGGGCAAGATGATGATGGCATGGCACTGAATGCTGGTCTGGATCTAAAGGACGAAAAGCAGGAAGAGTTATAACTCTGTTAAGAGCACGGAGAATAAAACACGATCAGACTAAGTACTTACATGTGTGGGCAGGTAGATGTCGTAGACGGCACCCGAGTCCACATCCACAGCATGGAAGCCTGAGCAGGAGCCGTAGATGACCTTTAATCTCTGACCTTCTTCCACCGTCAGGTCGACCAGCAGAGGCTTGTGCACCAGGTCACCAAAAGACTAAAGCCAACCATTGAGAAACAAGTCAGTCAGGTCAATGTGCATCTGTGGGGAATAATAGTAATTCTACTTGCAGAGCGACCGTGCTTACCTTAAAGGCCATGAATTTGTGGTAGGGTTTGGGCGCCCAGGCGTACACCTCCACAGCGTTCTTCAAGGCCAGCACCAAGAACTTAATCCTCTCATATTTCACTGGAGTGAAAAGTGAGTCATTAGTGAGTGACAGCATTGCTTCAAGTCGGGCTTAGTAACAAATCTAGGTCAAATTTAACTCTTTCTTTGTGCATATAGTTCATTTAAGGTTTAAAGTCTTTGACAAACGAGAAGACGTACCGACTTTGTAGTGGACACAACCCTCCAAGTCGCCCACGTTGACCCAGCCCTGCTTCTTCTCCACCTCAGGGTCGTTGTGCAAAATCTTGTTCCTCAGCCATGACAGGTAATAGACTCGCAGCTTGTTCTTTTTACCTGAGAAGAAAAATGATCTTTTCAGTGCACCCCGTGGACTGCAGATAGACTGAAAGATAATAGTCATCACTGTTGCAGTGACAATGCAGGGATGTGATGATGCTTTCAGTGATGACTCAGACTGCGGCGATACATTTCTCCTGTTATGTGCCATAGGGTTGTGTTTGTTTTCTCTTTTGTTTCTCCCCAGGTGCCGCCTCTCCCCTCATTGCCGAGTCGTGGTTATTTGAGCACACAAGTGCCTTACACCAAGCAGCTTTCAAGCAATTTCACGATCGCAGATGAATTTCCAGTGTAGGAATAAAATGATGTTCAAATCAGCTTGATCGTTTGGTGTAAGGTGGTCAGTCTTTTTCTTGTCTTGACGTTCCAACAAAGTCAAACATGTTTAATATAATTACAAGTTTTTTTAAGTCTTATATGAACATTGCCAACAATCAATGGCTGCTTTCTCTCCAGCACCAATCAGGAAGCAGCAAACCAGGAAGACAGAAAACATGGAGAGAACTCTGGGGAGGTGCAAAGACATGAACAAGTCTTGAATCTCTTGTACTGTGGAAAAGGAGGAGAAACTGGTGGAGTTGTGGAGTGAACAGGTGTTGAAATCAGTGTGTATATGATCCACCAACCAAGCGCAGGAATCTGAAGTAAGAACAAGTAAGAAATCCGAACTAAAATATCACAGCTAACCAACGGAGGCAATGGATTAAATTGATGCCGAACTGACAAGAACACTGTCGACATATGAGGTCTTTAATCTTGTGTTTCTTTAGTTATGTGTTTTAGTGAACACGTTAGTAATTGTTAAAATGTTCGATCACTTAAAGGGAGTTTGGTGGTGGTGATATTTTCCAGCAGGAGCAGGAGGGGAAATAATCTGAGAAGCCATCTAGTTGTAGTCTTGAAAATAGCGACCTGGCAAGATCCCCAGTTTTTGCAAAGTCTTATCGTTTGTGCCTAAAATCCTACATCGTCTTTTCGTTGAGCGAGGGTGTCAGACTGTAGTCCTTTCAAATGTCTTCTCGTGTAAGGTATTCATTACTCAACGTGATGTGATGGTGTAAGGTCTGGGGAGTCGAGTGGACAGTGAAAACAATATCTGTGTTCAGTAGCTGAAGGCAGCACATGTTCTGTACCTGATATGGTGACGAGGACATTGAGTCCCTCCAGGACGTCCATCTGCTGGATGCGTCTCCTGTTGATCAGGGGGTAGACCTTCCCCTGACCGCTTCGGTCCAGCAGCATCAGTCCGCTCTCTGTTCCCACAAGCAGGTTCACTCCTGGAGCGATCATAAATGTAATTGAAACACCCGTAATAAGTAGAGCTTTGATAGATACCAGAGTAGGATGATGAATTTTAACAGTGGTTACACTTACCCCAGAGTGCAGCACACAGGATCTCAGAGTTGAACCTCTTCTTGTACTTGCGAATCTCTGGTGTGTCGCTCGGTGGGCGCGTGTTAACCGGGTTGACGTTGACCACAGAGCCTTTACGGGACGGGTCGGACCTCAGCGGGTCTGCAAGCCGTCCATCTGGCCCGAATGCTGCTGGAGGGGGCACACAGAGGTCAGGCTGGATTGTGTAATTTAATAATGAATGAACAACCTGGTGCCTGTTTCGAACACCTAGTGCCATGTGCGCTTATGTCTGTGTGTCTATCTTCATCTAACTCTCCCGTACTTTTAACAGCAGAGAATTTGGGACTATACTGCCAATATCACTTCAGCTATCAAGTTCCTCTTCTGTGGAGGCATGTTCCAGTTTTGGTCTGGGAGGAAGACATCGTCTCCACATTTAAGAGCAGACTTTGCTCTTGAATAAGGCTCATAGTCAGGGCTGGCTCAGTCTTGCCTCAGAACCAGCCCCTAGTTTGGCAACTCGGCTTCTCCCCTGGTGCCTTTGAGCTCCTCGTCTAGCAGGTTCCCTTGGGTCTTGATCGTGCCTGGATTGTGGGTTGTGGTCCTGCCTGACTGCTACTACTGCTGCTATTATTATCAGTCATACTCCTGCAATTGTTATACACATGTACATGCACATATATATGCACGTCTGTCCTTTCTGGGATAATGACCACTCCTCATTTACTCTTTCTGAAGTTTCCCTGTGTCCAAGGACAGGTTGATGTTGTATATTTTAAAGCCCTCTGAGGCAAATATGATTTGTGACATTGGGCTTTATAAATAAAATTAAACTGAACTTATGTTTCCACATAATTTCTTTGACAGCGCTGGGAGAAAAGCAAAATGTGTGTAGGAGAAGCTATTGCTAATGAAACCTCCCCCAGGGGAACTGAAGCGGAATATGTTTAACAGTTTTTAATTACAGAGCTGCAAAAATAAACAGATTGGCTCGGTTGGTCTTTGACCTACCCATGTTGTTGAGGGAGCTGCCGCTGGATGGAGAAATCTGGAGAAGACGAGGGTCGATGAAGGGAGTGAAGGAAGAGGAAGACTTGTGTTTGGACATGGAGTTGCTTTCTGACTGGGACTGACGGAGATACAGAGACATTTAAAACATGTTCAACTTGCGCTTAAGCTGCACAGAAATCAACAGCAATTCATGTTAGTAGAGAAAACTTTGGTCCAGAAAATGGCAAAGGTTTGATGGACTGATTTGTAATTTATAGGACTGACTGTTGATTTAAACTACAATAGCAACAGGCCCCCTCAGTTTTCAACATGAGTTACAGCTCTACCTCTGGGGGCCCATAAAACAGCATTCAGCTCAACTGTGCTCAATCAAACAACAATTTTACGACACAAACAACTGGGAATACAAAGTTGGCACTGCAAGTTTATGACAAATCAAATGAAAAAAGATGACGTGCAGTTATGAAGGACAGAAACGTTAGAGAAGGAAAACAACATGTGCGACAAGAAGAAATGTGTTGAGGGAAATGAAGAACGATCCGCACGCCGGCTGCTGTCAAGTGTTAGAGGAAAAGCTGCTGCTAATGAAGCACAGAGGAGTAATTCCACCACCAGAGATGTGAGTTGTTCCTGTCGCACCACAAAAGAGGTGGTAATCTATGATAATCAACATGAAAAATGAATGATTTGCTCTCTGTATGTAGGTCATGTGTGCTTGATGACTTGTTTGTGTATTCCATGTTTAAAAATTAAAATGTCAAGTCCCATGTCACCCCTACCATCACACCAAGCATGCCATCACTCAACACAGTGGTTCTAAAGCATGGACTACGAAGGAGGTAACTTGTGTGTAGTTCACCCCAAGACGCTCCAGTTTCCCCCGTGCCGTGACCATGCTCTACCACCAGGAGGCGCCAGTGTTAGCAGCGACACGGAGCAATGCAGTGAGTCGCAGGAGGGAAGGAGGTTGCAGATCAGAGGTGTCAGCTGAGCCACAAGGGGGCAGAGGAGAGCCAGAGTGAAGCCAGGAGGACACAGAGGTGGGGCGAGCAGGGTAGAGGGGCAGAGAGAGGCTCCGACCAACAATCGAGGAGTGGACGGCAGCTGTGTGCAGGCTTGCAGATGGAGGGGTGTGATTATCACTCAATCCAGCTCAGAGTTACTAGAAAAATAGCATTTGCAAATTGTACCTAGCGTCACGTCCAGGGAGAGGGTGCCCATAAAACAACTTGCACAATCTCGTCTTGAAGCAGTGAATCCTCTTATCATTTTGGACACAAACTAGATAGAACAAACAAATGCAGCTGCTGTTTGAGCCCAGTCCGCTTCCTGCAAGCCTGCACCACTCCGCAACAGCCCACTCCTCAGTTGTGTGTCTCGCTGACATGACAGTGACATACCTCTATGGCAGTGAGCTTGTCCAGGGAATTCTGTGGGGACATGGCAGGACTGGCATAGCTAGATGATGAGGGTAAGGAGGAAGAGGAGGAGGAGGAAGGGATGGTCGTGGAAGAGGAAGGGGAGTGATGGCTCTGCTGGATAAGGTCTGGTAGGTGGTGTATGCGGCCGGCAAAGCCGTTTTTCTCCGCCAGGCCATGGCCGGGGGGCTGGGGCTGGCCGTGGACGTGGCCAGGGCCAGCCGAGGGAGAGGAGGAGGAGAGACTGACCAATCGCTTTATGTCAGCGGTGCTCTGGAAGCAAGAACAGGCACACTTGGGCTCAAGCAAGACGGGGGAGAGAGGGAGGAGATGCAGGTTTGCCTACCAGTCTGCTGCTTGATGCTAACATGATTTACTTTTCTTTTAATTCATGTTTGGACACCGCCACTGCTGTGCTTGTCATATTAAATGCAATCTGTAACAATCTGAGGTATTAGAGTACCCATCTGTGAATGTGAAATGTGAAGCAGCAGGTCTACAATGACTAACAATGTCAAACAAAACATGAAGACAGAAGAAATGGTGACGAATGAGTGGATCACTAACACTGGGTATGAGGACATTTTCTATGAGCTATACGAGCAGAATGTGCCTTTAACTTCACAAGATGTTAAACTACGACAAAGGCAATTTGCTCCTCTTACCTGTCTGATGACCAGCGTGCCGTCCTTCGAGGGTGTGATGGCTTGTTCGCTCTCCGAGTCTTCAACCAGCATGGTCTTAGCCGACTCTGTCTCCCCATTACTCAGCCTCCTGCGGAAGCCATGGGGATATCTGACGTCCGTAACCAGACCGGTGTTAACAGTCATGCAGCCAAGCCATGCAACACTTGAGAAGTTTTCTTACAAAGAAAGACGAATGCGACAGAGCCAACACTGAAACTTTGCAGACGCGACATTATCACAGTTCTACCTACCCAGCCCTGGAGTCCTCAGCTCCCGAGGTGGACTCCTCTCCGGCCTCCTGGTCCACCTCTTCGTCATCTTCCTCGTCGGTGGTGCCCGACTCCTCGCTTGAGGAGGAGTAGTCGGTGACCTTGTGGGGAAGCCTCACATCGTCTACTGCTCGAAGCTCCTTGGCCAGAGCTGTCAGATCCTAAGAGGGACGGTAAGGAAGTCTTAAGAAACACCCAGGTCCAGTATTTTGGTAAAACTACCCTGATAGCAGGTGAATTTGGTGCCACACTAGTGCACACTTTAAATCTCATCGAAATTAACTGAACTCAAGTAAAAGCTGGCTCTTAGTCTCTAGACAATCTGAAACCTTGAAGTCATCCCTCCTTACCATACCTACAGTGTCGGATTTCTGGGTACGTGTAGGCAAAGTTCTATCCTCTTAGGCCCTTGACACACCAGGCCGACTATCGACCGGTCAATGTTAAGCTATCAGAAGCGTCTGGACACACTGTTGGCACTAGCTGGCCCTTGTCTATGGCTTTTCAGCTTCTACAGCTTGTTGTATCAGTGGTGGAGCTCATTGGTGAGAGAATTTCCTCTGATTGGCAGTTTAACTCAGCGCACGAGAAGACAAACGTAAGCGAGGGCAGCAGACAAACAAGTCAAAAGGGAGTGAGCTAAAACAAATTGTGATATTAGGAGTTATGTTTGTGTTAGTTGTCGGTCAAGATTCTCAATCATCCAGGTCATGGTAATCTTAAGTGCTAATATCGTAGGCAACTGGGATTGGGTCGTTGTGGCCAGGTGGGTCGACGACTCACATTGTGACCTTAACGACTCTGAAACTAAGAGCTCACGTGACCCCTACGACTCTGCAAGGGTTCCCACCCACACAGGCTTTATAGGCTGCAACTTCTTACCAGTCATTTATAACTGAAGAAGCTTCTTGGATGAGAGGCGAAACGTCTTCAAGAAACGCAAGCAAGTCCAGTTGCTTACGATATTAGCACTTACGATGTTTGTGTTACTGTTTGCTGAAACAGTCGATATCCTTTGTTCTTCCAACATTATGTTGTGTTGTTTATGTGCTAACTGGCTAACTAGCATCTTGAATCCATCGTGTCGGTCTTCCGGTCTCCATTTATAATTGACCAATACAGACTACTGCCGCCTACTGGTATTGAGAGTAACCTCCTGTAATACAGGGGCAGAATTTACATGCCAGTTGGCCATTGTGTTCAAGTGCGACTTTTTTGGCCGAGACACAGGAAACATGAGGCGATGCAGCAGTTGGCCTTTGTCGCCACTAGTTCTTTGATTATGGTTTGGTGCGTCTGGGCTGCCAGATGTTTTTGTACTGTTTGTATTTAGCTCAGGATGTTCTTGAGTTGGCAAATCAAACTCCACAATTGGGCTTGAGTAATTCATCAAAATGGCCAGTTTAAACGTTGTTAGACCTCGGCTAAGATCGCAGTTAATTTAGGTTGTAGGAAAATCAACTGATCAGATCATAGCTGAATTGTTTTGTAGTTCTTAGATTGGTGTTGTACCCTCTAGTATCTATGTTGCCCTCTTGAAGTCTCTTCATAACGCAGTCTTGTAAGGTCAGTGACAAGCAAAGGGAGGAGGGACACTTCCCCAACATGCTCAACAAAGCAAACGGGCCACAGTCTATCCAACAACAAAGCCAGGTGAGATTAGGAGCCATTCTGGCAAGCACAAGGAAAAAGGAGTGTGTTTGCATTCAAATGTGGTCGCATTCAAATCCCGGCTCAGGAAGCTGCCGCAGTGGGTTAACCCTTCAGGTGCCACGTGTCGACGACAAGCAGTAATGTAAGGAAGGACTGTGCAGGCACGGGGAAAGACGCCAGCAAACGACAATCACATCACAGGCAGAAAGGACAGTAGCCGGTGACAGAGCAAAGAGCTGCTGCATTAATCCAGCTCTTTTCATGTCAAACCATTATCATATAATGCAATGAGTGGGGAAATGTTGCAAGCATAGCATACGTGTGATTTTGTAATCTCATTTAATAGGCTTACCGCATCGCCCTAAGAGGTTCCCCAACAATCGCGAACCATTGGATTCGTGAGAGGTTGCACCAGGTGGTGGAATAATTAGAGCAGTAGCAAATAGAGAGAAACACAAAAACAGTTTGCACCTATTCAGCATCAAACAAGTGTAACCAGCAATTGGTGACAGTGGACTTACAGCTGGTCGAGTGGGCCTGACAAGGTTCTTTTCATCTTGTTTTTTGGGAACATTTTCAGGCCGCTGGAGAGGCGATCCTTCAGATTTGGAGGAAGCTTTGAGGGGACAAAAGGAGGCAGAGTTAGTGAGGGGGAAACAGAGCTGGGCAAGGAGAGCCGATCTTCAATTGCCTCAGTAGAAACACCAAAAAACGTACTGGAGCATGAGCAGACAGGACACTGTAGTAATGAGTCAGAATGGTGTTATTGTAGTAATAATGATAATGTGCTCATAAGCAGTTGGTAGAGTTAGTGAAATGTAGTACAGTACCAGGGGACTCACAGCGTGGCCTGAAGCGGTCGCCAGGACTGGCCTGGGAGCTGGAGTTAGAGGAGCCGGAGGAGCTGCCACTGCCTGGCCGAGGCTGCAGCTTCTCCACACGATCCCACAGCGGGCGTTGCTCCACATTACTGTCACAGAGAGCGGCACGTTAATAACAAGCAGAGGGAAAACAAATATTCGATTAAAAGTTGATAATCTTGCAAGTTGGCACCAGCAAATACTAGTTAATTGAACTTATTATCAAGATACCCAGCAGAAAACAGGAGGAGTTTGGATCGGCATGCAAGACTAAAGCCTAGTTCACATTACACGATTTTCTCTGAGTCGGCAGATAGTCTGCCACGATGAGTCCTCATGTGTGAACAAGCCTACGAGCAAGTGGCCCCCTTGTCTGAGACTGGGAAACTGGAGAAGTCTGACATGACTGACAAAGAGCATCAGCCAATGAGAGGCGGGATACGTCAGCACGCAGGAGGATGGAGGAAATGTGAGGAGGACAAGCTGCAGGGTTGCCAGGTCCGCTTCTTAGCCGCGACTTTGGGCTTGTTTTTTGTTAAGTCACAGGTTGCGTTTTTTTGGGCTTGTTTCTAAAGTGGAGTTGCTTATTTGGGCTTGCTCTCTAAACGTCGCCTTTCTCTCTCCATATATATCCGTCGCTTCTTTTGGGCTTGTTTCCATAGCCTTGGTTGCTTGTTTCTCTCCCAAGATCTGGCAACACTGACAAGCTGGAAAGCAACAACAACAATGGCGGCGTCCACAGGATCACGGGGAGAGTGTTGTGTTTGGACCCAGGCCCTGGAGGCAGATCTGATTCAACAGTGGGAAGAATATCCATGTCTTTAAGATGTGCCGTTTCCAAGTTTGGTTATCTGGGGCTCTGTCGGCGAGGGCTCGGTGGAGAAATCTTGTGGTGTGCACATAGGTCCTATCGCAGTTGGCGAGACTCCCGCTGACAGAAACACACGTCGCCAGGTATGAACACTCAAAAGATTACGATTGTCTCCACGACGCAAAATCAGGGTGAAAATCGTGTAATGTGAACTAGACTTGAGGAAAACTATGTGAACGTATGTGTGTATATTTGTCTGCACATGCTGAACAGTAGACAGTAAATAAATGCTGATTGTTAACTTTTATTTAGTGAGGTGTTGTTGTGTTTTGTAGGATAATATGCACTTAATTCACAATGCCAAGTGTCACATATTTCAGTGGCCATCGAAAATGTGACAATTTCAACTGCCTTGCAGATTAAATTGTGCTAAATTTTGACTGTCTTCTAATTTTTTAACCTTTAGACGAGCTGAGGTTTCCAACTTCTGACTTCCATTTAAACACAGGGAAATTAGTTGGAACATGCATCATGTAAACATGCATTTTTGTGCTTTCGATCAAATAGCTCACATTCCACTCGTCCATACCAAACTCCCTTGGTATGACTCACATCCCCACAAAAACCACAAAATTGGGCTACAGTTGATCAACACTGTGAAATTAGTTTCATTTCCTTTTACGGAGATTGGAACTATTTCTTTCATTCAGATCGGTGACATTTACCAAAGTTATATTTCTAGATTTCAAACCTGCCGATCTGTCACTGGCAACAGCATTAATGATCCAACAATATCGTTTTCCAACTTTAAATTATTTAAGTTTGAAAACAGCTGCATAATTCAAACAAAGAAATCCTTTAAAATACTCTAACGTACCCGCCAGCATTCCTCTGTCCACCCTGGTTGCCGGGCTGTGACGGCAGAGGAGACTCACGGCGCGACAGGACTGGAGACCTGGATGTTGTCCTCACCGGCACCTGGAGGAAACCGATTCAAAAGGTCGTCATATAGTGGCAGGTACATACGTGAGCTTAATGTAAGAAGAGCCAAGGGAAGAGCAACACATGTAAAATACCTGCCGTAACTTTATTCTGTTACCACAATATAATTCAGGCATGGGTCTGGATGTTATATCTGAAGTCATGTATCAAAAGCCGACAGTAAAAGCATCTCTTAACCCACAACAACTGAACGTACATGGGAAGCTGCGTTTCTCAGTGCACCAGCACCTCCACTATGACACACAGAACAAATGTAGGTCGGAAAAATGTCGTTAGAGTTTTGAATGTGCAAAGTCATTTGTCGGCCTCGCTATGCAAAGTTTCCAGGTTTATATCTCACAACAGCGTTCACGTTGATGCTCAAGAAAATGAGACTGAACACATAAAGACAAGCAAACAGGCAGCGTGATGAGTGAAGTGATGGCATGAGAAGAGGTGGATGAGGAAGGAGGGAGTGAAGGACAGGGAAGGTATGGGGGCGGGGTAGGGGGCCCTCGTCAGCTCCTTACCTTGGGAGGTACCTCCTCACCGCCGGCCTGGTGTTCGGTCCGAGTTTGGGGCTGAGGGTGGTGGAGGGGAGGTTGGGGCTGGGAGTCAGTGCGTGCGGGCGATGGGTGGTGGTGGTGGTGATGGTGGGGGTCCTGGGAGCGCAGGTGGAGTTGTGCAAAGCTAGAGGTCACGCCGCCGGGCTCGCTGAAGGACTGGGAGCGAGAGACCACGGGCGGAGGAGGAGGAGGAGGAGAGGGGGCGGCGCTGTTACTGCTTTTTAGAGCAGCCAGGTGGGACCACTGGACCTTTTAGGGAGTGAGGGAGGGAGAGGAGGACAAGAGGAGGAGGGGGAGGGGGAGGAGGAGGAAGGGGAAGGGGAAGGTGAAACAAGCAGACAACACAGTGAGACATGAGGGAAGATGCGTGTGGCTTTTCACATACATGTGCTCAGATAAATACACATGCATAGAGCAGACAAAACACGACACGATGATGATTCACTGAACTTTAGATTGATGCAAATGATTTAAGGAATAGTTCAACATTTGGGGAAGTATTTTTATTTAGTTAAAATGAGCTTTGGAGGCACTAGTAGACAGATTATCCTCGGACAGAGCCAAGCTAGCTGTCTCCGAATATTTTCAGCCTTTATGCTAAGCTAAGCTAAGCTAATCGACCGCAGGTGGTAGTAACAAATAAGCATTCTTCCTAAAATGATGAACTATTCCTTAAAGCGAGAACAAACAACTTTTCTACCTTCCCACCCCCCTTAGTGTTTCCAAGTGGTATAATTGTTAGCGCCGCTGTTGCAAAGAAAACGAATGCTTAGTAGCTAACATAGTTTCTTTGGGAATTAGGGATAGCTGCTGATAGCTATCAGCTATCCTCTTTCTGTTTTTCTTACACAATTGTTGAAGCGCTTCCTTTGTGCCGTAAAGCGAGCCTTCGTTTTCCTGAGATCGTACCCAGTGGCTTACAAGTCCTAACCCCCCCTTAGTTACTGTTGCTAGGTCAGACAAGCTGGATGAATAGAGACATGGCGATGCTAATTCTGTTTAGCTGGGCCCCACCGTGTGTAGATAGTTTCTGGGCGTCCACAATGTAGCTTCAAGACGCTGCCAACCAGAACGACAGTGTGTAATGGAAGGATATGTTCATGATGATGTCATGCACACATAAAAAATAACACTAGAACATTAGCCTTGATCTTTTCTGGCTAACAACAATTCCTGTCATCTTAAAAATGTCTTTTTCTAATTCTCTTTAAGGAGTAAAGAGGAAGCAAACCTGCCAGATGATGCTGATGTGACATTAGATTAGCTCCTCTTGATGTAGCTATACATTAGCTAGCTTTGTAGCTAGCATTGACTAAGATGTGACTAAGCACCGGGTTCAATGTTAATGCTTTCTTTCACTCGCCCTGTTGGTTAGTGGGTCAGAAATCTACACGCCCAAAATCAATTTTTATTTGTCCCTACACAGTACAAATTGTTTTATTTATTAGCAGTCATCAAACAAAGACTGAAGTTAATGTGGTCGCATGTGCAGCTCTGAAAGGAGACAGGAAGGAAGCGAGATGACTCACTCCTCATTGCATTTATTTGCAGACAATGCTTG
Organism: Epinephelus cyanopodus; assembly: GCA_026686955.1. Classification (NCBI taxonomy): domain Eukaryota; kingdom Metazoa; phylum Chordata; class Actinopteri; order Perciformes; family Serranidae; genus Epinephelus; species Epinephelus cyanopodus. Next base: position 14,011,776 of record CM048937.1, on the reverse strand, counting down.
TTGTCAGCTGTTTCACTGCAGATTACTTTCTATGTTCCCAATTTTTTCCACACACAGGGAAGATCCGAGGGTTGGAACATAAACCCTCGCGAGCACACAAACCCAGCAGTGAAGGAGGGCGACAGCGACAGAGAGGAAAGAGGAAAGAGGAAGAGGCGAGGAAGGAGGAGTTACCTGAGGCTCCATGGGCCGGTGCATGGCGGAGGCCTCGGAGGAGGAGCCATTGGAGAATGGTTCGGAGGAGCGGGGAGGCAGAGGGGGCTGCTTGGGAGGAGGGGCGATCTGGGGGGAGCCCTGAATGTTCTTACGGTACCGCTCGTCGGCCTGGGATGAGGGCAGATGGAATGAGGGTCAGGGGGGAAGTATTTCAATGAGACACGTAAATTAAAATCAAGAAGAAGGGAACCATTTCAAAACTGGCTGACTATTTCCGATTAAAAATGGTTCCCATCTCCTTGTTTTTCCAACATTTAGCCAAGTCAGAGACTTTAATATTTGACTGACAAACATCAACATCTGGTGACAATGATATTAAACATGCTTGAAGCCCGTTGGAGGCAGCTTTACAGACACAAGTGTATGTGCACAGACAGAGGTAGAGACAGGACTCTTTCAAACAAATACATCCTCGAGATTACATTTGTACGATAAACGGTGGGAAAGATCGATGTTAATGACACAGAGCAGCTCTGTTGATGATGGGAGACACTGCGTAGGTGTCCTGCATGTTAGTCTGGGCCTCAGCCATCCACATGCAACGGCCCGATCCACACACATTGAGAGGAAGAGTTTCACAGGTCGGCCATCCAAGATCAAGAGAAATTGCTAACACTTGTGGTTCTGTGTTGTTCTTGGGAGAAAAACCTCTGAGAGAAAAGGATGAAGGATACTGACAGCTGATTAAGTGAAAAATGATGGGAACTAAAAAAAGATGCTCATGTAAGAAATAAATGGATCATTATTTCTACGGGGAAACGATAAAAATTAATTGAAAATGAGCCTTAAAGATGTCACGAAATAAACCTACAAATTGATCATTTCTCTTTCTCTTGCTCAGCGTGCTTCTAGTGAAAATTAAGATGGAAGTATTTCAAACATCCCGACGGTTTTAGTAGTCAAGGAGACCAGCAACAGTGCAAGTGAGGGCGAGTGCCAAGACAGAGTGGAGGAGAACAGCGCTGTTTTATTCAGGACATAAAAAAGGCTGGTTGCTGGTGGCTGCGAGCCTGTGGGTCTCTATTCTCCATCGCACCCCCCCCCCACTTGTTTCACTCAAAGGGTCTGCCTTGTGACAAATTAGCTACTGCTTTGGAAGAACGCTACAGCATCCAAATCAGAAAATGCCAAGTTAAATGTAAATTTGCCGCTCGCACCACCTCTATTTATTACTGTGTGAAGACAAGCAAGAAGAAGCTGGAAAGAGCAGGCAGCGGGGTAGGCAGAGCCAAGGAGGAGGTTCACCTCTCTGATAGGCTGAGGAGGATGACTGACAGGCTCTGCCGGCCTATCGGGCTCCAAACTCTCTGCCTGGGGAGGTTCAGAGTCAGTGGGGGTTTCAGTCTGAGGAGGGATGGGGGAGTTTGGGAGCTGGCTGGGGCCGGTCTCGTCAGAGTCAGTCGTCTCTGGCACTGCTTCCTGGGATTTGGGGCTGTCTGAGGGGATTGTCTGAAGTGCTCTGGAGAAATCACAAGCGCTTCTTGCTAGAGAAACGGCACCGTCAAGGACCTGAGCTTGAGGGGTTGTGGTTAGGACTCTGTCGGGGGGCAGGGTGGAGGTCTTTGGAGGTTTGCTATGGTCTGAGGGGAGTTTGGTCTTGTCGCCAGGCAGCTGTTTGGATTCGTGCTGGAGCGACAGCAGGTAGGCCTGCTCCTGCTGCAGCCGCTTATGGAGTCGCTCGGCCTTGCGCTGCTCCTCCAGCTCCCGCCACTTGAACTCCTATTGCAGAGTGTGGGGTTGATTCAAGGTGGTGAGAACTGTCAGCCGCTGTCAGCCTGACAAACTGACTAAAAATCACTGCCATCTTTCAAACCCTTTCCTTACAACACATGTTTACAGTCAGACCTTGGCAGCGTCTGTCACTGCATTTTCCTGATTTACGCTCCAGTAGAACATATTGTTTTAATCCTTATTACAAAAAGAATACAAGGTGTTAAAAAAACAAAGAGGATGCAATGACTGAACGTGAAGGAGTACACAACATTTCTTTGCCCTGTACATGATTCAACAATTTAATGACCTGAAGATGACTCTAAAAAAGCCAAGTAACAAACACCTGATATCAGTCTTTAAAAAGAAAAGCTGCAAAAGCTGCAGTTGTTCGCTGAACCGTGTAACAGACTTGTTTTAGGATGACTATAAAGGGCCAAATGTGGTGTTGTGTGTGTGTGTGTGCATGACTGACCAGCAGCATGGCCTGTTCACGGAGCAGCTGCTCCTGCAACATCTCCAGGTGTCTCTGCTCCTCCTCCAGCTGACGCCTGATGTACTCCTGTCGATCACAGCAAAGCAAAGCAAGGCAGCCAGTGGAGTTAGTGGACGTACAAAAAAATGGTGATATTAAGCTATTAGTCGACATCTAATTTGGCTTTTCCTCACAGGAAGACAATCTAAGTAGAGATATTTCAAAGCAGACCTGTTCACGGTCATTCCTCCTCTTCTCGTCCTCAGCCCGCCGGCGTTCCTCCTCTTCTTTGCGTCTACGATCCATCTCTTCAATGCGCCTCTTGTCCTCCTGCTCTCGGCGACGCTGCTCACGCTCCTGTTGCCTCCTCATCTCCCGTTCACGTCGCTGTTGCTGTGGGGGTGGAAGACAAAGAAATGTCAGAATCTCCGCAGTCAGATCGGTCTTACCTCTTGAGATCCATGACAAGGAGAAGAAAAAAAAAAATCATCCTACTGTACCTCCTCTAGCCGTCTTCTCTGCTCCTTCTGTTGCTCTATGCGCTTCTGCCTCTCGGCCAGCAGTTGGCGCTTGTACTCCTCCTGCTCCCGGAGCTGCTGCTCCTGGAGGAGCTGCTGGCGGCGGAGCGCCTCTGATCGCTCCTTGTTCTCTTGCTGCAGGCGGATGAAGTCGCGGCGCAGCGTTGACTCACCTGGCACGTTGACAATGGAGCTGGAAGACAGGAGGAACCAGGACGTCACAGTTAGATTAGAGACATTGGGTATACATTTAGATACAACAACCTCGAGGGTACAGAGAACTACTATGGTACACTTTTTCTGAGAAGCAATGTAGCTATGAGAGCATACCTGGGCTCCCCTTCCTGCTCTGGGGGATCCTCTTCCTCCTCCTCACTGCCACTGTACTCGTACTCAGTCTCATCTGTGCAAGAAAAAATGAACAAGTTAGAATCACACCAGAAACCGTCTTCAGAGTATTTAATTAGCACATTTCTGTGACAATAAATTAACAAAAAAGTAAAGTAGACGCACCCTTCTCTCCCCTCTTCTTCTTGGTACGGTCGATGTGGTCTTTGAGCTGGATGCGGACTTGCCTCTCGTTGGGCTGGTCTCGGATGAAGGGGTGCTTCAGCAGCTGCTCTGTCGGGGGCCGCTGTGTGTAGTTCTTCACCAGACAGCCCTCGATGAAACTGAAAAACTTTTTGGACCTGTGGGGATCGCCGAGGAGAAGAGTCAACGGAGAGGGAGAGACAATGCACGACAGAGAGGGTGACATATAAAAAGAGACAGCGGGTGCCGGACAAATATTCCAACCATGAACGCACAGAGCACATCCGAAGATCCTAAGTAAAACAGACAACGCCGCAAACAAGCTCTGATTACAAATTACCCATCAGTCCTAGCAACACTCCCTCTTTTCATGTCTTGGAAACACAGCAGCCTCTGGTGGCTCAGTTTAAATTGAGGTTTATACGTGTGGACAGGCAGCATTGGACCTTTCACCACATATAGAGCATGAAAGCTCTGAAATATGGGGCGCAGTGCAGTGACATAATCGTCACTGTCGCACCTGCACCTTTTTAAATCACTATCGATTCAGCTATACCACAACTTCTGCTAAAATACGAGCTATTTCATCTTAGTGCCAGCTAAAAAAACCTTTTCTCTGCAGTGTGTCCGGAGCAGCGCTGCAGTGCGTGCCAGGAGCAGCCGAGCCTGCCAGAGCAGGTGTAACACAGATGTTCGACTCAGCAGCAAAGCACAAGCTCTGGATTCAAGCCTCTGGAGCTGCCTGGTCTGAGATAAAATCAACACGCACAAGAGTACACGTAACGACGCCAAGTAGGAAATCTATACATAACATAAAAAGTCTTCTGAAAACCTCGTGTGTCAAGGTTTATTGGGGTGAAATGAGGATTTCAAAGAAACACATCCTGTCTGGGTGGTACTCACCATTTTTTAGACTTGAGCCTGGGAGGAGGGTTTCTTGGAATGAGGAAGAGCGCACGCATCGGGTGCATGTCACAGAGTGCTGCAAGGAGACGAACACATACAGAACATAAGAATTCAAGGGACTGAAGCAACCAAACAAAGCACTAATATCAAGAGGATGTCGGACTCACGTGGTGCTCCTTCAGCCATCTCTATAGCTGTGATGCCACAAGACCACAGATCGCTCTGAGAGAAAAGATGACACGCATTAATCAAAACCACAGCAGTCATCGGTTTTACACAGTTACATGTCATAATTTGAGCGTTTCTGTCTTACTCTGTAATCATACGTAGCGTCCGGGTTCTCGTCACAAGCAATAACCTCAGGGGCCATCCAATAAGGGGTCCCGATGAACGTGTTCCTCCTCCCCACTGTCCGATCCAGCTGAGCACTCACGCCAAAGTCGACTACAGAGAGTAATTAGAGTGACCACAGTCAGAAAGGTGTCCCGCACCTCAGATATTGATCCGAGGAAATCCTGTGTCGCCACTCACCTAGTTTGACTTCAGCGTTCTCGGTCAACAGGACGTTCTGTCCCTTGATGTCACGGTGGATGACGTGGTGGGCGTGTAGGTGGGCCAGACCCTGAGGAGGAGAGAGACAGAGGACGTGAGCGATTATGGGAGAGGAGAGGACACAGGGAGGAAAGAAGAGAGGATGAGCTTACCCTAAGGATCTCTCTGGAGATGTAGGCGATCCAGTCTTCCTTCAGCTGGTTCCCTTTGGTGTTCTTCACCAGATCTGTGATTGAACCAGCTCCACAGAACTCCATCACCAGCTATAAAACATGTGTGAATCATCAGAAGATAAGTCCCTGAACTTTAATAGATGACCCTTTTCAACACTGGCCAAATATCAGAAGACCACAGTAGTATAGGGTTCGGCGATATGAACTATACGAACTATCTCCAGATGATAGACTTCCGTGTAACGTGGCCTACTTTTAGTGCATTGATAAAATACTAAAAGGCGCAAGGAATTCCTTGAGATCACGATTTCATGCCCTGATGAGTTAATAGTGAGTTTACGGTGTGCTTTGTCCCGACAGCGTCCCAGAAAAGATCTGTTTGTCCCAAACAAGTTTTCAACAGCCCCCAGGATGACGGGATGTTACTTTCAAACACTACTTTTTATCCTGCGCAGACGTGATGTGACACAACAAAAACAGATTAAACACTGCCATCAGCCAATGTCATTGTATTTGCTAACAGGCTGATGGCAGCCTACAAGGGGAATATCAGCCAACACTGATGTGCGGCCAAAAAAAAAAAAAAACAGAGCATCTCTAGATATATTCGGATACATCACCTACCTCTTCATGAGCTAAAAGTCCCTGATCATAGACCTTAAGGTAATTGAAAAAGGAAAGTTGGCGGAAGTAATAATTATGGCAGCTACATATTTTCCATACTTCTTACTCAACCTTAATATCTTGAGTGGCTTTGAGGACTTACCCACAGCTGGTCATCGTGTCCCGGGGGGCTCTTCTTAATGAAAGCACCATAGTAGGTGGCTATGTTTCGGTGGTGGGAATACTTCTTCAGCATATTGATCTCCAGTTTAATTTCCTCCTCTTCATCCTGGACACACAAACACACACACAAACATGTTACAGAGGTATAAACAGACAACAGGGTGTTTGTCTTTCCACTGGAGAATCTTTGTGATGAAATACAATAATCACTGTGTGGGCAACAGTCTTTAATCATCGTTTGGCCTTGAGTGACATTTCATTTCAGATCCAAATCAATTCACTTCCATACTTAGGGTCAGAGCAAGTGTCAAGCTATGTGACAACGCCCTGGTGTGGTTTCATCTCAGCCTGGCCAGGCCTATTCATCCTGCGTCTAGGGCTCAGCTATATAATAATGCAGGAGTCGTCGTTGGTCTACTGGCAAATGATTCCTTTGTTTAGGGATTAATGATGCATGAGTGAGTCTCATTGTGAGTTGATGTGAACAGTAGCCATTATCTGTAATCCCTTGTAAAAAATATATATACATTAGATCGATGGCAAATCCCCCAGATATCCATTAGTGTCAGGCTGACATTATCCTGAAGTTGCTACGAGCTGGAAAGACAGCTAAAAATTCCTGCTTTTACATACCATCAAATACTGGGAAACATATTAAGGAGGCTAAAGGGAAATTTACTCAGGAGTGTAAACTCGTAAAATCCATTTAAGAGAAAGTAAAAGAATACATAGGGAAGCAGTAAGGTTTGACAGTATCTGTATCGGCAAGACTAAACCGACTGATATTAAAAAACGGATGCAATCTGTATCCTCACTGTTCTGTATAAAAAGGCACATCGCCGTCTCGCCTTTAAGCAAGCAATGGAGGTTATAACAGCGCTGAAACAACGTCTGTATAACAGGGGCCAGTGGCAGGACAGGAAAACCGCTGGAAGATTCAAAAAGCAGCTGTTAGCAGTTAGCAGCTAACTCAAAGAAGAAGAAAAGCAGCCGAAAATGTCCACAAATTGGGAAAACAATGAGGTCCTGGAGCTCCTTACCCTCCGAGCAAAGGACGAGCTCAACCGCTGTATAATTGAGGAGGGTAAATGATTGTTATTGCCATTAGAGATGCACCGATACCACTTTTTCTTTCTCGATACCGATTCCGATCCCTGAACCTTAGGTATCTGCTGATACCGAGTACCGATCCGATACCAGCGCATAAAATAAAAGTGGATGGGATATGAACTGTTGTATGTCTCAACTCCTAAAACTCTATGTAAAATATTAAGAAATAAATACATAATAGTAGGATGAATGCCATAAAACTTTATTACTATTATTATTATTATTATTATATTATTATTATCCAGTGTTGACACAGATCAAGACACAGGTTAAAGTGCAGCCACACAATTTGGTAAAAAGACATTTTAAAGACGACAGTTGAATGCTTTTTAAAATTTGCTCCGTTTCGTTTGCCTGTAGCGTGCGTATGCGTGATAATGTGAGGCATTACATGGTATCGGATTGGTTATAGGTTGTACTCGCCGATACCCGTTACCGCATTTTAGGCAGTATCAGAGGCATTTCCACTCTAATTGCCACATAATGCCATTAATACTTTTACAAAGCACTGCAGATGTGCTATGTTAAATGTCACACTAGAGGCTATTTTGTTGATCGAAATTAGGGATGTTCCTGGAATAATTTCCCTGTCAACTCTCCCTGTAAGATCACTTAATAGAAGTGTAATAAATCAGCAGGAAATGTATGCCTTTCAAAATGAAATGCAAACTAAAAAGCAGACGTGGTGATCACACAAAGGCGCTGCAGGTTCAGAGCACTATAGGGAAATCACTGAGTTTAAGAAAAGCTCAATCAGCTGCCAGATGTAGCTTTAGCTCAGTGTTTATGCCGAAATGGCCTTAGTGCAAGTAACAGCAGCAAACCTGTCCAGTATCACGTCTTGATAAGGTCAATACTAGCTGCAGTGCTAACTCCCTGCTCGCACCCAATAGCGACTTGACAATGATTAACAGTGACACGCTAATTGAACACATGCAGGGGTCAGCCCGCGAGTGCTTTGCTTTATGGTTACACGGCCGCTCCTATAGAAAGTACAGTGGGAGGAGGGGGATGAACCGAAAGAGGGGGGTGGTTGTGCAGCATTATCACTGCAGACTACAATGTCTCCCTCTTTATATTAACAGTGGTGTCAATAATCACAAGGCTGCACAGCACAAAAATGTCGTAACATTAAGAGGAGGGTGATGATGTGTGTGCTTATTGCTACACCGTGTTGTGTGTGTGAATCACCTATAGCAAAATGGCAGTTGGCTGTCTGTGCAGGCGGCCATACTGCTGCTGCATGACTCGTTTGAGTTGACGTAAGCCTTTCTGTTGTGCGCACCCCCCACCTCCAACCCTCCCTTTCCCATCTACCCCCTCTCTGCCTGTGCAGCTGTTGGATTATCACACTCCTGACTGCGAACGCCTCGCCACCACAAGTCACACAGCGAGGAAAAGACTGACTGTTTAAACATATCAGTTTAATAAAGACCAGGTAAGCCATTTTCTCAGCTGCTGAAAGCTACTGAACACATTTTGGAATATGACAAACCCACAAACTAGATCATCAAGAAGTAGTTCACAGCAGCGACATGAGAACAAAGCCACTATCCGCCCAAACTGTCCAGTCAACTCTACACCAGAGGATTGGAAATCATTTTAATACAACAAAATAAAGCCCAAGTAAAGAGGCATCCATTTTTAGCTCCAGGGGCTCTGTGACGGCACGGAGGAGGAGCGGAGGAATGTTTGGATTTGAGAATGTGGAGCAGGGATGAGAATGTGGGTCAGAGTGACACTGGACAGGCCAGCGGGCTGTGGATGAGCTCTGCAGCTTGGACAGAGGAGAGAGTGAACAATCACGAAACCCTTGTGATGACGAGGAAGACCACTCGTTTTTGAGTTAAATCAAGTCCAAAACCATTTTTGGTCAAACACACACTTATGTTTTAGCACGACACACTAACTTTGGATATCACTTTAAGGAGAGGTGTGCAGGATTTTGTGGCATCTAGTGGTGAGAACTGCAGATTGCATCGCGCTGAAACTTCTCAAATGTGCCAAGTGTGAACTCTCAGTTAGAATTCCTTAAGTTCTCCATAAGTTTAACACTTAAGGCTTAATTTTACTCTTTAGCGGAGGGACTTGCACAGTTGCACAGAATCCCTGAAAAAGGGGTCTTCAGTTAAGAAAAAAGGTTAACTCATGGAGACTGTTTATTTGCTTGGAATCACGCTTGTGATGCCTGATATTGTCTCACAATGTTGGCTTATAGTTGAAAAAATGGCAGAAGAAAAGAAGACAAGAAATCCATATTGGTCAGAGAAGGAAAAGATTGTATTTCTGGAGGAATACAGTAGCCCTTTTTAGATAGGAGTTGTGCAAATTTGCAGGAAAGCCCAATCAGTCTTCTTTCAGCATTGGCAGTATAAAAACAAAATCAGGGAGTGCAGCAAAATGCCGCCTACCTACTTTTGTTTATACAGAATGCGCCTTTTTCGGGGCAATGGGGGGCGTGAGCAAGTAACAAAACGTGTAGCTCAGCGTGTGACGTAAACAGTGTAGTGGGAGGGAAGCCGTGGATGGTCAGTCCTTCGGCAACTCCCTCGTAAGTCGTCCCGTTCTTCACCGTCCCCGTCATCTGACGGTTAATGGCCTCTTCGTTTGCGAGGACAAGGAGGGCGCGCAATTCCTTGTCTCCCCAGTTGCTCAGCTTTACAGTGTCTGTCAGGTTTGATACTAGCTGCTTGCTAATTCCTGCTATCAGCGGTTTCCTGTTTATCCACCGCCAGTGGCTCGCACGTGCAGCGCCATCAACAGCCCCTCCCATTGCAGAAGGCCGCCTCTGTCTGTTTAAACTAAAAAGGTTCCGCCAATATGTCTACCCTACTGGCAAAACGGCCCAACATTCACGGAAAATCAGGCAGTGTAAAAGGGGCTACAGAGAGAACGTAAATCTGATCCCCAAATACCAGAAAACAATTGTAGGAAGCAACTGCAACGAAAATTAATTCAGTCAAATCAAAAGTTGCAGAACATTTCTTGGAGTGTGTTAGATTATTTTATCATTTATTACCATAAACTCGTCATGTTGCAGTTAAGATGGAGTCAGAGGTACTCTAAGTTTTTGTTTTTTTCCCTGCTCTGGTTGCTAAGGTCTTTCGTGCAGCAGTCTGGGGACTCTTGAAGTATCAGACCCACTCCCTATGTAGATATAAACTATTCGCTCTAACGTAACAAAACACAACGATTCGTATTTTCAGGTGATTATACACTAAAGAAAATATACTTATTATATTCCATTTCTACCAATATATCCCCAAAATCCTACACACTGGACCTCCTGATGCAACATCTGTAGGAATATAGTCTCAATCTTTAACAAGTGACCATGAGTTCAGGGCTGAATCTAACATTTTCATTAGTGATGAATCCACAGATTATTTTGTCAATAAATAGACTGATTGTTTGTTCCACAACACACGTTTAACCATTCAATCAGGTGCAGGGAGAAATAAATATGGCTTTTGTTCTTGCAGCAGGTGTTAAAATCACACACCCTATATCACCTGCAGCGCTGATTTCAACCACATTTAATAAAACAGGTTTAACCTCAGTGCTGAGCACCTGCTTTATGTGACAGATGACTCAACAGAGGTTTAAACAAGTCCAGACGGCACACCTACAGTAGTTTCCTGTCACACAGAACAGGAAACACTTATATCTCTATACCTGTTACACATGGTATCAAATAAGTGGGTCACTCATGACTCATCATGACGTCGGGTTATATGAGGAGTGGCAGCAGGCAAGCCGGGGCACATGACCTCTCAACAGCAGTAAATGCATCCTTATAAGGGGAATATTTAACATTTAGCTGATGACTTTAAACGCATTCACAAGACTCCAAAATTCTCCAGCAAAGCCTGTTATTGGTGCATGTGTGTGCACAGTATGATTACACCCAGAGTCCTCCATCATTATTATGGCCGTGTGGGTGGTTGGCCCTGCTGGCCTTCGCTGCTCCTCTGAAACCTTCTGCTTTGTATTTCTGCAGATGTGCATGTGCGGTTGTGTGCGTCCTCTCATCTGCAGACGGGACCTCCCACAGCTGAGGGCAGCCTGCTGGCCGCTAAATGACGCACTTCACTCAATAAGCATCCTGTTGCCTCTACCCCTCCCCTGCTGTTTATTATGGTGGGGTAAGGGCTCATTACAGAGCGTGGCATTTTCTCCGCTGTATGCTCCAAAACATTTAGACGTCAGATGCGAAGGAATGTCTACTGATTTAAATATTGACCAGACAATAAGTGCAAACACTCAAATATATCCAAGTGCTTTGTTATACAAGAACTAAACTTATTTTTCTGCATTAATTGGTCATAAAACATCATCTGATCTTCATCCAAGTCATACATATAGATAAACACAATGTGCTTCAGCTAATAACACGCCAACTATTATAATTTTTTCCTATCTTTATTAACAACATCTGTCAGACATTCACAGTACCTCCTTTGGCAGCACCATGATTTAAGACAAATCAATACATAAATGCAGGTAATTTCAAAGGGTTTACTTAGTTTTATGCTGATGACAATATATTGTTCAACCTTACCTCTGTGACGTCCATGACTTTGATGGCAGCCAGCTGTCCAGTCTTGACGTGTCGTCCCTGCAAAGAGACGAAACAGAGGTGAGCATCCACGCTTAAAACTGATAATACTATTAGTAACTGTCAGCTGGGTGATGAATGTAAACATTTTAACAGCCCCAAAATAACTTGTTGATTAATTATTGCCCTGATCGTTACATGTTGCTTTGAAATCAGCCGCAGGGTGCCGCCACGATGAATTGCGCACCAGGTCCCCCGAGACTGGGTGTCAGTGTCATCTGGATGTCACTTCTGGATATCTAATTAACTGCTTTCCTTGTCAAAATGCCAGACATTTGGCGGTTTTATCCTCTAAAATGTGTTTTATGTCATCATAAACTGAAAATCTCTGGTTGTTTGACTGCAATCAATAAACTGAAATCAGCTGTTTAATCATTCCCAGTCTCAATCCTGATGTATCCCAGTTTATGTAAAGCTGCTATATTCAGTACATACCACAGATATATTATTCCCAAGCTATATAGTCCCAACATTCCCAGACTCCTCTGCTCTCCTAACACCCCACTGCCACTCCTTACATAAACAAAGGACTGAAATAGAGGCCTCTCTACAACCCCTCGCTCCCACCCCCAACCCCGAGAGGAGATAAAACATGGGACATTTTTGGGAGCGTGCCCAGTTGGGTATGTATGGGTATTCCCCTCCTGACTCGTCAGGATAACACTGCAGTGATAGCGCTGCTCCGTCTCTGCTGGTCACTGCAGCAACTGTCCCACACATCAATACACTCTGTGGACCTCGATTGCAGAGGAAGGACACACGTGAATGCGCATTCAGACGCACATATGGACGCCACCCCCCCCAACAACACCAGCACCATCATCATCTTAGCCAGTGCATTCCATAGTCAATTGAAACTGTATGGATTATGACAATAAAAGCCATGCAGGCTTAGGGGCCCTCTCTTTTCACTGGGCAGGAGAGGGGGATGACAGGGACACTTTACAATGCCTTTAATCCTCGCCACTTTGATTCCAGGGGTCGCCGCAACAAAAACAACAGTGACGCTGACATTATGGCCGTCAGCTCCCCGTGTACTGGGTGCTAGAGCTGCTGCAGGCTGCTCTGCTGGGTTTACTGGTCACAGGTGTCTTAAGTACGGTCTTCTGTAGTCATTAGTAATAAGGTGATTGTTTCTCTGTTACTCTATAATTTACCTTCGTCCAGTACAAATTTTTACTGAAGAGTAAACAATTGTCATCTCCCTTAGCTGCCATTTACAGCCACCAACTGCTAACTAGCTCTCCTCCTGCCAAATTCAACACAGAGTCCTGCTTTTTAACCTGCACAAAACAGAAAAATATCATCCACTGACATAGCTGAATGTCATCTTCTTTGCAGACAGACACTTTTCATCCGCTTATCCGAGGCCAGGTCGTGGGGGCAGCAGGCCAAGCAAAGCACCCCAGACGTCCCTCTCCCCAGCAACACTTTCCAGCTCCTCCTGGGGGACCCCAAGGTGTTCCCAGGCCAGATGAGATATGTAATCCCTCCAGCATGTTCTGGGTCTGCCCCGGGGCCTCCTACCAGTGGGACATGCCCGAAACACCTCCAACAGGAGGCGCCCAGGAGGATCCTGATCAGATGCCCGAACCACCTCAACTGACCCTTTTCAACGCGAAGAAGCAGCGGCTCTACTCCGAGCTCCCTCTAGATGTCTGAGCTCCTTACCCCCATCTCTAAGGCTGAGCCCAGCTACCCTTCAGAGGAAGCTAATTTCGGCCGCTTGTATCTGCATCCTCATTCTCTCGGTCACTACCCAGAGCTCATGACCATAGATGAGGGTTGGGACGTAGATGGACCAGTAAATCGAAAGCTTTGCCTTCCAGCTCAGCTCTCTCTTCACCACGACCAACCGGCGGTGTGACAAATATCGTCCGATACAACGTTCGGCCAATAAATCAATGCATCCCTTATTGTAACTTTCCAATACCTAGCCTATATATTAGAGCTGAAACAAATGGTAACATCATTAGTCGCTTAGCTGACTCCAAGAAATTAATCTGAAACTATTCTGATTATCTTTAATAATTGTTTAAAGCAGATTAATGTAAGTTTTGACAGAACAGATATCACGTCCCTTCTCTTACAAATGAAAAGTTGAGTTCATGAGTTGAGAACTGAGAAAGTATTGGACATTGTGAGCATTGTGTCACTGCATGAATCACCATTTTGTTTGCAGCTACAAACCCTAAAGAGAGAAACAACTCTGACTCACTGCCACCACTTTTGTTCTTTTCTCTCATGGCAGGGATCAACATTGTTTAAAGCCCTCGGGCCGACACCTAACACCAGATATAAACACTGCACCTGTTGAAGTTAAATGGTGTCAATATCAGATTAATGCTTGCTATTTCTCTGTCTTAAAAGAGGTCAGGAATTTAAGAATCAACACACAAATTGTGTCCTTGCACTCCAGCAACCCTCCTCCATTAACAGCACACTCTGAATTTAATACTTGTTTGAGCCAAAGCTCGCGTTGATCCAAGGACGTAGTCACAGAGAGGCCATACAGATATTTGTGGGTTACAGCTAACTCGCTAACAATGCCATTAATCTCTCTTCTTGGCTCTTAATAAACCAAAGCTGTTAATTCTAACAATTCCACAGTTGACAGTGCCTAGATAAATTTGTGTAAACCCACGACAGCCGAGTAAAAATGTCTGTTTACATTGGGTTTATTGAAGATTTAAAAGATATGTGGTTTGGAAGAGATACCAGGAGGTGAGGATGTGAATGTGCTACGACTCCTCCTCTGTGAGCGTGAAGAATTTACAGTCATAAACCCAGACATCTTTCAGCATGTGGGTGGAGACAGGGTTATCTAGGCCACAAGGTTATTGCATTTTGATACCGCAAAACAACTGGGTTACACAACATTAGCATATGAGTAATGAGACGAGTGGCTGGATTACACACAAGTTCCTTGATGAGTTTAATCCCCTCGTTTCATTCATCCATTATTCTAGAATAAAGGAAAACACTGAGCGGTTACTTTGGGGTTGACACGAAGCGATGTGAGTCAGCACAAATTTAAACCGGCAAGTTTTGGGAAAGTTGTTTTTGGAGGAATGGTGCTGCCAAATGTGTTCAATAGATCTTAGAAATCTACCATTAACTAAGTTATTCTAGGAGGGACTGGCAGACAAAATGATAGAGAGCACCAACATTATCATCAGCTTCAGGAAATAGCTCATCCATACCACTGTAAATCAAAATCTTTAAAAAACAATCTGTACTGACTGTAGATGAGGGCTGTGACTGATGTTAATTTTCATTCCTTCATTTAATAGCTTAATCATTTGTTCCACCTAATGTTAGAAAATAGAGAAAAATGCCCAATACTTTACTACTTTACTTCCAAAATTCTTACTGTACAATAAGACAAAGAAGAAAGGCTATTTATTCGCTAAAACTAGGCGATGTTTGGCATTTTAGAATTACAAATTACACAATAGCTGTGGCTGTAAATGTAGTTTTGTGTGCGTTAAAGGTCAATTAATTTGCAGCGATATACCCGTTTCAAGGTATACCATGATATAAAAGTTGATGGTTAGCATACCGTGCACAGTTTCTTAGCTACGATATTTTAAAATATGCAACTGGATGGAAACTTTTTACACAAACTTCCATTAACAGAATGGTGTCAGGTTTCAATTATAGTAATAAAACATTTGTTTAACCAACAATAACCCTTTGTGTCACTCTGATATTAATATAAATTCATCGTACCATATAAATCGCACACTGCTGCAACCTTTATGTTAATTATTATGTATCCTTTAACCAAATATTTGTTTATAATTGTGCCCCACCAGTGGTGGATTTCTCAGGTCAATACAATATTCATATTTATTTGAGATTTTAACTAATCTAATATGGTGACAACGATCCAACATACCTTTGGCATTTCTTTCATGCAATTTAAAATAGCTGCATATTGGCTGACATAAACCCTGATACCATTATACTTGTGTTAAGCTAATAATACACGATAAATGCATCATAGATACTGGAATCTTAAGGCTGATTACAGCAATACATCTCTCAAAGTTGTTTTTTTATTCGCAAACACAAAATTAAAAAATGAAAGACTCTTAAAAGATCTGGCACTCTTTCATTGGTAGGAAGCGCAGGTTGCTACAATAACTATTAACTTATTACGGGCATCAGTGACCACTTCTAGTCCTCTGAGCTATAAATTATGTCATTCTCAGTGGCAAGGATTTTTAATCATTGAGCATAACAGCAGCGTTCAATGACTGTCATCGACGTGTCATCAAGCACACAGGGTTCTATGACGTGGGATTGATGTGAATAAAGGCACTTCCTGCTTAAATCGGAATGAATCTTGTACATGAAAACTAAAACATAGTCTATGCTAACATGCTACGTTTCATCCCATCTGAACTGACTGACAGGATCTTCGTTCTCTACGTTTTAAAAGTCAACAGTCAAATGACTATCTTCATTTTTGATTAACCTGCTGATTATTTCTCCAATTATTTGAGCAGTCTTTGAGTCTAAAAATCTCAGAAAAGTGCAAGGAATACAAATATAAAAGAGCCAAAAATTAAGTCTTTAATTGTCTTGTTTTGGCTTGTTTTCATTTTCTACAGAGAGCAGGATATCCTGCTGAGCGTTGTAGATGCACACAACACGGCAAGTTGCTGATCTGTGTGTTTCAATTTGCATCATCATGACCTGACGTCACTTTAATGCAAATAAGGTCAGTCAATCGTAACACAAAACTCATATCAAACTGTCTAACTAGGCAGCACTAATCAAATATAAATCAAGGTTCTCCTTAAATGTTTTTAGAAACAGAACGTTTAGCTGTAAAATGAGACAGCGGCCATCTTGAAAACAGTCGAGCCAAATGGTCCAGACTTTGCTGACTTTGGTGTATCTCCATCATTAGGCTGTTAGCACCACTGTCAATGCGGCTTCATCTCGAAGCATGAAAATCTGCTGGTAAACAAACGCACCAAACAGGCTAAATACATGAGCTCGGTGGAGTTGATTATAATAAACAGCAAAGAGTCAGAAAAAAAATCAATATACCAATATCCTTGATAAGAACTGAAACAATACATCAATTATGAAGCTGTCGCCGATAGAATTTTCTGACGACAGGTTAATCAATACTCTACTTCAGCTCCAGTCCTGTGGTTGGGCCACTGTTACAAGCATGGGCTGATCACAGGAAGGCTGTGGCGAGGCCCTAAGGGGGCCCCTTGAAGCAGCCAGCTGGGCGTGTCTGCGGAGGGGTTATCTGAGGCACCGAGCTATCACTCAGCCCTCCCTGGCCTCCATCTCCACTCCTCCATCGCAGCTCCTCTTAACCACGGCCAGATGTGCTGCTGGCCTCTCTCCAGCTCAGCACTAAACCACTGACTGACTTACTGCCTTCAGAGCCAGAGACATTAAGTTAAAAATCTACCCTAAAAACAAAATACGCCAGTCCGTTAAAGGATAACTTTGGTATTTTTCAACCTGGGCCCTATTTCCCCATGTGTATGTGTGCGTATGATTCATAGGTACAACTCGTTCTAAAAATGGTTCAGTATTGAGGGAGGCAGATGCAGCCGGGAGCAGCGAAACGAGCTAAAACGGTAACGAGGGCAAATGTGTCCCGTATAAGTTTGCGCATTAAAAGTGCTTTTTTCGCAGATTGGCAGAGCTATCTCTGTAAATAGCATACTAAACGTTTTAGAATGTGTTGTACCTATGAATCATACGCATACACACATGGGGAAATAGGGCCCAGGTTGAAAAAATACCGAAGTTATCCTTTAGCAACACTGGAGAAGAAAGAACTCACAAGATCACAATAAGAGACCAATGATTCCTGTTTTAGGGTGGATTTTCACTTAACAGAAATGAGCTGTAATGCTAAGCAGCATCGTTAGCGGTCTGCCCACAGAGTCAGAGGGGGAGTGCTGTTTCCCATACACTTTTCCACAAGCCTCGTATCCTCTGCATCCTGACTGACCAAAACACAAAGAACCTCTCCCTCCCTAAATTGTTCGCATTAACGTAAGATCAATCACACTTAGCCGCTGGATTTCTGACCAGGTCAAGCAAAAGGATACTTGGCTCACGCTGCCGTTGCACAACAGAGCGCAGAAACTGAGTGACACACTGTCTAACTAGCCATGTAGGTGCAAAACAAACTTGGTTTCATGTTATCAGTTCACACAGCGAGGGAGGGAGAGAGCTGCAGGGTGCCGCAGTTTGGTTCTCCAAAAGGTCACTGGTGTGAGAGCGTGTGTGTCGTGAGGTCTTAGTAGGTAGAGCTGCGGCAATGAGGGATGGATGACCCCAATCGTGCGGGGTCAGGTGAAGATCTAAGGTGACATTCGAAGAGAGAGGGTGATAAAGAGGCAGGTCGCAACCACCATCTTCTTTGGGAAGCAGCGACACAAGACGTATACACACACACACACAGATGTACACTTCTATCCGCCGAAGCGCACACAAGATGAATATTGACGAGAGAAATGATTAATCAGCAGTAAGCAGCAGCACATGACATCCAGGGCTGTGCCTTGCCCCTGCCTCTCCAGGCTCTACCACTTTGTACTGCTGCTGCATACCAGCACACTGACCCAATTCTCACACACACACACACACACACACACACACACACACAGCCTCGGCCCTGCTGTGCGCACTCCAGCATTCCCCAGAGAAGCAAGGAAGGAGGAAGTGGCAAAGACAAAGAGAAACGGTGATGAGACTGGACGGAGAGCAAAAGACAGGAAGTGAGCGGAGAGACAAGGAGAGGAGTTGGGGAAATGCAGAAAACAGGAGGCTCGCTGATGTGACTGTACGTCTATTGATCACAGTGCAGTGGTCGGCTGCTGTAAGGGATCAAGGATGCATGGTGCTTTTCCTCACACCTAAACAGGAATGAAAATACTACACTTGAAGGGTGGGAAAGTAAAAATCAGACAGCAACAAAATGCTGTAAATAACAGCTGTAATTCGAAGGTGTGTGTGTTTCACGTGCTAGTTTGCAGGTTTTTAAAGCAGAGAAAGATTCAAGTTGGACTTTCACTGTGAGAAAAGATCCTAAGCCCTCATATGATGTCATTAAAATAACATTAAAACTAGCATAGCTGTTGTTTTGGAAGCAGTTTTTAACGTCAAGCAGTAGGAATGAGACTGAGAAATGAGATCTATTTTCACATTAGCACATTAAAACAAGAAATCTCTTCAGGAGAACGAGCTGTCAAGTAAAAGGCGTTGGAGAAAGGCAGGCGAGAGGCTTTGTGTCTCATCTCGACACCACTCGGGTAATGAGGTTTCTCAATGAGCTTCACACACACACACACACACACACACACACACACACACACACACACAGGCCGACAGTCACAGGGAGTTTTGTTCAGGCCAGTCGAGGGACGCTGTGGGTCTTGTGACACCCATTAGGGAGAGGGTCACTGTGGGGGAGCTGCAGACAAAAGAGATGTGTCAGCGAGAGAGGATGCAGAGTGTGTGTCTGCTTTAACTTGGAGCATGAACGAATGCTAGCCTGTTACCGCTAGCGCAGTATGTGGAAAATAGATAAGAGTGTGGCACAATATGGGACCCTGGCCTCTGTTGCAGGGTGGGTGACACATTCAACACCCCCCGATTCTGACCGAAAGGCTGCACAGCCAGTCAGCGCCCAGGCTCCCAGGACCTTTACCAATGAGCTCCACACAAGAGTCATTCATTGGGCGAGCAGGCAAACCCTCCAGGTCCAGCACCAGCATCTCAATTATTATCTAATTAGAGTGGACATTCCTGCATATTAAATAGTAATCATGATAATAACAGTCATGTATTGTTTAAGATATAATGTGAACTTACATTATCCAGTTTGAAGCCACATTTTATAAGAGCAGCCTTTGTTAGATGTTGCTGTTGTCCCTGGTTTTATATGAGTAGAGGAAAAGATCGCTAGTGGCTAGGCTAATTTATACAATGTTCAATGCCATAAGCTTGTGCTAATAACGTTAGCATGTTGTATTTGTGGGGAAAATGTGTCCAGATAAAGACAAGTGTTTGTCTGTGAATGCTCCAAGTTATAGTGAAGCTGATTTGTGCACTGTTTGAAATTGTCTCTATTAAGCCATGTTTAATGTGTATTTAATGTGTGTTTTGAACCAACTGAATTTAACAGCACTTCACAGAAACCTCCGCCACTGGCTAGTGTTTTGGAGGTGTAACTGCAGAGTGACACAGACACACCACCGCACAAGTACAAATGCTCACAACGGCAAAGGCGACATGCGTAGGGTCTACGCACAATTACAAATCGCACTTTAGGCGACCAGTGAGCGTTAACTGGCAGGTGCATTCACACGCAAACTGCGTTTTGGGTCACTGAAAACGTATTTATTGTAAAACTCCAACCACGGTGAAAATGTTCAGAAGCTCCACAATACTCTCAGTGTTAATGTGTTTTTGGGCTCGTAATGTCAGCGTGTACGCCATTATCGCCTTTGTGAGGCATCACAAATGAGGCAACATTTTGTGCAACAGCAGACATGACCAAAATAGTGCTGGCGCTAATCTTGCTGACTGGGCTTTTACATGTTTACACATAAATGTACAGCTACTCTTCCACCATATTAAGGAACAGAGATCTAGAATCACCAGGCTCTACAACACAGTGCTGGAAATGGCCTTGCGCCGTCACATGACTGATGCTGGACACCCTACAGGCAGTGGCTTGGGAGTCTGTGAGGATTAAACCTCAGTCAGACAACACCTCGCACCCCCTCTATAGCAAGCTGATGTGCTTACATCACTGATTTGACATATAACCTGGAGCATCCATCACTCGTTCACACGCTGCACTGATATTCCAGCACCTGCCTATTTTATAAAATCCACACTTTGAGCAAACATTTGAAGCACCTTGCTGCTTTGATGGCTGATAACCACTGCCCTGAGGTAAGCACCAGTCTCGCCCAGCACCATATGGCACTGGTAGGCATTTGACAGATTGCCCGAGAGGTTCAGCTCCCTCCTCAGCAGCAGCCCTTGTGCCCGTCAGGCAGAGCTCGCCCCCTGAGGAGAGAGCTTCTTGTCCTGAGGGCAGGGGCGAGGCTGCCCTTAAGAACTGGGGAGAAACAAAGGAAGGAGGGGGAGGATAGTATAAACTGGATGTCAGGTACTAGAAAGGCCTGTAATGTGCAGTGCATGTGCACATAAAAAATAAATCATCTTTCCATTTGCTGCCAGTGCTTTGTCGGGTATTCAGCCACATGACCTTGCTTATCAGTGAGTGCACCAAGCAGCCCCACCAAGTCGATTTACCATAGATTTTAACCACACATGCATGCACATGAAACATGCTGGTGTGATAATAGTGGTGGCACAGCACCCCATGGACGCATAGCAGGCAGGGAGGCAGGTCAGCAGGGGCTCTGGTGCCTCAGGCCTGACTATATATGGCCATTCTGTAGAGCCGAGGGAATCTTCCCTGCATACCACGCACAATTTGAGGAATTATGTCTTTTTCTGTGTTATTATAACGCTCTCTTTCTCTTTTTTTAATTCCCAAATCCAGAGTGGGGCACCTGAGATAGTCGACTTAGCCAGCTGGGCCAGAGCCAGCTGATAAAGAGTGAAGGAGGAAGAGGAGCTCTTTGTGCAGTGCAGGAGCAGCTTTCATAGAGTCCCAGAGTCATTGAGTCAAACATATATAATGCAGTGTTTCCATCAGATGGATATTTGCAGCAAATATGGACGCCAGTAGATCATCCACTGGTTTACAGCACAAAATAATGTGGTTAAAACACAGGTTTGGGTCGCAATAAATTCTCCTTGTGGCCTAGTTTTCAGCCGAAGCACACGCTACAGTCCTTGATGAATTGCTCACAGTGATAACGCTGCACACAAGTGTGTTCAATCTGTATATAGATCTGAGTCTACACTTCAATAAGCCAGCTGGCCAAAGCAAAACTAAACGATTTAAAAAACGGGCTTTTTAGCCATAACGTAATTTTCATTATGGCCTTCGGTCAAAATCTGCTGTGCTGCATTTTCAGAAGTTGACTGTAATCTGGCACCTCTCCAGGGGCAACGGCTGCCCTCTTGGCAGAGAGCGCAGCCAGAGAGCCAGCAGCACAGCACGGCCACAAGAACCTTGACATGGCATTTCGGGTCTTAGGGAACAGCTTGGTTCTTTAATTTTCTGAGTAAAGCTGCAAGTAGTGCAGCAAAGCAGAGATAGAAATCCTTTTTTTTACAATGGACGTCGCACTATAGGGCCGCTACATATTCCCAAACGATGGCAGCATCATGCCGTACCAGCGTGTGATTTTAGGAAGCATACTGGCATGTTTTGTCTGACATGTAACACACCAGCGTCTGGTATGACATGTAACATACACGTTGGCAGTGCTTCAAAGACAGCGACAATCATTTACCATCCCTGTTACATGCTGGCTGATCTCGTCCTCTGCTTATAAGGAGCCCCTGGACCTCATTGTCCAGCGGCTGTGCTCCTTCTTTGAGTTAGCTGCTAACTGCTACCATTTCTAAAACCTCTGCTTTGTCCTCTTATACAGACATGATTTTGGCGCTGTTACTACCTCCGAAGCTGGATTATATGTGAGACAACTCTGTCCAACCTATTACATGATAGTACCTTTCATAACAGAATGACGAGGCGGAAGGCGTGTCAAGTTCCCACCTTAAAGAGGCAGTAGCTCCTTTTACACTGCCTCTTCAAGGCCGGGATTTCACGCCATTATACTGCATCGCTGTGCTGTGTAAAGGACACAATCACGGAATTGGGGACAGGGTTGTCTTGCCTTTGATCCAGCACTGGATGCAGTAACAGCACCAAAACGAGGTCTGTATGATGTCTGTGTAGTGTTTTGACAACGTTACACATGTCACCTATCGCGGGACAACAGTTAGCAGCTAACTCAAAGAAAAAGAACAGCTGCCAAAAATGTCCACAAATTGGGGAAAAAAATGAGGCCCAGGAGCAAACAGGTTTTTTTATTGCACAATAGGGCTGCAACTAACAATTATTTTCATTGTCGACTAATCTGTTGATTATTTCTTCGATTAGTCGACTAATCATTTTATCGAAAAATGTGATAAAATGTTGAAAAATGTCAGTCTGTCTCTCCCAAACCCCAAAAATATATCATCTAATGTTTTGTTTCCTACTCACGCCAAAGGGTTTTAGTTCACAGTTACAGGAAAGTGTGTAAAGCTGCCAATATTTGAACATAACAAGCTGCATTAAGAGTATTTTGGGTACTTTTATAGTACTTTTCAATGAAGAATGAATCAAACCGATTAGTCGACTACTAAAATAGTCACCAATTATTTAAATAGTCGATTAGTCATCCATTAGTCACTGCAGCCCTATTGCACAATGCTGGAATGCCGTCTAAAATTCACACACTGAAGCAGCATGATGTCGCTGTTGTTTGGTTCTAAGTAAAAATGCAAAAACAGCACGAGGAAGGGACTTCTTCATGGCCCTACAGCGTGTTCTCCGAGTAAAAAGTGAGAAATTCCTAGACCAGCAGTAATAGGGCTTAATCACAATAAGCCTATCTAATATTATTTTGGAAATCAGAGGGATATAGGTGAACAAGACTACAAATCTGACCAGACATTCAAAGCCAACGTCCACTGCTTGACAGGTCCCAGAGGCAGAATATATCATTACTCCACTTCTATGTAAAACCGACAGCAATGCATCAAAAACTATCAGAGTATAAGTCGGCAAAAAGCTTGCAAAACGCATATTTTCCATGTTCTCATCAGGTAAACTTCAAGATATAAATGCAAAACAGCTTGAAATTTGTTGTGAAAACCAACTTTAAATTCAATATTGATCAAAATCAAACATTTTACTCCCGATAGTCCACCTTAAAGACAAAAAGCCAAAGGAAACCGCCTTAAAGGAATCAAAAGTCACCACTAATCAAAGAGCAAAGAAGCTTGGTCACATTGTGTGATCTAAAAGGGCTTTGCAATCTGTGACCAAGTGCTTGACAAAGCAGAAAAAGGCCTCAGAGGGAGCAGAAACTCCTCCCTGTTTTTCAGTTGGGGGGCTGTTGTGATTATTCAGTCGGTTGGCGTTTGAAACCCCGCGGACAAACTCCTCCTTTCTGTGGATCTAACTGACTGACGGACTGAAGAGACCCAAAGAGCGAGGAGGACAAACTCAGCTTTGTGAGAGCGGTGGGCAGGTTCTGTCTGGAACTGGACAGCTGCTCTTCTACCAGTTGCAGCCACCCCCCCCTCACTCCCTCCACCACCACCACCACCACAGGCCACATGCTCATTCAACTGGTTAACGTGACAGTCAATGCAGTGACCGACAGCTGATCGAAAGGAGCCCGCTGTACTGGGCGACAGTAAGCTATGACTTCGCTTCAGACAGTTTGGCTTATCTCATGCAGGCTGTTACGGCCATGTCTTTGTGTTAACTGCGGGCTAATCTGACAGCCCCTCTCTTGTACGGGCTCCATTCCCACACAGCAGCACTCGCAAATAGAATTAGCATCGGACAGTGAATGGAGCGAGAGATTAAAGGGACAAAAAGAGGGAGAAGCAGTAATTCTCCGTCCCATACGCCCGGCTCAAAACCATCTGGTGGCGAGATAGCACGCGAGCATCACAACTTCCTCATGACAATCATCCGCTCCTTCTCCTGGCGCTGCACGGGGCTGATTTCAGGTGTGGCGATCGCATGAGCACATGCACACAGATGGGCTCGCTGTGTGCGAGTTGAGGCGGGGGAGATCCTGGAAGTTCACTGCACTGGGGGGGATTGAATGCAGGTCACTGGAGCACTGTGGGCTGTCAGATTTAAATACTCAGCTTAGCTTGCTGCTTAGTGCAAATTGATGTTTTTTTGGCGAGCCTATTAACAGCCTGTGCCCACGCTTGGGAAGCTGAATGTCTGCTTAACATATAGGCATGTGGTTAAATGTCATGTAGGAGTGTAGGGAACAAAATGGAGCCTCCTGACAAGCTAGCTGCAGCAACAACAACACGAGATGTGTGTCCAATCCGAGGCCATCAAACACTCTCCTCGGCGATGTCGTCCAACAGCCGCAATGTTAATTTTCAACAGAGAAATGTGACACCAAGAGCAGATGGCCCGGAGAGTGGGATTCCAATCCACCGCGCTGGGAAACTGTGATTTAAACAGGATGTGTAATTTGGTTTTAAGCTGCAGACAGAGCCGTGAGGCCCGTGACAGATATTGTTTCTCCATCCTTGCCTCCTCACCTACTTTCCAGCAAGGCAGGTGACGCAAGATAGGTGATGCATCAGACTGTAGACTGTCTGGCTCACTCTCTACACACACACCTCCCTGCTGAACAATTAGCTGTGATCACAAACATTTCATCTATGTGTCTCTGAGCTTAATCGACTTAATGTGGTGTGAATGCAACATCTGACATGCATTTAATGTCCTTTGTTCCCAGGCTTGATAAGAGGGGGAAACACAGTGAAAACAGGACAGGCCATGCACTGCGCCTCCAACCAACCTTGTATACTTGTCCATAGGTGCCATTTCCAACCACCTCCACCAATTCAAATATCCCAGCTGGGTCCTGAAAAGAAAAAAGACACAAGGGTGTTTCAGTGTGGATAAAAAGCAGTGTTAATATTTTGCTTTTCCACACAACATAGTGCAGTGTGAGCCAGCTGTTGCGCCCTGGTCTACCCTACATGCCAAATGCATCTCGAACAAAGGAAAACCAGACACTGGCAACACCTCGCTATGGCTCAGCGGTCATTTTCAAGACTTCAGCTCTAACAAGAAGCGACATTTAAAAGCAGGATAAAACTTAAGAGCCAAACCCAGACGTGCGGTGTTTGGTTTTATCGAACAATGCGAGATAAAATGCAGCAAAACAACAAAAAAACACAGCGGCTCGGCTGCCTTCACTCACCCGCAATGAAGCCAAGTCTATGTCTACTAGACTTTTAGCTGGAGAGTCGTTCGCCATCTTTCGAATAAAAGCCGAGCTTTCCTTTGCGTCTGCTGAAAAATAATGGCCGCTGTATCATTTGCGGGGGACGTCGGCGGATGAATTGAACAGAGGCCGTCGCGTATTCCTCTCTGTGGGATCCGCTTCTGAGCAGTAAACGCTGGGATGTCGCTACTCCATGTTGAGGTGGCAGCAGCGGGCTCCCTGTCCGCTCTCTCCCTGCTCGTGCACTGCTGTCAAGTTAGGTTGAGAGCATCAACTTCCGCTTACGGCTTTCAACATAAAAGCCGCACTGATACCACCGGCTGGATTCCATTAAGAAATGGGATTTTTTTATATTCATATAACACTAGTCCACACACATTGAGTGCACAGTGTTTGGGATACAGGTCATAGGAAATTTCAGATTAAATAGTCAACTGAACCCATTAAGAAGAGCAATGTATTCAGAGTTTTCGAAAAACGTGGGACAGTTTCTGTGATTATATACAGCATACCATACCATGACTTAGCCATACAAAAAATTAGATAAAAAAACAAATATTGGTCCACACGGGGAGCCACAGCGATCAGTCGCATTTTTAAGCATTTTTCTGTTGTTATAGCGCCACCCAGTTGCCAATTAGAGTTAAATTTCTCCAGTCACCTTGAGGCGTCCTGTTCTACATATCTACCTAGTTTAGTAAAAAGCCATATGGGGGTTAGGCCGAGATAAGAAATGAGCTCTCTAGCGCCCCCATTTTGTTTGATGGGGTCAATAATGGAGGGGTCCCCTCAGATTATGTGTGGTCATATGCCTACAAAGTTGCGTGGTGATGGCTGAAACCCTTGAGATGTTATACACCTTTATGTGATGAGCCACGCCCTCCGCAATATTCATTGCCTTATAGAAGCTCAGTTTTAGGAAGTTTTCCAACTTTTGCCAAGAGGGAACTTTAGATATTGGTCCCTAGATTATGTTCACCCAGTTTCATGCAGATCGCTCAAACTTCCTAGGAAGAGATCCATTTGAAGTGTTTTTCAAAAAATTCAAAATGGCAGAAAATCTATAAATAGGAAGTTATGGGTTCTTGAGGCAAATGTGTTCCTCATGAGGAGAGACATCTCTGTGCAAAGTTTCATGTCTCTACGACATACGGGGCATGAGATATGCCCATTCAAAGTTTGACATTTCAGTCGGTTGCTATAGCGCCCCCCTTTGGCCAATTGATGTAATATTGCTTCATTCGCATCCTCCCATGACCCTCTATCACTGTGCCAAATTTCACGTTTTCGTCATTATATAGTAAGATTTACAGTTTATTCACTTTAGGGACTGTTCCTTATTTATCAGAGGTTCTTTATTTATTTATTTTTGACCTTCCCTGAAGCTGTTTTATATTTTTCCTTGATACTCTCTGAATGACTGGTGGAAAATGCTCCTGAGACCCAACACTGTGTCAAATCACACACTTCAGTTCGTACACTTCCATGTAGTCTACTATGTGCACTATGTACTTATTGGCGCAGTGTGCGAATTTCGACAGGGTGGTGTTGTCTCAAACCAAACACGGCCGTTGTGCACTTACTGGAAATGAGGACGTCAAATTAGCTAGTTAGCAAACTAGCATTTGCGTTACCATCCGCGGTACCAAATCATGACAGACTGCTAAATTAACCCAACAAACATACTGCTGGCTTATACCTGACAACAGTATAGTGGAGCTTAGTGCAAAAACACATGTAGGCTATGCAGCGACGTTCACAGTCACACAGTCCTCGGCCGCCATTTCCAGTTTGAAAAGTGGTCCCTCCCCTTTTGCTACGTAGCCAAGATGGCGACCATTGACAGCGAGAAGTGTCCATAGTTCCACACTCAACTTCTTGACTGTTTTGAGTGCACCATCCAGGTACTCATGGCGCCCTGCATTGTTCCATACTTCCCAGTGTGAACGCACTTACGCACTCAAAATATTAAGCGTAATTCCAGAAGTACACGATTGTGTCCTCATATAAAGACATCACATTTTGGGTTTCCTTGACCTTATACTTCATTCTACTTACCTGAGACCTGTTGTCCTCATTTGTGGACACTTTTTTGCACCATCTAGTGGCAGTAAGAGCACAACACACTAACCCATGTAAAAACAAGATGGCCGCCATCTTTGTCAATGCAGTCTGCAGCTGATCCCGACAAAAAAGTGGACAAGGTACAGAACCTGATCACATTTTATGGTTGGAATTTGTTTATTTTTTATTAACAACATTTGCTGTTTAATACAAATTTGACTGATTTTAGCGACGGTAACAAGATAAGAATTTGTTAATTAGGAAACACTCGTTTGAAGATACTGGGACTTTATTGTCATCCTACTGATCCCAAATACCTCGGTGAAATTGAAAATGTGAACCAAACAAAAGTTCGGGTCTCAGGAAGATAAATTAGTGATTCGATTTTCAAAACTTATACTTTGATGTTTAAAAAGTTGAGGTCGAAATCCCAGAGTTGAAAAAAGCCTTTTGTCTTGCTTGCTGGTCAGTTAATGCAAATATTTTGGGCCAAAAAGAGATGTAGAGAGATGTAGAGATGCAGAACAAAATAATTTTGATGAAACAATACTATTTTTTTCTGACAGTCTGACGATCAAAAATGTGAAAATCCAGTTTGACAGTTTGTGTCTATGATAAACGGTGTCATTTTGGCGATTAAAAAAGAATCAGTCTTACAAACCCTTTCGCGTTATGCTGTTTTAATCTGCACTAACATTACAAACTACAACCACTTAAAATTTAACCATAAGTCCCTCCCTGGTGCTCATAGTTATCTGACATGCCTCCTCCTTTTAACATCACCGCTTCCTCCCATAGGTTACAAACAGTGCCTTACAATAACAGTATATGTTATATTTTATCCCTTCATTTTTAAATATCTGCACTATTTTAGGTCTTATATTATCATTTTTATTCAGTTTTTTTATCTGAATCTGTAAATCAGTTAGTAATCAGTGTAGTAGGATAAACAGTAGTGATATTTCAACAGCAACAGAGACATAAACTACATTTTTTTTCTATTTTGCTTGCAATGTAATTGTAATTTAGTAAAACTGTTTAATAAAGTGAGAATATATATATATAAATATTGGAAACATATGCTTGGCAGAAGACTCATACAATTTATATTTAATCACAATCCTGGTAGAAAGTATATCACACAGTCAGCAAGGTATGTTTGACACAATTTCTTGTTTTAAAGTCAAATTTTATTCCATAGCTCTCTTTTAAATTGAAGGTAAAACTGCCCCACTTCCGGTTTCACCCTGCCTGCTTCCGTGTGCCTTGACGCAGCTTTGATTGAGAGCCGCACAAACACAGGAAGCCGGTCGGCTTCACACAGAAAGAAAAGGGCTGGGCCTCGATACATCCAGCATGAATACCGAGATGATCTTTCATGCACTGTGCACACACACACACACACTCACCTCGACACTGCTGCACCAACCTGCTGGTGCAGAGACACGAGCTGTGGGGCAGGTGGAGGTTAAAATACACACCAGCACCGCCACACTGCATCCTTATGGACATGCGCATGTTCCAGTGTCAATATTGGTAATCATGGGTGTGGCAAGTGAGCAATCTGAGGAGTGATGCTGGGTCTGTTAGTGCGGTGGCTCCCAGAGCTGCACCGTGCAAACACTTCATTTCACCAACACTGGATGACACTGGATTTTATGATGAAGAGTTTTACTACCTTCTTCACAGTGATTTTCTGCACAGCCACCTAAAATAATCATATCACTTCAAGTGTGCGCTTTAATGAGAGTATTTTCACTGCTTTACCTTAATGTCAGACTGTGATTTCAAACTGGAAAATAGAGCCGTTATATCGCTCTCTTCACAGCCAGACTCCACTGAGAAAACACTCATTTAACATTGCTAAAAAAAAACAGGAGCTGCTGGGTTACCGCTGCCTTGATTAGTTATTTTGTTTGTGTTATTGCGTGACTTTGGCGTCCCACATGTTTAGTTTGGATTCACCAAAGTCGCACAATCACACCAACTAACTACTGATCATAGCAGCAGCAGACCAGCAGCTCCTGTGTTCAGCCAGCTAAAATGACTAGTTTTGTCAATGGAGTCTGGTGGCTTTAACGAGAACATTTTTCCGTCGCCGGCCCCCATCCACAGCGCTACATTGTTCAGCTTCCTGTCTGCTTCAGCTGGGGACGTGACGGCTGACACCTACTGTATGTAACACACTGCCTATGGATAAGTGTCCCATACAAACTCCCTTATAAAACGAACTGCTCCTTTAATAATATGAAACCGTTAGTTGCCTGAGTTGCAGCCTCAGTTTCCCATCATGGCAAATCAATGTACGGGGATACTGAAAGGAGAAATATCCAGCTGCAGTGTCCCACTTATTTATCACAAAACCCACAATGTAACGTTCAAACAGACAAAGCTTTTGGTTAAACAAACGTCAAATCAACACTCAGGGAGAACCAGTCTGACAGGATTAGAGCTGTAGCCTAGCAGTGCAGAGATACACATACACACACAGGCACAAAGCCTTAACTGTGAGCATTCAGAGTCACACTTAAGACACTTAAGTAACGCTTAAGCTCTGTAAATCAACTTAAATCCATCTGCCATAAGGTGAGCTTGCACAGATAACACTGATGGTGAGCACAGCTCCGCCCTGCACTGTCTCCAGGTGTTTGTTGGTGACATATAGCTGTGATGTCACTATTTCGCCCTTATACCTGTGGTTCAAATGTCAACATCCATGTGTGTGTGTGTGTGTGTGTGTGTGTGTGTGTGTGTGGTGATATTAGTCCATGAGGTCACCTGGGTTTGTAGCTTCCTAACTCGGCAGTCAAATTACAAATGCTTTACTGCCACCTTGTGGATATTTTTATCATGGCAGCAATATACAAGTTTAAAGGGATAGTTCAGATTTTTAAAAAGTGGGGTTGTATGGGTTACTTATCCATAGACAGTATATTACATACAGTAGATTTCACCTGACACAGTGTACGTGTATAATATATATAGGTGAGATAATGTCTTCAGTTCCCTGTCAATGCTCTCGTCAAAGCCACCAAACCCCATTGACAAAACTCGTCATTTTAGCTCACCGAACACAGGAGCTGCTGGTCAACTGCCGCTACGATCATTAGGTAGTTTGCGTGATTGTGCGACTTTGGTGAATCCGAATTAACCTTTTCGAACGCCAAAGTCACACAAAAACACAAACAAACTAACCAATCGAGGCAGCGGTACACCAGCAGCTCCTGTTTTATAGCAATCTATAATCACAGTTTTTCTCAATGGAGCCTGGCTTTGAAAAGTGTGATGAAATGGCTCTTTTTTCCAGTTTGAAATCACTGACATTAAGGTAAAGGGTTGAAAATACTCTCAATACAGCGTACACTTAAACTGATATCAATTATCTTAGGTGGGGCTTTTTTTGGGTGGCTAAAATATGTTTCGTGGCAGACCCTGCCACAGCAGTACATTGCCAGCTTCCGTGTCAGACTCCAGGCTGCTTCTCTTTCTCCCCATACAACCCCACTTCAAAAAATCTCACAGCAATTTGTTTATACATTCACACACAACCAACAATAACGGAAGAAAACATAGCTAAAACACATTAATTCACATGGAACTTTATTACTAACTAGTGTCGTATAATGACCACCTGTTCAAAACGTCACCAGGTGGTCGCAGGGAGGCAGCGCCGTCTTACAATTGTGAGACACCGTTGGCGTCAGGTTAATTATATTATAAATAGCAACATGTAGTACAAATGTCGAACTGCAAGTCATGTTAAGAACATTTACACAGTACATTTCTGATAGAAAAATGAGCCTTTAAAATCCAGTGCCGGTTTCCTTCGGAGTGCCAGTGCAGTCGACAGCTGGATGAACGGAGTTTGATGTCTTTCGTCAGTTTCAGTAAAGGCAGAACCGGAACGACGGCTGTGGCCTGGCCTTTGAGTCAGTGAAAGTGCTTCATGATATCTGAGGAGTAATTGACTGAAGACGTTAATGCGTCTTGCATAACAGAAAATATAAAAAGTTAACACTGATTCATAGCTCTTAAAAACATCGATGTCAAATATCAATATCCATTCACTTCCTTCATTCTACTTGTCCACAAATGTTAGCGTCCCTGATACACACTGTCTTCGCCTATGTCTAGCATGATGGCAAGAAGAACAGAAAAGACAACATGTCAAAACAACAGCGTAACCTTCTGTAACAGGATGAATCCTTGTAGTCTTGGGACCATACAGTGCAGTTTAACAGCTACATTACAGGCCGATAGTCCTGGCGATACAGCGAAACCTCCTTGCCATGTGAGGATTATTCATTCATGAACACTGACGATAGCGAACGTCTTCTGTACCTGTATTTAATCTTTATATTGACCCTTCTGAGCCACACAAAATGAGGAGTCGGGCGGTCTTGTTACGTGCACATCCTGGACACACAGCAAACATCGCCGCAACCTGTCAGTTATTACTAAAATACATTACAGCGTGCCGCCTACTGCACTCCAGCCATTGAGGATGCTCAGCTACGACGCAGCTCCGTCGCACTAAACCGAAATGTTGAGAGGACTTTGTGTGAAAATGTTTTAGTCAGTGTTAATCGTTTTAGTTCAGTAGAAAGTCTGGGCTCGGGTAACCGAACAACTGGAAGTCACCCTGGTAACGTGCGTAAAGACGCCGGATGTCCCGCCTGCTGATGCCTGAGAAGTACTGTTCCACCTTGGTCCTGTTGTAGCGGGTGATGCCTGGAGGAATGGCCGGGTAGGACACCAGCTGGTCAATGCCTGCCGCTCTGAGGATGTACGGCGCGTCCTGCTCCAGAGTCTCGTGGTGGCCCACCACGCTGTAGTGTATCTCACACGGCGCGCACAGCTCCGCGTACGTCACCCAGTGGATAATGTGCTCGCCGAACTGCCGGTCCATGCGGTGGCGGCCGTCGACGTCGCCCAGATAGCGGACAAAGTCCTCGAAGTGCAGGCCGGAGGCGGCGAGCTCGCTATCGCGGTGGCTCTTGCGGTACTTGCGGATGATGGCTGGGGCGATGTCGTGCTTGTACCACGGCTCGAAGCGCGGGTTCTTCACGAACTTGTCCTTGAACGCAGAGATCAGGCGCTCGAAGGGATCTCTCACGATGAAGAACTTGAAGTAAGAGTTTAATCTGTTGAGAGACATTTAAAGATATTATTCAACATAATGGCAAATTAAGTCTACGCCTGGTGAGTCCGACTAGCTCTTAACTAACCTGTGAGTAATTTCCTGTGGCGTCAGTGACGAGAGACGCGGCAGACCGTTCTTCTCATGGTCGTGGACGAGGTTTTCCGGGATCTCCTCCACGGTGGGAAACGCTCCTGAGAGTTGTCATAGCACAAATCATCAGCCGACAACACAAACACAAACACTATCACTACCTCCGACTTGTACTCACCATTGAGCACGATGAGGACCTTCTTCCACTGCGTGTTGCCCACTTTAGGCGTCTGGCAGAACAAGATCTTGTGCTTGTCGCAGACGAAGATGCGGTCCAGCACGAACTTGCTGATGGAGACGTGCGTCAGGTTCCTGAGGCTGCTGTTCTTGCACACGTCTGAGAGCAACTCGACTCGCCTCTCAACCACTGACTGCCAATCTGTCGCTGTGGCTGCGGCTGAGGGCTGAGACACACAACACAAATGAGAGTACTTCACATTTAATCAATGGAAGAGTTTGATTGGTGATCAGCTGTGTGTGTCTCGTCACCTGATCAGATGGCTTGGGGACTGGTTTTTCTGGGCTGGAAACAGGAGGAGGCTTCACCACCTTGGTGCCCGGCACAGTCCAGCTCTGACCCCCAGCCCTGTCTCCATAGTCTGCAAACACACACGAGAGTGAGCTGATCACATTAACCCCTACAGGTGATCAATACGGGGCGCAGCAGCTTACCATCTACAGCTCTGAAGCTGATGAACTTGCTGACGAACATGAGGATGAGCAGCACCCAGCCGCAAGCCCCGAGGAGCAGCCAGTGGTGCCGCATCGCTTCGCACATCAGCCGACGGCCATGGAAACACTGAGCGGCGCTCCCACCTGCACACACAACACAAGCTAGCTGTTAGCTTGTTCACTAACGTGTTGATAGTGATGCTAACCGTTTGACGTTACATGAGTTAGCTGAGGAGCTCTACATCCTCCATTAGCTGCTGACCAGATGTTAGCAAAACGCTAACGCCACTAGCTACTGCTTGTTTCATATGACTAGCTATCGGCGACAAACGTTGGCACCTCCAAATGTAGCAGCTGAGTGTATGTTAGCTAGCTGGTCAGTGAGTTAGCCAACTAGCTAGCCACACCTGTCCCTCCCAGACATGGAGCAGACATGATTCACACAGCTTCCGTCATGCTAGTCTTTCCCTGCTCGGCTACTTCCGTGTCTCAGAAGCAACACGGCAACGCTGCAACATCGCGTCTTACCTTCGCAGTGAGTTAGAGCAACTTCACAGCTGCACAAACTCTGGAGAAATTGTTGGACGATGCCATCGCGTCTCGCCTGCTGCTGCGTCTTCTTCACAACATCCGACTGCTGAGGCAGGTAGCTCCCCTCGTGGCGGCACGGCGGTAGTGCAGCTTGTGTCTCACCCAAAATGGCATTAAAAGGTTAAATTTATTCAAGAAATACATGTTAATTTAATAGTTATGATCAGGACTGACTTTGTCTAAAGATTTAATGCAGTTAAAGTGCAAAAATATATTTAATATTTTAAAGCACTTTTTAGGAGCAGAGCATTGTGTGCATGAAGTGTAAAAGGCAGCATTATTCATTTAAAAAACTCACACTGCTCAAAAAATAATAATGCATTAAAATCAATATTAGTGTCAATTATTGATGCATCCAATGGTGTAATAACCCCCCTCAAAAAAACTATTTTGTGTTATCCAAAAAAAAATGTTTTTTGTTTTTTTTTTGGATGTTTGTTTGCTATATATGGCTGTTTTTTTTTGTGTGTGTGTGTTTTGTCTTATTTATTTATTAACTTATTTGTTCCCTGTAATTGTCCATAATTAATGTTGCCCCTCAGGACAAGGGTGGGGGTAAGTGGTTTGGATGAAATCAAATAAAATTAAAGAAAAAAAAAAATTGATCACATTAACATTCCCAAAATGGCATTAAAGGGTGAAAATTTTAGAAGAAATACATCTTAATATTATAGTTATGATCAGGACTGACTTGGTCAGAAGATTTACTGCAGTTAAACTGAAAAAAAAAAAAATCACAAATAATATTTTAAAGCTCTTTAAAATGGCCTGGTATTTCTGCTAATCCATGAAGCCAGGCACACGATGAAGACTGCCAGTTGCCGACGCAGAAAAACAGCCCCACGTCGTCAATAACCCGCCTCCATGCTTCACCGTGGGGATGGTAATCACAACACCAGTCCATCATACCAAGACCATCATTGTTCAAGAAGGCATGTAACTGACAATACTCCAAATATGATGAGAACAAACCAAAATAAAGACAAGAGAATGGAGGTTTCTTTAACTCGTTTATTTGACTCTCAGATTTTAGTTTTCATCAACATTGACTGTCTGCAGACCTGTTGGAATAAAAAAAAAGGGGGAAAAAGGTTAATGAAACGTGTTCGTAGCTTCACTTCACTTGATGGATGACAGTCTGATCGCGTGTTAGTGTATTTACCTTTGCATGTAGTGACAGGAACGTATGTGACCAGGGTGTACAGTTTGTTGGGGGAGTCCTCATCTTCATTACGCTTCCTGGACAGCCGCACGCGTATCCTGTACGGCACGTTCCTGCACAACAATTACCATCGTCACTTAATGCCTGTTTGACAGGTCAAAATCATGCAGTGTTTCTAGCTGAATCAGAAAACAGTCACTGATCTTCAGGATATTCATTTAACAGCATCCAGCATATGTTCTCTTTCTATACATCTATACTGAAGTCATGAACCGCAGTGACTTCTCAGTCGTGTGTGTACAGACGACACGTCACATCTGAGCTGACAGTTGGACTGAGCAACAAAACCAGCTCTTTTAAAAAGGTAACGAACCAAATTACATCATTACTACTGAGTACACATTCACGCTATGCTGCCAGCTTTCTAGCTCTGGCTGGCTTCCAGGTTTCGGGGCAATGAAGACACAATCTCAGGTACCAACATTCGGTACCAATGGATTTACGTAGAATTGGTACTTTGTAATACCTACGCAATTCGGTCAGTGCTTAAAAGTGCTGCCATCTGTAACTAACCCTCGCTGACAGGAGGCCTGAACAATGTCTAAATTTACATGCCATATTTGTGTCAAAAAAGATTGTCTGTTTTTTTAAAAAATAATGTATAATATGAGGATGAAATTTCTTAGATAGAAGCCAATTACATTTCTGAAAGTCAAACCACTGCTGCACACATACACTTGAAGCTCACACAGTTTACACATGGAAAAAACATCACTACAGGCTGAATTTAAACCATTGATTGTCAGAAAAACACGCATTTAGTTATGTTATGACACTTCCTGCACCGCAAAGTAAAAAAAAAGCAGTCAGAGCAGGTGCATCATCTCACCTGACACCCTTGCTCCACACTGCCTTGTTGAGGCGAGTGTCAATGCGGACATCAGGAGTTCCCATCTCCTTCACGGCGAACTTGCGGATCTCCTTGATGGCGCGGGGGGCCCTCTTCTTGAAGCCCCTGCGAGCAGACGACACCGTCAATAACACAGAACTGATCATGTCATTCATTAAACAATACAAACCACTTGTTCGTATCAGGTCTGAGCAAGTGAGTGTTTGCCTTTCTCTGCAGTACTCACACTCCATGGATGCGCTTGTGCACATTGATGGTGTACTCTCTGGTCACCACCTCGTTGATGGCTGAACGCCCCTTCTTTTTCTCTCCTTTCTTGGTTGGAGGCATCTACAAACAACAAACACACATTTCAGCTTGAGCATTTGACTCAACAGCATTACGATACACACACCTCAACACTGGAAAAAACCTTATCCTCTAATGGAGGCGCATTAACGGGGGAAACACTATGTGACGAGGGAACATAACGATTCAACACCGGCACCGATTAGATACAGCAAAGCTAGCGTTAGCATGAAGCTAGCATGCTCTGTTGCAGTTTATTATTGTACGCAAGCTAACCTGCTAGCTAAAACGCACATTAATAGCTTTAAAGTTAAAACAACTTCAGCTAGCACCAGCGTTTTGCGTTAAAAACTTAAACTACTTCCAGTGTAAAGTAAAGTGACAGCAGGCAGCCGGGCACTGGAGCCACTCCGGTGGAGTCAATGCTACACCGTCCATCGCTTTTAAAGTCTTTAAATACGTTAATCCACGTCAAAAGTCTAATATAACGGACAACACAACATTAATATATGTATATGGAAAAAGTACGCGGTGATTTGTGTCTTTAGTACCGCAGGATGGTGATGGATTGTAGAAATATAATTTCCCAAAAAGATACTCACTTCGGCTCGTAGATGAGGCGGAAGTCGGAAGGACGGACTTAAAGCAGAGGATCCTGGGTAAAGGAAAGTGGTCCGTTATATAATGATGTCCGTCACAACTTCATGAGCAAAGGTTCCGGGGACAGTTTGTCACGAATAGAAAACGGAATACACCTCAAACGAAATGGAAATTAAATCGAATGTAAATATTATTCTACCCTTATTATCAGACTATTTCAACAAAGCACGGACACAGAAATATATTTGTATGGATATTATTTACGCCTCTTTTCTGCCTCTTGTCACTTAATAATTTTTCCTTTGAAGAAAAATGTCAGCTGCCTCTACTGTGGTTTTATTCTGAATAAGTTAAGCACACGTGAGACCTCAAACTTTAAAAATAATGACCAAAAGCTATATATAAATTATAAAAATACACAATATCTTGGTCAGACTGTTAAAATTTCAAAAGAACTACAATTACCACTTCGCAGTTGTATGTCTCTGTAAACCAGTAAAGTTGCACTTACGTTCATGTCTGTATAAACATGGATGCGCAAACATTTTTACCCAAGACATCTGTGTGAAATTTTGTCATTATCAGCATATGGATTCTTGAGTTATGGCCAAAAACCATAGCCAAAAACATATTTGTGAGGTCACAGTAATGTTGATCTTTGACCACCAAATTCTAATCAGTTCTAATCACGTTTGAGTCAAATTTAAAGAAATTTTCCTGAAAGTGCTCTTGATCTATTGCGTACACAAGAATGAGACGGATGCAAAGTCACAGTGACCTTGACCTTTGACCACCAAAATGCAATCAGTTCCTTTAAAAAAAAAAAAAAAAAAAAAAAATATATATATATATATATATATATATATATATATATATATATATATATATATATATATTTGTGGGCTTTTTGCTTTTAATGAAATGGGGAAACAGAGAGGGAACTGACATGCAGCAAAGGGTCGCAGGCCAAACCCGCAACCACTGCAGTGAGGCAACACCTCTGCACATAAGGGGCGCCGGCACTATCCACTACACTACCGACGCCCCCAATCAGTTCATCTTTAAGTCCAAGAAGACGTTTGTGCAAATTTTGGGAAAATTCCTCCAGCTGTTGTTGATGATTAGATTAGTTGTTGTTGATTACATTCCAGAGAATGAATTCTTAAATTATGGCCAAAAACAAGTTTTGTGAGGTCACAGTGACATTGACCTTCGACAGCCAACTTCTTGGCAGTACATCTTTGACTCTCAGTGGAAGTTTGTGCCAAATTAGAAAAAAAAATCCCTTAAAGCAGTTTTGAAATATTGCATTCATCAGAATGATAAGGCTGTAAGGTCACAGTGAATCAGTGACCTTGACCTTCAACAGACAACTTTTTGGCAGCACATTTTTTACTGAGTGGAAGTTTGTGCCAAATTTAAAGAAAAATCCCCTCAAAGTGGTCTTGAAACATTGCATTCACAGGAATGACAAGGCTGCAAGGTCACAGTGACCTTGACCTTTGACCACCATAATCTTAACAGTTCATTGGTAAACCCAAGTGAATGTTTGTGCCGAATTTGAAAAAATTACTTGACACAGAGTTCACAAGAATGGGAGGAACATTATGTTTTTGGAACCCAGCGCAGCAGCATTAAAATAATGTGTAGTATCTATTTAAAGTCAGTGTTGTAAAACATGGGTGTTGAACGCTCTTGACTAAGGTCGAGCAGGACTGAAACCATAAGTGTAATTAACAGATTATGATGCTGAGCAAGAGCAGTGTGCGGGATTTTCTGTTCAAAGATTAAAACGCCTAAAAGCTGCCAGATTGACACCACTGCGTAAGCTATGAAAGTGGGCATTTTCCCAATCAGTCTTTCTGCTTAAATTTAGTGTTGAGGGTACATATCAAATCCAGCACTTACCTCAAAGTGCAAAAGCTTGCCTCTAGTGGCCGTCCTCGTCATAATCCTGACAGACAAACATTTGAATTCTTGAGGTCACAAGCTGCTATGACAATTTAAAAAATGTCATTCTACATTTATTTTTCAGTAAAAAAAAAAAAATAATAATAAAAATACAGCGTTAAACCAGATATCATTACTTGCACATCTCAAAATGACTTTGACCCTTAGACAAAATAAATATGTAGCAGGAGAAGGTGACATAGTTGTGGACGGACGCCTTTAACGTCACTTAGATTTCATGTCACAGTTGCATGGCCGAGAGGAGGTGTCATGTTGAATCCAGGGCTCTAAGATAACAGCCTCTTCCCATTTTTATGTTCAGCTGTCGATTGTTTGTCCATTGACCTTGTGTCCATGCACCACCTGCTCTTTACAAGTGTCACTTTGAGCTAAGAGTGTTGATAGCACCACATCCCAGGGGTTCAGCTTCTCCACCTGTACAAGTCTTTTTTTTTTTTTTTTTTTTATCGGGACTGTGGAACCACTGGAAGCTCGAATTAATTATCCCTTCAGTCATTTTAAAAAACATCTAAGCAGTCTAGTGTCTTTTCCTATTGGGAATGATCCTGTTTGGATGGTGTGGACTGGTGAACGTTAGGGAGAGGAGTTCCACATGGCAGTGTTGGAGTTCAGTTCAGGGAGACATTGCCAAACCATTCAGAACATATACACGAAGCAAAAAGCAATAATGTTTACAGTTATGAGAGAAATGACATTCAGTGGAGGAATAGTTTGGCAGTGCTTATTCATGAGAAACGTTCATTCAAGTCCCTGCAGGTTGTTTCAGTGTTGTCGGTCACTGACGCTCTGCAGCAAACGCTAAAGCTTTGCTCGGCAGAGATGTCGTCATATGACGTTAACAGAAATAGCGATGACATCACATTAGTTAAAGGCTGAACAGTCACTTTGACAAAGCAAAAGACCCGTTACAAAAATCCACATCTGACCATTTTAATGCACAGTTGTGGTTACCAATGCACAACATACGAAAACAGACATTTGAGCTTGGTTAGGCAGGTGAGACGGACAATTAAAAAGCTGCGCTAAATCACTGCAGTGCACAAAAAAACATAAAATCATTTTCGGCATGTTTCTCATACATGGGTCGTTACACACCTCCATAGGCTAGAGTGTCCAGTAGTCTATGGCACAGCAC
Organism: Epinephelus cyanopodus; assembly: GCA_026686955.1. NCBI lineage: Eukaryota > Metazoa > Chordata > Actinopteri > Perciformes > Serranidae > Epinephelus > Epinephelus cyanopodus. The sequence continues at coordinate 13,971,588 of CM048937.1, read as the reverse complement.
GTGCAGATCATCCAAGACATGTAAAGTATAACTGATTCACAATTTATTTCCTGTCATGATTAAAGGTAATGTAAGAAATGAAATGGGACAGAGTCAGGGAGAGTTGGGGGGGGGGGGGGGGGGGGGGGGTTCATTTTCATGTGTTTGACTCGTTAAACCCACTTCTATCAGGACACACACACTTCAGGCTGAGCTGTGCTGAGCTTACTACCACTGGCTGGGGCCGCCTCGGCTGCTGGTGCCGACCCACTGTCAGCCCTCTCTGAGCCTGAGGCCTGACCAGCCATGGTCCGTCTGAAGAGACGCATGCTCATCTGCAGCAGCTCGTTGTCGACCACGGGCGTAGTGGGGTACTGCTTCGTCAGACCCTGAAGACGGAGACGTAGATTTAAACATCATTTAACAAAGCACTTTTAAAGTCGGCATAAGTAACTGCAGTAATGTCAGCGTCCTGTCAGTGATTGGATGACATCTACCTTGTCGTTCTTTAACAGCTGCCGGCGGATGGCGAAGTCCCTGCGGGCACACAGGGCCTTGCAGCAAGGCCCGAGGTTCCTCAGTAGACCTGCCCTCTCCACCCGCCTGTTCAGGGCTGCCATGTTCAGAGCACCCAGGTCATGCTCGAACAGCTTGTCAGCATCTGGCAGCACAGACGTGACAAAGTTTTAAACATATGGACCACACAAAAAAAGACTCTATTCAACGTCACAGAATTCTAGATAAAGAGGAATCGTGCATTTTTTAAGTCCGATATCGTGACAATAATTTGGAACAGGAAAAAGCCGATAACTGATTAATCCGCCGATACCACACTTGTGGAATAAAACTCTCACCTTTGGGATCGTCCAGCTCCGACTTGCACACCTCTCTGACCTGCTCCAGGAGCTCAGGACCAGCGAGTCGCTTAGAGATACCCGCCCTGAGAAGCACGGCCCCCGGGGTGAACCGGAGCAAGGCTGCCCCTGCTGCCCGGGGCTCCTGCTTCTGTTTGGGCATCAGGCTGGACCAGTCCACATCGATGACGTCCAAAGGACCTGCACACACACACACACGCCATGAAACTTCATTAGAAGAGTCTACACAGCTTTCGTAGAGCAACAGTTTCCTGACAAACTATTAACAAATGAATTCACAGAGCTTTTCCATGGTTCTTCCTGGTACCTGTAATTTTCTCCTCGTCTTGCTGATCCTCTTTCTTCTGGCTGTCAGCGAGAATTTCATCCAGCTCATCGTCACTGATGGGCTCATACTCCTCTCCTACAGAAGCCACTGACTGGCCATCGTTTTCTTTCCCATCATCGTCTCCTGAGAAAACAGCAAAGATAAGATTTCTTAGAACCCATGTTGGAAATGTAGAAACAAATTGACAAAATGCAGCTGTGTTTGGATCTTCTTACCGTCGATGCTGTCCGTCTTCTCCAGCTCCCGCTGCTCCGCCATCAGATGGTGACTGTTGCTTGGTTTCTCCGGCTCTGGGGGGCTGAAGGCTTCTCTTGGCAGCAGAGGCTCGTACTCGCTCCTCTCCGGTCTCATCAGGTCCCCTCGCAGGTCTCCTCTCAGATCACCTCTCAGGTCCCCTCGTCCTGGGGCTCTGGGGTCCCCGTGCGGCGGCAGGTCCATCATCATCATCATCCTCTCCCTCTCTCGATCCCCGCCTCTGTCGCCTCTGATGTCTCTCTCCCGCTCCCTCTCTCGCTCTCTTTCCCGCTCCCGTTCATGCTGCTGAATGAGGCCTTCAGGGAGCAAGCGTTCCCTCTCCCTGATGTCCCGCTCCCTCAGGAGAGGTTCCCGGCCAGGACGCATGAGTAGGGGCTCTCGCCCCCGGCTCGGCCAGTCTCTCGGTTCAGGCTCCCAGTCCCTCTGTTGCTGCAGAGGCTGTTGGAGGAGCAGGGGCTGCTGCTGCTGTTGCTGCTGCTGAGGGCGAAGGTCCTTTCGGTCACGCTCGCGCTCAAATGGCTCCCTGTCTCGCTCCCGTTCTCGGCTGTCGTGGGAGCCGGCGCGCGACCTGGACGGGGCCTGCCTCTCAGAGTCAGGAGAGCTGCGCCTGGAGCTGTGGCTGCGGGAATCCTGCCGGTCTGTAAGACAGGAGTGACAGATATAAGTTTGGCATTCTTACAGTTAACAACACGTTCATGATTTAGGTGTGAGTATTAACTTACCTGAGGAGGTGCTGCGGCTGGGCTCCCCTCTCCTCAACTGGTCAATCCGAGACTTCCTCTCAGCCCCAGGAGGGTCGTTGACACTCGGCCTTTCTCTCTCCCGTTCTCTCTCTCTTTCCCTCTCTCGTTCTCTTTCTCTCTCTCGGTCCCGGGAGTTGGCGCCCTGCAGCCTGCCCCGGCGGGGTCGTGGGCCCTGGGGGTCGTCTCGATGGGCTGACTCGTTTGAGGGTGAGCGCAGGCGTCTGGACGACGTGCGGCTCTGGTTGCTTCCCATGCTGCTGCTGCGCGTCTGCTCCGGGGGAGGTTTGCGGAGCAGGGGCTGGGACATGAGGGGCTGCGGGGTCAGAGTCTGCAGCAGCATGGGAGGATCTTGGGAGAGCAGAGGGGCGATGGGAGGTGGGTTGCATCGCTCCCTGTCTCTGCCCATTCTGGGACCACCACCTCTCCTATGAGGCTCAGCAGGAGCCCTGTCAGCAGGAGCCAGCGGCACTTGTGTGTCCAGTAGTCCACGGTCTGTGACCTCCTCATCTGACCAGTCGCTGAAGTTGTCCATTTTGGATAGTGGAGACGGCTCTGCGTTGCCTCCAGTGATACGATGGTCAGGCCTCATTGAGGGTGGTGGTGTCCGAGGTCCTCTCTTGCTGCGTTTATTATGTGGCTGAGGGGCAGATGAATCCTCATCAGACACGTCAGATTCTCCTTCTCGTGAGCGTTTCCTCTTTCGGTCGAGCGCCTTCTTCTTTGCTGCCTTCCTGGGTGAGTGTAAGGGTGGAGGTCCATCTGGAGGACCGCCAGTTGGGGGCTCGGGGTTGAAACGATCTCCTGCACCAGCCAGACCACCGCCAATCTCCTCTTCTTTGCGACCCTTCTTCAAGCCCTTCCTCTGCGACTTCTTCTTTTTGCCCTCCTCATGGGCCTGGGAGCCGGCGTTGTCTCTGTCTTCGCTGCCAATGGTGAGGGATGACGCAGGGGGAGGCGGCGTGGCCTCTCGCTGCTCTCTGCCCCTGCTACGGGAGTCAGCAGGGGTGTCTGAGAGGTGCTCTCGCCTGTCGCCTCCTCTGCTTCGTTCCCCACGAGGCTCCAGGTCCTCGTGGCGGCTGCGTGCGTCCCTTTTGTCCCCGGCTCCTCTGCGCTCCTCATCCTTCCAGTGGTTGGACTTCTCATCGGCCAGAGCGGCCCTCGGCGGAGAACGTAACAAGGGCTCCTGGGGCCGCACCACCTGGCTCAGCAAACGATGCTTGTCAGCACCTGCACGTGAACAGTCAGATAACAACATTCATTACTTTTAAAGCATAGCAAATAAAAGCTTTGACATCAGTGCGTCTCTGCGCCATTTTTGGGCGAGCAGCTGAGGCTCTTCTCTGGAGTTATTTGCCATAAAATGATCAACAGTGCAAAGCTCTTTAACAGAGAGTGTATCTGTGGTATACGGGAGGTGCATTGTCCAATAAACAGGAGTGTGTCCTTGCAAAAAGAATTTCCCTACTGTCAGATGGAGGCGGACACACTGGGCTGGGGAGGAGGGGCTGTGGGTGGAGCTTGGCCTGCCCTCGGCCAATCGGGCGCTCACTTTTCTCTTCTGCGCTGTTGTAGCTGTCGCTGTCTGCCGGACTGAGGTCCCGAGTTGCTCGCTTAGGCGAGGCTCGGGGGCTGGGGCTGCTCTCCACCCTGGGCCTCTTACGACTGAAGGGAGAGGAGAGGAGGATTATTACAAAAAAAATTAAATCACAGGGGAGGAGGGACGAAATAAGTAACAGATTACACTGGAATGTTTCCGACCCTGTCCGTCAAAATGGCGTACAAAAGAGTCTAGCATGTGATATATTAATATATTTTTCCACGCCCACAAATCTAATGAACCCACATAGACTAGTCTTGTGTTCAAAGAGATCATTAATAATAAAAATTTTGTTTAGGAGCTTGTGTTTAAGCACAGTAGAGTTATTGTTTTTATTTTGTTTTTGATCGTGGCATCACACTGGGTTTCAAGAATCGTGGAATTTCACTGGTATCAGTATCGACTACTTAATTTCTGGGGCCATGACAGTTAAAGGGCTAGTGCACCCAAAAACTAAAATTCAGCCATTATCTACTCATATGCCGATGGAGGCCCTGATGAAATTTTAGAGTCCTCACATCCCTTGCGGAGATTGGCGGGGGGAGCGGCTAGCACAGACGACGCCCCAGACTAACGTCCAAGAACACAAATTTGAATCCACAAAGTATCTCGATACTGCTCATTCATAGTGATCCAAGTGTGCTCCGCAAGTGATGTGAGGACTCTAAAACTTCACCAGGGCCTCCATCGGCAACAGCTGCTCAGATCCTCTGTGCAAAGGTTTAACACACTTTAAGCTATTCCTTCAGAGAACGATAAAGAGAAAACCTTAAGGAGAGGACTTAAGGATGTTTTAGGAAAATCTTAAGTGCTTTATGTCACCGGCCCCCTGGTATCATGACAAATCTGCTCATGACAACGTCACAGTGGAATATGTTAGGTTTCATTATGTTTCAATGGATAAAACAGCTTCTGAATGTTTCAGATTAAAGCCTGGTGTTCAACAGGGCGCCCCTCTAGGACACTGTTTCTTTTGTAAATAAATGTACAGGTTAAATAGTAGTAGTGTGTGGTAGTTCACACAAGAGGTGAAGAATGGTGATAGTGATGGAAACTTAAGAATAATCTGAGCAGGCTGGTACATGCCTTGTCTTGCGGTCGTCCCGGGTGTCTCGAACGGACCGGTCGTCCCTGGTGTCGTCTCTCCTCTCCCGCCTCTCCTCTCGTCCTCTCTCTCTCTCCTCCCATTCCCGCTGCCTCTCTCGCTCCCGCTGCTCCCTCTCCCTCTCCCTTTCTCGCTCCTTCCTCTCCCGCTCCCTCTCCCGTTCCTCCCTCTCTCGCTCCCGCTCCTCACGCTCCCTCTCCCTCTCCCGCTCTCTCTCCCTCTCTCGTTCCCGCTCCCTCTCCCTCTCCCTGGCCCGCTCCCTCTCGGCCTCCTTCTCTCGCTCCCTTTCCCTCTCTCGCTCCCTGTCCTCTTTCTCTCTCTCCCGCTCCCTGTCCCTCTCTCGCTCTCTCTCTCGATCCCGGTCGCGGGTCCTGTCGTCTCGGCCCTCGTCTGCTCTGTCTGTCCTGCGCTCCTGCCTCCTCTCCTCCCTCTCGGAGTCCTCTGATCTTCCCTGGTATCTGTTTGGGGAGGCTGCTCTTTGATCTGGGGAAACATGATAAAAAAAAATTAGCCACACAAATTTGAAATACCATGAAACCACCATGAACCATGAAAACCATCAAGAATTACACCCTACTCAGTTTCTGATTGTAATAAAATAACCGAACCCCCACCTCTCTCTCGGTTATCTCTGCGATCACCGTGCCCTCCTCTCCTGTCATACGAGGAATCTCTGGCCTGCTCTCCTCTCCTGTCGCCCTCGTAGCGATCTCGATCTGAACCCCTCTCAGAGCTTCTTTCGGTAGCACTGCGATCTGTGCTCCTCTCAGCACTGCGCTCACGCACCGCGCTGCTGCGTGAATCCCAATTGTCATGGCTGCTTTTCAGTTGGGAGCCCCGGGAGTTTCTGTTTGAACCTGAAACAAGATAAAGGACGATTTTAAAAGGTGAAAAAGATGCAAACAGATTAAGGTACAGTGGTTTTAAATGTAACGTCAGGTCTTGCCTTTATCAGATGTTTCATTGGCACGCCCTCTCCCTCGTCCATTCCTCTCAGCTCTTTCTGTCCTGTTCTCTGCCCTCCCATCAGCTCTCCCTCCATCATCGCGTCCATGACCTCTCCCGATAACTCCTGTCCTCCTGCACCGCCTCCTCCTTCCTGTGGCTGTCAGTCCTCTCCCTCTCTCTCTCCTTTTCCCGTTCTCTGTCCTTCTCTCTCTCCTTCTCCCGATCCCTCTCTCGCTCTCGTTCACGGTCGCGACGCTCCAGCGACTCCCGGCTGGAGCGGGTGTCCGCCCTGCTCTCTCTGGAGTCCTTCACGTCCCTGTTGTCTCTGTGGTCACGAGAGTCTCGGGTTGTTTCTCTTCCTCGATCGCGGGCGTCCCGTCGCTCACGGGCCTCTCTGGTCTCCCTGTCGTCGCGGGCGTCACGTGATGAGACCTGTTCAGAGTCATAGTCCCGGTCGTCACGGAAGCTGTCCTTCTCTCGCTTGCTGCGGCTTTCTGTTTATAAGAGAACACAAGGCTTCAAAACTGATTGAAGGAAACATTTAAAATTCAGTGTGATTAATTGATTATCGAAAGTGTTGCTGTGTAAGACAAACACACTACAAACATACCATCTCTGCGCTCGTGTCTGCGCTCCTGGACAGGCGGACTCCTCTCTCTTTCACCACGGCTCCTCTCGCGGCCCCTGGAGTGGCGCTGGCTGGGGCTCGATCTGTCAGATCGGCGATGGGGTGAGGAGGTGTCGTGTGAGGCGGGAGGTGATCGAGAGCGCCGGGAGCTCGGAGGAGGGGAGGCAGAGGCCTGGGCTGCTGAGCTCCGGTGGTACGCGGGAGAGGACGAGCGACGCCGACGAGGAGACGAAGAGTGGCGCTGGGCAGAGGAGCCAGAGTGGGAGGAGGGGGAGTGGTGGCGGGGAGGAGTGGGGGTGCGCTGGTGGCGTGGAGGAGAGGGAGACCTGCAATGACAAAGGACGGAACAGTAATAAATAGCAATTAAAGCATTGAGCAAGAAAATCTTTGCCCGTGGTTCCCATGTACCAACCTGCGAGGAGGGGAGGCTTTATGGGACGAAGCTTTCGGAGAAGAGGATTTCTTCCTGGCTGGAGGTGAAGTGCCCCTCGAGAGAGACGACACACTACCAGAACGCTCCTCTGACGTCACAGACCGCTTGGCCTTGTGGGAACTGTCTGATCGGTCCCTGAAAACAACACGGGTATGTTCAAAAAGAAAATCTCTGGCAAAAACACTAATGAGATGAATCATCTCAACGGAGACTATCCTCTAACTTTACCTGCGTTTCTCCTTCTTCTCTTTGTGTTTTTCTGTATCTCGCCCCCGATCTTTCGCTTCCTTCTGCTTCTCCTCAGACTTCTCCTTGTTCTTGTGTTTGCCCTTGTGTTTTTTCCCAACCACAGGAATGTCCAGAGGGACTGGGGGAGGAGGACTTGGGGTACGGGGCCCTTTCTTCTTACTGTGGCTCCCCTTTGACGGCCTGGATGGAGGAGGGAGGAGGGTGACACCAATGTATTAATGTGTCCGGCGCACTGCTGTTTAGCTTGCACAAAATTGATGTGACACAATTCTCAATCACTTCTTGTTTCCCAGATTGGATCTGAAGTCTGTTGAGTAGTTTATGAAACACCCTGGCAACTAAAAAACAAGCACACCCCTAAACCCTTACCTGGTAGAGTCTGAAACAGGCGAGGACACTGATGCCTTCTTCTCTTTCTTCCCAGAGCTTTGTCCTTTGGTTCCACTTTTGTGTTTTGGGGATCTACTTGACTTCCTGGACGGTGACGGTGAATCTTTATGACTTAGCGGCTCTGGGGAGGCCTGAGGGAAAGAGACAACAGATCAGGCTGAAAACTATCACTTACTCTCTGAAATCCAAGCTAAGTGGAAACGAGTCACTTACCTTGGGCATGGCAGTGGCTCTTGTTTTGGTGGGGGTCTCATCTTTCTTGATGACAATCTCCTCCCTCTTGTCCAAGTTCTCCTGCTCCAGTTTCAACAGCTCACGTTGAATCTTCTGGCGCTTCATCTCGAGGGATAACTCGTAGTCGTAGTCGATATCTGAGTCTTTAAGTATCAAAACAACAACAGAGGCTTAGATTATAAAGTCCAAATCTTAGAATAGGTCATGTAAAAACCCATGGTGAATAAAACAAGCTCACCTTCACGATTAGTTTCCCACTCTGTGGGCTCTTCTTCACTGGCTGGGGTGCGCTCCTTTGTGATCTTTATATCCTCCTTTTCCCTGTGTCGGCCTCTGGAGGAGTCTCTCTGCTGTAGATGGACACACACATGTTGCACATCAAAATCCAAATCCAGCCACCCACCAATCAATTATTTCTTTAAGAAGTAGAGACTGAAGGAGCAGAGAACTCACTCTAGCTGGGGGGGATGTGGGCTCGTCGAGGTCTCGCTTCAAGTTTTCTGGGTCAACATCCTGTCTTTTATTCTTCATCCTCTCCCGCAGATCACCTGTGGGTCTCTCGGCTGACCTGCTCCGTAACACAAACACAACAAACAAAAAAAAAAATTGTTTGTAAGTGGACAGGACCACAATAACAAAATTTAGCCAACATATCCTGACTGACAAACCATCTTACCGACTAAAGCTAAATCCTTTGCCTCGTGGCTGAGTTCCATGTGTGTAGCGACAAGTGTTGCCGTAACTGCAATTACCGGTCTTCAGCCAATTTCTACAGTGACTCTGAAAGACACACACACACACATGCGTTGTATGAGAGAGTCCGCTATAACATCACTCCATATAGGAACACAAAACATATTTCATCAGCCTGCTACGAAGCGTGTATTGCTTCTTAGGTTATACACACATCAGCAGCATTACTCCCAGTGCTGGGGCCGAGTCTCTCGAACACACTGGGCCGGCGGGAGGGGGCGGCGGGGTTGCTGGTGCTGCTGGTCGTCGTGGTGCTGCTGCTGCTGCTGCTATCGGATATGGTTTTTGAATTCTCCACTGTTACTTTCCGCCTGATCTTGGACATTCTGCAAGACTGGAGATGTGACAGGCAATGCTTAAAGAAATGACGGTGATTAATCATGTGCATCAATGCGACCCAAGGCATAAGCAGGGGTGTTAGATAAAAAGTTATGTAAAGAGTTAATGGAAAAATTAACCAATAAATCTGTGTCCCATATTTGGTGCTAAGGGAGAATGATAACAGTGATTAGTGTAGATCTAATGTAAATATATCACCACATATACTTAACGGTTTAGCCTGAATAACATTAAAAAAACATATTGTCTTTGCTGTGTGACTTCTCCACCAGTGCTGCCCCGTCATCCCTGCATTCATTCATTCATCCATCCACAGTGTAGAGCTACAGATATTAGCACCATAAATTACAATTAAAATCACTTTAATCTTTCGTAAAAGCACTTATCTTCAGCATTGGCTGCCTGCAGATCTCCCATAGGTGGCTACACATCCATAACATTACCACATGCAAATCACTCGGCCTGATGTTGTCTGTGCAGCTGCTAGCTGCTAGCTTAATGTTAGCTGAAGTTCCTAGCTAGCTACATGACTTTGCTGTTATTGTTAATATGTATTACATTCATACACACATATAAAAGCGGTTCACATACTCAGGCGGTTATTCGCTGGCGTTAAAAACACTGCATGCCTCGTGCAGGACACAAAACAAGCGGGCGGAGGCTAATGCTAAAGTTAGTTCACCAAAGAGCTAATGACTTGCTCTGTGTTACCGCGCGGCCTTCAGGCAGCCGTAAGCGGCGCCCTGCTACACGCCGGGTGCCCCAATAAAGCCTCTCACCCAAGATATAAAGTCGGCGTCGCATCTACTTTAGTCCAGGCAGCGGATTCAGCACTTGTAGAAATAACAAGGCTTATTCTTCTTTAAAATCAGAGGCAGAAACTGCCCTGTGTGCCGTCATGTCGGCGGAGGCTGTGCGTCGCAGGTCGCGTTCTTCTTCGTTGGTGGTGGTGTGTGGGTTGCCGCAACTAATATCTCCTCCGCGCTTTTATTATTTAGTGACATGTCCGCACATTGTTCTTTTAAAAACTCGTCTTCTGTGAACTGCGCTTATTTCAGTAGCTACACTGGAAGTAATAACCGTAAGTTGTCTTTTGTGAGGTCGTTTGCTGATAATGTCTTGTTGTGAAAGTTTTCACCGGAAGTGGTTTTTGATGCTTGTAGTTACGCATTATGGCCACGAGGGGGCAGCAAAAATGGACGACCCCTGAATATACAGCACAGTCTGATTCAACTGGATTTTAAACATATTTTGGGAAGAAACTTTTACTTCAAGAATATGATTTATTATTTAGATCTAATCCTACTATTTTCTCCAGCCACAAACAACACAACATATCATTTATTTGCTTAGTATTTTTGCCAAATTTTACATGTAGACAATACAATTCTTGAAGAAATCACCATCTTATATAACATCAACAACAAACAAGTCTAAATAGCCTATTGATTACAGCAATAACATCTAAAATCCTCAATTAAAAAGGTTAATAAAACTATAGTTTATGCAAATATTCAGTTTTATACCTTATTTATTTATACAAGAGTCAGGAAAATTTACAGATAGACAGCAACACAACTTGTAACCCATATTGATATTGATTAGTGTATTTAGAATAAATAATATTGGGGTGTCGGTAGCTTGGTGGATAGTGTTGGCGCCCCATGCATAGAGGTGATGCCTTGCCACAGCGGTTGCGAGTTCAACTCCGGCTTGCAACCCTTTGCTGCATGTCGTCCCCCCACTCTCTCTGTCTCCTCATTTCACACTGTCCTATATATTAAAGGCAAAAAAGCCCAAAAAAATAACCTTTTAAAAAAAGGAAAAAAGAAGAAGAAATAATATTGACTGGCATGTGCTGATTATAAGAGCAGTTACTCTGACAAATAATACTGTTGTGAAACGTCCCATCAATACACAGAAGTAGACTGAAATGTTTCCAATATTCTGGCGAAAATTCAAGATTTAATTGCCATTTCAACATGGTTGATGGGAATTTGGTTTGGTGAGCCGACACAGACAAAACAAAGAACTGCACTCGTCATACGGTACAGTGACCGCCATAGGACATAAAAATAAAAAGTGATGATAATAGTTCAGCTTATATTTGTACATGGGCATGGACAAAACATTTACACAAGGATGCTTTTCAAATTTTTATTTATTTTGACTGCAGTGCTGCTGTATAGTATTATATACAAGAGTTCACAGTGATATTGAGATTTCCAAGAATCCTGATTTAATATCTGTGTAATGATGATGTAGTTTTCATTGTAACTACTTTCTACACAGGCGTGACACTGACATTCAGTCTTTAGCGTCACCTTTTATGGGTTCAAATATTGGACCCTCAGCCTTGGCAGGTGTAACTGCTCAGGCAGCCGAGGAGAACTCGTCGGGGCTTGTGTTTTCTCTATAACCTTGAGAGCAATGGTCTTCACACCTATAAGAGCTTCATTGCAGGCCCCTAAGATGAAAGATGGCGGCAGGAGGAAGCCGTAACGCCCGCGGTCCTGGAGCTCAAATGTGAAGGAGTATTTGATGCCCAGGTTGTACGCCCAGTCATCAGACCCACCGGGAGCCAAGTCTGGAGAACAGACAACAGTCATGTGTGACAGACTAAATCAAGCCAAGCTGATCTTTGCTGTAAAAACAAGTCTTACTTACATATTGTCTTTGCTCCGGGGCCATACTTGTAGGTGTTCCTGTAATATCTTCTGATAGTCTGGGCAGCTTCTTGGGCCATCTCAAGCTTTTTTATTTAGAAACACATTTAGAAAGAACAGTTAAAAGCGTTTCTGTGTTTTATCTCCAGAGCCTTTCCACCTTCTCAGGGTGCAAACAAGAACCCACCCTTGGGGTCTTACAGAGGACTCTTTCATATTCCATAAGTTTTTATCAAGAATCCAACCAGAAGGTTCCACCATGAACCCTTTTATATCAAAGGGTTTCATCCAACTCAATCAGAAGCTTCTCCAGAGAACTCCTTTACCCTCACATAAAACCTTTTTGCATTTCAGGATCCTACAACTGTGGAAACATGTAAGCTACAACTGTAACCTCTCACCAGGTCTTTGTGGTTCTCTGCTTCCTCAAGGGTGCAGGAGTACGGGAAGAGCAGCATCTGAGAGTAGGAGTGGATGCTGAGATAGAGCTGGACTGTGTCCTTGTGACTGCGCAAGAAGTTGGCAACGGCCACCGATTCTGGTTCCGACTCGGGGAACGCACCGCAGTAGATCTCTGTGCAGGGATCGTCAGAGGCTCCCTCGGCTGGAAGACACACAATCACCTTACTTTATTGATGCTACTGAGACTCTCATATGTGAAGAATTAATAAAGAGAGGAAAAAGTGCAATGTGTTCATCAGAAATACTTACTGCACCAGTTTGCATCAAAGTTCCTGTTGAGGTCGACCCCCATGCACTTGTTGATGCTGTTGAGGGAACGGTTCTTCCTCCACATCCTGTTCTGAGACAAACAAATCGAGGTAAAATCATCAATGCAGTTTGCTTCCTTTCCAACTGCTCGAGCACTTCACGGTATACAAACATGTATTCTTACTGTTGTCCATGTAAACTTGTAACCATCAGGATTCATAACAGGCAAGACGTAGACGTCCATGGTGTCCAGAATTTTAGTAATGTCCTTGTTTATCTTGTAATGTGACAAAGACTGTGCAAGAGAGGACATGGATTTTAGTGCTGGACGGGTGTAAAACTGCCCTGATGGAATACAAACAAAAAATGTGACAACATTCCCCCACTGTTTCCACTATACATATATATACTCACATATTGAACGAACCATAAGCAGAAAGCAGGAGAGATCCACTCTCTGGCATGGATCCCACAGTCAATCCATATTGCTTTCTTATCCAGGCTGTTGTTTCGAGACAACTAAGAAAGACAGATTTCATTTAGAGTGTGAGTGTAAAAGCAATCTCTCACACGTCAGCTGCATGACAGGGCTCAATCTTAGCCCCTACTTTATTTTCTATTTTCATAAATGACCAGTTAAGATACATTTGTATGCAGATGACACAGTCATCTATATATGGCCTCTTTAATCAAGACATAGAGCTCTTGTTGAATGCCTTTAAATCACTGCAGCGTTCATTGCTGATATTAAAACTGATACTTATTAAAAAACAACAAGACTTTCAGTAGAAACACAGTAGAAGAACACTTCCTGTCAAGCTCTGGGTCATGAGTCATTGGTGTTAAAGTCCAAATTGTCTTTTTTTGATTTTGTCAAGTCTAGAGTCATCAAATTTATGGCTTGAGCCTGACTTGAGTCCAAGTCATGTGACTCTGAGTCTGAGTCTACACCTCTTTTCATATCTCCAGCCTTTCAAACCAACAACTACTGCACTCGTTTCACATATCAGAATTTTTAAATGTCCCCAGGTTGCATTTAGAGCTTGGTAAAACTGCTTCTCTCTGAGAAACCTCAGGAAGGGCAACTGAGGAGGGATCCCTCTTCCAGGACGGACAGATGTGCAATAGATGTCGTACAGAACAGATCAACATAATATATTAACAGTAATCTGTATGACACAATGAGACAGAAAGAGACAGAGACAGAGAGAGATGACGCCATCACTGGGCCGTTAAAAAGAAATGACTTGGGCCTTCATTGACTCAAACTCGACATGCCGGAAGAAATAAGTCAAGCCGTGTGCGGTTGATGCTCAGGATGAATGACACCCCAGAATCGGGCCAAATAATCTGGCCCAGCTCTGGCTGCCGACACTATCATTACTGCTGCTTCTTGAGCAGGACTCTCTGAAATAAGACATCTTGTATCTCAAGGGGACCTTCCTGGCTAAATAATAGATAAATAAACTACTGGAAAGCATCTTTATCATGACTGGTGATGGATGAGTTTACCTTCATAACATAAAGTGGTCGCTTTTCATGTGAGGAGCCAATGAGAATGGTTTTCACCGTGTCAGGGTTCTCCTGCTGGGTCCTGTTTATCCAATAATAAATCTACAATGGAGATCGTGTGTTTTGGATGATGTTCATTTTGACACAAATCAACAAAATCTGAATATTGTGACAATGGAATCTGATAAGATGCGAAGCATACATCCTCCAGACTGTGATATCTCTCGTAGAATGTTGAGCTACTTCGTGGGTCGGCGGAGTCGTTCCTCGTCTGCATTTCAATCAGCTCGTTGGCATTGGCCAGTAACACCCTACAGTGAACATAAAAGTAAATAACAAAACCTCCAAACCAAATGCATGACTATGTCCTCAGCCAAGCAACATACGTATGTGTCATGGCGCTTTTCTCTAGCAGATCCTTCACAGTCTCTGAGCTGTTTCCAGGAACAAACAGGTGAACCTCAGTTTCTTCTGTGATGTAGTGAGGTGACACAGGCTGCCACAAAGCTGTCTGAGACAAAATATGTGACACTATGAGTCACAGAAGGAGAAAAAACAGAGCAGCACAATCAGTGAAAAAGAAAAATCTAAGTTCTACCTCGTATTGAGAGGAAACATTCTTCAACAGGTCCACTTGTTCTTGTGTTTTTGGGGTGATTGATAAAATTTGATCCCTGGAGAATAAGAAAACAAGACATCAGTAGAATACATACGCCCCCGCGAATGATAGACCCCTCTGACCAATCAGAAACAAACACATCGCCACGTTTTCACATGTACAATCGACAGTAACAGGATACAAGGTAACAGGAGGTTTTATCTCAATATGTGCTAAACTAATTGACATACAGGGTTTACATTGGTGTTCAGGCAGCACAACTTACATGGTGTGTGTGATTTTCTTGGTGGAAAACTGTGGAAAAAGTCAATGAAATACATTTTTTCTATTATCTGTGAGGTAACTAAACCAACTACTGTATTTCTGTGCAGTCTGCAGTCTTCAGGAGTTTGTCCAAACTCATCAGAACAAATAGAATCAAAAGAGTCTTCATGGTGTCTGGATCCTGACCGGGAATGATAGAGGTCTGTTCAAACCAAACCCTGAGGATAGTGACACACTATTGATTAAAGTTGTTTATTTAGATGTTAAACATTACTCATTAGAAAGACAAACAAGGGCAAAGATCAGCCATGAAGGCCGATGGGGAGTCGGTTAGTATATTTCTGTTGCTATATTTCCAGTAGTTAAAATATTTGTATCATTAAAGCTAAATCAGTGTTGACTTTAGTGTCACTTTCCATGTGTGCAGGCTGGGAAAGTCAGTGTAGTTATACCTCCTGACCGGTAGGTGGCGCCACATACATGTAAATAACAGTTAAGGAAACGCAGAAGAAGAAAGTGTTATGTTGTTATATTTCTGCAGGCAAGATGTCCGGCCACGACCAGCTGGTCGTGAACTGCACTTATTTAAGTAGCTATACTGGAAGTAATAACTGTAAGTTGTCTTTGTGAGGTCGTTTACTGATAATGTCTTGTTGTGAAAGTTTCCACCGGAAGTGGTTTTTAATGCTTGTAGTTACGCATTATGGCCACGAGGGGGCAGCAAAATGGACGACCCCTTAATATACAGCACAGTCTGATTCAATTGGATTTTAAAACATATTTTGGTAAGAAACTTTTACTTAAAGAATATGATTTATTATTTAGATTAATCCTACTATTTTCTCCAGCCACAAACAACACAATATATCATTTATTTGCTTCGTATTTTCGCCACATTTTACATGTAGACAATACAATTCTTGAAGAAATCACCATCTTATATAACATCAACAACAAACAAGTCTAAATAGCATATTGATTACAGCAATAACATCTAAAATCCTCAAATAAAAAGGTTAATAAAACTATAGTTTATGCAAATAATTCAGTTTCATACCTTATTTATTTATACAAGAGTCAGGAAAATTTACAGATAGACAGCAATAAAACTTATAACCTATATTGATATTGATATTGATTAGTGTATTGAGAATAAATAATACTGACTGGCATGTGCTGATTATAAGGGCAGTTACTCCGACAAATAATATTGTTGTGAAACATCCCAATGTTTCCAATATTCTGGCGAAAATTCAAGATTTAATCACCATTTCAACATGGTTGATGGGAATTTGGTTTGTTGAGCCCACACAGACAAAACCAAGAAGAACTGCACTCGTCATAGGACATAAAAATAAAAAGTGATGATAATAGTTCAGCTTATATTTGTACATGGGCATGGACAAAACATTTACACAACAAGGATGCTTTTCAAATTCGTATTTATTTTGACTGCAAAGCTGCTGTATAGTATTATACAAGAGTTCACAGTGATATTGAGATTTCCAAGAATCCTGATTTAATATCTGTGTAATGATGATGTAGTTTTCATTCTAACTACTTTCTACACAGGCGTGACACTGACATTCAATCTTTAGCGTCACTTTTTATGGCTTCAAATATTGGACCCTCAGCCTTGGCAGGTGTAACTGCTCAGGCAGCCGGAGGAGAACTCGTCGGGGCTTGTGTTTTCTCTATAACCTTGAGAGCAATGGTCTTCACAGCAGTAAGAGCTTCATTGCAGGCCCCCAAGATGTGAGATGGCGGCAGGAGGAAGCCGTAACGCCCGCGGTCCTGGAGCTCAAACGTGAAGGAGTATTTGATGCCCAGGTTGTACGCCCAGTCATCAGACCCACCGGTAGCCAAGTCTGGAGAACAGACAACAGTCATGTGTGACAGACTCAATCAAGCCAAGCTGATCTTTGCTGTAAAAACAAGTCTTACTTACATATTGTCTTTGCTCCGGGGCCATACTTGTAGGTGTTCCTGTATTGTCTTCTGATAGACTCGGCAGCTTCTTGGGCCATCTCAAGCTTTTTTATTTAGAAACACATTTAGAAAGAACAGTAAAGCGTTTCTGTGTTTTATCTCAAGTGACAGAAATCAAGAAGTTGAGTAGGACAAAGGTGTTGAATGAAACCATATAGGGATCTTTGGCTTGTCCCCATAGGAGAGCTCTTTGTGGTTCCTAGAAAAACCTTGTATATGTGGATCTGCTTCACAGGGCTCCATCTGCATAAAGGGTTATACCTACAATGCAGAATCCTCTCAGGGGGCTCTATCCAGAACCTTTCCACCTTCTCAGGGTGCAAACAAGAACCCACCCTTGGGGTCCTACAGAGGACTCTTTCATATTCCATAAGTTTTTATCAAGAATCCAACCAGAAGGTTCTACCATGAACCCTTTTATATTCCAAGGGTTTCATCCAACTCAATCAGAAGCTTCTCCAGAGAACTCTTTTACCCTCACATAAAACCTTTTTGCATTTCAGGATCCTACAACTGTGGAAACATGTAAGCTACAACTGTAACCTCTCACCAGGTCTTTGTGGTTCTCTGCTTCCTCAAGGGTGCAGGAGTACGGGAAGAGCAGCATCTGAGAGTAGGAGTGGATGCTGAGATAGAGTTGGACTGTGTCCTTGTGACTGCGCAGGAAGTTGGCAACGGCCGCCGATTCTGGTTCCGACTCGGCGAACGCACCGCAGTAGATCTCTGTGCAGGGATCGTCAGAGGATCCCTCGGCTGGAAGACACACAATCACCTTATTTTATTGATGCTACTGAGACTCTCATATGTGAAGAATTAATAAAGAGAGGAAAAAGTGCAATGTGTTCATCAGAAATACTTACCGCACCAGTTTGCATCAAAGTTCCTGTTGAGGTCGACCCCCATGCACTTGCTGCTGTTGTTGAGGGAACGGTTCTTCCTCCACATCCTGTTCTGAGACAAACAAATCAAGGTAAAATCATCAATGCAGTTTGCTTCCTTTCCAACTGCTCGACCACTTCACGGTATACAAACATGTATTCTTACTGTTGTCCATGTGAACTTGTAACCATCAGGATTCATAACAGGCAAGACGTAGACGTCCATGGTGTCCAGAATTTTAGTAATGTCCTTGTTTATCTTGTAATGTGACAAAGACTGTGCAAGAGAGGACATGGATTTTAGTGCTGGACGGGTGTAAAACTGCCCTGATGGAATACAAACAAAAAATGTGACAACATTCCCCCACTGTTTCCACTATACTGAATATATATATATATATATACTCACGTATTGAACGAACCATAAGCAGAAAGCAGGAGAGATCCACTCTCTGGCATGGATCCCACAGTCAATCCATATTGCTTTCTTATCCAGGCTGTTGTTTCGAGACAACTAAGAAAGACAGATTTCATTTAGAGTGTGAGTGTAAAAACAATCTCTCACACGTCAGCTGCATGACAGGGCTCAATCTTAGCCCCTACTTTATTTTCTATTTTCATAAATGACCAGTTAAGATACATTTGTATGCAGATGACACAGTCATCTATGTATGGCCTCTTTAATCAAGACATAGAGCTCTTGTTGAATGCCTTTAAATCACTGCAGCTTTCATTGCTGATATTAAAACTGATCCTTATTAAAAAAAAAACAAAAACCATAAGACTTTCACCTGAGTTTGCTCTAAGGCAGCTGATCACACTATTTGAACAGTAGAAGAACACTTCTTATCAAGCTCTGGGTCATGAGTCATTGGTGTTAAAGTCCAAATTGTCTTTTTTTGGTTTGTCAAGTCCAGAGTCATCAAATTTATGGCTTGAGTCTGACTTGAGTCCAAGTCATGTGACTCTGAGTCTGAGTCTACACCTCTTTTCATATCTCCAGCCTTTCAAACCAAAAACTACTGCACTCGTTTCACATATCAGAATTTTTAAATGTCCCCAGGTTGCATTTAGAGCTTGGTAAAACTGCTTCTCTTCTTATATCAATCAATCAATCAATCAATTTTATTTGTAAGAAATTTTGTTTGTACAGCATACGACATCCCTCTGTCCTTTGGACCCTCACAGCGGATAAGGAAAAACTCCCCCAAAAAAACCTTTAACGGGGAAATAAAACAGTAGAAACCTCAGGAAGAGCAACTGAAGAGGGATCCCTCTTCCAGGATCGACAGATGTGCAATAGATGTCGTACAGAACAGATCAACATAATATATTAACAGTAATCCATATGACACAATGAGACAGAAAGAGAGACAGACAGAGAGAGATGACTCCATCACTTGGGCCTTCATTGTCTCAAACTCGACATGCCGGAAGAAATAAGTCAAGCCGTGTGCGGTTGATGCTCAGGATGAATGACACCCCAGAATCGGGCCAAATAATCTGGCCCAGCTCTGGCTGCCGACACTATCATTACTGCTGCTTCTTGAGCAGGACTCTCTGAAATAAGACATCTTGTATCTCAAGGGGACCTTCCTGGCTAAATAATAGATAAATAAACTACTGGAAAGCATCTTTATCATGACTGGTGATGGATGAGTTTACCTTCATAACATAAAGTGGTCGCTTTTCATGTGAGGAGCCAATGAGAATGGTTTTCACCGTGTCAGGGTTCTCTTGCTGGGTGCTGTTTATCCAATGATAGATCTACAATGGAGATAGCGTGTTTTGGATGATGTTCATTTTGACACAAATCAACAAAATCTGAATATTGTGACAATGGAATCTGATAAGATGTGAAGCATACATCCTCCAGACTGTGATATCTCTCGTAGAACATTGAGCTACTTCGGTCGATGGAGTCGTTCCTCGTCTGCATTTCAATCAGCTCGTTGGTATTGGCCAGTAACACCCTACAGTGAACATAAAAGTAAATAACAAAACCTCCAAACCAAATGCATGACTATGTCCTCAGCCAAGCAACATACGTATGTGTCATGGCGCTTTTCTCTAGCAGATCCTTCACAGTCTCTGAGCTGTTTCCAGGAACAAACAGGTGAACCTCAGTTTCTTCTGTGATGTAGTGAGGTGACACAGGCTGCCACAAAGCTGTCTGAGACAAAATATGTGACACTATGAGTCACAGAAGGAGAAAAAAAAACAGAGCAGCACAATCAGTGAAAAAGAAAAATCTAAGTTCTACCTCGTATTGAGAGGAAACATTCTTCAACAGGTCCACTTGTTCTTGAGTTTTTGGGGTGATTGATAGAATTTGATCCCTGGAGAATAAGAAAACAAGACATCAGTAAAATACATACGCCCCCGCGAATGATAGACCCCTCTGACCAATCAGAAACAAACACATCGCCACGTTTTCACATGTACAATCGACAGTAACAGGATACAAAGGTTAGGTGTATATTTTATCGGAGGTTTTATCTAAATATGTGCTAAATTAATTGACATACAGGGTTTACATCGGTGTTCAGGCAGCACAACTTACATGGTGTGTGTGATTTTCTTGGTGGAAAACTGTGGAAAAAGTCAATGAAATACATTTTTTCTATTATCTGCGAGGTAACTAAACCAACTTACTGTGTTTCTGTGCAGTCTGCAGTCTTCAGGAGTTTGTCCAAACTCATCAGAACAAACAGAATCAGAAGAGTCTTCATGGTGTCAGGATCCTGACTGGGAATGATGGAGGTTTGTCCAAACCCGGAGGATAGTGACACACTATTGATTAGCTGTTTATTTAGATGTCAAACATTACTCATTGGAAAGACAAACAAGGACAAAGATCAGCCATCAAGGCCGATGGGGAGTCAGTTAGTATATTTCTGTTGCTATATTTCCAGTAGTTAAAATATTTGTATCATTAAAGCTAAATCAATGTTGACTTTAGTGTCACTTTCCATGTGTGCAGGCTGGGAAAGTCAGTGTAGTTATACCTCCTGACCGGTAGGTGGCGCCACATACATGTAAATACCAGTTAAGGAAACGCAGAAGAAGAAAGTGTTATGTTGTTATATTTCTGCAGGCAAGATGTCCGGCCACGACCAGCTGGTCCTCTGCCTGTGTGAATTAACAAGGTAAATATTATTTAAGGTCTGAAACAGAGTATTTAAAAATAATTGTAAATGTACATTTTAAACCCGGAAGTTAGCTCGCGTCGTTCATTTCACTGCATGTTGCTGCTGCTGTGGTTACAGCTAGCAGTTATAGCAGTGCTAATTAACCTCACTGGTCAAATGCTAACTGTTAAGTCACATTGTTTAGCTAACGTCAAGCTAATTCGTCGGGTGTAGTCTTTAGATAAATATTACTTACATGTGTTGTCCTACTTCTTCAACGTTAGCATGACGACAATTTAGTAACTCAGTCTGTAGTCAAGCTAACTCACATTGTAGTCCAAACATATGTTGCTGTGAGTTACACTCCTTTAAACCAGCTTATTCTGAGTATATTTACTTAAGTACTGTACTCAAGTACAATTTTGAAGCACTTCTACTTTGAGTATTTTCACAATAATGCATCAGTGATTACACCCACCAGCCACTTTATTAGGTACACCTTGCCAGTGCCAGGTTGGACACCCTTTTTAATTTTTGGTGACATGGATTCAACAAGGTGCTGGAAACATTCCTTGGTTGAGCTACTGCTGCCTTTCTATCGTCTTGAACCAGTCTGGCCTAGTGTTGCACGGTATACCGGTACTAAAATAGTACCGCGATACTAGAGTATTGCAAACGGTGCTATACTGCATCTGGAAAATACTGGTACTTTGAAATTGATTCAATTAATTAATTTAGTTAATTCATTTTCCTCATTTATGCATTTGGAGCACAGATTGCACAAGTGGTGTGTATGACAACACCTGTATCAACATTCGCAGCTGGCACACGTGAAAAAAGACAAGAGAAAGTCTGTCTCGCAAAGGGAGACAACACCAACTTGGTGAAACATTTGAGCAACCAAACCGTGACGAGGTACTTTCGAACCACGATTTTTTGGTACCATTACACCCCTACTATTTATTGTTCTAAAGGTTTGTAGCCAAAAGGATTTTTCCTTAGGAAAAGTACCGAAAAGTATTGAAATTCATATTGGTATGAGTGCTGAAACAAAGATTTTGGTATCGTGACAACACTACTCACTAGATATTTCCACTTTGTCGGACCGTCCTCTGTAAACCCTAGAGATGGTTGTGTACTAGTACCAGCCAATCACAGGGAGAGTAGGGCGGGTCATGCCATCACTATCCGAGGACACACACATTTGCGGCCAACTCCAGTGCTGTATCAATAAAATATGCTTACCTATACTTTACTGTGTTTCAGGTTGCTGTGGAAGTTGCTGCTGCCCCTGCTGTTCCTGTGCGTACTTCTGATCGCTGTGCTGGTCCTGCTGGTGCTGGCCGTGCGCTTCTGGCTTCAAAGCAGCAGGAATGCTCGGCGGGCGAGGGACGGCCGCCCCGCTGTGGCATTCTTCCACCCCTACTGCAACGCTGGTGGCGGGGGAGAGAGAGTGCTCTGGTGTGCTATCAGGGCGCTGCAGAACAGGTGAAGCTGATTTTATTCACTCCATCAGGTTTTTGTGTGTACAGTGTAGTGTGTCCACTTTCTCCAACTTGTGTGCTTACTTGTTACTCATTTACTACATTTTCTGATATTTAGTCACAGTCTATACAAAACTGTCTTTTATTGCAGCATTCCTGGGAAGTTTTACAAGGCATAGGTATTAACTAATGGCATTGAAATACCTTGTGCTTATCTGCACAGGTACGTGGACATCAACTTTGTGGTGTACACAGGGGACCTGGGTGTCACGGGTCAACAGATCCTGGAGGGGGCACGACGCCGCTTTAACATCGTGCTCCCCCGCCCGGTTCAGTTTGTGTACCTGAGGCACCGGCTGCTCGTGGAGCCAGGCTTGTTTCCTCATTTCACCCTGCTGGGGCAGAGCGTGGGCTCCGTCTTCCTGGGATGGGAGGCGCTGACGGAGTTCGTCCCCGACATTTACATCGACTCCATGGGCTACGCCTTCACACTGCCTCTGTTCCGCTACTTGGGAGGGTGCAGCGTGGGGAGCTACGTTCACTACCCCACCATCAGCACTGACATGCTGTCTGTAGTGAGAGAGAGGAACCCCAGGTAAGAACTTATCATAAGCATTTTTCAATTTCCTACACGCACACAGAATAGATTAGCCATTTGATTCATAACTAAAACCTGCTGAAATAATACTGTCCTAGGTTCAACAACCCAGACTACGTCTCCAACAGTCTGTTCCTGAGTGCCTTCAAAGTGGTCTACTACTGCCTGTTCGCCCTGCTCTACGGCATGGCCGGCTCCTGCAGCGACCTCATCATGGTCAACTCCTCCTGGACCCTCGATCACATCCTGTCGCTGTGGCGCGCCCCCAACCGCACCTGCGTGGTCTACCCGCCTTGCGACGTCAGCGCGTTCTTGGACATCCCTCTGGAGGAGGGCAGGGACAGGAAGTGGCACTCGATCGTGTCCATCGGGCAGTTCAGGCCGGAGAAGGACCACCGGCTGCAGATCAGAGCCTTCAAGAAGGTGGTGGACCGGAGGAGGGTGGGGGAGGTGCTGAAGCTGGTTCTGATCGGTGGCTGCAGGAACCAGGAGGACGAGGACAGGGTGCTCATGTTGAGGGGGCTGTGCCAGGAGCTGGGTGTGGCCGACAGGGTGGAGTTCAAACTGAACGTACCCTTCGACGAGCTGAAGAGAGACATGGGAGACGCCACCATCGGGCTGCACACCATGTGGAACGAACACTTTGGAATAGGTAATTAATGCGAGCTCATGTTCAGAATGTGTAATTTAATGTCTGTGATATGAAAAGTGCTTCTTCTCCTCCTCCCTGTAGGCGTGGTGGAGTGTATGGCAGCAGGGAAGGTCATCCTGGCGCACAAGTCCGGCGGTCCCAAGCTGGACATCGTGGTACCTTTCGAGGGAAGCCAGACGGGCTTCCTTGCTGATGATGAGGACAGTTATGCGGAGGCCATAGAGAAGATCCTGGCGCTGCCGCCCGCCAGGCGGATGGACATCAGGCGCAATGCACGACAGTCCGTGGTTCGCTTCTCAGATCAGGAGTTTGAGGCCAGCTTCCTCGCTGCTGTGGAGCCTCTGATGGGAACACTTGAACGATGAGGAGGACTCTTTGAGTGTGTGTGCATGTACAGTTAAAGGGATAGTAGCTATTGACACTGAGCACCTTTACTTTGATTTTCACGGTTAAATCAGGTACAGATAGAATCTAAGTTTGTTAGGCAGCCAAGAAGATTTTTGCCTTGCCTCATATTCCAGCGACAGGAAAGTGTTTCTTTCTGTTAGAGTTGTGTTTGTAAATACTTGGTTATCCTCTGAAATGCTGTTACCGCATTTTTACAGGACACATTCCTTTGATAGTAGTATAAAAACGTTTATTATATTTAATATGGTTAAAACGGCTGAAGGGAAACAAATGACAGACAGCTGAATAATCTTGAAAAATGTATCAGGACTGAACTGAAACATGTTTATTGTTTACAAGAACTAAATTCTCTTCATGCCCAAAATGTGAAGTATTTTTGATATTGATGATGAATGTAATAAAGACATGATGGGAGGAAGAGGATGTTGCGTTGATGTAGTTTCTCGACGAAATATTCACACTGGAGCTGAAATAATTAAGCTGAATTTATCCCACCACACTGATACGTTATTAAAGTCTGATCACATTGTATTTATCGATTTAAACTAATTAAACGCGTCATGTTCAGACCTAGTGAATTAAGAGGCTGCTAAATCAGCGGCGGAGCTTTAATCTCAAAGATGGCCCCTGTCCAATGGAGAGAGTGAGAGGCTCCATTAAAAACCTAAAGTAACTTTTTTCTTTTTCCTTCTCATCATTATTATTATTATCATTATCATTATTATTATTATTATTATTATTAATTTGTTTATATTTATTCATTTAATTTCAAGGAACAAACTGCATTTTTTTTGACACAATCATTTTGACAGCGACATTAACCGCAGTGCTTTTAGGTTGAATAAATAATGAAAAGGTAAAAGAAAGTAAAGGCACATCTGTAACAGTACAGACTATTTAAGAATCAAATCACAGATGCAAAACAAAGTGTCTTTTTTTTTTATCCAGTCTAAAATCCAAAGATTATTCCAAGAGAACAGTTCCTTCACAACAGCTCAGATCACATTTCATTTACATATTTTACACTTAATACATGCCAGTACAGTTTTATGGCCTTTTTGCTGGAACACAATTCAATAGTATTTGTGTATTTTTAAAAATATTTGTAAAACACAGTAAAAAGGGGCCTTTTGTTTGTAAATGCACACCTGTATATATACGTTTGGTGAGAATAATCAGTAGAGTTATGATACATACATGCCTGTTCCTCAGATCTCCTGAATATAACATACTCTTATTATAATTCTACATACAATGTCAGTAATTCATAAACATCTTAATAATATTCTGACAGTGTTAGACAAGATGGGGCACGGTTTCTAGATGAGTTGAGCAAACAGAAAATTTTACATCAATATTATCTTTTAATTTCTTCAGGTGGTGGATAAATCTTGTGTATAATCCAAATGAAAAGTGAAGTCATTGAGGTTCATAAGACGACCCTGTGGGATAATCAGTTGACTCACCCAAAATGTTTCTGTCTAACCAGTTCTTTAGAAAAGCACTCTTATTCTAATTATAAATATTACCATTATTCAAGATATAACAATAAGAAATTGTGCTTAAATAAATTATATTCCATGTCAATAAAGCCAGTTGGTGGAGCAATAGAGCAAAAAATGTAAAGTTATGAGAAAAAAATCATGTTTTTATGTAACAAAGTATCCATAAATTTTTTTAAAAAATCTCCTAATACTTCTGTAGATATGTCAACAATAAATTTTAACCCCATTTAACCCTGTGGAGCTCCAGATTACAAAATGTATCCCCTCCTGCAGTGTTTAAACTAGACCAGCGGTCATCAGGTACATTTGTCCAAGGGCCAAAGATGTTCTAAGCAGACACTCTGGGGGCCTGACGTTCAAATAAAAATATATTTAAAGAAAATTAGCCAATCATTGTTTAGTATCTGAATAAAAAAATGTTTTTAAGTCGTTATATTAGAATTATTTTGATGGTAAATTAAAAGGAAATGTCAACATGATAGCAGCACAACTGTCAGGACTGAGACAACGACAGCCTGTGTGTGTTTGAAAGAGAGAAACACAAGGTGGAAGGTGGACTATTGCACACAATGTCTCTATAAGCTTTTAAAAATGCATGTTTATCTCCTAAAATTTGATAAATTCATTAATAATCTGCGGGCTGAGGGGGAGCTTTGGTGGGCCTACTGTTCCCAAACAAAAGATATCATACAGATTTTCCCCGACTGCCCTCGTCATATCACATCGGGGTGTTCTGAGTGAAAGTTATCAGATCTGAATTCGCCCTGGGATCAATAGTGCTGAACAAAGGTTGACAGCTATTGCGTGAAGGAAACAGGACAGACAGACAGGGGAGGGAGTTTTAAAGGGGTTATTGAGGGTAAGGGGTGGCGCATAGCGGTGCTAGGACACAAGGTGGACATATTTAGAGGCAGGTAGATGAAGGAATGATACATTTTGGCTTCGTGGTGCTAGACAAGATGAAGTCCTACGTGCTTCTCTTGGCCCTGCTGCAGGCTCTGGGATGCTCAGGTGAGTGCTGCCCTACATTGATCACTTCACGAGCGGATACAGTAGCTGACTTTCTCCACATCTTTGTCCCCGCAGGAGTCCCAGTGTACAACTCTGAGCTGGAGTCGATGGCAAACAGGGGTCTTGGAGCAGCTCTGAGTGAGGTCAACTCCATGTACGCTGTCAGCCATCTTTACCGGGTGACTCGCGGCTCTGTCTCGAGGGTGAGTCTGCTCATACTCTTCAAGATATATTTATGTACAACAGCCATTGTGCAAGGCTTGAAATCAAAGCTCCTGAATGGGAAAAGCTTTTTTTAAATTTCAAATACTTCAGTCTCGTTTTATCTCTTCTAGCTTTATGAGTACTTAAACTTTTGGTACTTAAAGTGCATTTTGATGGTTATACTTTCCTATTTTTGACAAATGACAAATACCCCATGCATGGCAGGTTATTCCCGTGGGCCTGAACACTGCTGACCTGATGATGGTCTTTGACATCAAAGAGACGGAGTGCGCGAAGGGGTCCAGAAGTGACCCGCAGACATGTGCCTTCAGACCTGGCTTCTTTGTGGTGAGACTTTTAACGTCATCAGGGGTGAATGTTATGATGGTTTGCTGTGGTGTGGGTTGGGGTATCAGCCAGAATCTGGACTGATAAACATTTCAGTGTACCTGCACGCTGCTGTGGGACACTGTGAAGGCCTTGTATGTCAATTCTGAGTAGGACTCGTGTTGGCAGATTGATGCAGCCCACTGTTTACACTGGCTCAGATTTACTGGGTCAGAGTGTTCAGATCGAATCAGTGACAAAACATTTGCATGATACAGAAGATTAAAAAAACACCATCCTTCCCTCGTTTCTCCTCCTTCACATCAGCCGACCTTGTCCTGCTCCAGTCGGGTCCGAATGACAGCCACCACAACCCAGGTGCTGTCTCTCAGATGTGGCCGTGACGCTTCAAGCTCCAGCTCAGAGTCCAGTGAGGAGGTGAGGACACGGACAAGAGGGGGTTGTCATTTTTATACATTCATCTTTTAAACAACAGTGCATGTGAATAACATCACCTTTGTTCCCACAGAAGTTCTCAAGAGGGAGACAACACTTCAACATCCCATTAAATAGAGGTAAGCACCAGTGCAGTACAGTCACCTACTAGAGTTAAATGAAAATGATCACTGTTGCCTTCCAACCTTCCTTCCCACAGTCCCTGCTCCTGCACCTTCTCCATCTCCACCCATCCAGCGTGGCTTCTCCCTCCAGACGGCGGAGGAGCGGCAAAGAGGAGACAGTTTCACCAACTTCCTGGCGTGAAAGCTCAGCTCAGTCTGGGAACATTTAGGTGCTGATCAGAAGACAAACTTGAATTAAAGACGGAGTTTGAACACTGTGATTCTTGTCGTTTTTTAAATGATACTTAATTAGAAATGCTTTGTTACTGTTGTGTCTTTGTGTGGGACATGATAACACCACTAGAGGGAGCCAAATGTTCACTGACAGTGTTTCCACTTTGTACTTGGACTGTGGCACCAGGGTTCAGTGTGTATGTGTGATTTGAACAAACGAGGTCGGACACAGCTTGAGGTCTGGTTTCAACATTTATATTGTGATTTTTCAGTTTATATGCAAGAGGACACATCTGCAACCATTTTTCTTCATGTCACTTGGCCCCACATGTTCACATCAGCACATCAATAACTTACATACTGTACTGTAGCAAACATCCTGTTCAAGACGATGATATTCAGTTATTAGAAACGGTACGCTGCCGTCAAGTGGCGATCGAGTAAGACAAAAGAAAATCATGGGGGCTCGTGTGGAAATGGCCATGTTCATGATGAGAGGACGCATTTCCACACTGAAGCCAATTTAAAACCAGTTAAAACGGTTTTGAACTATCAATGATATGTCATCCTGGCACATGAGGACGCGTTGATGATGAGTTCCTTGAAGGACAGCACTAGCACCATAAAAATGAAGGCATTGCTGCGAGAAATTAAAACCCTTCATGATCCACTTTGTAGGTGCAAAATCAAGAGATGACCTTAAGTCCCTGTGCACCGGTGGCACCGTGACGAAACGAGAAACAACAGACACAGGAAGTTGAAAGCAACATTCAGTCACATGAGTTCTGTTACATGATTCAACGCTCTGTACATCAACCAGACACATGTTTCTTTTCTGCGTGGATAAGTATACTTTACATGACTGAACCTGTACATTCTACGACCTGAATTGTGATGTGACACTGGAAGGCGGCGGGGACTGACAGTAACGGAGGAGCAGTTGCAATTGTACAGATACAAACTGAAGGATAAGGTCCAAGAATCAAGCCAACGCACGGGGAGCTCGCACAGTCCACGAAGACGCACCATCACAGGCCTCCATTTGTAGTCCTTGAAATAAAAGTTTTCCAGTTGCACAGTCCAGACTCTGCTGAACCTTTGGAAGAAATCTCTATACTTTGACCTCTGTGCAAGACTTTGGGGATAAGGCTTCCTTCTGATTTGCATTTGCCCAAAACAGTCGAAAAATGTGTACGATTTGAAAACTGAATTACCTTCATGTGTGACTTCTTTAAAATTACACCTTCCCATATACATTCTATTGTGCCCAAAAGTTTTGTTCCTCTCTAGACTTTGTTGACCAGCTATTAAAAGACACACTTATAAAAAAAAAATCCTTCCATTTATCGATCATTAAATAATTTCATATAAAAGCAAACCAAACAGTCCCCGCTCCACGAAGGCCTTCTCTAACGCTGAACTACTTCACCACCGTATAATCATACATGCGTGCACACGATGCATGTACCCAGTCTCTCTCTCGCTCATGCACACACACCAGAACAGCTTCATGTTCTACAGCTCGTTCTCACATGAAGTCCATGCAGTACCAAAGCAGAAAGATCCTGATGTATTGTCTCCAGTACGTGGCACAAACTTATGGCAAAGAAGCGGTTAACATGGTTTGGCTCAGACCTGGATCCAGTAATATTTGCACAGTTATTACTTATGTCAATCTGCTTGGTGCACCAGATGGGTGGGGTTTACCATACAGGGCGAGACAATGTCTTCCAGAGACAATCGCAGAAAATTCAAAGACCGTTTTCTTGCAATGACCTCAAACTTACCTGCGCCGGTCTGAGCTGTCCCTGTATTATAAATCCCACTGATCCAGAATGCCGAGCACGTTAAAAAACTGCGATAATTAGCAAACACTAATTGACCATGGTCTGGTTTGGGTTGTAGTATTTACACAGTCATCAAGAGGACAGAAGGAGTTCACTCCCGTTCCACTACTGAATGTTAACTTCCATATATTCGTTCACTGTCTATTCATCCGTCTTTATAATGTCCTGATGTCCGAGTTCAACACTCTCCAGTAAGTTTGGTGGCGTCACCCCGTTTGGGTGGTGCAGGCGGGGGTCCTCGTCGTAGTGTTGCATAGCCTGAGATGTTTCCGGACATGTAGGCGCCATTCCCTCCGTTGCTTTGCTTTCCTTGGTCCAGGAGCAGCTCGGGGGGTGGCGGAGGCAGCGCCATGTCGTCCATAGTTCCCGCGGGGTCCAACTTGCCCGTGATGCCGGTCGAGTTGAGGGAACCTTGGCGACCCACTGACTTTCGCTTCAGTGTCCGGTTGAGATCTGCCAGGAAGTTGGGCTGGCCTGAGCTGCCCTTTGGGGAGGTGGGAGGAGGTGGGGATATCGGAGGGGGCTCAGGAGTGGTGTTGCTACGCCGCACCAGCGTGGGTGGAGGAGTCTTTTTCAGTGAGCTCTTCCCCCATGATGAGATGCTGACAGGGGGGACAGGTGGAGGTGGAGGGGGAGCCTGGGGCTGGGGGTTGACCACAGCTACTCTAGGAGGTCCCACGCTTTGGGTGTCACCACCAGGAGGTGGAGGAGGGGGGAAAAGCTCAGAGGCCGGGGGAGGAGGTGGAAAGAAGGCGCACTCAGGTGGTGGGGAAGGGAAGTCACCACTGATTTTTACCTGGCTCACTTTGGCCTGCAGTGCCAGGGGCAGGTTGGACAGGTTGAGCTTGCCTGGTTTTGGGGGAGCAGGGGGTCCGTTTGATGAATCCTTAGAAGGGGATGCGGTTGAGGAGGAGGTGGGACACGAAGAGGAAGAAGGGGCGTTGCTCTGGGAACCAAACTTGCTGAGCAAGTTCCTCCTTGATTCTTCATATGACGCTGAGGAATTGAACTTGATGCTGGAGTTCCTCTGCGGGGTGGGAGGCGGTTTCTTGCCTCCAAAATTGGAGGACCCAGAGGGTGACCTCTTTAAGGGGGATCCCAGGTTTCCAGGAGGAAGGGGAGGAGGGGGTGGAGTCGGGCCTGTGACAGGAGCCGGGGGAGGTGGTGGGGGAGGAGGTGGAGGAGGAGGGGCAGGGAAGCCAGCGTTGTTGTCAGGAGGAGGAGGAGGGAACTCTGGAGACTGCAGCTGCTGGCCACCACCAGGCTGCCATTTTGGTTTGGTCTTGACTGCGGGTGGGGAGAGGGGGGCTTTGGAGCTCTCTGTGTGATTGGCTACTTGGGATGACGCTCCTGGAAACTGACTCGCTAGTTGTTTCACTAGTGACATGGTGGGAGCTCCTCCCATGGAGACGGACGTTGGCTTAGACAGGCTGTGCTGCTTGGGGAGAGTCGGAGGAGGATGGCCGGAGGTGTGGCCTACCTGGAGACTGAACTGCTTCTTAAATGGTGCAGGTGGAGGAGGAGGTGGAGGTGGTGGCGGGGTCGGGCCACCAAGGGCAGCAGGAGGTGGGGCGGGAGGAAATGGGGAGACAGGTGACACGGGTTTGGGGGCAGTTTGAGGGAGGAAGCCTGGGGTGAAGGTTTTGGGCGGCGCTGGTGGTGGCGCAGGAGGAGGTGGGAACTGGGCTGGCACTGGGAACTGCTGGGGAGGAGGAGGAGGTGGTGGTGGGGGTGGAGGAGGAGGAGGTGGGGGTGGTGGAGCGGGGGCAGGCGGAGGGGACTCCTCAAGGCCACCATTGGGAGAAAGGAGGTCGCGTGGCGGGCTGGGAAACCTTTCCTTCAGCGCCTGCTTCAGCCCGTAGGAGTACACAGGCTGGCTCATGGGAGCTGGTGCAGGAGGGGGAGGTGGAGGAGAAGGAGGGGGAGGAAATGTTACGCCATTGGTCTGTGGAGCCGGTGGAGGAGCTGGCGGTGGAGGAATGAAGGCAGGTGGGGCCGCTGGGCTGGGAGGTCCCAGCTTCAACACAGCCATGGCTGACCCAGGGGTGGGCATGGATGGTGGAGGCGGGGGAGGAGGTGGAGGGGGAGGCGGGACATTAGTCCTTGCCGCAATGTGATTCACATTGGGTTTGACGGGCGCCTGTGCAGGCGGTGCCGTGGGCAGAACTTGCTGACCTAGTGCGTGGATGTGACTGGGCAACCTGTGGTGGTTCGCCGACTGGGACGCCTTCTGGTTCTGCAGCCTGGTGATGGTGCTGTACTTGTACATGGTCGGGGCCGGCGAGTGGTGCGACACCATTTGGACCGGGGGCGGGGGCGGAGGGGGAGGCGGCGGAGGGGGAGGTGGGGGTGGAGGAGCCAGCTGTTGCTGCTCTGGGGGCATGTGGGTGCAGTTGCTGATGGTCTGCGGTGGGAGCGGCTGCTGCGGAGACTGTGGCGACTGCTGAGGGCGCTGGGGGTACTGGGGCGGGGGCTGAGGGGGCTGCTGCTGTGGGGAGGCGGGTGCTGGTGGTGTGGCTGGGTTGGCGTCTGGGGGGGCTGTGGTGGGTGCTGAGGCTGTGGGGGTGCTGAGGCTGTGGGGGGTGCTGAGGCTGTGGGGGGTGCTGTTGGTGGGGCTGGGGCTGGGGCTGCGGTTGGGGAGGGGGCGTCAGGGCAACGTGATCGACTGAATGCTGGCTGTGATGGCGGTGGCTGTGGGAGGAATGCGGCAGCGTGGCTCCTCTGGATGCCTCCATCCTCATATGCTGAAAACACAGAGTAGGTGTGTGAGCTCAGTGATGTATATGACACACTCTGTAACAGATAATTATAAAAGAAGAGAAGAGAAGTCATACCTTGGAGCTTTCCTCGATCTGGGTGCCTCTTTTCCAGGCCTCAGAGAAGATGGAGCTCACCACACTCTGGGACCGACCGTGAGAAGAGCCTGTGTCAACTCCGCTGTCTGAGTGGCCTGAGTGATTCGACTGGGACTCTGCAAGCACATAAGTAATAGTAAGACTTTCTTATACCCTTTACCCACATAAAATAAAGACAATAAAGCCTCCACTAAAACAGCATTTTAAGTCTTGTGTGTGATTTATCCCGGGTTGATATGAGAAGATGAAATCTCTGCTTGTCGCTAGGCTAATTTATACAATGTAAAATGCCATAGGCTTGTGCTAATAACGTTAGCATGCAAATGTCACTGATTATGAAAGAGATGCTTTATTGGAAATCTACGACACAGATGAACTCGACTGACCAGGTATGCTGGCAGAGCTGGAGCCAGATCGGATGCTGGAGGTAGAGAGAGAGGACCAATCATAGGCCGCCTCTGTCCTCTTCATGGCTTCCTGGTAGTTCACGTACAGTTGCTTGCCGTACTGCACACAAACACAAGATGTAAACAATTAACGCAACCTCTTTTAGAAAACACAGAGAACAATTTTGGGGCATTTTCTCAGACTAAAGAAACCAGAGCAAAAACTCACCTTGGCGATGCGAATTCCATTCACCCACTGGTGCAGAGTCCTGACGTCATCGCAGCACAGATACTTGATGTACTGGGACTTCTTCTGGATTTGTGGATGCTGCAAAAACAGTGAGAAATAACACTTTATACACTGAGTTATGGTGATCGAATCAAATCAAACAATACTCACTGACTTGAAAGACAAATGCAGAGTGCTTTTAACAGGCCTCACCTTCAGGGCCAGGCAGTAGTCAGTAGGAGCCTTGTATTTGCTGCGGTAGTCCTGGCCGTAGTACACGTTAACATGGTCCAACTGCAGGAAGCACACGAGATCTCTGGACGCCTGCAGAGAAGGAGGCAGGAGGACAGACTGAGTAATTCTTCCAACAGATACATATACATATATATGTATATAACACGTCATTTGTCTCACAAGAGAAATCTACACAGTGGAACCTTACATTAAGTACTTCTTCTTAAAGCGGAACAAACCGCCTGGACAACATCACGCAGTTAAAACAGCTGCTCGCAACAGCAGAAGAAAACCCGGCTCATCGATTGGCCAGGACCAAAATGTCACTTCCTCTCTTTGGTTCACTTCCTCTCTTTAGTTTGCTGGATAGTCTGTTTGCATTTCCCACTGTGAGCGAACCGCGCCAGGGTTCACTTGCAAGTGAACAGAGATGAACTGTTTTCAAGCGGACCGGGGTTTGTTTAAAGTGGACCAAATATTGCCAGTGAATGTGTCCTTAGACATTGGAAGATTTAATGCCACCCAGAGGGACAGACTTTGTTTGTTGTGTAATTTCGGTGACGTTAATAATGAGGTTCACTTCTTGTTTTACTGAACTACTAAGGAACGTACTTTTTGGTAAAATGAACTCTATTTTGTGTTGAGTTCTTTTGGTTTTGTTCCAGAAAGGAAACCTTTTTTGTGGCTGAATTTCTCTGCCAGGTCTTGGACAGACGGTAAGTAGTAATCTGTTTTCTGGACTGAGCAGCTGCCCTACAGGTACAGCTCATATATCAGGTGACAGTTTGAGCTGTAAAGAAAAGCAACACAAACATTGCTCGACTGACTTTGCTTTAACTGGCTTTAAATAATCATGCTTGGAGGATTTAAGTCCCACCGTAGTCAAAAAGGACACGTTTTTGAGCGTAATTACACAGATCTGAATTTAATACATAATTCAACGCCTGAGCTGCCACTGTAATGTTTTGCAGGACTCGCACGAGGTTGCAGGATTTCAATAAGGCGACGAAATGATACGCAGCGTTGGTCGTCGTACTCTGAGAGAGACTTTGGAGGATGGAGCTAAAAATAGAGCACATGTGTTTCTCTAGTGTTCAAAGTGATCAGCGCTGAAGCAGCAGGAAATACCACCGAGCACTGTCGATCTGGTTCTCATATCCCCGACCCATCCCAACCTCACTGACCTTGGCTTTGCCTTTGGGGACGTAGTAGATCCCTGAAGCTCTGAGGAGGAAGTAGCGCTTCTTCCATGACTTCTTCCCGTCCTCCTTCAGCCACAGGATGCCCTCGATCTCCGGCACTGACACCGAGCCGCCGCAGAAACACTCCTAATGGACGCAAAGACAACTGTCAGTGAGTGATCCTCCTGGTGTGTTGGAATGATGTGGAAGTTTGTACGTGATCTCACCTCTAATAAAGCCTCTTTGTTCCTGTCGGCCATTTCTGACGTCTCCTTCCGCCCCAGCAAATAGTTCTGCAGACGATTGAATGAAACAGTGAGAGACGGGCGGGGGCGAGTCGCCTTACGTTAAATAAATTATTCACCTTTACTCGCTTTAGAGCTTTGACCTACTTCCAACTCTCCTACACAAACACACTCCCTCGTTCACTCTCGGGCTCTCTGGGCTGTGCAGGCACCACCGAGCATGCATAAACAATATGTTTGTGTGTAGAGCATATGGCGTCTGCGTTTACGCACTGAACGCAGAGAGAGTGTTGAGAAGATGATCTGTCCTCTGTCTCCTGTGTGTGTGCACTGAGGTGTAGTGGGCACTCACCTGAGGGTTCTTGAAGAGCGCGTATTTCTCGATGCGCTCGATGAACATGAGCTTGTTGTGGCTGTCCCGGGTCCAATTTAATAGATTCTCCACCAGGTTCTCGTGATCCTCGAAGATGCGCTCTGAGAGGCAGGAGGGAAGGAGAGGAGGTGAGGAGAGGAGGTGAGGAGAGGAGAGAGGGAGATAAGATGCAAGACATGCATTTTTTTCGCTGACCTGCAAATGTGCACTTAATTTCTGTTTTTTGGGTGGGGCAGAACCTTTAACTGCAACCCTGACGATTAGCCCCGGGTCATAAACGGTGACTATTTTTAGATAATTATACCTCGCAAACCGTAAACAATGTTCCCTTGACGACCTCCTTACCCATCTGCAGCTCCGTGATGGTCTCCACCAGAGACCAGTCAGGGCTGTAGCCACAGTGCGACTTGTCCAGCAGGCTGTCCAGCACCTGCCTGACCGTCTGCCGCTCGTCCACCATCATGGTCTTGGAGCTCTCGTCCGACATGTGGACCCTGATCACCAGCTGAGGAAGACGAGGAGGAGAAAGGAGAGTGTTTTCTTTTTAACATCGACTAGACAAAAAGACAAAGAGAGATTCTCTATTGGCCGCCATATTTAGTCTCTATGGACAGAAAAGACGTCATTGGAAGTTCAAAGACTGACCTACAGGAATCTCCAGGGACAAATGGGCAATTATTATTCCTTTTATTATTCCTTATCACTCAGCAGAAAGCTTGAGCATATTCATAGGCGTATAACGAGACAATGAGCCCCTGGACACAGATATGCAAAGGGCCCCACCACCTCTCTCACACAGGAGCAAGACACACAGACTTTGTGGCGGTTTTAGGGTCGTTTTTATGTCTTTTTTGGTCATTTTGTGTTGCTTTACAGTCATTTTGTGCCTCCTTGAGGTTATTCAATGTCTCTCTGAGGTCACTTTCTGTCTCTTCTGGACATTGTATGTTGCTTTGTAGTCATCTTTATGTTTTGTTGTTGTTTTGTGTCTTTCTGTAGTTTTTTTGGGTCTGTTTGTGTCTTATTTAGGTAATTATGTCATTTAAGTCATATATTTGTAGTTTGCTTAGGTCTCTTTGTGGTCATTTTGTGTCCTTTTTTGTCATTTTTGTGTCTCCTTGGGATTGGTTTGTGTCTTTTTGTATTTGTTAGAGTTGATCTGATGTCTTTTATGGTCATTTTGTGTTGCTTTGTAGTCATTTCGCATGTCTCTTTGTTGATGTTATGTGTCTCTTTAAGGTAATTTGATGTCTTTTTTGTCCTTTTGTGTCTCTTTGCAGTCATTTTGTGTCTCCTTGTGGTTATTTTATGTCTATTTTGGACATTTTGTGTTGCTTTGTTGTCATCTTTATGTCCCCTTGTGGTTGTTTTGTGTCTTTCTGTACTTTTTTTTTGTCTCTGATCTAACTTTGTGTCTTATCCAGGTAATTATGTCACTTTTGTCATCTTTTTGTAGGTTGCTTTGTGTCTCTTTGTTGTCATTTAGTGTCCTTATTGTCATTTTTGTGTCTCCTTGGGATTAGTTTGTCTTTTCACAGTTGAAGGGTCAATTTATGTTTGTTTGTTTTTTGTCCTTTTGTGTCTCTTTGCAGTCATTTTGTGTCTCCTTGTGGTTGTTTTGTGTCATACTGAGGTAATTATTTGTCTGTCTGGGGTAATTTTCTGTCTTTTTTGAACATTTTGTGTCTCTTCGTAGTCATCTTTATGTCTCCTCGTGGTTGTTTTGTGTCTTCCTGAAGTTTTTTGGGTGTCTTTGGGCTAACTTCGTATCTTATTTACGCAACTATGTCACTTAGTCATCTTTTAATAGCTGTTTGGGTCTCTTTGAGATAATATTGTGTCCTTTTTTTGGCCTTTTGTGTCTTCTCGTGTTTCATGTCTTACTGAGATAATTATTTGTCTTTCTGAGGTAATTTTCTGTCTTTTTTGGTTGTGTTGCTTTGTAGTCATTTTGTATGTGTCCTTGTAGTTGTTGTGTGTCTCTTTTTATGTCTTTTTTTTGTTCTTTAATGTCTCTTTGTAGTCATCTTTATGTCCCCTTGTGGTTGTTTTGTGTCTTTCTGTAGTTTTTTGGGCTTTGGGCTAACTTTGTGTCTTATTTAGGTAATTATGCCACTTAAGTCATCTTTTTGTAGTTGTTTGGGTTTCTTTGAGATAATTTTGCATCTTTTTTGGTTGTTTTGTGTTGCTTTGTAGTCATTATGTCTCCCTGTAAAAGTTTTGTGTCTTCTTGTGGTAGTCCTGTCTTTTTGTAGTCCTTTGGGTCTCTGAGGTATTTTGGTGTTTCAGTGTGGTAATTATGTGTCTCTTTGGTGTTTCTTTGTTGTTTTGTGTCTCAGTATTCATTTTGTGTCTCCTTGTGGTTGTTCTGGCCATTTTTGTCGTCTTTTTGAGTCTCTTTGTGGTCACTTTGAGTCTAATCATGGTTAGTACTTGTTCATTTGAGTGACATTTTGCAGGTAAGGGTCTTAAGACTTGGAACAATTTGTAATAAAGTCATTTCAGTGAAAATATTTCGAGGCACAGTGTTTTTGCAGCCATTAAATCTGGTTGAGGATCGACAGCTTCAAAGGATGAAATGTGGTCATGTGCTGCTTGTAAGGCTTGTTTCAAATACTTCAAACTATTTATGTGGTCGCTTCAGTCACAGTGTCCCATATACAACCACTAAACTCTAAAATCCAATAATCTGGCCAAAGTTTTGCGTCCATAGGCGACCAAAAGTCCTCCATAACAAGCAAGCTTAAACTAATCTGAACGAGACGAACACGTGCCAAATCCGGCCTCGCACAATTGCAGCAGACACAAAACTTATCCTGATGTAAAGCCCTCGATTCCTTGACCCCCTGTTTGTCCCCTCCCTCTGGGACCCCAGACATCCACCAGTAGGTGGGTGCAGTTGATTGAAGAGAGGCTTGGACCAATGAGAACGCTGGGAGAGCTGTGAGACTAAGACATGGGGAGTCTGACCTACATTTCTCACAGGAGGGACCCCTAAAACCTCCTAGTCTGGGATTTTTGGCTTGGTTTTTTTCTGCTGCTGCTTCCACAGGAAAAAAATCAGAACCTTGCAAATCAAACTGCTTCAATATCATGAATCAAAAATATGATAAACTGTGAGGCCCAGCTGGCTGTGTAGACTGCTGACAACCACATGACTAATAATTTAGCACGTCGCAGCATTCTCCTACACTGGCCGAGGGTTTTTTTATGTGCCGGCTGTACCAGCACTCTTTATCTTGTCATATTGTATTCACGAGGCAGAGTGAAGTCCAGCTCTATTCGCTGAAACACTGCTGGGTCTCAACTATTCATTGCGTCTAAAAGGACACCATTCTGTTGCTCTCATTCACAGAGACAGTTCATTCACTGGTGGAGACACTGGTGAAAAAATGGTATGCCTGTGGAGTCCCATATGGACTTCCCAATGGAGACAAGCACACGCCGTTTCAGTGGCTTTCAAGGCGCTCCAAGTCACCGAAAAACCAGCACTTGTTTGGTTGGACGTTGCAAATAAGACGTGCTTTGTAGAATCTGCATTGTC
Organism: Epinephelus cyanopodus; assembly: GCA_026686955.1. NCBI lineage: Eukaryota > Metazoa > Chordata > Actinopteri > Perciformes > Serranidae > Epinephelus > Epinephelus cyanopodus. The sequence goes on along the minus strand of CM048937.1, from coordinate 13,933,085 downwards.
TTGCTTTTTTTCTGAAGCCTCTTTCTGATGTCTTGCTCCCTCCCCGGCAGATACACACACATAATCAAACACTGCAATGACCTATTTTCTCTGCGCTTCACCGCCTCGCTGTGAATGAAGTTCACAAAGAGATGCGGCGTGTGGCGAATATGACGAGACGGCAATTATAACACCAGTCAGAATGGGTGTTAAAATGAAGTCTGCGAGTGAGAGTGTGTGTACAAAAGAAAGAGGTGGTCTTACCTTCTTGACCTGCGCCTCCTTGATTTTTTCCAGGGCGACTCGGATCTTCTCTGCCTTCAATTTGGCAGCTTGCTCCTCCTGGATGGACACGCAGGAGCACACGGTTATCATTAACACAACAACAAAACCACACATATACCAAACCCTGATTTCTGATTTCATAGCCTTGCCTCATCCTCTTCAGGTCTCATGTCTATCATTATTCCTCTGGCGGAAATGAGGCATCATGAACACACAACTTCATTAAATAGTAAGCAGCCTTCTAAACCATTTAAATGCACGAGCCTCGGGCATGATGGCGCATGGTACCATTTGCAAAAAACAATTTTTCTCCATGCTCTAGGTTGCTTACCTGCCCCCTCCAACAAGATGCCATCACCTCCATTCCGCAGGTTGTGTTGAATGGGTTTTATCACTTGAGTGTGACTATTCGATCGAACGCAACTAATCAATGCGACGCTAAAACCGCCGCTATTGTGACATTGTGTCCCTCTCAAATATGGCGCTCCATTTGCTGTCTATGGTTCCATACTGGATTCATATAGAGCTGCGGCGGTTGCCTTTGATCTCGCTATACAGCAGAAGGGAAACAATGGTAGAAGATCCCCAAAGGGCGAGAGGCTGCGGATGAGTGTGGGATCAGTTCAGAAAGCTTCTATGCCCTCCACTCAGAGATGCAATGATCTCCTGCGAAGATCATGTTCGGATCTCAAGGGCAAAAAGGAAAAAAAAAAATCCAGATTCGTCCATAATTTATGAGTGAAAGAACGATTACTTTCTCAGTTGTCTCTGGCGTGTAAAAAGTTATTCCACAATGATCCTCACTGAGTGAAATTCAACCGTGCATCTTCCATGGCGGTGGTGGCGAAGCTAGCAGAGACTGTGCCGAGACTTTGTGACAGCGCAGGCTCACTGACACGCCGACATGTGCGCTTGAGACGAGCCCAACTTGACTAAACCCCCAAATGAGACAGTAGGGAGGACGATGCCCCTCCCCCCTTCCACCCTCCAACTCTATCTTCCTGCTTCCTCTCCTCTCTCGCTCTCCCCCCTCTCCATCACTCTCTCTCTTTATAACAGATGCAGGGGTTTGGGAGCGTGCCCAATCAATGGAGCATAATCCCCGCAAAAATAGTAGAATGAGGGGTCAGCCAACCAGCGAGCCCCGGCTGCAAGACCTTCTACCCCTGTAGCCAATCAGGCCGAGCGGGGAGACCGTGACCGACGCTGGCCCCGCGGCTAAACAACAGTGACAAGGACAGAGTGGAATTTAGGTGAATGTGAAGCGGAGGTGCTGAATATTTTAAGTCCTGTGTGAAAACAGTGTGTTAAAGGAGAAGGGGTATTACCAACCGCTCCCAAGCCTCTTATCTCAAGCACCCCCCCTTCCTTGACCCAGACTACCTTTTCCACATGACCAACTCCAGGGCACGTACACATTAACGCCATGAAGTCAACACTCTGTTTGGCCAACACATAGTGGCAGGCTTTTAGTCAGCCGAGTGTGAGCGTGTGAGCGAGGGAAACAGCGAGAGGGGGGGACGAGGTCACGGGGGCTGCGCAGATTACAGTGCGGAGTCAATCTGAGTCACACTGTGGTTTAGCCCCATAATTGTCGGCGGAGCTCCCTCTCCCCGCCATTATTTCCTCCCCGCATGACACCTCCACCCTGCTTTTTATTAGACATTAGTCCGATTCCTATTCCACAGGCGTTTTCCCCTTCCACTTTCACACTCAGCCACACCAGAGCCAATTTTAAAAGGCTCTTCTTCCGAAGCCTGGAAAAAAAAAATCTTGGCACCCTCTCCCTTTGATGTCTCTCCACTCACCCTCTCTCTCTCTGCTTGTTCCCAAACATCCAGCGCTCATTCAGTATTCTGATTTGCGAGCGAGGAGAGGGAGAGACTTTGCGAGTCCCTCTCTTCCATTCTCTGGTGAAAAGTGTAACACTAACACATAAACTCCCTCAGCCTGTACGCCACAGGCCATCTATCTATCCTCTCCCCCCCTTTATAAAACCATTCAAATGCTGTCTGCATACACGGACAGACCGAGAGCCGATATGCTGCAAACCAAAAGCCTTGAAACACTGATTTATTTCCATTGTTTTTTTAATAGAAAAAGACATGAATTGTGTGGATATGACTATGAGTCAGCCAGCTTCTCTCTTGGCATCCATTTAGTTTCAAATAAACGCATATAACTGAAGGGTTCTGGAAAGAAAGCAGCGTTTCAATGCCAATGACCGCTAATAGAGATCTTTCAGTTTACTCTTACATGAACAGTACAAGGCTGTCTTTTGTTTTGAAGTCTGTAGAAAGGAGGGAGACTTTTAAAGTCCTGGAAATAATCAGAATCATTCTCCAGAGTTTTCCAGAACCCTTGTTCTGTCGAAGATTAGCATAATTTGTGGTTTTGTCTCATATTCGGTAAATGCTCTTGGTATATTAAATCTCAACAGGATTTAAGAAACTCTGGAGAGCCCTCCTTAGCACTTGGCTACGTGTCGTGTAGCGATGGCGGGATAAATCAAAATCAACGGCGGCCAACTTTGAACCGCAGATCTGCTCACATCTGATCGGCATAAGCTTTGCACGGGAGCCCAAGGCTGCAACCAATACATTCACTGCGAAAACTGACTGCTGCCAAGAGGTTTACAGTAAAAACAGAGTGCTGAGAGAGTTGGGATCTTAGGAGGACCGACACATGACGGATGAGCAGATGTGGAAGATACTGTATATTAAAGAGTGGAGCACAGAGGGCTCCCAAGTCAAGTCAAGTATGATACACACAGCTTTGAGATGACCAACCGCTGGCAGGGATTACAGTTCGTCACTTCATGGCACCTACTGGCGGTGTGAATGCAAACAGAAAGGTCTGTAGTTCCCAGTGAGCAGTTCGTCTCAGGGAGTCACCAGAACTATTTGGTCGGATAACCATTCCTGATTGTTTTGTCTATGTAATGTCAGAAAGTTTGTGAAAACATGGATGCTTCACACACACTGTCCTTTCCGACAGCACAGAAGATCTACACAATCAGCACAGTTTCGAGGTGGACACCCAAGATTAGTGTCACCAATTCAGTATCTGACAAATGTCTCCCGTTCTGTTCCTAAGATATGACGGTGAATAATTTCAGATCATTATGATGTCACACTGAAGTTGACCTTTCACCTTTTGGGTATCAAACGTCCTCACCTCATTATTTCATGCTATTTGACATTTGTGTGAAATTTTGTCATAATTAGCGTATGAATTCTTCAGTTATGACCAAAAATTGAACTTTGACATTCGACCACAAAATTCTAATCAGCTTATTCTTCAGTCCAAGTGGACATTTGCGCCAAAATTTAAAGAAATCCCCTGATCTTGAGATATCGGGTTCACAAGAGTAAGAAAGATAAGGTTACAGTGACCTTGACCTTTTACCACCCAAATCCAATCAATTCCTTGTTGATTCCAAGTGAACATCTGTGCCAGATTTTAAGAGATTCCCTAAAGGTGTTCTGAGATATCGCCATTCGGAAACTTGAGACAGATGAGGTCACAGTGACCTTGACCTTTGACCACCAAAATCTAATCAGTTCAACACTGAGTCCAAATGAATGTTTGTGCCAAATTTGAAAAAACAAAACTCAAGCTGTTCTTGAGATATCGCATTCATGAGAGACAGACAAGTTATCGCAACCTTGATCTTCGACCTATGATCATCAAAAAGAGAGTCCAAGTGGACATTTGTGCCAAATCTAAATATCATATTCGTGAGAATGAGAACCTTGACCTTTGATCACAAAATTCTAATCAGTCCAACATTGAGTCCAAATTAACGTTTGTGCCAAATGTAAAGACAATCCCTCAAGCTGTTATTGAGATATCACGTTCACAAGAATGACACACACAAGGGATCAGCGACCTTGACCTTCAACCTATGACTGAATGTTTGTGCCAAATCTTAAGAAATTCCCTTGAGGCGTTCTTGAGAAATCACATTCACAAAATTGACACAGATGAGGTCACAGTGACCTTGACCTTTGACCACCAAAATCTAATCAGTTCAACACTGAGTCCAAATGAATGCGCCAAATTTGAAGACAGAAAAAGATTTAAGTAGACCTTAAGCTACCTAGCATTTTTTGGTAAAAGTACTGTTTGCGAAGTAAAGAAGGAACTTTCAAGCTCTTCTTCACATATCTTGTTTTGTGAAATAGTATATCTTATTTTTTCATATTCAATTTCTGATATAAAAAAAGGGGAAAACGGCAAATCTTCACATTGGACGAACCCGAGGCTCAGAACACAGTTTCTGACTGACATCAACGATTCATTGATGATCAAGACAGTTGAAGGCAATTTTTCTCTTTACGAATTAAACTAATTACTCATTGTAGCCCTGATAACAATATTTCATGAACAGTGCAAATCAAAAGCCAGCTTCACGGAGAAAGAGAGGAAAATAGAGACACGCATGCCAGTGAAAAATAAATGTAGAAGCAAGACGGACAAAACAATCAAGTGTATTCAATCAGCAAGCATGGTACAGGACGTGTGGGGTAAATGCTGAGAATGATGTCAGAGAAAAATCCATTTGACACAGAAACATAGATGCTTTGCAATACTTGGGATATGGTCTTGTAATTTATTGTTTTGCCATGCCCAATTTCTCTCAACTTGAGAAAAGCTGACGTCCCCTTGTCGGCTGAGAGCAGCTGTTTTCTTAGCATGGATTTTTCCAACACATGCAAAGCAGAAGAGAGGAGCAATGCACACACACACACACACACGACACACAAGAAAAAAAAAAAAAAAAAGAAGCGAGTGTTTGAGGAAGTCACCTTGGTCAGGAGGTGAGAAGGCTTTCCTGCTATGCTTTTCAGAATGAGCGAGGTTTCTCGGTCCAGATAGGAGTGCTTGGGTGAGGAGAGGATAAAAAAGGAGAGCAGGGGGAACAGACAAAATATAGAGAGGTCAGTGCCAGATGATTCTCGGAGGCTTATTAATTGCAGGTGTTTTGATCTGTTTTGAATGAGGAAGCGTGGAAGCGAGAGAAGGTTCCATAAATGGAGCGCTCAGCAGTTGTGGCGTTCATTAGCTGCAGCTGTGGGTAAAGAGGCAATGATGGTGACAAATACTGGAGATACATACACAGCAAACACGACTGATTTAAGTGTGTGAATACATGGGATACTGTGCATACTGGTGAGCTAGAAAACCTACAGTCTACAGCTACTTTCACACACACTCCCTCTTTCACATCACCTTTATACTTATGGTTACATGTGCAAGCATTACATGTAAAACAACAGCTGCAGACTACAGCCGACGTGGATTGAAGCCAAAATCCGCAGTTCCTCGAGTGGCCACTTGAGGCTGGCTCCAAAAGTGAGTCACTCCCGGCAGAGAGTAAAACTAATGGATGTAGCTATCATGACGTCACCCGTTTTGAAGCCTTGAATTCGACATTTCAGCTGTCGCCATCTTGGATTGTTGGAGCCTGAAGTGACCGTATTTGGGCAAGAGGGAAGCTGAGGACACAAAATTGATCCGGTACAGTTGTCGTGAACGTTGAAATTAAACTGTCTTTCGCACCAGGCTGTAACGTGTTTATTTCTGCTGTAAAGTTTGGCATTTTAACATGGAAATCTATGGGGATGGACTCGCTCTTGGAGCCAGCCCCAAGTGGCCATTAGAGGAACTGCAGTTTTTGGCACTTCCGTGTCGGCTTCATTTTTCAGCCCAAGAGGTTGCCGCTTCACTCGGCCAATCCCCACAGACCTCCATGTTAAAATGGGCAACTTTACAGCAGAAATAAACATGTTTACAACCTGGAAAAAAATCATTTTGGTGTTTAACGCTAATTTCCTTGTTCACGACAACTGTAACGGGGGGTCAATTTTATATAACTCACTCGTTTAAATGTTATTATGGCTTAAAGTTGTGTATAATTAAGACTGTGAGTGATCACGGCGACAGTGTTGGTTAGGTAACAGTTGTAGCTGTGTCTATTTCATTGTGTTTTCAGTTGATTAAAGTAACATTCTGGTCCCCAAAAAAGTCTTGCTAAGCATTTGATTGTATTAAAAGACCCTCTACGGAGTCGGAAGTCCAGTTTTTCCAATACGTACATTTTGTTTCAGTGGTTTTAAGCCTGTGCACGCAAAAATTAGCATTATCATAGCTGGGCGGCATGGCGGACGAGTGGTTAGCACTACTGCCTCACATCCCGAGGGTTCCAGGTTTGAACCCCAACTTCAGCTGGCTCCCTTTTGTGTGGAGTTTGCATCTTCTCCCCGTGTTAGCATGTGCATTTGGTTAATTGGTGACTCGTAAATGTGACTGTGAGCGTGAATGTTAAACAGTTAACCATAGCTGTAAAAGCACCGTGCTAATCACGCTAGCAGCTAGCTTTAGCGTCAGCTCCATCCTCTCGTCCAAATACAGTCACTTCCGGCTCCAAATGGCCAAAATGACAACTCTGAGGCTGCAAAACAGGACTCCATGAAACATTATGTGTCCATTATTTTATTCAGTCTACAGTGATAAAGCCCTAACTCATGCACACACATGCAAGCTCACACACACACTTACAGTGGCCCGATCCACTTCACCCTCCTGTGAGGTGAAGTCAAGCTGCCGTCTGGCCCGTCGCATTGTGACATGCTGGGAGTATCAGGAGGTGCAGGCGAGGAGTGTGTGGATAGAGACCACAGGTGAAGGAAAGGGTGCAAACACAGACATGATCACATGCAGGAGGACAGGGGACATGCATGTCATTTTGTCAACATTCTCCTAAACTGAAATGCTAGCTCACGTTGTACCCTCCTCTCCTCCGTTCTCTCCTGCAGGACACCTAAACATCTGTTTTAGTACGTTAGCTGAGGTCTTTCTTTCTCCTCTGAGACTTGTTACAAAGCCAAGATGCTTGGTGAGTGAACAAAGGAATTCAGGAATGGTAGATGTTAACATTGTAATCCACACTTAAGGAACCTTATAGGAGATTACAATGTGTTCATTAACACGCCATCCAATGCACAATACACGGGCCGTATTGTGGATTGACTCTCAGCATGCAGTTTGTTCCAGACGTCATGCTGTGTGGTTAAACATGCGGGATCAGAGCTTACCTTGCCATCACATGTGGAAATATACATGCAAGTCTTTCACGCTGTGGCTCACACACACTCTGTCATTAGCTTGGTGTGTGTTTTTCTGTGTGTGTCAGTGTCAGTCGTACCTCTGTGCTGGTCTGGTTCTGTCCCTGTGCGCTCGGGCTGCTCTGGCTGTCCACCTCTGCGCCCGTCATCACTTTATCAATGTCCAGGGAGTCCATGCTGGACGCTGAGGCACACGCTGAATTTACGCTGGACCGCTGGGACGCGGCCTCCTGCTCGCTGACCGCGCCCACCGAGCCCGTCCTCCTGTGCTGCCCGCCGCCGGACGACCCCGACGAGGGCCTGCGCAGCGTGGTGGAGGAGAAAGAAGAGGAGGAGGAGGACGAGGAGGAAGAGGTCTGACGTGCCGCTTCGTCCATGCTGAGAGAGGCCTTCTCAAGCTGGGAGGTGATGTCATCGAGGGAGATGTTGGAGGCTGTGGGGCGGGTGTTGACGCTGCCGCCTCGTACTGTGTTGGCCGGCGATGCCCGGGTGCTGCTACTGGTGCTTCCTGTTGGGAGGTCAAAGTTAACACAGCTCAGACGGAGGAAGAAATTAACTGTGCATCGGCTGCTTTTAAATGATGTCATCCACTGATGATGCTTTTTTAGGCTGTATCTATGTCACGGCAGTTACTCAAGAGCTTGTTTATGCTAACTACTACATTACTCTGATGCAAACAGGATGCTGCTAATCGTCTCCCCTTCCTCCTCTATATTATTCATCAGCAGGTGTTTGTTTTGTCTTTTTCTTTACTAACGAGGACAAACATGTTGGAAGAGATTTTTTTTCCACGTCCAGAAACACCACATGCACCAGAGGAAGAGTGACTATCTTCCTGTTAACTTCCGTAAGACATTCTGTCCTTGTATCCTATAGAAAGTACACACATTATCTAAGCCAAACACTGCACGGATTTATTGGTTGGACATTGGTATAGGCTGATATTAGCCTCGATGACTGACGTCGCCATATCGCCAGGTTTCTGTATAGTGACAGACGTGCACCTCCCCAGAATTGTAACTACACGTCACAGTGACGTAAGCTGAAACTATTTCCCTCAGTGGAAATGAAGCTTTAATTTACTTAAATTTCACAATGAAGAAACAATAAACTGTGAAGACAATAAAGCCTCCACTAAAATAGCATTTTAAGTTTTGTGTGGCTTCATATGAGCAGAGGAAATCTCCACTCGTTACAAGGCTAATGTATACAATGTAAAATGCCATAGGCTTGTGCTAATAACATTAGCATGTTGTATTTGTTTGGAAAACGTGCTTCGTATGACACAGTTGTTTTGTCAGTGAATCTTGTGAGTTGTAATGGAGCCAAATTATGCGCCGTTACCTTTGTTAAATGATGCTGTTGTCCCTGGTTTTATATGAGAAGAGGAAAAGATCGCTAGCTGCTAGGTTAATGTATACAATGTAAAATGCCATAGGCTTGTGCTAATAACATTAGCATGTTGTATTTGTGGGGAAAATGTGTCCAGATAAAGACAAGTGTTTGCCTGTGAATGCTGTGAGTTATAGTGAAGCTGATTTGTGAACTTGTATTTGAAATTGTCTTTATTAAGCCACGTTTAATGTGTGTTTAATGTGTGTTTGAATCAACTAAACTTCACAGCACTTCACAGAAACCTCCGACGTCGACTAGTGTTTCGGAGGTGTCTTGACTGTTCCTGATTATGGGGATGTGGAGTATATGAATGTACCCTCTCCCAGTGTTCACCTGCTCTGGAGTCTGTGTATCATGATGAATTGAGATTTATTACCAAATGTAAGCCCCTAACTCATCACTGTATCCTGTGTGCTCGGGTTGGGTGGCTCCTATAAAATTTCGTAGAAAATTTTTTTTTTTTTTTTCCTTCAAAAAACTGAAAATGTAAATGGTCTGCAGGATTTCTGTACGTAATCATCCATGTGCAGCATCCTAAATGCACATTATTCAGCAGGACTACCTCCGCTGCTTCCCCCTCCAGTGTGCTTGGTGCTGGCACTCCGCCCTCCAGGGGCTCGCTGCTGGCCTTTGTTCTGGCCACGAGAAGCAGAGTTTGGTTTGGAGATGGTGCTGAGCTCCTGCTCGATGGAGCACAGGTCGGCCATCAGGGCGTCCAGGTCCACGGTGTCGCCCTGGTTCAACGCCTCTGCAGGGGGCAAGGATGAAAGAGAGGAGGAACAGAGAGAGGGGTGGGAATGATTGAATATATCAGATGTCTTTTTGGGATGTGTGCTGGTGTGTGTGAGATGAGTGATGTCTCACCGTTTATGTTATACATCGAGAAGCGGTAGGAGAAGTTGGCCATGTTTGTCTCCTGCCTGAGAGGAGGCTTCTGCAGCGTCTTCTGAGGCCTGCCATCATCCAGACTCTACACACACACACACACACACGCAGGCAAATCATGAGGTGCATATATGCAAAACACCACACACACACATTCTGACATTACAGTCAAAGCACAGGATCTAAGCAACCACGTCTGCCTGCTAGACTCGTCTCACACACACACCAACCTGCACAGATACACAACACAAAGTGGTGGTGGGAGGGGAGTTGCTAGGATACAGTGTAGGGAGACGGGATTAGCTGTGTTAAGGTTGCTATGGATACAGCCCCTTCCTTTCTCGCTCGGCTATTCTACCTGTGTGAGTCCGTCCGAATGCATGTAGCCCACCACCCTCTCTCTCTCTCTTTCTGTGTGTGTGTGTGTGTTAACCTGTGTCAGCTTGTCCAGCTCGCCCAGCCAAGCCCCGAACATCTTGTCCAGGTCCTGGTCCTCCTTATCGCTGTCCTCCTCGGCTCCGTGGTCCAACTCGTCATCTGACACCTGCTCCATCTGCAGACACGGAGAAACGAGAGGAAAAGGAGAGGAGAAACTGTCACATTCGCACACTATCAGATCACACCCACATAGCAGGAATGATCTAAAAAGCAGCTCGTGCCAACCTCACTGCCTGTTACCATGACAACCGCTCGTGGACCCCTAGCGGGCACCCTGTGCAGTCTGATCGCTGGAATGCCCTGTAGTGTCGTTTGTGCTGACACACCCAATGCATCCACTCCCAGCTAAGCATCAGAAAGAGAGGGATGCTGATGGGAGGCAGGAGGAAACACAGCACCATCCAGTATCGCCTAAATTAACACACTGGGTGCACTGGGAGCTATAAAGCTGCGGTGAATCACAACGCCCACTGAGAACGCATCAATCAACGCACACTTAGCAACACTAGCAGGTGTTTTAAAGGGATGCACGGGCTGGTTTGAGTGAAGGAAGGCCCAGCTGTGCTCCGCCAAAAGGTGGAGGCAGCGCTCCCTCTAGTGGGCACAAAGGGACGTGGTATCACTGCAACATGCAGCTGTCGAGTCAAGCAGCAGTATCTTGCAATGCAACAGAACAGGTGATGGACTCTGAGGAGCTCGAGCATATAATTTTGTCGCCCGCCTTCTCGTATTGTAAAACAAGTGATACCCTTTTCAGCACATACAAGGACACTTATCAGTAAACAAAGCACTAAATCATAACATGAAAGTCAAGGAGACCCGGCAGAGCAGATAAGACCTCAAGAGCAGTGCTTCCATGTGTGCTGATGTCCCTCCCTCCTCCTCGTATCATTTCTAGGTCAGCTGGGGAGTGAAAGTGTTCAGCCGGTCTGATATTACCCAACCTGAGGAATGAACAAACACCCCCGAGTGCCAATGTAAACTGAGGAAGAATGTCTAATCTGCATGGACGCATGCTTCAGACAGTGCCCCCGTCTTCGTACAGTCCAGTGACTCTCAATACAGTCCAATCAGATGGAATAATCCTGGGTGATCCCATTGATGCTTTCCAAGTCTGTCATTTCCCGTCCACGAGTGAGGACTGCACCAAACCGACGCCTCCTGTTCTCTTGACCCCGCAAAATGGCTCAAAGTGAGTGGGTGCATTTGTGTGTCGAACACTTCATGGTTACACAGAGCACTCGGGAGCAATCGGAAAGTCATGCTTTGTTGTTAGAAGGTGATAAAAGCAGGTAATAAAACAGTCAGTAGGTGAGAGGCAATAAACCGGGCTGCAGTTGGCAAAGTAAACATGATAGCAACACTACTGGAAGTCAGTCAGCTGAACACAAACACACGAGCTCTGCTCCTTCAAGACACTGTGCGCAGTGCACGTACAATACAATACTAAGTGTGTGGGCGCATTACAGTGTTGATGATGGATAGTTTCCTGTTTTGGCATGCATATCAAGCACACGAGACACGCGGACGTGTCATCTCGTCAACAAGGACAGTCCCAAGTATGTAAACAAGTGTGCATGTGTGTGAAATCACATCCGTGCACTCATGGACATGTGAGTGGGAGTCTGAGCAGGAAATGGCCAGGAAGTGCAGGATTCCTAATTTCCCTCATGGCCTGTCTCTTGGCAGGAAGCTCCAGCTGTCCTTCGGTTTATACCGTGCCACTTATTGGAGAGGGGGGGGAGGGGCTGGCGTCCTTTATGACGACCCGGCGGTTTAGCAGAACGTGACAAAAGTACACAACAGTTTGCCACAGAAGAATCATTTGTCTATGTGGCTGCCCTCATATGGGGCCCCAGTCATGAACATATCTATTTGGGGATTCCCCAGTGTGAGAAGACTTGAGTATTCTTGTGTTAAAGCATGACATCATGGCTGGCTGGAGGCAGACAGGAAGAGGAAACGGCTAAAATCAAATGAGCCTGCGCTGCATTTGCCAATTCTCTCCGAGGTGCTCAGATGTAAATACACACTGACGAAATGAGTCAAACTGCAGGACACTTTTAACAGCTGCGCTTCACTATAGCGATATACACACTGACATTACATACATGCTGCATGTTCAATGTGACAGCACAAAAAAATGGAGACAATAAAAACGGCGCACACACACAAAAACAAAGAGCATTTTGAAAATAGCTCCGTGGCCGTCACTCTAATGGAATCACGGCCCCAAAGGCAGACGATGCTGCAGGTTTAAGTGAATTACCACCTGAGGCCCTGCTTTTAAGCTTATGGAGCATGACCTGAGAGAGACACGGGGACGGGAGGAAGCTCTCTCTCTCGTGTGTGTGTGTGTGTGTGTGTGTGTGTGTGTGTGTGTGTGTGTGTGTGCTCCTGCAGACATCATCGCAAACCAAACAGCCTTGGCCTTATTCCCTCCCGACACAGCACAGTCTCTTGTCTGAGCATGACCAGCACTCATCTGTCTCCTGTGACCGGTTCACGGTGAAAGGTCAAAGGTCAAAGGTCCGCCCACTGGAGTCTCCCTGTGCAGTCTTTTTTTCCAGACACAAGTAAACACTTGCAGTCCCTGCCGATGCTGAGATGCCAGTAAAGGGAGACGAGGAGTGACAGGAAGGGAAGATGAAGTGTTCTGGGAAAACGAATCTCTCTAAATCTTAGAGAAAGTGCAGCAAAGCATCCGGTGCTGAGGAGGATGAAGAGCTGGAGGAGGAGGAGGAGGAGGAGGAGTACACGTCTATCTTTAGACTAAGTCGTTGATATCACAGTGTCAAGAGGATTGGAAAAGGGAGGGGTATAAAGACGAGACGTTGAGTCGCTGTACAAAGAGGAAAACGGTGTCAAGAATAGTTTTTCCACAACAACAAACGGTATTGACAGAAATTAGGATTTAGGTGTCAAACTGGCAAGTGTGGAGCACGACAGAGAGGCGTCGTGTTGGGGCCCCTGGACTTTGTGGCTATGAGGGAGGAGTGCAAACCACTAGCCCGAAAAACAGTAGAAGTCGTGGGAGGGGAAAAAATCAGTTCACTTAAATACCACACATTTTTTTCTCAGATTTTCTTTTTCTTTTTTAAATTTTGTTTATTTTTTGACAGCAGTTTATTAAATCATAAATCATGGTAGACATGAAATAATTTCCTCTGCTGTTCTTTTTTTTTTTTTTAATAAATGTAAGAACTTTGTGCATTTTGGGATTTGAGATTAAGTGCACCTTAACAAAGAAACTAAAGACGAAGACTAAAACATTTTGAATTTATCAACTAAAATGTTTAGAATTTTCGCCAACCAAAAGTTTTGAATTTTTGTCAACTAAAATCTTTAGAATTTTCATTAACTTTAATGTTTTGAATTTTCATTGACCAAATGTTTTGAATTTTTGTCAACTACATTTTGAATTCTCTTTGACTAAAATGTTTTGAATTTTTGTTGACCAAACGTTTTGAATTTTTGTCAATTTTCGTTAACTAAAAATGTTTTGATTTTTTGTTAACTTTAACATTTTGAACTTTCGCTGACTACAACCAGATTACAACTATGAAGTATAAAAATAAAAATATTACTAAAATGAAAAAGCATGTCTTAAGACGCAGAGTAAGACTAAAATTCGTAACACTGGTTGGTGAAGTGTGACGCTGTTATGACGATCTGGTAACATCCACGCCTACGTTAGGAACACCGTCCCCTGGAGAAACGCCAGACGGCTCTATGGTTTAGGTACATGTCCGTACAGGATGAGTACAGTTCTAAGGATGCTATGCTCAAAGTGTTTGGTGGAAATGAGGCTTTACATCTGTCCACTAGTTTAGGTTAAGTAGATCGAGCTTTTTGCTTTGTCTCTCTAGCAATGGCGGCCATTCCTGCTCATGCTACCCTCTGTTTATTTAAAGTATCTTCCTGTGTATCAGGGCATTTAGCCTAGTTAAGGGCTAAAAGTAGTCACTAATGCTTGGAAACGCCCAAATTCATATTATGTGCTTCTCAATATTGTTCATCTAAATGTTCAAATGCTGTTTACTGGACTGAATTTAATTACCTTACGTGAAAATAAACAAACTGCTGATTAAATCCATATAATCTCAAAATACAAGAGAAAGGAAAAACCAGTCCCTCCCACAGTATAATGCCAAAGCCTGTCTCGGCACCACCTGCTCTGTTCCCAGCTGACATTCAAATGATGAATTGCTGCTAACATTTGAGTTACAATTAAAATCCTTTCATACTTCAGTCACACAGGAAACAGTCGGGCTGGGATGTGGAACATGACCTTAGCCGTGTAAACACTATTGTGGCCAGATACTCCTGCTGCAGTGACGACTGAGTGGATGTTTCCATCAAGCACTTCTATATGGACTATATTTGGACTGAATACTCAACATTGGGAGTGTGCGTTAGCGTTGTAATGTTGCAACTGTGGCGGTTAATGAAACCGAGCATCGGCCGTTTGGCTCTCTTGGAAAAACACAGAATTACACACAAACCTCCAAAGCCACCGACTCCTCGCAGCTATTTCCTCTCAAATTATCTGTACAGAAATAACTTTAAGCAAACGTCTGACACCTCTCTTCTAAAAATATTCTCAACACGTCATAAAATCCCACTAAAGTAGTCAAAACTTAGAAGAAAGGGTCTGGAAAGGACTGGGCATGGAGTTACAGAACAGCAGGGCAATTATAGAAACTCGGTGAACTCTTATGAGGCGAGAGCACAGTGCCGTGGTGTTTGGCTGCAAATATCGAGCGGGAATTCTTGAGAGTTCAGTGGGACACAAACACTCACACTGACGAGAGTCTCCGGGGGCAAGATGCAGACAAAGCTCAAACAGAGAGAACAAGTAAAACATTTAGCATACCCATGGCTAGGAATAGCTCCAGACGCAGCCTGGCTACAACACCCAAACATCAAACGCTGCTGATCGACTTAGGGGAGATCATGTATGAGTATCAGTGAGTTCATGTTTTCAGGGCCATTGTCAATGTCATACTCCTGGTGAGAAACCAGCATGCACACCCTACCTACAGAATAACTTTAAATAGCAAAGCTGCTACTGCAGTCTCAGTACTATTGTGTTGTGAGATATGTAAAGCAAGCACAAATTTTCATATGGTGACTAGCTTCCTCGGAAAAATCCTGCCATAGAAAGCCCAGTTGTTCCCAAAACTGCAACTAATTTGAAAACCATTTCACTAAATAGACACTACATGTAAATTAACACTTTTCTGTGTCGTGTTTCTGTAACAATCTCGTGATCTTACCCTTGACATAAAGAGTCTCCACACATTTTTACCAATTCATTTTCAAAACTTTTCCATAGTATTTTACCTGATTTCCATGACTTGATTTAAGCATTTTAAAATGAGTAGGCCTATAGCAATACAGCCATACCTTAGCTGCATATGCCAATAGACCAGATCCGCACATACAGATACTTCGCAAAACTTTAAGACCACGCCCCTTTTTGGGGAATAAAAAAACCTGATGATCCTGTAAATGCTAATGCAATTTGACGTTTGTTTGGATAATAATTTTTACATGTCTGTAACAATTTTTTTCTTCTTTATACTGCAGAGGGTGACTGAGGTATTTTTGCGTCACTTTTGGGGAGCAGTCATGTCGTCCATCTTTGTTGTTAAGTCTAATGTAGCAGGAATTTCCTACCTGTGGGAACCGTGAACATTAAGTACCTTTTAAATAATATATGGACAAAAGCATGATGATACAGGTGTTTCCATATGCGACAAATATACGACCCACACTCAGCTCACCATCTGCTGCACTCTCAGACACATAAAGACATTTCGCCTCATCTCTCCTCCAGAGCCTCCTCCCTTATCTCTCTTCCTCATGTCAGCCCGTCATCTGGTGCAAACGGTGCCTCTGGCCTGACAGACCATGAATCACCTCTTACACATACATGTGTCTGATTGTCATCATAGCCTGCATGGCCTATAAATTCAAACCATAAAACACACGCCGATATGCCAAGTGTCAGGATATCGTAATGACGTCCTGTGTCATAGTGAAACCATTTAAAAGCCATACACACTCAAGAGCGTGTCTAGTGATCTTGTCTGTGGCGAGACAGCCAACAGAAAGCATCTGAATGAAGCTTTTATTGCTGCTCTCAAATGTTTGGCTTCCCCACCTATGAAGCATAAAACAGATACTATCTCACTGTAAATGTGTGAACATGTAATAATGGTTATTTCAAGGCTCATGCTTTAGGTGCAGTCTGTGGTTATTTGCTCATTTTCCCTCCCTCTTCCCTTTTTTCTCCTGGTTGACTCCCTTCATGTACAGACAGTACACCGGGAGAGGTGCAAAGACGACCAGAGGCCGACGTCACTGTGTCAAACAGACGTCATGCAGGTTAAAAGTGGAAAGAGGAAATGTGAGGAAAGAGGAAAAGTAAAGGCTGTAGCTGGCAGTGCCAGTGAAAGAACTCTTTGAACAAGGGAGCGGCTCTTCGGCGCCTGTCCAAAGTCAAACTGGGTGTGGTTGGCTCGTCAACTGACCTGTAGTGGTCACTGATGTCTGACGCTAAAAATGACATAACAATCTGTGTGTGTGCATCCGGGGTGAGTGAGAAATGTAGGGTGGATGCAGCCTTAAAAAAGCAAACTTGTGACAAGACGGTTTGGAAGAAACGCCCATTTCAAGGAAACATACCATCAATGGCCGATGTTTGGAGAATCCTAGCAGATATCCATAATGAGTATTGTACTTCACCACTTGGTTGCATTTATCCTCCCCTTAAACCTTCCTCTTAAAAGTTCATGAAACAAGGGCGAGACGTTCTGGCTGTTTTCTCTGTGCCCCCTAATGGATTTCTCCTGGGATATTCACTAAATGCCGCAGCTAAAAACTAAGGGCGGCTCTATAATTCTGAGGAACAAACATCAAAATGTGACATTTCAAACTCTAGCGCAGGAGGAAAACATACCACCAAGCATTTAAGGGGTGGGTTCTGCGCCTAAACCACAAGCTTTCTCCGAGCAGCTGCTCAGAAACCATTAACAGACGAGTTTGAAAGTGGCTGCTAAAAGGCAGAGGCATGTAATTGTTTGAATGTATGTGCTTTTCTACGGGAAGGTTGACATTTCATTTTCTTCGCAGCCAGACTAAGTGATAAGTACGTTGTAGAGGGAAGCACAAAGTTGTTGTCCGTGTTGTTTGCATCAAAAATGTGTCTTCCTTCAAAATAAAAGTATGAACCAAACAGGAGTGAGCCTTGATAATATCTACGCAGAGCAGCAAGAAGCATGGCCTCCAAATTTAACTACAGACCACTGCACCTCAACCGTGTGGTTCTATGTTGCTGCAGTCAGTACAGGTTAGCGTTTAACTTCGATACAATACCTTGAAAAATATCAATATTTAATACAAAATTTCGATACCATTGGGGAAAAATTGACATTTAGAGCATACAATTTATCTTTTAAGAATTATTTTAAATATCTAAAAGGCTATAACATGACAAAGACAACTTTGCGGAAGTGGCTAATACTGCAGTTCCTCTAACGGCCACTTGGGGCTGGCTCCAAAAGCAAGTCAACCCCATGTCAAAATGCCCAACTTTACAGCAGAAATAAATATGTTTACAGCCTGGTACAAGAAGCGGTTTTGGTCTCTGTAGCTAAATTCTCCCGTACTGGGGGAAAAAATTTATGTAACTCACCCGTTTAAATCTTTTTAAGGCTTAAAATAATGCAAAATTAAGGGCCTGGCCCCTCTGAGCGACAGAGTGTCTACAAGGCCTCACCATGGATACAGCATTGGAGGCAGGATAGCATTCATGATGATGCCAAAAATGCTTAATTACTGTGGTAGGAAATTACCCGGATCTTTCACTTTGTGGGGCCCATAGAGCAAGTGCACTAGGGACTGACAGCTGGGCATGACCAAGGAGCTGACTTCCGATTTAGCGCTCCGCTAACTTAAATGGGGATAAAATGGTTTAATATTTTGGCTCTTCTAGACTTATGAAATGTTATCAGACAAATGGATTATATCTTGATGGTGGGACAAGTCCTTCCACGAGGGTTGTTGTGCTAAAAAAAAATGTATCCGTTGATTTACAGATATTTCTTTCCCAACTTAAGTCGATGGGAAAAAGTTGTGATCAACCGCAGACACTGCAGTATCACTGTTTAGCCACTACGAAAATTAGCTTCAAAGCCCGGCACACTTCCTGTATGAGTCAGATCTACCCGTCACTCCTACAAAGCTCCACCCTGTCATCCAATTTCGGTCACTTCTGGCGACAAATGCCAAATCGAGTCTTCAAAACAGGAGCCAACAAACCAACGCTGTCCATTACTTTTATACGTTGTATGGTTAGTAGCAGTGGTGTGGTGGTAGATGAGGTGGGTTAACTACTAAAGAGGAAGTTGCTATACTCTCCTATATATTCCAATGGCTTTTAGGCTGATAGGTGGGTATACAGTAATATCGCCTACCTCCTGTTCCCATAGTAAGGTAGCTTTAATGCTAATGTGAACTAATGAGACAATTCTGTCCTGCAGAATTACAAAATAAAGAATGAACAAAACTTGCCACATAAAAGAGGAGACTGGGTATTAAGGAGAGACTGATAGGGAAACAGAGATGAGATGAGCCCTGAGGAGGCCGGGGGGAGCAATGGAGGGCATGATGAATAGGTACAATAATGGAGGAAGGGAGCCAGCTATTAGGTGGTGAATAAAGGGGAGGCCCTGATGGACAAAACAACAGCTCCAGTGTCATTAGTCAAGCACGACCAACAGCCTGCAAGCAGAGACACACACATATGGATCCACAAACACATACAAGACGCTCTGGCTTATACAGCCAATTAGGAAGGAGGGGCAGAGAAAGGGATGGAGGGGACAGAAAAGGGGGAAAGATGGGGGTGTCAGAGGTGGACAGATGGAGAGGGAGTCGGGGGGAGGGAGCAGAGAGAGAGAGAGAGAGAGAGAGAGTGCGGAAATGCATGGTCACACTGGTGGGCGGTAGGTGTGAGGACTCAACAGCTCACCAATATCAGAGCGAGCCAAACTTCGGCTGCATCTATTCGAGCGGCCGTTGCCACGGCAACACACACATGCACATCTCCACGTTGACAGACATGCAGCCATCACAGTGCGAGCTTGGCCTAGATCCTCGGTAATAACCGACATATTGATGTGATGTTTCCACATCCCTGCCTGTAGGCCGTCCATCTGCTTGGTCACAGAGCTGCGGAGCTCTCAGCTGATGTCTGAATGCATCTCCATAATTTCCCAATATTTCATGTCATGGGAAGACGAGGGGAAAAAAAAGAATGTGTGCTGGGTAAAATGGCTGACTTCAATAGAAATGCAGGCTACAAATCAAGCACACAATTGTTGTCTAATTCGTGTGTCTGTCTCTCTCACTCTCTCACTCGCGCACGAACACACCGAGGATGTGTCAGCTTCCCTGCAGGGCAGCAGTCCAAATGTGAAATCAATAGTCTTGTCCCTGCCCTCGGGAGATTGGGTTACATCCACACACACCAAAGTATACACACATATAGGGGCTCAGGTGGTCTGCTGCAGTGGGCTCTCTCTCTCTCTCTCACACACACACAGAGTCTTAAACATGATGCAGCACTGCAGCAGCAGACAACAGAGGCCGACTGCTGAGAGCTAACCAGACATTAAAAACAGGGCACTGCTTATAAAAGATGAAACCCAGCACTCTGCACACGCATAAAGATAAAAGAGCTGCAGTGCTGTGAAGTAAATCCTCGACTGATGTTTGAAGTTTGTTGCTTCGTAATGCAGACGCTTATTTTCTGCGTTGTCAGGTGGAAATGTGTCGAGGTACGACACTAAGAAGCTGCTGCAACTGATTTAGATAAATGGGCTGCGGCTGAATGTAGGACACTGGACAGAATAAAACAGGAAGTAGCCTTTAAGACTTTCAAAACCATTAGGGTGCAAACAGATAGAATTTTTCATCACCCTTTAGTTGCTCAGTCTGGTGGAACAGCTTACCACCTGTTAGGGAATACAAAGCACAGTAGGTATGACATACTGCACGAGCAACACATGCCCAAACGCGCACACACACACACGCATGGATAACCCGTGCAAGCACTTCATTCATACTGCAGCAAGCCAGCCGTGTGCAATGTGCTGCACCTACAGGCAAAGAGAAACACACATGCCGCCAGCAGCTGGGAATGTCTTCCTCTGTTAGCTTACTACGTTTCCCATCTCCCCCCTTCGCCCCGGTACCGCTGCAGCTGGCCACTGATTGGCTGATGATGAAACTGTCCGAGTTTGTGTGTGTGTGTGTGTGTGCCAGTCTGTTTCCTGCAGCACCACTGCCAACATTCCTGCCATGCCAGTGAAGCCCTTCTTTCAAACATCTTCGTGGTTGAAACCATTTTCAAGGACGCCTGCTGCAGACATGAAACAATCGCCATGGCAACAATGTCACAGAACAATGACATATCAACCATGACCCTGCGTGCACTTGTCGAATAATAGCGACAGCTGAGTGTCAAAGTTAGTAAGCGTCTCCGCATGACAAGCCCACATGACACTGACAAACCAACACTCGGCTATAAACCTCTCCTGACACATTTAAGCATCCCGACTTCCTGGAACAGTTTCAGTCCCGGCGAGCGGGCTTCCTCCTCGCAGCCTCGGGCTCCATCACCGCTGGGGTCCTAGTTTAAAACCCAGCTTCCTTCCACGTCCTCACTGCCGGGGCTTTTTTACACATCACAGGTTTGTTTTCCGAGGTGGAAATAAGACAGTGTGTGTCTGGGGCTTTGTCCGTTCTCATTCCACCTCACTGGTGTCTTCTGGATATTTTAAACACTTAGTCCTGACGTGCATTTCCCACAAGACTTTTATAACATGAACGCCTCATTTCCCATCAGAAGTGGAAAAGTCATGTCAAGGTATGAATTAGGAAACGGTACAAGTACTAGAAGTGAAGTACACCCGACCTACAGTGGGGTCCAAAAGTCAGGATGAAAAGTGTTAGAAGTCAAATTGTTATTCTCGGGAAAGAGGGGCTTTGTGCCAAATCAGAAGGAAGAGAGCGTCGTCGACTAATCTGAAAATTGCCGGTTGGATCATCCCGTCCTCTTGTCTGCATGTCGAAGTATCCTAGAGCAAGATACTGAACCCTAATTGCTCTTGAATGTGGCATGCAGTATTAAAGTGCTTCGAGTGGTCAGAAGATGAGAAAGGCACTATGCAAGTCCATTTACCCTGAAGACCACAGATAATAGAGTCCTGACTGTCATGAACTTTCCCCCACACTCACCTGACCTCAACCCCACTGAGCATTTATGTGGGCATTTGGAGACTGAGTAAGCCGAGCATTCTGTGACCTCACAAGAAGCTCTTTGGAGCATTGCTAAATCATGCTGGCACTGGACTTTTAGGTCCAACTGTGTGTGGACAGCACCGCCGCAACCAGACTCTCTCCGGGACATTTGGACTGGCTAGTTTCCCAAAATAACACCAAACTAGATCTCGTGGAAAACAGCACCCAGTAAGCGGTTTTATTTGTCGAGTTGTTCTGCTCCTCTTTAAAAAGGCTGCTTATGCTCTGTTGTCCTGCCCCAGGCCACGACTCTCTATAGCTGTTATGATAACTCTTTTTATCCATGTAAATTGCACATATTTTTAAAGACAAGGTTCCCACAGATTTTCGTAGACAAAATTTCAAAACTTTTCTTTGACTTTTCAAAGAGCCATTGTAATTTTTCCTTTTCTTGACCAACTTGCCTGGCGTTTTTTCAAACACGACTTCGGCTAGTCAGCATAGATGAAGGGAGAGATGCAGCTCAGGGAGAAAATAAAGAAACGTACTTGAAGATAAATAAAACGTTGAAACAAACTGATGCATATCGGAGCTATGCTACGTTACTAGCGATGGAAAATAAATGTTATCCATGGAAGATTACACACAGCAAAATTCCACGACTTCTCCAAAACTTCCAGTGATTTTTACGCCCCCCATTGCCCCGAAAAAGGCACATTCTGTATAAACAAAAGTAGGTAGATGGCATTTTGCTGCCAATGCTGAAAAAAGACTGATTGGGCTTTTCTAACTCCTATATAAAAAGGGCTTGTGAAATCGCATGACTTTTCCAGGTTTTGCATGACCGTGGGAACCCTGTAAAGAAGTAACTAACACCTGTTCAACTATACAAGAAAGTATATATTAAATTATAGTACCTTCTCATGAGTGGCCCAAAATTACCACGTTTGAGCCTTAACACAAAATGTGGCCATGAAAGCCTCTTGCTAATCGTTACAAGTTTAGCGAAGCTCCAAGAACACCTCAGTTACTTCCATAATCCAGCCGCTGTGCTGCAGTCGACTCCCTGGGATAGAACGAGCCAGGTGGTTTGCTGGTGGATTTACGGGGTAGCGGACAAAGCTGTTGGAGGGTAAACCTACAAACGACGGATTTCTTGGGTTGTTGCTAGAGGTTAGCAAAAGTGCAGCTGCAGGCCACCGGTAAGCTACGTCGTGTCTGAAATGTTCTGTCATTCTTCTTTGGACTCGGGCACAATGGGCAATATCAAGGTCAGCATAACAATCGAGGTCATGTCCATATATCGTTCGATAAGTCGACAGGACGACATTACAATGCACTTTTTACATTTTCTCATTCACAAGTTGAGGATAAACTGTTCTCATTAAACCTGATGGTGACGGAGGTCGTTGGCAAAAGGCGAAACACGCAACAGGACAGAAATCTAGGTGCTGATGTGTCATGTGTGCGTTTTCTATACAAGCCGAGCCAAAATGGCACTCCAGAAAATCGAATCTGACTTGATCACCATCCCTTGTGTAAATACAAGTGGAAACACTGAGACTCGGGGCTGCAAATTGAGCACAGATCTGTGATAGTGAGAGAATAAAGGCCCACTGTAAGTATGGAGCAGCTCTTTGCTGCAGACCACAGCCCAGCTCGCCCTCACATGGTTCTACTTTAGTCAGGAATTATCTCCTTCGGCGAGGAAGACTCTCCCCTGACGAGCTCCTCAGAGGCTCGACTCCTCTTTCATTTGGCTTTGATTTACAAGGCCTTCTTTTTTTGGGGAGGGGGCGAAGCCTCTGCACTCCATCAGCTCTGGATTTACCTCTTGTATAACAAACAACAACCACATGGACCCACAGTGTCAACTGGGGATTCCATTCCCTGAGAAATGTTACGCGCTGGGATGACAGATGATAGCTGGTTTGGGCGCACGGTGCCTCAGACATGCGTGTCAGAAGCACAGCAGTAAAACCAGCATCTGAGACCACCTTAAATATAACTTCCCTGGCAGCTTGCAACAGCAGCAACTTGTCAAAATAACAGTCTCTGTGGCATTTGTGCAAGGGAGCATGAGTTTTGCAAAGCTTACTGGCAGCAGCGTCAATACCGCTTTTCCTTTTGCCTCTGCTGAAAGTTTATTACCCGCAGAGAGAAGCAATGGCACCATTTAGTCACTCGTTTACAGGAACTCTTACCTCTGAAGTGGCTTTCTCTCCTTCCTACTGAGGTTAAAGGTCAGACGAAACTACTCCACTCCACTCTGCAACGGGGCTTTTATCCTCTGGAAAAGAAGGAAGAACAAATCTATCAGATTAAGTGTCTTTTTCGGTGTCGTTGGCCATTAGTCGGCGAAATTCCAAACTTATACATCAACTGTGTTTATTCTCACTGCACTGCAGGGGAATTCAGAGAGCTGGCAGCCGGCAGCGAGAGGAAGGCGGACCGATTTCACTGTCACAAGAATGTGGGGGATTAACTAAGGAGGGTGCTTGAGCGAGAGACTTAACTAAGCGCAGACAAAAATGACACGCACAGCCAGAGAGACACTTATCGCAAAGCTCTGAAAGCAATCAAGCACAGTTCTCCCTTCATTACAGAGCGTCTTCATCATTACTGCGAGATTAACAATGTGACATTGGAGCTGCGGAGGCCGTCTCCGTTTGACTTGCGACAAAGCCTCTCAGACCCACACGCGCAGCCGGCGTAATGAGCATGGCAACCACTACAGGCTGATAATTTCACAGCGTGAGTCAGAGCAGGAACCTTGTCAAAACTCTTACTTGTATGTTGACTGTGATTCATCAGACTCCACCAGGTCGCAACAACGCTGACCGGCGTCAAACGTTTCAACGACTCATCAACATCACTGCTGACTCATATCAGACTAACCTTATTTTATCTAAAACAATCTAGATGCTGAATCATAGTCTGGTCATAGAATATAATCCTGGCATGTCACACAGCCTGTTGGTTGTTGGTTGCAACATGCTGAGCTGTCTCAGTGCTATGTGTGTGTATGTGTGTGTGTGTGTGTGTGTGTGTGTGTGTGTGTGTGAGAGAGGCCAGCAGCTGATGTTGTGGCTGCCTACTAGGAAGCTATTCCCGCTGGCTTCAGCTGTTCTGCCGTTTTTCTACACACCAACTGTTGTTCAGCCGCAGCATGTGGCCCAAAGTGTGTGCGTGTGAGCGTGTTTTCACAGCAAACAGACTCCTTGTAACAGGCAGAGAGCGTCAGGAAGACTTTGTGTGCTCGCCTGTGCACGTCATCCATACATGCGTGTGTGTCAAAAACACACAATCGCCGACTCAGATTACAGCCGCCCCCGCCCCCCTCCGTCTCTCTCTGGTGTAATTTGCACACAGTTACCGTGTGATATCACTCAGTCAACACAAGGCCATTGGACAGGTGTGGCAGTGACACATGGGTCTGTGCAGCTGCAGGGAACACAGTTGTTCCAGTCACAACAGCACAGGGGCCGGCAGGCAGCTGCTCCCATGCTGGAGACAAAGGCAGGCCTGCGGCGCATGGACGGACAAACATGACCAGCTTGTGATCAGAAAGTCAGGGCTGGTTGCACAAACACGGAGCAAAAAATAATCACTTTAAAAAAAGTCTCAAATTCAAGACATTACATACAAGTTCCTCTTCAGTGTCCCAACTTAACTGTGCCATCAAAATGGCAAAAGTATGCAGCATCAAAATGTTGTTAAGTCGTCAAACCACTTTAATATATTTGTGTGTCACCAAAAACACAGTAGGGGAGAGCGGGGTCAGATGGGACCAGAGGACATAGTGCCTTTTTAGAAAGTTAGAAAACAACTATGTCTATGCTATTTATCATGCTCACACTGCAAAGTGGAAACACTCTGACTATTCCTGATTCTCTGGCGCATCCGATCATGCTAGTGTTAGGGACTGTTCACTATTTATAAGACGGGAGAAGGTGTTGCAAAAAAGGGGAGACATGTCAAATAATATTTCAAGCAGTGGGGAGGGACTTTTTTATTTTGACTTAGGGGAAGGGTATGCATGTTTAAATGGCTGTATTTTTTATTTTGTTGTATTGATTTTACCACAGACTTTAAAAGAAAACAAGTTTTCTTTTAAAAAAAATAAAAAATAAATTACACCATTTATCATAACCAGAAACTGCAAAAACAGAAATTATCGTTGGATTTTCAAATGTCCAACAGTCTTTGGAGACATTATATGCAACAAACGCTTCAGTCAGAAAAAAACAAAACATAACCTAATGTGTCCTTTATAATGTGTCGCTGTTTGGAGAGACCAAAATAAAAAGAATGAGGCTTGGGACTGTGTCGCGGAGGTAGTCAGTTGGTCTGGTGAGTTTTAAAGTGTGTAATGTAACAGAGGAGAGAATTGCAGGCTAATGTTGCAGCGTAGCATGTGAGTCTTCCGCTTTGTGTCTCCTTTAAGTCGAAGCACAATCGAACGTTCAATGATTCACGTGATGAGCGACCAAAGCTGCCACAAATATTTTTGACAGTCGTGCTTCTTGGGCGTCCGTGAGAGACTTTGCCTCTTTGGAAGCTTCTGGTTGGAACGTACAGTAAGACAGTGGTAGTTTATCATAATCAATTTATTCTATGTCTCCTTTAAAATTTGTCCAAAAACAAACTACCCAGCATGCACTACAAGAGTGAAAACAGAGGCTTTTTTCAACTTTTACGTTTCAAACATCAAAGTGTGAGTTTTAAAAATCTAATTTATGGTGGAGGGAGAGTCACGCATTATCTGCCTTCACTCAGGGAGGCTCAAAGAAAAATATCTGTAGTCATCACACCCCAGCCACCCTTCTCCTCTGATAAATAAAGAACAGCCCCTGAGCAGGCTGAATTTTTCTCGGTTGCAAGCACAAGAGTCCAAAGTGTGACCGCTCTCCCTGGGACAGTTAGCACAGTTACCCAGTGTCACCTGGGACAGGATTGTTTGAAGTTCCTACCTTGTTATAGATTAACAAAAAGTAACACACAAAGTGTTAGCAGACACCTGTATCTGTTCGACCCTTCTCTCCTGTGACTCAAGCAAGGATTGGCTAACCAAGAATGATTTATCCTGCAGCACCATTACATTACTGGCACACAACTAACATGGGTATAAGAAGTATAAATATGCTGAGGTGACACCGTGGGCACCCAACTGCCCAAAAGGTGCCCTGTGTATCACCGCCTTCCCAACAGTTAGTCTCAGCAAGCTTTTTATGTGGCCTAGATTAGTGCCCCACTTCAACAACAGACCAAGGGGAAACACAGAGTCCTATGTGGTGGACACAGGTGTGTCCTTGTCCACCCACACTTTCCCCCATTAACAGCAATCCTTCGGGGCAGCTCATTTCCTGTCGGGGCAGGAAGTGGGAAGGAGGGCAGGGCGCTGGGCGAGCAGGGGTGATGATGAAGTCACAGCAGGAAAAGAAAGACAGGATTGTAGTAGGGGAAGTACAGCGAATGAGTAAGCCGGCATCAGGCAGAGCTTACACGATACATCCAGTGCATGTTGGCGCTGTATATCCAATCCTCCAATGTGAGAAGTACTTCCTGTGATGTCATCCGTATAAATACATGTACTGTAAGAAGCGTTTTACAAGACCACATAACAGAGCGGTCTCAAACTGACATTAAAGAACAGTAAAATGACCCACAAGCCACAACACAGTGTTTCTGTTACTCAGGATGACACATCACATTAAGTGGAAAGATCAGTGTACAATACGTCCACATTATGGACTCGTCACCTCCATTACACAGATTCCTTTAGCCTTAAAAATATTACTATACAGTTGAATAAACACATCTCCGAACATAATCTCACAGGGTAGTAAGGATGGATTGCATTAAAGTGTAGAAATGCATGGTGAGCCCTTTTATAATCAGTGAGGCTGACAAGTAGCGATTTAGTTTTCACTGGTGGAAATGACTTTTCAAAATGCCAATTAAAGTGTTAATTTAACATATCTGTACAAAATATATAGATAGATATCCAAATTCTGTTTTTCACTCGTAAGAATAGCTATTACACATATCTACGAATGAATTTCCACATGTTGAAAAAGGGTTGTGACGACAGTGGGCGTGTAATTTCCCATTTCAGATATCATCAATTTCATTTCCAGTATGTCCTGTATTCCAACAAACCATTGCGGATATGTGGGCGTCATATCATTTAAGTACCACAGAGCCATTGGTTGACTTTTAAATTAGCACATTCATTTCGGAAGTCTGGTGGAAACCGGCGTGCTAGCCCAAACTAGCATATATATTTATAATTTCCATGAGTAACAAATGTGTTTCAGATATCTGGAATGCAATGGCAGTTACAATTCCAAGCTGACATATCAATTATTTAATTTTGACTGGTTGTAATTCTAATTTTAGATGTCTAGAATTAATTTCTCAAAAACGTTTACCATTACTTCTATTCAAACTCAATTATAGATATCGTTAATTTAATTTTGGCGTATTATAATTCCGAGAAAACGTATCCATAATTTAATTTAGACTAGCCACAGTTAAACTTTAGATATCTATTATTCATTTCTCACAAGTCAAAATGTTACTTGTAAAAACTTTTACCATTGACTTCCATTCAGACTCAATTACAGATATCTGTAATTCAATTTTGCCGTGTTATAATTCCAAGTAGACATATCCGTGATGTAATTTTGAGGAGTCACAATTGAATTTTAGATATCTAGAATTCTATTTATGATATATATAATTAATTTCTCACAAGTCAAAATGTTAATTCTAAAAACTTTAACCACTGACTTCCATTCAAACTCAATTACAGATATCTGTATTTCAATTTTGGCGTGTTATAATTCAAAGTAGACATATGCATACTGTAATTTTGACTAGTGACAATTAAACTTTAAATATCTAGAATTAATTTCTCACAAGTCAAAATGTTAATTCTAAAAACTTTTACCGTTGACTTCCATTCAAACTCAATTACAAATATCTGTTATTCAATTTTGATGCTATAATTCCAAGTAAACATATCTATAATGTAATTTTGACTAGTGACAATTGAACTTTAGATACCTAGAAAACCATTTATAGTATCTGTAATGTGAGAACAAGATATCTACAATGAACATAACCACTAGTAAGAATTTACTAGTTAATATTTAACGTAGTGAGAAAGACCTTGTAGATCATTACTTAGTATTGCAACTAGTCAAAATTACAAATGTTGATATCTATACTTGCTATTACCACCACTACTTAAATATTAATAGGTCTTGCCATAATAAATGTCATGTTTTGAGATAAAAAAAAAAATAGGACTCACAATTTAGGATTATAATATCAACCATCTTATAAACAGAGAGGCAAGTCTGCTCTCAACCTTTCCCACACAATAAAAACAAACACCATGTCACAGTGATGCAACAGGCACTTCAGATTAATGATTAAAGATGCATTCCACTCATTCTTGTGTTGCATGACAAGATAACATCTGGAGACATGATGTATTACGATACCAGAAAGACCATTCACTGCGATAAATTGATGGCGACCTCTGATTCACAACACAAAACAGATACACTCCCTAATTCACTGATGATCTGTGTGACAGTGGCTGTGCCCCGGAGTTATTGATCAGAAGTGCCCAACGGCATCTTAATCTGCTTCCAGGACTAGATAAGGCCTTAGCAGTGACCCTGGGTGTTCTTGTAAAAGCACTGAGGGAAACCATCAGTCCGCTGATTGATGGTTCACTACAAAGCCGACCCTCACTGGGAAGGTGCATTAGTATTGATCACTGTGTTGCTGTGATACCAACTGCAACGTGAAGGAGCAACTGCTTTCACCGTAGCACAGTGGACTGCCTGACCTCTTCAGTGGTTCAAACAGAAAATCACTTCAAAATTCGTCAGTGTCAAATCCGTTTGAATATGGGATACTGACGTGACTGCTGTTGGGGCTGCTTTCCACAAATGGCTGCCAGATGGTTACTGGTGACTAAGCAGTATACGGCTGTGAATGGGTCAGCAATTAAACTGACCTGAAACGATCAATATCAGTTTAAGTTTGAGACTGTTTTCACAGCTTTACCTTTCTGTCACATAGCAATTTATGGCAGGGAACTGAAGCAGTTATATTGCTCTCTTCAATGCCAGACTCCATTGAGAAAAACAGTGATTTAACATGGCTGAACACAGGAGCTGCTGGTCTACTGCTGCCTCAATCAAATAGTTAGTTTGTGTTATTGTGTGACTTTGGCAATTAAAGTTGTTCATTTGGATTCACCGATGTCGCACAATAACAGAAAGAAAACTGTCTAATCGAGGCAGGGGTAGACCAGCAGTTGCTGCATTCAGTGAGCCAAAATTACTGTTTTTCTCAATGGAGTTTGGTAGCTTCGGAGAGAGCGTAGATGTGGAGCTGAAATGAGCTGAAATGAGCTGTGGGACGCAAAGGTAAAGTGGTGAAACTACTCTTATGATCGCATACACTTAAACTGATATGGAATTTTTTTGGGTGGGACTTTTTCCAAACGTGTCTGAATGATGTTTTGGTGCAGGCCCCCATCCACTGCAATGCATTGCTTAGCTTTCGTTTCAGCGCTTCTGCCATTTCTCCAAGCTGGGGGCCGTGCTGACAGAAATCTACTGTGCGTAATACACCAACTATGGATGAGTAACTTGTACAACCCCACTTTAAAAAAATCTGAACTATGCCTTTAACACCAACAGACATGTGAGTCTTTGTACTGAGGCTACACAAGCAACCTGCCCTTTTCATGAGCTTTACCTCATGGTCAAGGTGTTATTGAAACAACCTCACTCTGCGTTAGCTGTTCCATACGCCGTCTGATGTCTGGATGCGATTACAAGGAGCTGATCTGCTCTCCTCAGTAGGATTCTCCACGGTCCGCGCAGGCGAGCACTGTGCTCTGGAAAAACCACACATGGTGGGAATTATGGAATAATGCTGCGTCAGGAATGTTCCCACGATGGCCAGTGGGATCTGATGGAGGTCCCACTGGCTGGCAAGTTGCCAGTGGGGTTTATGGGTAATGTAACACACACATACAGTGCTACAGGATCAAATGCCTCTTGTGTTTGTCGACATTTGGACGTCCTGTGTTGGATCAAAATAGTCCTTTGGGTGCACTGGGTTTAACTGCGAAAGAAACCATCATTAGCACAGCTGCTCAAGACCGAAATCTCACTTCTCATTTACACTGTTTCGTTCCAGTAATCTGTCGACCGCAGCGACGGGTGAGGGGTCAAGCCGACTGACCACGAATATACCAGTGACCCTCCCCGTGGCCTCAAAGTCGGTCATGGTGCCAAACTCAGGGGCAGCTCTTCATTCAGTCACAAAGTAGAGTACTCTGTGTGGCACGTGGGTTGAAATAATCAGGAATCACTAGAGAGTGAAGATCAGCGAGGCAGAGAGAGATTAGCAAGCTACTCAGCCACTAACTTAACCCAGAGACTCATTCAATGGCGGTGCGGGCTCACTCGCAGAGCTGCCAGGGTATTAGTCAATGAGATTTGGCAAGAGGCCGCCACACAAGCACACACACAGTGCTATTTTGTGAGATTAAGCCCGCAGGTTTGAGTGACTGTCAAGGGATTCTCTCGCAAAAAAAAAAAAAGTGTCAATCCATTTCTACCACGGCGAGCGCGGCTGTTTTCCCTTGGATTCTCTCCGCGTTGTAGGTCACTGGCTGAAACTGGAGATTCCTCCAGTGTCCTACATGAACCCTGGTGTAAAAAGAAAAATGGAGCAGCGTGCCAACATTAGGGCTGTACAGTAAATGCGGAGCCTAAAGCCAAGTAATGTGGAGGAGAAAAAAAAGTGTGACTTCCAGACTTTGGCAGAGGACGCAGGGAGAACGGAGGATGACATCAGTGTTTCCAAGCCGCCGCATTTCACATGACATCAGCTGCGGAGAAGAACATTTTATTGGTTCTCATAAACCTCATTCTCCTCTTCTTCATCTTGCACTTCTACAGGTTGTGGAGTCACCAGTGACACGGTTTTGGGACATCCCCGACACAATGCGATGCTAGCACGCTATAATCACTGCAACTGGATCCTTAACTTTCTCCAATAGCCCTAAGATGCCACAATTTTAGGTGGATTCTGCTGGAATGTAACCTCGAGGTCAGTGATTAGAAAGCAACTGTACAAGCATAAACACTTTGGGCCAAGAGGCAGGCATTTCACAGGGGGGTGAGGGATAACACTGCAGCTCACTCCGCCTGCATCTGTGTTTGTGTGACGGGCTGTAAGTGTTGCCAGTGACTGCAAAAAGACAAACATCATCCCGACCTCAAAAACACACACACGCACACACTGGTGTTATGGTTTCATGAGAACTAGCTGAACTCTGATCAGACGGGGAGGAGAGAGGACACAGGAACTGGCCATGCTGATGTTTATCCCAGGCATCGTATGAGCTGCTGCGAAGAACTGCCCGTTTAATTTAATTTAATTCAACGCAGAGTCAGATATAAATCCAATCTCTCCCTCCAAATCTGCGTCTCACACCAGACAGATCATACATCACCCAGTCAATAATGCAGATTTTTTATACAGCAGCCAGACAGCACATGTGTATTTCCTCTGAGTTAGCACTTTGTGTGCTCGTAATGCTACTCTCTCCGAAGCACTCCTGCTCGCCTTGAGCGTTCTGCGCTCTCTCCATGTCAAAGAGCCATTATCCAAGGCCCCGCTCAATCCACACAGACAGGCCGCTCCATCCATCAACCCATCCTGGGACTGTTGTGGTGGAGCTTTAGCTGGACTTTGTAGTGGATTACGCAGGCAGGTGGGGTAGAGAAAGAAACATGATACCATAAATCACCGCCTCCACTTCTCCCTCTGCGTTGGGCTCGCTGATACCTGATGCAGCTGCTGGAATTCTGGCTGGGGATTCCCACTGCAATGAGACGGCCTTTTCCAAACTTGGATGCTGAGATTAGTTTCAGGGTGAATATGCAGTTTTGGGAGTCTTAACTTGAGTGTACAAGTTGTCTGGACACGGTCCTCGACCTGGAGATGGTGGCTAGCAGCTAACGGTGCTAACTTCACAAACAGTGCTAAACAATGGCAACAGTGCTGACAGAGCTTAAAGTGTTAACTAGAGATGGTTCATTCATTCGTTTTCCACTTATCCTGTTAGGTTTCGAGGGGGGGATGGAGTCTACATACTCTGGACAGGTTGCCAGACTATTACAGGGTTGACACATAAACACAGACAACCATTCACACTAACATTGACAACTATGGGCAATTTAAAGGTGGTACAGTATTTAGCATTGTCGCCTCATAGCAAGAGGGTTCCTGATTCGAACCTGGGGAGTTTGCATGTTCTCTGTGTCTGTGTGGGTTTTCAGTGGGTACCCCGGCTTCCTCCCACAGTTAATTGGTGCCTCTAAGTCCCTGTTTAGACGACAATGGTTTCTCTAAAGACGGAAAACTCTGTCCTTTGGGTTTTAAAACACATCTGCGTTTATATGATGACGTTACTGAAGCGATCCTCGTTCACACGGAGCCGCAAAATCTACTGGAAACACTGTAGTATGCACGCCAGGCCAATGGGTGGCAGCGTAAATTTGCAAAGCAACACCACGCTGAAGCGCCTTCCTCTACAACGCGGTGATTACCATAGTGATTACAAACCAAAACAAAGAAGACACAATAGCGAAAGCACACACAGATAACTGTCTGGAGGGACGACGAGGTGCAGTTGCTACAGTAGATCTGCACTTTGCTGGAGAAGCGTTGATAAATTGAACAGGGTGAGCAGCACAAACAGAGCTCGGCATTGTTGTTGTGATGGTCGATTTTCTCACACATGCCTAGTGACTGGAACCGTAATGTGCATGTGTGAAAAGTCTCCGTTTTCAGAGGAAGTTTGCATGCCAGAAAATGACGTAATCACAGCTCTTGCTTTAAGTAGACCATCGATTCCTAACGGGATGCGATGCGAATACACTAACATCAGATTGTTTCAGTTTTTCCCGATGAAGATGTCCTTAGTTGCTTTGTGCATTAGCCAACAGTCTAAGTGATGTGTTGCTTGTTGCCTTGGCTCAAGTTTTGCACAATTACAACCTATTTCTTTTTAACATAAGCTCCCTGAATGTTGTTGCCACTTGTAGTATATCTGGACATTTTTCCACCCTCCATCCGACACAGTTCGCTCGCCCACTGTGTGATAGGACGCTTGGTCATGCGTCTCTGAATTTCTGTTACTAGGGACCCATTGCACTTTTCAGTGTAACACAGAAGACTATCTCCAATGATCTCTAATAATGACTCTTCATTAGGAGACGGACAGTATTCAACACATACTTGAATTCAGGGAGAGAAAAAGCCACCACAGAGGGGAAGGGAGAGGCTTTTTGCCACAGGGAGTCATGGAAAGAGTGGAGAGACGGTCATGGAAATAGTGGCGACCAAGGACAACAAAGCAGTATAAAAGTAAGGGTTAAGTGACAGTAATAATTACAGCAAACAAATGCAACGTTTGGCGGTACATTGGCGTTTCCTCCTGTTGCCAGGCAGCCTACTTTTCTGGCTATGTTCTTCCGGTAACGTTGACTACTTGCTCATCCACAGAACATTTTGTGTGTATGTTCCCAAGTGTTTCGGAGCATACAGCAAAGAACATTGAGCACAAACACCTCTGCGTGTGCTTGTAGCTCACGGACAGGCTTACAAAAACAAATAACAGACCAGCTCAGATCACAACAAACATAAAGGTAGCATGACTATATTCTCTCCACAGGACGCCATCAACATTTTAAGATTGGTGGCCGAAAGGCTTTGTGGCGGTGACAGGTGTTGATGATGCTGTGATCGAGAGAAACAATCAAGACAGCGTGTCTAATTTATACAGGGCCCCCTGTTTCCTGTCACGTGTCCTTTTAAGTTAACAAAGACCGACCCCCCTGCAACAGCGACAGGAACAGACCATCTGTAATACAGTGACGGAAGAAGTGGGGAGGCGTCCTCATCAGCGGCCCGGCAGTGAGAAACAGCCACCTGCCATTGTCAAAGTCACACTGATTAATAGCTGCCTAAGCTGCTTAAACACCCTGTATGGTGACGGAGCGGCACACAAAAAGGGACAATTAACCAATGAACAATACGACATGTATCATAGCCGGTCAGATAAAAGATAGGAAAGCAGGTCATGGACGAAGTGGTGGAGATAAAAACTGCATCAAGACCTGATAAATGTCATCTGATTGGAGATGTCCCTCTGAAACAAAAAGTACTTCCAGACCCACAATTCTCACATGCTTAACAGATATAGAGAGAAATCCATCTTATAAGAAGCAGATGTATCAGATGCTCCAATTACAGTTGCCTCAATAGACCAGAATGCAATGCAGCCACATAAAATGATGTGTATCGCGTAAAGGGTGAAACTATCTGCATTTGTCCACTTGAAAACTCACACTTGCTCTTCGAATCTACAACTTATAGACCACAACGAGGTGAGGTTCACTGTTTGTATCTCTAGTTGTTATCTCTAGACTGTACGCTTGAGTGTACCTGCTAAACGAAGACCCAGATCATGCACTGCCCTGGAAAGCGAGGAGGATGCCCTCCTTCTGCCGACTCCAATCAGCAGTGCAGCCGCAAAGAATCTGCATCGTCCATACATCGGCTTGCCACAGGCGGACGATATCTTGATCTCTACACCTTCCACATACAAGACTAAGTGATTTATTTCAGGCGCCATGACCTTGTCAAAGACCAGAATTCCATCATCACAAAAAAAGGCTTCATGTGGATCTCAAACAATTCATTTCCTGCCA
Organism: Epinephelus cyanopodus; assembly: GCA_026686955.1. NCBI lineage: Eukaryota > Metazoa > Chordata > Actinopteri > Perciformes > Serranidae > Epinephelus > Epinephelus cyanopodus. The sequence goes on along the minus strand of CM048937.1, from coordinate 13,897,837 downwards.
TAGAGGCCACTGATGTGAGTGTGTATGAAAAGAGCAACAGGAAGAACAGTAGAGCGTTTGCAGGCTACAGGCGCGCTGGTTAGCCATTTGTCTTTGTTTCCAAATGGCAGGGGCAGCTGCCACCAAAGGTCAGCAAAATGTTACCAGAACAAGGCCCTATAGAGGCCGGGGCCGCATGCCTGTGACAAGAGGGGGGACACACCCAGGTGGAGTGACACACAGACGCTTTCTCTCTGGTGCAACACGCCTATAATGTGGCATCTTGCTTGGCATCGAGGAGCTGGGTGCTGATGCAGCTGGTGGCCTTTTGCAGTTTTGGAGGCAAAGCATCTCCCATCAGAGGAGATATCAGATTACTCTCTCCCCTCCGGGTCGTCACTGGGGTGTGTTGAAGGCTGCGTTTGAAGTGGCATCCTCCCCCTGCCCTCCTTTACCCACCTACACCCCAGGCTGTAACACAACCTGGGTAAACTTACACCCAACCACCATCGCCACCTCCAGCCTCGTCTCTGGAGCTTTTTCGGAGCAGACTTATGCCCAGGGACATGGGTGGATGGATGGGCGGAGGTCAGACATGGCCCTTGTAAATCGCACGACAGACGGACGGACCAGCACGCAAGAGATGCTAACACACAACCCAAGAATAGCATCTCTCTTCTCTAATGCACAGTCTCGTGGGATCATTCCTCAAACCAAAAATTTATTTGACAACTGTTTTTCTCATCTAATCAACTACAACCCAACGAAATCAAGCGTGCAAAAAAAGGGATGAAAGGCAGCAGAGATTGAGGGAAGAAAGCAGAAGGGCTTTTTTTTCTTCCCTTCCACTTCTGGCAAAACAAGACAGAGTGTATGAATGAGAAAACCATGTTTCTGGTTATGTATTTTGAGCTCTTCCAAAATATATATTCCCTCTTTCCCCGGGTTCTCTTTTCAATAGCCTCGAGAAAGAAAGCTGACAGTGAAAAATTCCTCACATGTGCTTTTAAACAGGAGTAGTGAAATGACACGCTCTCTTCAAACAAGTGTTTCACCTCCATGGCTGGAAATTTAATCCGTGACTGAGCTTTTTATGACTGAGCTGCCTGAATGCAATGACTTCAGGACTATTAAGTCCACTACAGAAATGCTCTGTATGAGCTGCAGCTCTCCACTGTCACTCTTTATAGTGTTTACATGGTGGCCCTGAGGGTCAAAACACTACATTTCAGAAAACACAACAACATTTCTCAAAACTACAACACTTGGGAAAACATTTCTCGAAACACAACATTTTAGAAAACAAAACAACATTTTAAAAAAACAAAGCATTTCCCAAAACACTACAACATTTCTCAAAACACTACAACCATGTTTACTAAAATGTTGTAGTGTTTTCTAAAATGTTCTGGTGTTTTCTAAAATGTCGTGTTTTCTAAAATGTTGTAGTGTTTTCTAAAATGTTCTGGTGTTTTCTAAACTGTTGCTGTTATCTAAAATGTAGTGTTTTGAGAAATGTTATCGTGTTTTCTAAGATATTGTAGAATTTTTTAAAATGTTATCGTGTTTTCTGACATGTAGTGTTTTCTAACATGCTGTAGTATTTTCTAAAATGTTGTGTTTTCTAAAATGTGATTGTGTTTTCTAACATGTGTTTTCTAAACTGTTGCTGTTATCTAAAATGTAGTGTTTTGAGAATTGTCGTGTTTTCTAAAATGTGTTTCTAAAATGTTGCTGTTTTCTAAAATGTTATTGTGTTTTCTAAAATATTGTAGAGTTTTCTAAAATGAAATCGTGTATTCTGACATGTTGTAGTGTTTTCTAACATGCTGTCGTATTTTCTAAAATGTTGTTTTCTAACATGTTGTAGTATTTTCTAAAATGTTGTGTTTCCTAAAATGTTGTCGTGTTTTCTAAAATATTGTAGAGTTTTCTAAAATGTTATAGTGTTTTCTATCATGTTGTTGTGTTTTCTAACATGTAGTGTTTTCTAAAATGTTGTCGTGTTTTCTAAAATGTTTTCTGTGTGTTGTCGTTTTGAGAAATGTTGTGGTGTTTTGTGAAATGTGTTTTGATCCTCAGGGCCACTGTATGTTTATAACATTGCACCAATGCCATCCAAATCCTGTTTTACACATTTATAAACTATGATACTGTATCAAACAAGCGCTTGCTGAACTTAAATCAACAATATTGCTTCGACCACGATGACGGTTATCCTGTTGCAATTCAGCCACAGGCCTAAAACATGCCAGGAAAGTTGCCTGTAACACCAAAAACAATATTTTGCAACCCTCCATTTTCCAGTTGATAACACAAGTTCTGGTATTTGTAATGGGACACAGCACAGGAAACTGAGGCACTATAACAATACCCACAGGAACAAAAACAACATATCACTGGGTTTTCCACACGTCCTTACAGCATCACTCATTTTCTGTCCTCCTCGAGACAATAAGTGACATCTGACTCCAAGCTCCTCATGCAAGAAGACATGACAAGCTTAAAGGCATCTGCCTGAGGGGAAGCGACCAGAAGGCCAGTAGTTATTTTCATCCCATTAACTGCACTGTAAGCGAATGGGCTGCATTGTTGCTGCACTGTCTCCATGCCCAGAATAATGTGCTTCGAGTCTACTGCTTTGTGGATGCAAATCAAGCGTGCCTTCAGGACACAGACGGCCTATTATAATGTCACTGTGGGGAATAAAGGCTGGGCCAAGTGGCTTCTTGGTGGCTTTTTGGGAGTTTGTTTTGTGTATTCACCCCTGAACAGAAGAGATACAGTTAAAAACAGTCCTCGCCTGGCCTTGGTAGTGTAAATAAAACACACACAGGGAGGGAATGTTTACTCTGTGACAACCTGGGCCCATATGGTCGCCAGCCAGGCAGTGGCACGGCGTGCAGCCCCTCTACAATGACCTTTGAACCCCTCAGTCCATGAAGTGTCATTATGTTTCCAGTGTTAAAGGGATAGCTTGGAATTTTTGAAGTCAGGTTGTATGAGGTGCCTATTCGTTGTCAGTATAATACAAGCAGTAGATGTCAGTCGGAACGCCCCCAGTTTGGAGAAGCAGGCTGGAGTCTGACATGAACGCTAGGAAATGTACTGCTGTGGATGGGGGCCAGCAACAAAATGTGTTTTACGCTCCTAAAATAAGTCCCGGCTAAAAAAAATCAATCTCAGTTTAAGTGGACGCTACATTTAGAGTATTTTTTCACTGCTTTACCTTAATTTCCGACACCCTGTACTGACATTTATGCTCTCGTAGAAGCCACCAGACCCCATTGACAAAAATAGTAATTTAAGCTCGCTGAACACAGGAGCTGCTGGTCTACTGCTACTTTGATCAGTTAGCTAGTTTGTGTTATTATGTGACTGTGGTGAATCCAAACTAACCCCTTCAAACACCAATTTTACACAACAACACAAACTAACTAACTGATGGAGGAAGTAAAAGACCAGCAGCTCCTGTGTTTAGTTATATTAAATCACTGTTTTTCTCAGTGGAATCTGGCTTTGAAGAGAGAGATGTAACAGATTTATTTTACCATTAGAAATCACGTAAACTGAGCACCGATTCACACTGGCGCTATCTGGTCCGCTTTAAACGAACCCTGGTCCGCTTCCATGGATAGTTTGGTTTGTTTGGAGTGGTGTGAACGCTCATTCGAACACCGAGTGAGCGAACCCTGGTCCGCTTGAAAACTGGGGGTCTCGGTTCACTTGCAAGTGAACCCTGGTGCAGTTCGCTTCCAGTGGGAAATGCAAACGGACTATCCAGTGAACCAAAGAGAGGAAGTGGCGTAGAGCGCAGTGCATTTTGGTGTTTTTGTGGCGACCAAGCCGGCTGAAGGGGATGGATTTCCGTTTTCAGTCCTGGCCAATCAATGAGCCGGGTTTTCTTCTACGTCACGCTTTTTTTCCTCCAGGTCAGCAGTCGTTTTGGGCAAATGAGCAGCTGTTGTAACTTCGTGATGCTGTCCAGGCGCTCTGGAAAAAACAGTCCCCAGACTATCCAAATGTGAATGTGCCCTTAGATTTATTTTTTAGGGTAGGACTTTTTTTTCGGTGGCAGAGGTCCCATTTATACGACAACGATTTCAACTGAAAACGGTAAACTTTAATTGCGTTTTGGCCGATCGTTTACATGACAGCAAGGTTTTGGGCGCCTGAAAACACAACTTTTTGAAAACGGGTTCCAGAGTGCAATTTTTTTGGAAACAGCACCACCATCAAAGCTGTCATGTAAACTTGCAATATGCAGTTCCTCTGAAAACGGAGACTTTTCGCTCATGCGCATTACGGTCACTAGGCATGCGCGAGAAAGCTGACCATAGGAACAACAGCAGACTCCTGAGCTCTGCTTGTGCTGCTCACCCTGTTGAATTTATCAACGCTGGCCACCTCGTCATCTGTCCAGACAAATGGTCGTGCGGTTGCCATTTTTTTGGTAGGTTTGGTTGTGCGCAGACGCGGGTTGTTTGATTCATAACTCATTCATTCATCACTTGTGGGGATCCGTGTGCACAGCAACTGTTATCAAAATGTTGTCGTCTGGACGCAGAACTTTTTTCAAAGCGAAAATAAGAAACGGTTCGGGTGTAAACATGGCTGAAAATGCATTTTGTTGCTGGCCCCCATCCACAGCAGTATATTACTTGGCTTCTACGCCAGACTCTAGTGTGTTTTTCCAAACTGGGGGTGCGAGAACTGACATCTATTGTATGTATTATATACTTTCTATGAATAAGTACTTCATGCAACCACACTTCAAAAAAACCTGAACTGTGCCTTTAATGTCTGAGCCTTCAGAGGAAAACACAGCTGGGTTATTTGAGCACTTCTATTTGTTTCTGCCAGTAAAGCTGCAGCAAAGTCTAACTTTCCCACCAGTCTTCACCAAGACACACAAACCTAGTTTCAGACTGATGCTAATCCCTCAGGCTAACACTGATGCTAGCATTAAATTGATGATAGCCACTGGTCAAACTGGCGGCGTCATCCAACAAAGGGAATTAAAACACTGCTCACCAGCGGCAGTGAAGCCGGTCTCTGCTCATGAGCCCAACCCAGCCACACTAACACACACTACCACTTATTTAACAGGTTTCACAGACGTTAAACACGGTGTTTAAATAAAGAAAAAGGCACCAGAGAGATACAAACATTAGCACGACAAAACCATCGGCCATTACCAAAAGCTGATAGTCTCCTCGCGCTGTAACAGGGTGGAGACGAGGCATCTCTGCTCAGTCAGATGCAGGGGAGCAAAACGAGGCTGGAAATACCTTGTCATGACAACAAATGAATTAAATATGTTGGAAATAAGTGTATAGTGACATAACAATGGGGCTCACGTTCAGCTGCCTCTCCCATTAAAGCTGCGGCTCTTTTCCCAGTCGGCCCAAACGCTGCACGCCCTTTCTCCCCAAGAAAGGGATTGTTCAATGGCCGCATAGGGGGGCACAAACACCCCCATTCACACACCCAGCTTCACACACACACACTTTCCCCAACAGGTAACATTCACCCACAACAGCTTGTTTCTTTGTAAGTGGTGCTTGTGGTTAAGAAGTGAGGTAAACACACAGTGCGGCTCCTTAACGGAGGACACAACCCGGGATGGGCTGGCTTTATAATGACATGCATCCACCACTGACATCTTTTAGACTTTCATTTAAAGGAGGGGAAAATGCCTCAGAGGTTAAAAACATATCTGAACAGTAAAGAAAAATCCACTTACAGTCAGACGGGCTTCACAAAGAGGCTCCTCTCTTCTCCAATGGGAGCAAATATCCCAGCCCGCAGGGAGGAGAAGAAGAAACGCTCCTGATGTGATGTGTTTAATTGTCTAATTAAAATAATAAATGTGCTAGAAGCTTCCAGTTATCCTCATGTTCTCACGCTGCCTCGTCTACAAACACAATCCTGTCCCCTTGTCCCATTCTTCTCTCCCGGAGCTGCTGCTGGAGGAGACACGCTGCGCGGCTCCGTCGTTTCCTGTCCAGCCCAGAACCCCACGCTGCCTTCGCGGCCTATGGGAAATATCTCATATCACAGCGTTACATCAGAGAACAGGGATGAATTCGCTAATGGCTGACACGAAAATGTCAGACTGCGGAAAGAGATAAATTGCGGTGTTGTAAGATTTGACCAGCTGACACGTTTCAGCGCAGTTTTCCGCTGAGTAATGCGTTAAAAGCATTAGATGTGCATGAGTGCAGGGAAATTGGAGGAGCAGTGAAGGCAGCATCTGCATCTAGTCAGTGGGAGTAAATAAATACATAAATACATTTCTTTCAATTTTAATTTTGATTTTAATCTGTTTTTAAGTCATCTTGTGTATTCTTGTGGTTTCATTGTTTGTTCTGTATTTTTTCAAATTATTGTGTGATGTCCTTGAGTGTTAGAAAGGCGCCTTTAAATGAAATGTATTATTATTATTATTATTAGTAGTAGTAGTAGTAGTATAAATGTATTTCTCTATTTTATTTTATTTTATTTTATTTTATTTTATTACTTTTGTGTTTATGATTATTATTGTGCATTTATTTCTTTATTTTTTATTAATCCCTCTTTTTAGCTGGCATATTCTTCTATTTTGTCACTTATTTATTTATTTATTTTAACTTTTGTATTTACTTATTTGTTGACAGATCTAAAATTGTAATAGAAATAAATAAATAAATACATAAATACATTTTTATTATTCATTTTTTATTTTATTTTGTTTTATTTTATTACTTGTGTATTTATGATTATTATTGTGCATTTATTTCTTTATGTTTATTAATCCCTCGTTTTAGCTGGCATATTCTTCTATTTTGTCACTTATTTATTTATTTATTTTAACTTTTGTATTTACTTATTTGTTGACAGATCTAAAATTATAATAGAAATAAATAAATACATAAATACATTTTTATTATTCATTTTTTATTTTATTTTGTTTTATTTTATTACTTTTGTGTTCATGATTATTATTGTGCATTTATTTCTTTATTTTTATTAATCCCTCTTTTCAGCTGGCATATTCTTCTATTTTGTCAGTTATTTATATATTTATTTATTTTAACTTACTTATTTGCTTATTTGTTGACAGATCTAAAATTAGAAATAAAATAGAAAATAGAAATAAATACAGAAATAAATTTTTATTATTCATTTTTATTTTAACTTATTTAAATACATAAACAATAATAATAATATTATTAATTATTATTATTTTAATGAATTTATTTATTTTTAATTTATTTTATTTTTCAATTTTGTGTTTATGATTACTATTGTGTATTTATTTATTTTATTAATCTCTCTTTTTAGCTGGCATATTCCTCCATTTCGTCACTTATTTATTTTAACTTATTTAAATACATAAATAAATTATTATTATTATTATTATTATTATTATTATTATTATTATTATCATTATTATTTTAATTTATTTTTTATTTTTTAACTTATTTATTTACTTATTTATTGAGGATCTAAAATTCATCTAAAATAAATAAATAACTATCATTACTATTATTATTAATGATAATAATTTTTTTTATTTTAATTTTGTGTTTATGATTATTATTGTATATTTATTTTTATTTTATTAATCTTTTTTTTTAGCTGGCATATTCTCCCATTTCATCACTTATTAATTAATTTATTTATTTATTCTAACTTATTCTTTTTATTTATTTAAATACATAAATAAATAAGTTATTATTATTATTATTATTATTATTATTATTATTATTATTATTATCATTATTTTAATTTCTTTATGTTCTATTCTATTTTTTATTTTATTTTGTGTTTATGATTATTATTGTGTATTTATTTATGTATTTGTATTAATCTCTTTTTAGCTGGCATATTCTTCCATTTTGTCACTTATTTATTTTAACTTATCTAAATATATAAATAAATCATTATTATTATTGCTATTATCATTATTTACTTATTTAAATGCATAAATAAATTATTGTTATTAATATTAACAATAACACTAATAATAATAATAATGCATTCTGTAGCTCTTTCCAAATAAAGGATAAACCATCATAATAAATGGATCAAATATATTTAAAATAAGTATGTAGTAAACTGGGTGCAGCCACATGTGACCCCGCTGGATCTTACTGATGCTCTCCTGCAGCCACCACACCAAACAAAAGGGACTTGTTCCAGATTAGGAGATTATTGCGTGTCATCCATATGGACACATGGCATTACTAACCCGCCAATCCACCCTCATGCATATTCTGAATTAGACACAACATTTTAGAAATGCTATAATCCCTACTTCACAATCCCATGAATGTGTCACCATGTGTTGGCACACATAGTAAATTGTTGTATCCTCTAGTGGTCTCTCTAATCCCTGCCCTGGGCTGTTAAACCTGTGTAGAACAATGAAATAGACTGAAGCAAAGTGATATGTGGTTACATGTACATGGTTTATGTAAAACTGTAGCTGATGGCTATTTTCTTTGATTGGAGCTTTAAAAAAAAAACAACAAGCTGATCGAAATAAAATGCTTTGTTGCCATCAAGTGGACGAAGGAAGCTACTGCGCTTTCAACTCAACCCCATTTTGTAGGTGCAGCTGTGGGTTTTAAATCAGTGCAGGGTGCAACACCAGTAACCTTATCTTACAGCTGCTATTATAATATCTTGCGCGTCTATCTGCACATGTGTCAGAATACTCAGAGTATCATAAAGCACCGAGGCAGCTTCTCCGAAACACATCTTCTGTGGCAGCCAGTGTGTGGGCTACATCTTTGCTTTGGCAGTCACACACACATCAGATGAAACCTGCTTGATGCTTATCATTGTGTGCGGTAAACCTTGACAGATGGCACACTGGGTCACTGCACTTTCGGGCACTCACTCCACCTTGAACTGGGGCTGCAGCATAGCTGAACATATTTAGTGCAGTGGACGAACCCTTCAACAAGTGCTTTCAAGTAACCAGATTTAAACTGTTTATAATCAGCAATCAAAGGTTGTTTGTGGGTTTTGTCTCCACATAATGATGCAATATTACAAGTAATTAGTTCATTTGACAGGAACAGACTAGTCCTGCTATGACACTAGGTCTAAATAAACACTATCAAAGGTCACAAACTCTGGGAGCGAGCGGAAACTTCAGAAGAGGAGGTGTTTTCTGTCACAGGATGTTTTCCCTCATAAGAGGATGTACGAGGTTCAGCACCGTGGGAGTGTTTCAGTCAGAGGCACAATGAGGAGATGATGCATGTCAGTCGGGGGAGCGCACGCATGCATGGAACCGGGGTTGATGGTATCGGAGTACTGGATCAGATTTCTCTGCGGCGCACAGTTTAATGCAGTTTGCTGGAGGAGCTTGATGTTCTAGGTGATGAGGGAGAGTCTCCAGGGCATCATTCTGCTGCTGGAGGCAAGTTCACACTCGCCGTGCGAAAGTTCAAGATGAGCGCTTGCTGGGTGTTGGTGATCCTCCTGGGGTGCAGGATCTCCCATGCCACCGAGTCTCAGAGCGTCTGCAAAGGTAAGCTGCGGACTTTGTCGCAACACATAAACTCATATAGGCTGCTCATAAACATCGCTAATAACTATTACAAGTATTTGCAAGAGGTTTAACTGTACATAAGTGACGACAGTGTTTGGTTTCGTCTGAGGTTAGCACCCGCAGACAGTAACGCCCAACCATCAACAGATTTGACAAATAACAGCAGTGGAGTTGTAACCAGAGGTGTGGACTTGAGTCAAAAACAGCAGGAATTCAGACCCCACTTGCTAAAATCAAAAAAGACACCAATGACTTGTGACTACACTCAGACTTGACTTGAATACTTAAAACCTTCCCCAAAGCCAATTTGGGAAGAGAAGGTTAGAGACATTTTTTAGTTTTGTAAATTTAATATTTTATCACTCTGTTGTTAAAATAGAATTACCTTTGAAGAGCGCATTATGACTTGTTAAGGACCCAAGACTTGAGACTTACTTGTGACTTGCAAAACAATGACTTTGCCTCTCCTCTGATGTAACTACTCTCTGAATTTTTTTTTTAATTTTGGAAATTTCCTGTTGTTAAAATGACATTAGATTGGGTGAAGCGTGCACTAGAACTTGTTTGGGACTCGAAACTGAAAGTTTAGGACTTGGGACCTGTTAGTCTTGACTTAAGACTTGAATTGGGACGAGTGCAGGGCTAGAGACTTACTTGTGACTTGCAAAACAATCACTTGGTCCCACCTCTAAATGTACCTATTCTCCGGTTAAGTTTAAAATTTGTCTATCTTGACTTGGGACTTGAATTTAGACTTCAGTCCAGGAGTTGAGACTTACTTGAGACTTGCAAAACAATCACTTGGTCCCACCTTTGATTGTGACTAGTCCCAGTTCAGTTTAGAATTGGCCTATCTTGACTTGGGACTTAAATTAGGACTTGCAAAATAATGACTTGGTCCAACCTCTGATTGTAACTACTCTTTGGTTAAGTGTAGAATTTGTCCATCTTGACTTGAGACTTGAATTTGGAGTTGAGTGCAAAGACTAGGGACTTACTTTTGACTTGCAAAACAATGACTTGCTCCCACTTCTGACTGTAACAACTCTCCGGTTAAGTTTAGAATTTGTCCATCTTGAATTGAGACTTGAATTTGGACTGGTGTGCAAAGACTAGAGACTTACTTGTGACTTGCGAAACAATGACTTGGCCCCATCTCTGATTGTAACCACTCTCCGGTTAAGTTTAGAATGAGTATTTCTTGATTTTGGACTTGTCAGTCTTGACTTGGGACTTGACTGCAAAGACTAGGGACTTACTTGTGACTTGCAAAACAATCACTTGGTCCCACCTCTAATGGTACGTATCCTCCAGTTAAGTTTAGAATTTGTCAGTCTTGACTTGGGACTTGAATTTAGACTTGAGTGCAAAGATTAGAGACATATTTTTGACTTGTAAAACAATCACTTGGTCCCACCTTTTATTGCAACTATTCTCCAGTTAAATTTAGAGTTTGTATTTCTTGACTTTGGACTTGTCAGTCTTGACTTGGGGCTTGAATTGGGACTTACTTATGACTTGCAAAATAATCAATTGGCCCCGCCTCTGACAGTAACTACTCTCCAGATGAGTTTAGGATTTTCCTACCGTGACTTCGGACTTGTCGGCCTTGAGTTGGGGACTTGAATTGGGACTTACTTGTGACTTGCAAAACAATGACTTGGTCTCACCTCTGACACAAAGTCCCCTCTGGTTCAGTTCAGGAACATACAATAAGTGAATTTACTGTCACTTGGAGGCTGTTTGTCTGTGCAGCAGTGCCTCAGATGAACTCACAGTCCTAAAAATGACTGTTTACATGAACCACAGAGAGCATTCAGTTCATCACTACACCACACTAAACACCACTAACACCTCGTGAGCGGCATCCGTGAGTCAGACACTGATTGACTCACGGATGCCACTCACATCGTAAATACCTGTCTTTCATGTGAAATGTGAGCTAACAGAGGTAAATGTGCTGCGAGTGAACACATTCCGAGTGGGGGCGGAGCTGCTGTGAAACGGTGAGCTTCAAAGCCTGAATTTCAGTTAAGGGGAATTAAATGCAAATAAAACAATTTGTTGCAGGAGCTGTTAGCAGTGAGACGCCATTTCCTTTGCAAAGGTGTTGGTTACAGACAGACACGAGCATCCTGGCTGGGGTTACTGCAACAGCAAACACAACACTGTTACTCTGTTTCCTTAGTTCATGACACCTAAGAGAGCACGAAGATCTGCCATTAGACTGTGTGAGCAGTGCCGTACCTAACACATTCAGTGCCCAGGCTTCCTCTATCATTATTATTATTGTGTATTTGTTACGAACAAGAAGATCTAATGAGCAATCAACATGAGTAAATAGCTGCCCAAGAGCTGCCACAGTGTGTAAAACTAGGAATCAGAATCCAATCACCCCCTTGAATCATTCCCTCATTTCTCTCTCCAGACCAGCTGAAAATCGCCTGCGTCGCCCCCGGACACAACGTGTCAGTGCCCTGTCCGAAGCTGCCCACCGTAGACGTGACGTTTTCCCTCCTCAGGGAAGAAGAGGTGATTTACGAGCATACGTGCATCCGTAAAAACTTGACAACAGACTGTGAGCTGTCAGACACCAGGGTGGGTTTGGAGCTGCAGGCGAACACAGAAAACAAATCGGCCAGTATCACGCTCACGGGCGTCAACGCCAGTAGCTACGGTATTTACAGATGTGAGGGTCACATCATGTTCCCACCTCCCCTCATAAAAGTGCCCAGTACTTTGAGCATCGTGGTACTTGTAAAAGGTAAATATATCTAAGAGTAAACAGGCACGTTTATAATGTTGTGCGCATACAGCCCAGTTCACTGACTGCTTCCTGAATGTGTCTCCTCCAGGACACCACTGCAGAGTCAATGAAAAAGACGAAATAAAGTCTGAAATACAGGAGTGTCAAAAAGATGGATTGCTCTGGATGTGGATTCTGGGGATTGTAGTTCTTGGTGTCTACGGAATAATTGTCACCATCGTCGCCGGCATCATCTGGGTAAGATATTACTCGAACACATACAAACACCTGATGAAGACAAAGTGAAGAGAGTTTGGCAAACACAATATTTAAATGACGCAACGAGAGTCATTCCAAACCAACACTTTGACTCGTTGGACTGTAGAGATATGTCACGATGAAGATACTTGAAACCTTCACTCAAGCCAGTTTCAGCAACATGAGATCAGACATGACAAGACGGGACAGAAACATACAAAATTCATTCTGCTGTCGTATTAATGGTGATATTATGCTGTGAAAATGTATCTCAGCACACTTGTTTCAGCGAATAAATGGACTTGTTTAGGACTCGAAATGCAAGGGTTGGGGTCTTGCAGGGTGTGGGACTTGACTTGGTACTTGCCTTCTTAACTTGGGACTTGAGTGCAAAGACTTGTGATTTGCAAAACAATGACTTGGTCCCACATCTGCTTGATTCTCTCCTTAGTAACTTGGAATTTGCTTGACACTTGAAGGTTAAGACTTGAGACTTGCTTGTGACTTGCACGTGTGACTTACTCCCAGTTCTGTGATAAATATTAATGTTTCTTTATCAAGTGGACTCCGACCCAGGGGTGTGGATTCGAGTCACATGACTTGGACTCAATTCAGGCTTGAGTCACAACTTTGATGACTTTAAATTGAAAAACACTTGCAAATTGACTCAGACTTTACACCAGTGACTCGTGGCTTCACTTGGACTTGAGTCACACTTTAAAAGTCGACACTTTATACACCAATTTGTAAATGACATTAAGTTTGGTGAAGCGTGCATTATGACTAATTTAGGACTTGGGTCTTGTGAGTCTTGACCTGGAACTTGACTCAAGACTTGCCTTGCTTGACTTAGGACTTGTGTGCAAAGACTTGAGACGTACTTGTGACTTGTCGGGTGTGGCTTTGTTTATTAACTAGCCCATGACCCAGAAGTGTGGATTTGAGTCGTATGACTTGGTCTCCAGTCAGAGTTGAGTCACAACTTTGATGACTTTTGACTCGACTTGATAAATTCAAAAAAACACTTGCAGCATGACTTAGACTTGAGTTCTTAAATGTTATTACTCTGTTGTTAAAATGGCATTATATTTGGTGAACCGTGCATTGTGACTTGTTTAGGACTTGAAACTATAGAGTTTAGGACTTGGGACTTTACTCTGGACATGCCTGTCTTGACTTGCACCCACCTCTGTGATATTATTAATGTTTATCAACTGTCCACTGGCTAAAAGGTGTGGACTTGAGTCACATGACTTGATCTCAAGTAAGACTTGAGTCACAACTTGGATGACTTTAGACTTGACTTGATAAATTCAAAAAACACTTGCAACTCGACTTGGACTTTGACACAAATGACTTATGACTTTACTTGGACACGAGTAGTTACATGTTATTACTCTTATGTGAAAATGACATTACATTTGGTGACGTGAGCACTTTGACTTGTTTAGGACTTGGGACTTGACTTATTAGCTGCCCCTTGGCTAAAAGGTGTGGACTCGAGTCACAGGACTTGGACTCGAGTCAAACTTGAGTCACAACTCTGATGACTTTAGACTCGACTTGACTTGAACTTGAACATGAGTTTTAATGTTTTTACTCTGTTGTTAAAATGGCATTACATTTGGTGTTTGACTTGTTTAGGACTTGAAATTCAAAAGTTTAGGACTTGGGACCTGAGCAATGACATGACTTGTTTTGCTTGACTTACAGCACGGACTCGTATTGACATACATTATTTCAGAGGTGTGGACTTGAGTCACAAATTTGATGACTTTAGACTCAACTTGATAAATTAAAAAGATTTGCAACTCTACTTGGACTTGTTGACTTGGGACTTGTGCGCAAGACTTACTTGTGACTTGTCGTTGTGCCTTTGTTTATTAATAGAATAGAATAGAATATACTTTATTGTCCCCTCGGGGAAATATGTCGTGGACTAGAGTGCGTACACCAGCTGCCTTGCAGACAATAAATAAACACAAAACAGCAAAGACACAGGAAATGGCAAACTTACACACTCACAAGACAAACCAGACAAAATGTGAAAAACAGACAGAATATGAAGTTATTACACAATCCGCAGTATTTCCCAACCCAAGTTATTGACAGGGTTTCTTTGGAATTCCAGAGGGCCGGAACCTAATGAGAATCTGCAGACTTGTGAAACACGGGACACCAAGCTGGAGTTCGCTCTGCTGCAAAGGTCTTTAAGAGAGAAGCTGAGAGGCCGTCAGGGCCTGCGGATTTCTTTTTGCTTACGTGGCTGAAAAGTTAATTTGCTTTACTCAGCTCATCACGTTATGAGGCACTTCCTGTGTTGTCATGTTGGTAGCAGCTTTAAAGGAGACCCAGAGTTGTTTTTTTTTCATCAATACACACACCATGAAAAATGTCCCAGTCTGTACAGAGGAACGAGTCCTTCAGAGTCTCTGTACTTGACTTGAACTTGGACATGAGTTTTAATGTTATTACTCTGTTGTTAAAATGGCAATACATTTGGTGAAGCGTGCATTTTGACTTGTTTAGGACTTGAAACTAAAGAGTTTAGGACTTGGGACCTGAGCAATGACATGACTTGTCTTGCTTGACTTGCTTGATAGCAGGGACTCAAATTGACATACATGATTTCAGAGGTGTGGACTTGAGTCACAAAT
Source organism: Epinephelus cyanopodus (assembly GCA_026686955.1). Lineage (NCBI taxonomy): Eukaryota > Metazoa > Chordata > Actinopteri > Perciformes > Serranidae > Epinephelus > Epinephelus cyanopodus. Next base: position 13,882,647 of record CM048937.1, on the reverse strand, counting down.
TTTATGACTTTATACGCAACTTGATAAATTAAAAAAAAGACTCACAACTGAACTTGGACTTGCCTGTCTTGACTTGAGACTTACTTGTGACTTGTCGTTGTGGCTTTGTTTATGAACTGTGTGAAGACTTGCAAAACAATGACTTACACCCACCTCTGTGATATTATTGTTTGTTTATTAACTGGCCCCTGGCTAAAAGGTGTGGAGTCGAGTCACATGACTTGGACTCGAGTCAGACTTGAGTCACAACTCTGATGACATTAGACTCAACTTGACTTGAACATGAGTGTTAATGTTATTACTCTGTTGTTAAAATGGCATTACATTGGTGAAGCGTGCACTTTGAGTTGTTTAGGACTTGAAACTAAAGAGTTTAGGACTTGGGACCTGAGCAATGACATGACTTCTCTTGCTTGACTTATTGCAGGGACTCGAATTGACATACGTGATTTCAAAGTTGTGGACTTGAGTCACAATTTGATGACTTTATACTCAACTTGATAAATTAAAAAAGACTCACAACTGAACTTGGACTTGCCTATGTTGACTTGGGACTTGTGTGCAAAGACTTGAGACTTACTTGTGACTTGTTGTTGCGGCTTTGTTTATGAACTGTGCAAAGACTTGCAAAACAATGACTTGCACCCATCTCTGTGATATAATTAATGTTTGTTTATTAACTGGCCCCTGGCTAAAAAATGTGGAGTCGAGTCACATGACTTGGACTCGAGTCAGACTTGAGTCACAACTTTGATGACTTCAGAGTTAACTTGACTTGAACATGAGTTCTCAAATGTTATTACTCTGTTGTTAAAATGACGCTACATTTGGTAAAGCGTCCATTTTGACTTGTTTAGGACTTGAAACTCAAGAGTTTAGGACTTGGGACTTGCCTGTCTTGACTTGGGACTTGTGTGCAAAGACTTGCAGAACACTGACTTGGTCTCACTGCCTTAGCCTGAAAGTTAGCAAAAGTGTCCCCTGGGCACAACAGCTTGAGAGTCCGTGCAGTCTGTGACACACTGTGACCCTCGGACCTTCACAGACTTGTTGTAACTGTCTTCACGTGTCTTACAGATGAAGTGGCGGCAGTCAGATTCCCAGAGCGACTACATGAACACCAAACCCAAAGCCGCCAGGGAACGCAAGAAGAAAAGGGGGGTTCAAATGCCTATACCGCGACACTTCTGACAAGCGGTGCATCATGTGACTGTGTACACGGCTGTCCTGTCAGTCGCAGCAGCTCGCCATGAACAGGACATCATTGTGTGTTTCGTCGATTTCGTTGTCTGTACTACTTGTTTTGTGTCGACGCAGCAAAAGTAGCAGTTCCTCTTAGAGTTGTGGTTGTGTAAAATAAAGAAATAACGCACCCAGCTTCCTGTTTCACTCACTATCTCTGGTTGTCACACACGGATCTGTAGCTGGAACCCCTCTGTGGTCGAAACACGGTGGTGTCTGAATGAGGGGATCTAACCACATTACAGGGTACGCCTGCTGTGTGGCGCCCTGTGAATCATAGCAGACCGCAAAGTTCAGACAAGAAAAGCCGTTACAGCCTTCTGCAAACTCTGGAGCAAAAGATTTAAATATCACGCCGATTAACATCACACATCTCTTTCCAGTCTGTGCACTCTTTTTTCTGAGAAACACGAAACATCACATGGTGTTTTTTTCGGAGCGTTAACATCACGGAGGCTGATGAGAGGCAGATACACAAAGAGGAGAGGCACACACTTCAAACAATAACAATCTACACCATTTCCTGTCTTCCTCCCTCTGCTGTTTTTTTCCTGCGCCGTGCTTTCTGCAGACGTGGCTGCTTCAAAGGGACTCTACCTTTACCTTGCTCACCTTGCACTTTCTGTGCGCAGTTATTGGAAGTGCACACGCTGCTTTTATTGGTTTCATTCGGCGGCGTGGTTCTTACTCATCAACTGCCACAAGCTTCAGCAAGATTAACCTGTTTCTGTGAGCTTTTTGGCACCGGTGATTAAAAACAAGCGATTAAACCTTTCTTTCCATCCCCCACAGTCACTCCTCCAACAACTCTTTTTCAAACACAAAGAGAAGATCACTTTCTCTTCACTTCAACTTATCCACACCGTATTCATTGAAATATTTTAGTATATTTATTCCTTCTTAAGTATGTACAAAGCTTCCAATGTGTCAGATTAAGAACACTGAACCAGATAAGGCTCTTGGCACCCGTCTGACAATGTCCTCAAGGTACCAGCTGCTCTGCTTGCTGGTGCTCTGGAAAAATCCGTTCCCTGAGGAACTCCTCCGACGCAGACTGCAGCTGCTGCTCCGTTACCTGGAGGAACAGGATCAGGATCAGTATCAGTAACTGCTCAGCCAAACTCAAACTGCGATCATGTCAGAGTCTCACCAAGACGGGGTCGTATCCCAGGATCCTCAGATGGCGAATCTTGACAGCCAGAGGGCCGCGGGGAGTGGACGTACCGTAGCAGAATCCAGAGTGAGGTTCGCAAAGTACTGCAATTCTAGGACGTGAAGACAGGGAGTTTCTCGCTTTTAAAAAGGTCAAAATTTGAATTCAGGTACAGGCATGACAGGGTGAAAGTACTGGTATGGCTATAAGACAAAAACCTGAAACCTAAAAAATAGGCTGTGGCTTTCTTCAGACAATGATGAGCTTGGAGTATTTTGCACCTCTGACATTTAACTGAATAAGGGTCTTGTCTTGGTTACGTGATACAAGATCGTTCCCAGACCTGGAGAAGATAAAGTTCTCACAGTGGCTGGGTTCATCTGCAAAGTTCTTAAATCTGTCTCATCCTGGGTTGAAATCGTCAGTCCTGATCCTGGGTCCTCAGAGTTACTGCAGAGGAGCTGCTGAATTATTGGTATTAATTGAAAACCATTGAAGACCTCTTGAAGACTGAGGGGGTGAATATCACTTCAGATCTTGGTGATCATCATCTTTCCATTGAAACATCTCAGAAACATTTCAAAGATTAGATCATTTCTTTCTGTCATCAGTTTCCGTTGATGACTGGAAACTGTCACCAACAACTTCATAACTTCTCGATTAGACGACTGTAATTCCTCACTCTGTGGCACCAGTTAAAAATACCTCTACCACCTTCTGCTCAAAATTCTGCTGCCACGGTTTCGACTTGAGCGAGGAAACTTCCTTCCTTACACTACTACGCTACCTGTTGCTTTTAGAATAGATTTTTGAAAGATCATTGATTAATTCACAAAGGTGAGAGATGCTTTGCAGTCAAAGCAACAATGTCTCGTCTTTCAAATCACTGACAAACACTTTTTTTTATTAATGTTTTAGACCTTTTTAATTCATCTTACCCTGTTTTTACTGTGTGCCTAATGTTTGGCTTTTAGTTAATTTTATTTTCTCTGTTTTTTTGCATCTGTGCTTTGAAAGGTGCTGTATAAATAAAGTTTATTCTTATTATCAACATCTTGTACAACACAACATATCTTGCCTTTCATCTATTATTCTTGGTAGATTTTTAATTATTATTTATTATTTGTTTCATTATTTTATTTTAGAAGTGATGTATTTTTATGTGTATAGACTTACACGTGAATATTGGGGTGAGAATGTGAGCCGTACCATACAGCACTACAAACTGTGTTGAGCGAGCTCACAGGGGAAAAGGGTGGAGTGGGGTTTAGGTAACGAACGTTTGAGCCTAATGAGTTCAATATATAAAACATCTTTTGTGATGCTAATATTTCTTGCAATAAAATAAAAAAAAAAAGAAATCTATTAGTTACAGCACTGAATGACTGATTTAAAGGCAGAACAACTTCCAAAATTCAGACAAAAAAATCTGTGTGCAGTGGCGACAAAAAGAGAGTGAGAGATGACTATGTATGTTGCATGAAATTAAATGACTTTAGATGTGCACACTGAATAAAACGGTTATATCAGTTAACAGTTTTATCCAAATTAAATTAAATTAAACCAAACGAAACTAAGTTTAATCAAATCAATCAGATTAATTAAATTAAATTAGATTCAACTAAATTAAATCAAATCAAATTAAATTAGAGTTAACTAAATTACATTAAATCAGTTAAATTAAATTAAATCAATTAAATTAAATTAAATTAAATTTAACCTGAAGGAAATTTTTGTGCCAGAGAATGCTTCAAATTACACAAATTAAAGTAACAATTAACATTCACAAACCAGTAACAACCAGTGGTTTCCCCAGATCAAGGTCACACACTGAGCCTGGTTTTTAGTGGCAATAAAAACAAAACAGTTACAAAAGTAAACATAAAGTTTTATCTAAATTAAATTAAATTAAATTAAACTAAACTAAACTAAATCAAATCAATTAGATTAATTAAATTAAATTAGATTTAACTAAATTAAATGAAATCAATTATATGAAATCAAATCAAATCAAGTTAAATTAGAGTTAACTAAACTAAATTAAACTAAATTTAACCTGAAGGAAATTCTTGTGCCAGAAAATGCTTCAAATTACAGAAACACAAATTAAAGTAACAACAATTAAAATTCACAAACCAGTAACAACCAGTGGTTTCCCTGGATCAGGGTCACACACTGGGCCTGGTTTTTAAACAATAGAGCGTTAAACAAATGAAATTTCTTATTCTAAATGTTCTATTGTATTATTCGAATTAAATCATTTCAAAAGTTTCAAATAAACTAGATGTGGACGACACAACTTCATGAAATATCAAAACTTAGATAAAAGTTATAATAAGGTTTATTTCAGTTTCTGTTTAAGCTTCATTAACGCGTCATTTTTTACCATTACGTTGCGTACAGTTTTGTTTCTCAGTAGAGATAGAGCTAATTCCATAATAGCTGAGTTATACGTGCTTTGTTGCATGTTGTAAAGTTGTGGAATCAGATGTTCGATTTACGCAGAAACAGCATGCGTCAATGCCCGACATTGTCAGAACACAACGCCCAAACATCCTCTCACCTGCTGTCACATCTAAACACTCCATCAAACATGACATAAGCACATTAAACCAAAAACAACAGTCTGGTGACTTTGGGTGTTATTGTCTTACCTTTGACTGCTCTCTGCTGGAGAACACTCTCCTGCACTTGCTTCAGTCGCAGATGTTTGGTGTGGCAGAGGTTTGGTTATCACAGCATCTGAGAGTCGACACACAGAAAACAAAAGTGCTTGCTCGCGTCAGTTTCAAAACGAGCTGTGTTCTTAAGAAGAAACTTTAACTTCTCCTCTCTCCTCCAATATTCTGTTTTTTACCTATGAGGTAGAAGTTCTCCACCGTCACCATTTCCTGCAGCGTTACGTCCGCCTGGTCTCCCAACACACGCCGCAGGCCCTCTGAGAGATTCAGGTTCACTGATGATCTTCTGGGGATTGGTTCTCCCAGGACAGATGGAGGGAGTGTCAGGGGCTGAGGGAGCGGAGGACACTCAAGACGGAGGCACAAGTTCACCGTCTGGAACATTTTCTCCTGGTTTGGGAGAAACCTGGGTTCTGAGAAGAAAGAGGGAAAATTCAGATGGGTGACACTCACAATGTACAAGGGGAATTAAAGATAAAAGAAGTGGCAGATGAAGAAGGGAGAAGGTGAGAGGAGATTCACTGTGTCACCTGTGGTGTTAAACTTCTCCAGTGTGCTGCTCTGCAGGAGAAGCTCCAGCGGTGCAGAGGGGAAGTGGCCCAGCAGACACATGTGATACACAGCCTTTAACAACTCAAACCCAGACATCTTGGGCAGATAGGAGTCCAGAGCCGTGCTGAGACTATCCAGGAACCTGGAACAGCAACATCGAACCCAACAAGGACATCAAGCCTAGAAACCAACAGTCATGTAACTTAAATGTAGACATGTGAGCGACCTACTGTTGCCTTCGGTGCTGCAGGTCATAGTTAAGATTGGAGTACACTTTGAGGACACAGAGGAGGTCTAGAAGTGTCAGAGCGTCCGGACTGGTGATCACCTTCCCGGCAAATACCTCCATTAACGCAGCGGGACAGAAGATGAGGTTCTCGAACACAGACAGGAGGAGGATCACCTGAGCAGGAGGAGGGAAAAGTAAAAGACAAGTCTTACTAATCTGTTGCCATGGCTAATCAAAATGAATATTCCGGCTTATTTTTAAATCACAGACATGGAATACAATAAGTATGTTTTCTTTAGTGTATTAAGTGAGAATTGTTGCGCTTTTGCAGCCTTAGAAGGGGGCAGATCCTTGTAAAGACCTCCTGAACAACAAATACGAAAGGAATTCTAATCAAGGGAAGTTGCAATGTGCAATCCTCACCACTAGAGGCCACTAAATCCCCCAACATCTCACACACTGTTCCTTTAACTATCATAATTACAGCACTAACACATAAAGATTACTTACACAGTCTAAATGACTAAACGAACAAACAAAACAACACTAGTCTGCTGCAGTACCTGTTTTTTAGTCCATATGTCTATCGAAGAGGCGACGTAGTCTGAAACTCCAGTGAGCAGATCAACGTCTCTGTACTGCAGCTGCCTACAGGACTGCAGGACTGCGTATAATTTGTTGAAGGGGGTTCCATGAAGGTTTTCTACCCAAGAGAACAGATGTGGAAAAAGAGTCAAAGAGGGATAGCAGCTTGGTAATATGAAACCAATATATCACATTTAAATTAGACAATAATTAAAAGTATTCAAGGATACAATTGCTATAATTCAAAACTAACAGTAACTTTTTTTTTTACCTAGAATTGCTTTACTGCAGACATCCAGCAGTGGTTTGGAGTAGAAGCCCATTACAGCCATAGTGGAGAACATGTAATGGGTGTTGGGAAGGCTGAAGTGGTCTGTCATCGACAGAGCCTTTCTCTGGAAGAGGCAGTGTACACAGTGAGTGTCAACATGGAATGGATTCAGTTACAGCTGAACACTAGAATTACCGCCTTCCTGTTGTATGCCTCCGCGCACCAGTGAAGTTGCAGTTACAGACTGCGTCTATAATGTCTGTGAAAACATGGATGCTTCACACACATCTTCCGCTGGCAGCACGGAGATCTATACAATCAGCACAGTTTCAAAGTGGACACCAGAGATAAGCGTCATCAATTCAGTGCCAGAAAAGTGTTTTTGCATAATGTTATGTTGTCACGGTGAAGCTGACCTTTGATCGTTTGGATATAAAACATCATAACCTCAAAAATTTTATCCTATTAGACATTTGAGTGAAACTTTGTCTTAATTAGTGTATGAATTCTTGAGTTAAGGCCAAAAAAAAAAAGTTTTGTGAGATCACAGTGACCTTGACCTTTGGCCACCGACTTCTAATCGGTTCATCATTGAGCCCAAGTGGACGTTTGTGCCAAATTTGAGGATATTCCCTCAAGGCCTTCATGATATATTATGTTCACACGTATGAGACGGAAGCAAGGTCACAGTGACCTTGACCTTGGACCTTGGACCACCCAAATCTAATCACGTTATCACTGTACAGTCCATTTGGATGTCTGTGACCAAAAACATAATGCCTCCAGCCACAGCTATCGCTGGTGTGGAGGCATAAAAACAAAAACACAGGTCATTTTTCATAATGTCAGAACCAAGACGCATAAACCAACCTCCAGTTTCTGCTTGAGGCCCAGTGGGACATCTTTCCCCATAATGCGCATCATGGTCTGGAGAGCCTTTACATTCTTGATCCTGGGAAGACGGGCCTCGACTACCAACCTAGGACAAAGCAACAATAAACATCAATGCAAGTTGACCTGAAAAAGCAGCGTTAAGAATCAATACAGTGATTACAGGTTTATTTTCTGCAGCAATTCTAAGCTGTATGCATCATTTCCTAACCTCATGCCATCCTTAAGTGCGAGGACATTGGGACTGTTCTCCATACGTTCCAGACTGGAGGCCAAGACGGACAGGGCCTTCTCATCAAAGTCATTCAGATTCACCTGTTAGTGAACAACAAAAATGTATCTGGATAAACAACAAAACAAAATGAAAACATATTTTCTTGGCGGTTGACACTTTGCTGTGACTGCCTACCTGACAGGCTCGGAGGAACGTCTGGACCACGCGGCTATTTTGGGGAACACCCAGACTGACCATACACAGCAGAGAAAAAGCCATATTCTCATTGGACATTTGCCCCGCTCCCTTCATGGCCAATTGCAGTAGCTTCTCAAAAGCAGGATGCTCGAACATAAGCTGCAGCTCGTAGCGTCGCTGCTCTTCTGCCATCTTCTTCGTGGTGGACCACATCTGGGTCAGGCAGTTGCTGACCTGTTGAAAGTTGGGCGCATATTGGCAGGTGAGGTCTAAAACGTCCGATGGGGAGCCACAGCTTTCCAGATGGTCGATGAAGGGTGACCACCTCAGCGTCTGCCTTGAGGCCTTCTCGTCAGATTGGATCTCAGTGGGCAGTGAGGACGATGAAGATGAAGGATGCTGCTCCTTGTCGTCCAAGTCGTCACTGTGGATTCTACCCTGTGAGTAAAACCTCACCGGACTCACAAGACTCTTATCTAAGCATGTCTGGTGTCTTCTGCTCCAGATGTGGGCTAACTGATGACTAGAATAGGACGTGTCTTGTTTGACTGATGTCACCTGGAAACTGCGCTGTTGCCATAGAGATCTGCGGCTGCAAAAGCTCAGGACCCGCCTCATGGCTCCCTCTGTCACCCAGACAGACATTGTTCTCCAACAACTCAGGGGACGTTATAAAGGTTGAAAATGGACACACCGGAAGTTAGCAATTATCCAACTGTTTACACTTAACATTCTTAGCCACATACGCTGTTACAGTATGTACACAGTTAGTATAAATACTGTATTAAAGTACTTTAACTAAGCTGTCAACAAGGTCATCAAACGGCCCCCTTCAAGTGACAGAAACACCGGCTAACTCACATTAGCTAAGGTTAGCTAGCTGCTGCCTCCCTACCTTATTACTCCACTCGTACAAATAACTGTCCCACGGAAACACAAGGCACCTGCTAGACCGTGTATTATTTCACATTAGAGGTTGTTTGGCGGAGAGACACAGAGCTAAGTGACATTAAAAATACAGAAAGTCCAGTTCAGGTTAGCTAACGCTCACACGCGCTGCTACTTTGTGCTGTGTGCGCCGCCATATTTAGTCCGCCCGTCAACATGGCACGCCACCGTGCTGCCGAAATATACTAAATAATGCTCATTACGAGTGTAAAATGTGTTGTATATAATATTTATTAAAGTAAAATGAACCAGAATGTGACCTATTGGTGTCACAGTCATCATAACGCGTCGTGTCTTTTTCCGCTTGCTATATTTTGTCCGGGTGTTTCTACACGGACTCTAATAAGCGCAGCATCCACTGTCTCCTAGCAACCAACGCCGTTTGGACACAATGGCTAAATTTGTGTTGTCTGGTAAAGTTCATGCGCTTATTTATTTCTATATTTATCTTTATTGTTGTATATAAATATATCGTGTTTCTGACTTCCAGTTTTAATCCCGTCAGGACAAACAGACTGTCCACATTACGCCAAAGCGGAACTATTAGCAGACCGTCTGCAGCGATCTCTGCCAAACTTTCGGATCCAAAAGGTCTCCATCCTCCCTCATGACTGGAAGGTAATATTCTATAATCTATAATATTCTATAGATCAGGCTCTGAATGATAGAAGTATAAACCCCTCGGTAAAAAGGGAATAAAATAAATAAATACATTCACTAAACTTTCCACTTGTAAGTGCTACTGAAGATCTCTGGCTCAGAGTATGAGATAAAAAATCAGTATAATAGTATAATATGAAATACATATTAAGCCAATAGATAAGACACTAGGGTAAAAATTCTGACTAACAGATATCACCATGGATGAATTACTGAACGGGCTGTCACCCGCAAATTGTGACTCAAATTAACATGTACTAACCTGGAAAAGACTGAAAGTGACCACAAAGAGACTCAAAAAGGACATAAAGAGATGCAAAGGAACTACAAAAAGACACAAAATAAGTACAAAACTAGGCCAGACAGCCACAAAGAGACACAAAATGAATAAAATAAAAAGCAGCACAAAACAACCAAAAAGACATCAAATTACTTCAAAGAGATGCAAATAACTACAAAAATGGACAAGATCACAAAGGAACACAAAACAACCACAAGGAGACAAAATGACTACAAAGAGACACAAAGTGACTACAAAGAGACACAAAGTGACTACAAAGAGACACAAAACAACCACAAGGAAACACAAAATGACAACAAGGAGACACAAAATGACTACAAAGAGACACAAAACAACCACAAGGAGACACAAAATGACTACAGAGACACAAAACAACCACAGGGAGGCACAAAATGACTACAAAGAGACACAAAATTACCACATGGAGACACAAAACAACCACAGGAAGACACAAAATTATTTCAAAAAGACACAAAACAACCACAGGGAGACACAAAATGATTACAAAGAGACACAAAACAACCACAAGGAGACACAAAATGACTTCAAAGAGACACAAAATTACCACATGGAGACACAAAATGATTTCAAAAAGACACAAAACAACCACAGGGAGACACAAAATGATTACAAAGAGACACAAAACAACCACAGGGAGACACAAAATGACTTCAAAGAGACACAAAACAACCACAGGGAAACACAAAATGACTACAAAGAGACACAACAACCACAGGGAAACACAAAATGACTACAAAGAGACACAAAACAACCACAAGGAAACACAAAATGACAACAAAGAGACACAAAACAACCACAAGGAAACACAAAACGACAACAAGGAGACACACAATGATTACAAAGAGACACAAAACAACCACAGGGAGGCACAAAATGACTACAAAGAGACACACAACAACCACAGGGAAACACAAAATGACTACAAAGAGACACAAAACAACCACAAGGAAACACAAAATGACAACAAAGAGACACAAAACAACCACAAGGAAACACAAAACGACAACAAGGAGACACACAATGATTACAAAGAGACACAAAACAACCACAGGGAGGCACAAAATGACTACAAAGAGACACAAAACAACCACAAGGAGACACAAAATGACTTCAAAGAGACACAAAACAACCACATGGAAACACAAAATGACTACAAAGAGACACAAAACAACCACATGGAAACACAAAATGACTACAGAGACACAAAACAACCACAGGGAAACACAAAATGACTACAAAGAGACACAAAACAACCACATGGAAACACAAAATGACTACAGAGACACAAAACAACCACAGGGAAACACAAAATGACTACAAAGAGACACAAAACAACCACAAGGAAACACAAAATGACTACAGAGACACAAAATGACCACAAAGAGACACAAAGCAACCACAGGGAGACACAAATGACTACAAAGAGAAATTATCATACAAACAGCCATAAAGACAACTAAGAGAAGCAAAACCGCCACAAAGTCTGTGTGTCTGTATCACAAAATTGACCAATGCATGAATAAACCAGGTTTTCACATGGGGTGTCTCACCATACATTTCAAAACATCAGCATATTCTCCTGTTACTTATTTGCCACCTCAGCGTGACCTCTCACTGGTCTCTGGCAGGACTGGCTGGAGGCCACCTGCAAGAGGAATGGCTGGACACACCATCAGTCTCCTCTGATTTGGAGGGAACTGGTGGACCAAGGGGGCAAAGGGATGCTCTTGGGGGGGTTCAGTGACTTCCTGGAGCACTGTCAGGTGGGTGTATGTTAGTTTTCCTTCATTAAAATAACCCCTAAACTTCCATACCTTACCCTACCGTAACCCATGGTTGTGTAGGAATACTACGGCATCACATCAGACATGGGTACGGACATGATGCTGAGTATTGCGGCAGAGAACCTGGAATCCCACGTGAATCTCATAGCAGAGGAGCAGTATCGCATCAGTCTTATCAAACCCCTTCACATATGGATCAGCAGGTGGGTTCGTAAGGGTTTTTATTTTTGTGAGAATTTCAAATGTGTGTCAGGGGACAGATTTTTACACACCTCTCCAGTGCTCTCAGCCCGACGTGCAGCTTCCTGATCCCCAACCTGCTGTCTGCTGAGGTGTTCCCACACGTTTCGACAATCAGCCTCCACCTGCTGGACCTGGAGGGAGATGAGGAGGGATTGCAGTGGCTGAAGATGGAGACGGAGGACCTGGCACTACGTCTGCTCCATCAAGTATATTTGTTTGTTTGTTTTTGAGAATTTTTAAACCATATCAGAAGCACAATCGTCATCTAACTATATTTATCCACAGGTGACTATTCATACAGATCTGGAGCAGGCCTTCCAAGAAGCGGACGTCATTCTGCTGCTGGACGAGTGGTGGTGTGATGTCACAGGGAGCGACGAAGACATGAAGATAAAGGCGATCTCAGACAGGCACAGAGAGTACGGATGGTTGATCGACACAAGAGCCAAAAAGGACGTGAAGGTAATCGTGTCCGGCGACTCGTTCGTCAACCTGAGGTGCTCGCTTCTTGTGGACAACGCGCAATCCATCGACAGCCACCAGTTCGTCACCCTGGCAACACAGCTGGAGAACGAAGCCAAGGCAATCATTGCGAGGAAGCTGAGAGTGAGGACTTCAGGTAGTATTCAGGTACCTACTGTATGTGCTTACTTTCTATGCAAGATTACTGACCTCTACCGCTTCTGCTCCAGATGTTAGAAACGTCATAGTGTGGGGGAACATCAGTGGTAGTTTCTACATCGACCTGCAGAGGGCGAGAGTTTTCAACTATGACGGGGCAATCAAAGGCCCGGCTTTCTTTTCCCAACCAGTCAGAAAGATTCTCCATGACAGGTTTGTCACACAGAACAGAATTTCAATAAGCAAGTGTGTGCTTTAAACCCTAGATTAATGGCTCATATAAATTCCTTGCATGGATTCTATTGGTTAACTCCACCCATCTGCCCACCAAACCGTACCCTGCCGTGACCTCTATCTGTGCCAGTGTTGATTGCACAGTACATCTGGCTCGGCAATCTCACTGCTGTGATCATAAACATGCTTCCATGCAGGGACATGCCAAAAACTCAATCTCCTTCTCTCTTCCAGGAAATGGTTGGAAACAGACTTTCAAGACTTGGTGCGCCGTCAGCGTGCAGCTGTGGCTTCAAAGACGTGCCGAGCAGCTGCCATGTCGCTCGCAAACGGGATCCTCACGACCCTAAAGGCTTGGAACGGCATTCGTGGTCCAGATGAGGTCCTGTCTGTGGGTGTACTTTGCCCAGGTGATGACACAACATGACTGTAGACATTGCCTTTGGCTGACCAAGCTGGGTGTTGAAATGTGATTGTGTTTGGGTGCTGGCAGGTGACTACGACCTCCCAGATGGCATCGTCCTCTCAGTCCCCGTGACTTTCGCAGATGGTAAGTGGTCTGTGCTGTTTGACGTGACCGTTGAAGGCGAGTTGAAGGAGAGGCTTCAGCTTTCTGCAAGTGAACTCAGGCAGGTAAGTGAAGTTGCACAACACAATCTGTTATTATGATTTAAAGGAGCAGTGTGTAGGATTTAGTGCCATCTAGTGGTGAGGACTGAACAAAACACGACCAGCTACAACTTCTCCCGGTTACGATTCCTTCAGTGCTCGTTGTTGAGGAGGTTTTAACGGGAGATGAATTACCTGCAGAGGTCTTTTCGTTTCTAAAACTAACAGACCTTGGAATTTAAACCAGTAAAAACACCTAATAAAGCAAATTTTACTTGAAAAATCAGCGTTTTTCTGACACTGGCTTGTGGCGGAGTGGCTGCTAACTGCGGAGGGCAATGCAAAAACACGAAAAATGCAAACATCCCGATCTAGAGCCAGTGTTTGGTTTGTCCTTTCTGGGCTACTGTAGAAACACGGCAGTGCAACGTGGTGATCTCTGTAGACGAGGACCTGCTCCCTACGTAAATATAAACAGTTCATTCGAAAGAAAAAAAAAAGAAAAAGTTCTTATTTTAAGGTGATTAGAAATTAACAAAAATATACTTATATTTTTGCCAGTATATCCCTATAAATCCTACACACTGGACCTTTAAAAATTTGACGTTTTCAAAGTGTTTCTAAGGTGCTAACATATTTTTCTTTCCCAGGAAAGAGAATTTGCAACAGGAAATCACACGATTGTAAAGAATGAAGAAGACAATTGATAAAGACAAGATAAAGAGACATTAAAGAGAAGAAAATCACATGACAACACAAAAATGATCAAAGGAAATAAATCAGATGAATCTCAGTTCCACGTGTCAAGTTTGTTTCAGTTTGTCCTTTTATTCTCTTGCTTTCACATGTGGTGTTGCAGTTTTGTTTTACCAGTTTTTAATGACAATAAATCTTCTCCGTTTTGTGAAACTCGTCCGTCGCTGTTATATATTTTTTTAGATGTAAAAGATCAAACTGAGTACTTTATGGAAAAAGGAGAAATTAGAAAATATATTCCTTTTTTAAAATTGTACAGTTCAGTAAGTGCCTTTTTTTATATATATAATTCAAGAAGCGGTATTTTGAAGCATAAAACACACGACTACCATACACAAACTAGTCTGTTAATATCCTTCACTAAATCTGATGTCATCATTGAAGTTGCCACCCATTTCCATTTACAGCTGGGCAGTCTTTTAAGAATGAGGATACATCAAATCGTTTCTTCTCCTTCGTCGCTCATTAAATATTAAACAAACGGAATTAATGGGCTCTTTATTATCTATTAAAATTGACTTTTTTTTCTCACAAATTGTGCAGTACTTTGTCAGCTGACAACAGAGAGTGCTGTTTTTACATGCAGAATATACACGTTCCTTTGAGCATTTCTACACTATACACAAGGAGGCATCGACTGAAAAAGGGAAAGGTTAGTACAAATACAGTGCACTACGACAAGTCTGGGAATGGACACATATTCTGCGATGTCATATTCAATTTGTACAACCCACCCCTGAGATTTGGATGCTGAGTGGTTTACAAAAGCAAAACCGGCCTCTTTATACAGCCGAGCGTAGGTTCTTTCCGCCGTGTCCAGAACGTTTGACAAATCCCCAGCAGCGGCCACATACATAATGTGTCACAGAAACAAAATCTGCTCCAGGAAAAGTAACACTCCTTGGAAGATTGACCTCAAATATTGATCATGGTAGATACATGCGTGATGCATGGCATGCATGGACTTGTCGTGGCACAAAGGAGGTTATTTGGTAAATATACATATCCCAGTGATGACTATACATGTAACAAATAGTTGGGTATAGACGGGGCTATCTAACAAGCAGTGAGCGTAGATCGAGAATAAATTCAACGTCATATGGGCCAACTACATGTGGATATATGGAATTGTTTCCGCAAGTACGAATAAAAATGAGGCGTTTATCACAAAGAGAAAATTCAGGAACATGTCTTGTCATGTATGTGTTTGGGGCCAAGATCGACTGCTTGTCAACATCCAACCATGTCAAAGATTCCATTTCCAGGCAACGAGTGAAAGACCACTAATGACTGAATGCTTCAATCTGAACCACAGACTGTATAATGAAGACAGACGATATGACAGCGCCCTGAAAGTGAAGCCGAAACATCCAAGGCTATCCAACGAAGCCTGGGACGCGATCTTTGTCTTTGTCGTATGGGGTACGACAGATTTCTACCATCATGAATTTGCGTTCTCTAGAATAGCGAAGGAATGACCCGCCCTGCTCTCCCTATGGCTGGCTAGCACTCACTGCCTTCAATGGATGGATTCGTTGGGTTTAGGGAGAGGAGCAAGATCAGTTCGGGTAAAGTGAAGAATGTCAAGGTCAATCAGTGGCAGAGTAAAGCGGGCCTTTCCTTCAACTCCTGCACGGACTCTGGCTCCAAATGCTGTTGCCAGAACAAAATGGTTGCAGCTATATCTGGGATATTTTGGCTTCATTTTTGTACACTTTGACACATCGTCCATCCTGACATACAGTCTACAGTCCAAACTGTAACTTTGGTGGGAAGGATAAAGTGAAGGATAACACTATTATTTATTAACTCTGGGAATACAACTACATTTTCAACCCGGACGCTTGTGGTGTCATCATTAAAACAATTCCCATACAATCATTACCGGCAGCTGAAGGGATTCAAATTGCTGTTAAACTCCCCCGCTCATCTCAACGATAAAGTTTCATCGACTGACTGTTAAATTAAATAATTTATAGCATATATTAATCGTTACATAATCCAACATTTCATCTCTTCATAACACCATCTAGATAAACATCTGAATGAAAACAAGGTGGAGAGGTGAAGCTCGTCGCCACGGTAGAAAATAAAGGCATCATTATTCTGACAGACTGAACAGGTTTTTCACTACACAGTGAGAAATGTGCTTGCTAGTTAATCAAGCAGATTTCAATGTTAGATGATCGAGCGAAAGCAAATACAAAACGCTTTGCAAACCCCTGACGATAATGATGTCTCTATATGGTTCGCTCGAGTCAGTTCTGCCCTGAAGCCGCTCTCACTGAACTCGACTGCGAATGGTACCGAGGCTGAACAGACCCTTGTGATGAGAGCACAACGCACCGAGTAATCTCAACCATTTGCCACACAATCACTAACCAACAGTATTAAATGCCAAACTCTTTGATAAATGTTTTGTATATAGCGGTATGTATGGATATAATGCAGGTCTAACGTACAAATAAAAACAAAACAGTTGGGGGCAGGGGGAGACAACAGGGAAGCTATGACTGTGGTTGATGCTGAAGAGACGGCGGTGTCTCTGGAGCTCCTGAGGCTCCTCCCACCACCTGTCTGTCAGACATGAGGTCCAACCCCTCATCCAACTGCTCCAGTTCACTTTGGTCCAGAAGCTCAAAGTCCTCTTCCTCAGTCGGAACTAGTGTGTCGTCAGGCATCTCCTCGCCGGTGCCGCTTTCTGTCGTAATCGCCTCGTCCAGGTCGTCAGCCCCCAACGCGCCTATTGTAGTAATTGTAGTAGTGTTAGCAGTGGTGGCGGTGGGTGGGGTGGAGCTCTCCAGAATGCCCGGTGGGGTTTCAGTAGGAAGGAACTCAGCCAGAGAGGGCTCCTCGCTGGCCTCGCTGGAGCGCAGCAGCGCTGACAGAGTGTTTTGCACCACAGTGGAGATGGCTGTGCTCACTATCTCCTCGCTCAAGGCCTCCAAGGACTGTTGTATACCCTGGGCTACTGCCGCTTCCTTCTCGTCTCCCTCCTGCCTCCCCGATTCCCCCCCTGCACCCGGCGTGAGCAACACGCCCTCCTCGCCCCCAGGTGGTCGTCCATGTCCGTTGAAGTGTGTGTTCACAAAGTGGAGTGGAGACGCCAGGTGCTGGATGAGGAGGCTGGCGGGGCTTAATGGCTCTCCCTCTGGTTGAGCGCCAGCCTGCGCTCCATCTGCTTGGCCGGGACCTCGCAGAGGGAAGTGGAGCAGGTTGTGCTCGATGGATGGGAACTCCTCGACTGAGGGGAAC
This sequence comes from Epinephelus cyanopodus, assembly GCA_026686955.1. NCBI lineage: Eukaryota > Metazoa > Chordata > Actinopteri > Perciformes > Serranidae > Epinephelus > Epinephelus cyanopodus. Next base: position 13,865,199 of record CM048937.1, on the reverse strand, counting down.
TCGGGGAGATCCCGCAGGTAGGACTCCTCTGGGTCACTGTGTAAACTCTGCTGGTCCAGGTCTGTAGTAGAGAGGAGACAGCAAAAACTGAGTCAAGCATTTGAGCAAAATATAAAGTACAGAATGAGAAGTTTCTAGTTGAATGTTGTCGCAATAAGTATTGAATAGCGATACCTTCAGAGACGTCAGTGAGCTGCGGAGTGGTGGCCCTGGACACGGAGAAGCCTCCACTCTCCAAGATGGATGCCTCCTCGTCCGACAGCTCGGAGTCTGTGATGGCCATCGCCAGAGCTGTGGTCTTTACGTCCACCTGACCCGACAAAACCACAGCGTTACATCACTACTGAAACACAACTGTACCTCCATCTCTCTTTGACCAGTTATACTAAATTTTTTTAGGATTAAACTGCAGGTCTGAGTTCATTCCATAGACATACCATTG